>CP092884.1:41567045-42010877 GCA_030710605.1 Cordylochernes scorpioides
ATCAACTATTCTCGTTGATTTTTAATTATTTCAGAATTGGCCAAATACCCATTCTTGATTAATCAAGAAAAGCTAACCACGGACGCATTTCGGGATGTTGGCCCTCATCAGCGTGGTGCAAGCTGTACCTCAACGACCAAAAAATTGGTCATTAAGGCATCCTGAAAAATCATGAAACGGGTAGTTAAGGCCAGAATTGCGTGAGACCGCAACACAATGTGAAATAGATAACGAGATGCCTTTTTCATAATTTATGCACCTTATCCGAATACAATATCACATTTGTACTATTTTTTCACATATAAATATGTTGTAATACCTTGAAAAAGGTTGGCGTTCAGCAAACTGGAATATTGGTAAATAAATATGTTTATTCAATCCAATATATATTCCTTCTACTACCTAAAGATATAAATATGGATTTCTCTATTTCAAAACAATATTTACATATATATCAATATGGAAATCAGTATACTCCGCCATCACACCCTCGAATAGTTAGAGAAGAAACCACTCTAATCAATAATTTGATAAAGAAATTCAATTTGACCAAACTTGATGATAAGGCACACTTTGGATTATAGATTATAAACACAAGGTAATAAGACCAAATCCAAATAAATAAATAGTGTGTGACATTTCGGTAACAGCGTTGTTACCATCTTCAGACAAATATTTTCAGTACTTTTGTCTGAAGATGGTAACAACGCTGTTACCGAAATGTCACACACTATTTATTTATTTGGATTTGGTCTTATTACCTTGTGTTTAACCAAACTTGTCATCTCCTAGTACATTTAGGAGCATTGGGGAAAACCAAAATGAAATGTTTCTCTGAAATGTTACCATCATTGCTGGTATTTTTCCTTTAGTTCCCTGTGAGATGTAAGTTGGTCCTTTTATATTTCAAGGTTATCTCTGGTTTATTTTTTTGGCCATGTGTGTTATGTAGTCCTGGGGTCAAACCCTCCAAGGTCTGATAAGGGAGGATGCTGTCTAGACAATGTTTCCTTCAGAGTTTTTGTAACAATATTTTCAGAGGATAATAAAAGAAAATAAAACCTAATCCAAATAATTTATTAGTGTGTGATGTTTTGGTAACAGCATTGTCACCATCATTAGATAAAAGAATAAAAACATTTTATTCTTTTAAACACAAGGTAATAAGACCAAATCCAAATAAATAAATAAAGTGTGTGATGTTTTGGTAACAGCGTTGTTACCATCTTCAGACAAAAGTACTGAAGATGGTAACAACACTGTTACCGAAACGTCACACACTATTTATTTATTTGGATTTGGTCTTATTACCTTGTGTTTATAATCTATAATCCAAATTGTGCCTTATCATTTTATTCCTTTGTCTGATGATGGTGACAATGCTGTTGCCGAAACGTCACACACTAATAAATTATTTGGATTAGGTTTTATTTTCTTTTATTATAATCTATAATCCAAATTGTGCTTTATTATTTCAGGGGATTTTCTAAGGCATTTAACTCTTTATTTCTTTAATCACCTTCTTTGTTTACATAAAAAAAACTCAATCTAACCTTAAAACTAATCATTACCTTTATTAAAAACATTTAGTTTTATTTTATATTATAAAGGGGCTCGTTGGAAGTATGGTCTAAACCATTGGTTTTTCGACAGCTAAGACCCGGGTTCGATTCCAGCATTGGACACTTTTTTTTCTGATAAAAAAAAATGCTCCAGTGGCCCCCGATTCTTGCAAAAGTCCAACCCCACCAGTGAGTGCAAGTAACCAAATGGGGCTCTAGCACTTTTGTAAGTGCAAAGTCAAACTGCTTTTCACATGTGTAAACATGTGGTGCACTTACAGTAAAAGCAGTCGTCTACTTCTACCCACCATGATTATCATGGCCTGTACCACGTGTACTAGGGTTAAGTAAAAAAAAAAAAAAAGTCGTATAAATAGATTCACCTGAGAGATGCAGCAAAAAGTGAACAAAAATGAGGAAAGGAGAAATGCATGTCAAACCATATGAGAGGCAATACCTTCGATGATGAAGAGGACCTCAAAACCTGACTTCTTCGACACCAGACCGGGCGATTTTTGGTGGAACGGCATCAACAAACTAGTCGAACATTGGGAGGAGGTTGTAAATAATAACGGAGAATACATAATTGATTAATTAATTGTTATAATGATAAGGTACAATTTGGATTATTAATATATACAGTTATCAGCATCATGCGTTCTTAATTCTGTTACCGTTTTCTTTTGGTTCAGTGGTAGAATGCTCGCCTGCCACGCGGGCGCCCCTGGTTCGATTCCCGGCTGATGCATTTTTTTTTTTTTTTACAATTTTTAAAACTCATTTATATATTATACAAGAATGACATCCACGGCGCCAATTTATAATTGTAACAAATAGTATTTGAATAAAAGCATTTAATCGGGTAAACCCCGGGCGTTGCCCGGGTCATTCGGCTAGTAGATTATAAACACAAGGTAATAAGACCAAATCCAAATAAATAGCGTGTGACATTTCAGTAACAGCGTTGTTACCATCTTCAGACAAAAGTACTGAATGTTGTAAGTGAAGTACTGAAGTACATTCAGTACTTTTTTCTGAAGATGGTAACAACGCTGTTACTGAAATGTCACACACTATTTATTTATTTGGATTTGGTCTTATTACCTTGCGTTATAATTAATGTTTTTTGTCTAAATAAAATTGTTGAATAAAACCGAACAAACTTTCTTTACAACCCAATAAAAACAAATTTATAAAGGGAAATATGTAAATATAGAGCTATATATAAAATATCATATTAATTACATATAGGATAGGGGTATTTATTCTCCTGCTCTCTCCTTTCGCTATGCAACTGATTCCTCTGTAAGTTATACCTAACCTAAACCTAACAACAAAATCAGCGGCCACAATTAATGGTCACAAAAAAAAAATGGGTTAACTCAGCTTTTAAGGAATTTGGCATGGAACATTACATTTGTAAAAAAAAAAAAAAAGTCATAAATTAAATAGAAGTTGATGATACATCCACTGCATCTTTATTTAAGGGTTCTTCAAGGATCAAGTATGTCTTCAATGGAATGCATGAAAAAAATTGGGACAAGTTCCAAAAACAAGTTCTACAACTGAAAGGATTGAAAAAAAAATTTCTCTCTATTATATATATATGATACATTTTGAATGATATTCAACTTCTATCTATTTTGCATAATAGAAAAATTCTATCTGTTTTGCATAATGTTCTTTGTTTGTAAAATAATTTTACTGCGTGCCAAGTATGTAAATTTTGTTGTTTGTTTTAAAAAGATTTGTAAAAAAAAGAGATTATTGAGGTGGAGACAGCCACAAACGACTGCTATTTTTTTTTCCACACAGTAATTATACAACATATATATAAAGATTACAGAAGAAACCACTCTAACCAATAATTTGAGAAAGAAATTCAATTTTTAATTAAACTTGTCAACTCATAGTACATTTAGGAGCATTGGGACAAATCAAATGAAATGTTTCTCTGAAATGATACCATCATTGCCGGTATTTTTCCTTTAGTTCCTTGAGAGATGTGAGTTGATCCTTTTATATTTCAAGGTTATCTCTGGTTTATTTTTTTGGCCATGTGTGTTATGTAGTCCTGGGGTCAAACCCTCCAAGGTCTGATAAGGGAGGATGCTGTCTAGACAATGTTTCCTTCTGAGTTTTTGTAACAATATGCTCAATTAGCTCACTAATGCTCAATTTTTTATATACTGAATATGGAATAAAGAGAATGGACATCTCTACCTATAGTAAACTTTGGCTCTATTACTAGGTGTTGTCCTCTAAAGAGAGGTAGTTCTACTGTATACAGTAGAACCTCCCTGTAAAGGACAACACCTAATTACAGAGCCAAAGTGTCCTTAAGAGAGAGGTGTCATCTTACCAGAGAGTAGCTAATTATTAAAAATGGTAATTTTGCAAATGAAAACTGTCCTTTATAGAGAGGTGTCTTCTAGTGGGAGTGTCCACTCATGGAGGTTCTACTGTATATACATTTTAAAATTTTGTCTAAAGTCTCAAGTTCATTTCTTGAGATGATTGAGGGGAGAGTAATGAAGCTCCTCTTTCAAGGTCATAAAAAGACACAAAGTTGTTGGGACATTTATATTAAGAGGAACTTGGTTTGAGATAAAGGAAGTTCTGGAAGAGGTAAAATGAGTGGAAAGAAAACTAGAAGAGGAAGAAGAAATAGACATTGGATTGGATGGAAAGCAAATATGAATAAATAAAGAGAAGAGTCCAAGATAGAGAAGTAAGACATCACTGGAGACCAGGACCTGATAACAAGAACAAAGAAACTGAAGAAGAAAAATTCTTCAGTATTTTCTCTATCATTAATTGAAAGCTTCCCCACTAACCATTTTAAATTAAGCTTCTAAGGATATATGCAAAAGAGTATATATGCAATACATCAATGACTTATAAATAGTTTCTTTATTCTACCAATCAGTTTACTTAAAACATATAATAGCTGGAGTATGCACAGTGTCATGGGAAAAGTGGGAATCCTATATGGAATGTTATAAAATATTCAATCAACTTGTTGTATTTAACTGTAAAAATTGAAAAGACATCACTGGACACCAGGACCTGCTTAAGAACAGAGAAAATGAAGAAGAAAAATTCTTCAGTATTTTCTCTATCATTAATAGAAAGTTTGCCCACTAACCATTTTAAATTAAGTTTCTAAGGATATATGCAAAAGAGTATATATGTAATACATCAATAAGAGCTAGCTGGAGTATGCATGGTGCCATGGGAAAAATGGTAATCCTATATGGTATCATAAAGATAGAGGTTGTCTAGCCGGCATTCATATTTCTATAAAAAATAGACACTTCGGTTAGTTAGAGTTTTTTTTTGTTTTTCTCAACGTTTCAACAAAAATCTTTTATCTTCGTCAAGAGAAGTAAATAAAAATAAGCATTTGGCAAGGCGTTAAAAATTGTTCTGAGGTTGCAAGGGCGTTCTCACATGATTTTTTGAATTTAGTACATCTAAAGCACAAGTCAAAAACAAATATTAATATGGTATGTTATTAATATTCAATCTACCATGTACTTGCTGTATTTAACTGTCAAGATTGAAAACTTGAAGAAAAAGAAAAGAAGCTGCATTAGTAAACAAAAGTCATAAAGTAGTTAATATAGAATTAGTGTAAAGCATACAATTTCTATTAAATAAAAATGGCTATGATTTTGGTATCATTTTAAAATAGAGTGGCTAAGATAATTGAAAATAAAAGCAAAATTGAAATAATTATTGTCACACATTCAACCTTATGCTTATAAAATATTTTCACATATTGAACTTGACCTTGAAATTTTCTGGAAGAATCGTCTGCTTAACAAATGAAAAATTATGTTTCCTTAAAAAATGTTTGAAAATCTTTTATTTTGAAATATTAATATTTAAAAATATCTATATATTTATACTAATTATATTTCTAGGTTAAAAAGAAAGATAATTTACCTAATTTTTATTTTAAAATTTAATTTATAATGTTTGTGATTAGTAAAAGATTGGGTTGGTGAAAGAAGTATTGATGTTTTTATCCTACAAGCAAAAAAGCTTGGCTGTAGACAGCATTTGTAAATTAGAATGGAAAATTTGACTATTTCTTCTAAATGAGATTAAAAAAATGCACTTATTTGAAAGTAACATTTAAAATACAATATAACACGGCTGATGATTGTAAAACGAAAATTGCAATTTTCGTTTTACTTATTTGAAAGGTTAATTTCATAAATTTTATAATATAATGAGAATTTTCACACTTTCTAAATTTAGTGGTGTATATTTGTCATAATTTTTTCCACTCTCCTTTTGCTTATCTAAAAATAAATTATTCTTATTGACTTTTATTGTGAAATAAAGTAACTTTTTAAATATCAGACAATGTATTTTTGAAGCCTGAAGAATATTGATTGAAACCATTTGAAAACTCAAAATATTTTGTGTTGATCAAGAAATCTTTTTATCTCCATATGACGTTTCAAATTCGATAAGATTTATACCCAAAAGTTGAAAATAAGTTTTCCAATGTCATTTTTTCGATTAATAAATTCGTAATTTCAATCAAAACTTACCTAAAGGAGCTTTAAAATATATTACAGAAATTATGCCTATACACAGTACTATCCATACGCTACACGCGATAAACACTGAGCCAAGTTTTTGTAAACAAAAATTTAAATTTGAGAAAACTCCTTTTTATTTGTTTGTTATATTATTTAAAAAGAAACTATCTCATAGACAGTTTATTATTACTTTTACAAATTTTAATTTGTAAGTGAGATATTCAAATAAAAGATTAAGTAATTTATATATTAAAATGACAATATATTTTTTATTTATATTTTAATGTATATATAAATTAACGCTAAGATTTTTTTAAAGGTAGAGCTTTTTATGTAACTCTCTATCTATTATAGAAAAAAAAAGCATTAATTTGAAATAGAATAACAATTTTAGCAATTTTAGATAAAATTTCCAATTGCGCTTGAAGACTGTCAATTATAGGAAACTCTACTTCAATTTATATTGAAATTTATAACTTTTTAAAATTCATTTTAAGACAATAAAAACATTTATATTTAACGCAAATGATAATTTTTTATTTAAAAAGATACGATATTAGAAATGATTTTATAAAGTCTTAATTTATTTCTCTATTTTGAAACTTGAGATAGTAATGAAGTTAATCTAGAGACTGAACCTGATCCCAGGACTGACTTCAAGAAATAAATATGGTAGAATGTACCAATTTGTAAACCACACGACTTGAAAAGATGGTCAAGAATGTGGAAGTTTGTTTGTAACAAAAATCTGGAGCTTCAAACTTGATTAGATATTGGCATCCTAAAAGGGTGCTGATAAGTTGTTTAGGATACCTAGATCTGGGAATCATTCTAGCAGACTAAAATTAATGAAAGAGCAATTGTCAAGACTAATTAGACCTGTGTATCATCCAAGAATCCTGGCATTCATTAAAAATATTCATCCAGACCTGTGCACTAGTGTCACGTGGATGAATCAAACTGTCGATCATATCAAAGCAGTCAAATTTGGCTGTTACTAAATGCCAGTTGGCATCTGAAGTGACTTTAATTTTAGAAAAGGTCTATCAAAGGTATATCTTTATATTTTAATATTATTTCACAAATATTACATTTAAGTACATAGACAATATTCCATATTTTAACACCTCAAATTTTTTTTTAACATAGGGAAAATTTTACCAATAATACCAAAATAGCGCACTTAGAACAATTTTCAGCCAATAGAAAAGGGGGAGGAAGATTCAACATTTGAGGTTTGATAGAATGAGCTGCATATCAAGAGATTGTGGCAAAGTATGGATTACGCCTAAAGGTATGTTTTTAATTATATGTGAGATGTGAAGGTTTTTCTAATATTATGTAATAAGGAGAATATATGCTTATCATATGTATCCAAAATGTGGAACATGCTGTCTTTGTGCATAAGTGGATACAAATAAAGTTATTAGAACCAGAAAAAGTAGAATAAGTCAATTAAACATTTTAAAAAATCGCCACCTCATCTAAAGGAAGAAATTAACTGTCAATTCTAAAGTTGAATTTCTAAACAACCACAAAGTCATGAAAATCATTTGGTATATACATTGCAATTAATAATAAACTTTAATAAATGAAAGGTATTACTCGACTCTCTTCTAAAATTATGCATAAAGATATTAACTAGAATAATCTTCAAATTTCAAAATGTTATACATGAGATGCTCAAGCAGGAGGTGACTTGTTTGTAACAAAAGCATTAGGCCTTGGGCCTGATTTAAGTCAACAGAAGAGATGCTGGAAAGATATCATCTAAACCATACATATCTGTGTACCATTCAACATAATTGGCATCCATGGAAAATTAATTATACATTCCAGTTTCTTGTATATACATCTATGGATAAAACTTAAGAAAGTGGAATGTCTTTGATGTCCCCAGTATGCTATTTTTTTTTTTTTAAATGAGTCCAAGGCAATTTTTTCACACTTGGTTATCTTGTGTGTCTTCAATAAATGTCAATGTATATCAAATATCTTTCTGAGTTATTGACTGAATCCAGATATACATGTTAAAAAGTAAAACTTCCTTTAGTTTTGTACATGAGTTTTTTTGTTACTAGCAAGGTGGTAATGGAAAGGACATACACACCATACAGAAGCATAAACCTGTGAGAAGGTCAGATAGGAAAGAGAAAGGCAGATGTCCCCCAAGTCTACAACAGGCGTGAAGATGAAGTCTGAGAGAATCTAGAGGATTTTATACTCTTACATGAGCAGCGTCTCCTGAGTTCCCAAAATTTAGCAAACACCATGAAAGAAAGCCAGACCATTTGGTTGACTAGGCCTAATCTTACTAACCAACTTTTTCTCTCTTTCTGATATAATTTTATTTAAAATATCTCTATAGGGTACACATTTTTCATATGACATATATATCAAATATATATGTCTAGTTTACCAACACATACGGGACACAGGCCACACATTCAATATCTATAACCCCTCGGCCCATTATCATGAGATTAAGAACAAACACCAGCGATTGGTCCTGGAAGCTATACTCACCAAAAAATTTAAAAGCATCAATAGAGCAATAGACCTTCCTGAAATATATGATAATTTAGTACTGGAACCTCCTACCTGAAAGATTAGGTTTCATAACATACTTATACTTTTACACGTCAATGACAGTTTTGGGTATTTTTATTTTATTTTATTTCTATTTTATTTTGTTTTATTTCGTTTAACAGTCGTTGTTCGTACTTAGTTTCTGTGGTGGCCATGTATTGAATGTATTATGCGTTTATTTACTTGCCTTGCTTAACTTTTGTGAATGATTCTCCAATATTATGTTAATTTTCTCTGGCACAATTTTACATATCTGTCTTATTTTCTTACCTTTTGTATATATATATATAGCTGAATGCCACTAATATTTTGTCTCGTTTTACACCAGTAGAAGGGTGATTATGCCCGAAAGCTTGTGATTTAATTTTGTGTAATAAAGAAACTCTTTCCTCATAAAGTATTTCATTCTTAAAATATCAAATATAGTTTAGATACATTATTCACCTGAATTTCAATTTCTTGCAACCAAGTTCTTCAGTTGAAGAATTTTTGCATACAATGAAATGTCTTAATAAGGGCTCACGCATTCATGTATCATATATAAATACCTGTTTTTCTTATTCAAAATAAAATAGGCATATCCTGACTGATTACACAAGCCTATTAGATGGCAAGGCTCCATCTAGTGGAATAAAGTTGATATAGTTTATTCTATATTTGGCCAACCTATTTTCTTGATAAATCAAGAAAGCATTTCAAGGTGTTGGTCCTCATCAGCGCTGAAACAGCCTCACTATGTAGGCATCTAAATCAACATTTAGTTGATTTTTATTCCATTAGATGGCGCTCTCTGTGCCA
Source organism: Cordylochernes scorpioides (assembly GCA_030710605.1). Classification (NCBI taxonomy): domain Eukaryota; kingdom Metazoa; phylum Arthropoda; class Arachnida; order Pseudoscorpiones; family Chernetidae; genus Cordylochernes; species Cordylochernes scorpioides. The sequence continues at coordinate 41,576,554 of CP092884.1, forward strand.
TTTAAAATGCTTGTTTGAGCGGTCTGAAATGCCTATATTTTGTTTTTAATATCACCACCTGACCATTTTTTCTCATTTTTCTTACCTTTTTTACATATTTTTCTTATTTAACATTTTTGACTTTATACATATCCACAAGACTTATTGTCTTAATTTGGCTTTTGTATATATCTCAACATAATTACTATCATGTAAATTACTTTTTCTCTTTTACTCTTTTCCTTTTCAGACTTCTTGGAAAAATTATGCCTCAAAAAGAGACAATATGTCTTAATAAAGGCTTTTGTATGTGTATTTCAGAGTTGCCTCAAATTTAATATAACCTTTTAATTATAAAAAATATGGTAGGTTATTTCATCTAGTAAAAATGGTTAGCCAACATTTGTAACATCACTTCAGGTAAAGTGAGTAATATGAAATAAAGAAAGCTTAATGATAGAAAGAATGGTCTTAATATAATAAATGGTGAAAACAAAGTGGGTGAGTTGTAGAAGAGAAAAAGTCTTTTTTTCTCAAGTATGTGATAATCATGCTGCATTCCTATCAGAATTGGTCTCCTGAGAATTCATGCGAGTGTTCCTAACAGAATTGTTCTCCTGCATGCCTTCCAATGTGCAATTGTCAGCTGTTAATGATACAACATCAATGTTCTTTCTAAGTAACAATTAAAAACACAAGGTAATAAGACCAAATCCAAATAAATAAATAGTGTGTGGCATTTTGGTAACAGTGTTGTTACCATCTTCAGACAAAAGTCTAAAAAATGGGGGGGGGAAGGCTAAAAATTTTAGTATTTTGTATAATGAAGATAACAATGCTGTTACTTAAATGTCGAAGATTATTTATTTGAATTTGGTCTTATTACTTGGTGTTTTTAATCTATAATCCAAATTGTGCCTTATAAGTACAAATTAAATATATGGTCTTAATGTTTTTTTGCATTATAACTATATTTTCTTCTCATTGATTGTTTCTCTATTATCTTATTACACACACACACACACTTCAAACAGCCAATCAGTGTTAGGTTCATTAGACAACAGCGTGCAGGATATTTTTTTTTAGCTCAGTGGTTGTTTCGAGCAACAAAATTTTATAATAAAAGAAAATAAGACCTAATCCAAATAATTTATTAAAGTGTGACGTTGTCACCATCATCAGACAAAAGAATAAATGCAACAAAGTATAATTTGACCGAAACATCACACACTAATAAATTATTTGGATTAGGTCTTATTTTCTTTTATTATAATCTATAATCCAAATTGTGCTTTATCAAAATATAATTTTATATTATATATAAGCTCGTAGGGTTCGATTCTCTCTCTCTCTAGGAAGTTATTTATATTTAAAAAATGATATAAAAAAATATTTATACTTTGTCATTCTATATATACTTAAAAAACTATATATATTTATCTGAATTGTCATAAAGCACAATTTGGATTATAGATTAGAAATACAAGGTAATAAGACCAAATCTAAATAAATAAATAGTGTGTAGAGTGTTTCAGTAACAGTATTGTTATTGAAACATCACCTATTTTTTATTTATTTCGATTTGGTTTTATTACCTTGTATTTCTGAGTTATATTTATGAATTATTTTGATACAGTAGAACCTCCCTGTAAAGAACACCTAATTACAGAGCCAAAGTGTCCTTTAGGGAGAGGGGTGTCCTCTTAACAGAGAGTTTCTAAATAGTAAAAATTGTAATTTTGCAAATTAAAACTATCCTTTGTAGAGGTGTTCTCTAGCGAGGTATCTGCTAAAGGGAGGTTCTACTGTATTATACTCCGCCCTTGCCGGTCCCAAGCCTGGATGAAAAAGGAGGAGGGGGAGCAGTAACAAGCTCGCTAAAAAACCTGGGTTCAGCTGGCCCGGCTGATAGTACCCTGTAAGGGCTCCTAATCCAGGGATACAGGATGAGCAGCGTTTGTACTCCATGTTAGGAGCGGCTGCACATGGTGTCTGTTCATGTCAGAGGTGGCCATTTCTTTTGGAGCTAAGTCGACCTGCCACTGAGTAGTGCTCCCAGTCTTAATGACAAAGGCATTCTACTTCACCCAGTGTGGAGAAATGAAAGAAGATACTTTATAATTCTTTGTGTATTATGGGATTAATTGTTATTGAGATGTCCTAACCCATGAGTGATGGTTTAAAAAGTCTAATTTAAAAATAAATTGAAGGAGCAAAAGAATCCATATTTATTTACATATTCAACAATTCTCTCTCCTGTCAAGGCAGAAAAGCAAGGGATTACATGAACAAGAAGTATAACAATCTATTATATCCATAGGGGACCATATTATCTGGTTTCTAGTCCAAGGAAAACATGCTCCTGGATATTTTGAATCTAGAAGCGGTTTTCTAGGTATACCACATTTTGTACAGGATGCATAACCTTCATGTTTGCATATATACTGATAGGCATTTGGGAATGGGAAAGGAACAAGGTTACATGGAGTATCGAAAATTTTTGGAGGCAAACATGCTTTTTCTTCACAGACATTCAAGTAGGGTTCATGATAAAATTCATCTTCTTTCTTATAATCATCAGATTTATGATTTATTTCTGAATATAAACCTTTTTGGCAACAACTTTGATAGGATTTTTTTGTAGCATCTTCCAATTTTTGATTTCTAAAATAACAACTTTTTATATCTTTTATTGAATCCTTTATATCAGGTGCTGAAACAATAAATGCTTCTGAAGAAAATTGAGATTTCTTTTTATTGGAATCTCCTCTATTGTCTTCATGTTTTACTGATGTAACTGGAATTTGAATTATTTGGTTTGGAAATATTCTATGATTTTTATCTTTCTTTTTATCTGCAGAATGAAATATCTTTTTATTATAAATCAAATCATAAATTTTATTTTTTAATTTTATTTCATCTTTTAATGGAATTGTAGATTGTGGTGAGGTTTTTGATGATTTTTTATTTTTTTCTATTTTATGATTTTTTTCTGGGTTTGATTTTTTATCTTTTTGTTTACCAATGTTGTTCTTTTTTTTCTTAGTGGATTCTTTATGTTTTTCAGGAATTATTTCATAATTATATTTATTTGTATGAGATATAGGGTCAGTGACCCTAAATAAAGGCTTTTTTGTTGTTGTTGTTGTTGTATGAGATCGTTTTTTTTCTTTTTCATAGGTTAATTTTTTTGTGGGTATATGATACTTTGGGAGCATTTCATATTTGTTAGAATATCGTTTTTTACCATTTTCTTTATGCTGGGTTAATTTTTTTGAAGGCATATGATCCATTCTTCTTGGAAGTAATATTTTCTGCGGTCCATGTTCTGGAAGAGGACTAAGACTTGAAAGTAATGTAGGTAAAGAATTATTTGGCTTTAGAAATATGTTTCCAAAATCCATTTCTTTTTAATATAAAATTATATTTTCCTCTGCATCTTTTCAAAGATAAATATTAAGAGAATGATAGAATTTTGATATCCCAAGAGAGACAAATAACTAAGATACCTATGTTGTTTTATTCTATTTAAAGAAAATTTATTCCCTTTTTGAAATAAGTAGTTTTAGTATTAAGTCTGTAATGATTCCATATGCAAATTTTATTCTTAAAGAAAAAAATGCAGCATATATGTAAATATGTATTAGTTTTCTGATAGAAAATAAAATATGTAAAATGATTGGATGTATATAGAGTGTAAGAGGAGAGTGAAAGTATCTTATTTATAGAAATAAATGGCTTATACCTTATAGTGTTTGTCAAGTGCTATTTTTGTTAGGTAGAGAACATAACAAAGTCAAGCCTGTTTTAAACCATTCCAATTTTAAGGTGTCAATATTCATTGGGAACCAATTGTTTTTCTATTAATTCTACCTGCCAAACATGTGGTACAGACTATGATAATCATGGTGGATAGTTAGAGACTGCTTTTACTGTAAGTGCACCACATGTCTACACATGTGAAAAGCAGTTCAACTTTTGAACATACAAATGTTCCAGAGCCCCGTTTGGTTACTTGCACCCCTTTGTGGGGTTGGACTTTAGCAAGAATCAGGGGCCATTGGATAATTTTTTTTTTTTTAATTAGAAAAAAAGTGTCCAATGCAGGATTCAATCCCAGGTTGTAGCGGTCGAAAACCAATGGTTTAGAACACCCTTCCAACAACCCCCTATATATTTATATACATAGATGGAATATATATATACTAGCGAACCCGGCCACGCGTTGCTGTGGCTAAATTGTAATATGTTAAATCAACATTATACTAAACTATTCAGTACAGTAAAGTTAATATTCACTTATAAAGATAAAAATGTTTTAGCCGATCTAAAGCCCTACGGGATTGAGAATGGAACGTTACGTTAAAATTTGAAAGTGATTTTTATATATATAGATAATATAGCCATTCATTGTAATCATTGATTATAATCACTGCATTAATAAATGTCAGCGAACTCGTTCATATGTATTGTTTTCTGTTTTCGAGATATTCTAATAGAACGTTCTCACATTTTTTTGTAAAATATTTATATATGCACAAACACAGAATATAAAAATATGTCTTAAAATTCGCTATAATTATTGTTATAAATATTATTCTAAAATAATTCGCCAGAAATCGTCCGGGTAGTATACTAAACAACTTCCCAAAGTTTCATGGCAAACATCTAAAATAAAATAATACTTTTAATACTTTGCTACAATTTTAAAAAGAGGGGGGCTTAGGTGTTTAAAATGTAAAATGTGCTCTAAATAGTATTACATAGAGCCTTCATAACAAACATATTTAAAATAAACCAATCAAAATATAATAATGCTGTAAAAACAGACCTTGCTACAATAATATAAAAGAAATGAAAATAAAAAAAGACACCCACGCTGAGCCTCGAACCTAGGTTTGTTACAAATATTATTAAAAAATTGTTTATGTTAATTTTTATTTTAAAAAGCCTACATTTTAAATAAAATAATATTTTTAATAATTTGCTACAATAATATAAAAGAAATGAAAAAAAAAAACACCCACGCTGAGCCTCGAACCTAGGTTGCGGGGGTACGAAGCTGTGTACCTAACCTATAGGCTAAGCTTGACGTTACAAATAAGCTCATGGGAGGCTATTTCAGGCCATACGTCTGCCGCGAGGGGGCGCTGATTGCGAGTGAATTTACGTTTTATTGTAAATAAAAATGCAACAAAAGGTTATTTCTAAAGAGTAATTAGCCAGAAACCATCCAGGTAGTATACTAAACATCTTCCCAAAGTTTCATCACGATTGGTTGAGCGATGTAGAAGATTATCACTAACGAACGGACGGACCAACGGACCAACAAACATCCATTTTTATATATATAGATATTACCCGCCGACAGCTTTTTTTATTTAAAGATGAGAAATGTACTCGAAATTAAATTTAGAATATTAATATAATCTAGCCCTTATTGTTTATGTTAATTTTTATTTTAAAATAATTTAGAATATATATTACCTGTCGACAGCTTTTTTTTAAAGATTAGAAATGTACGCAAAATTAAATTTTGAATAGTAATATAATCTAGCCCTTATTGTTTATGTTAATTTTTATTTTAAAAAGCCTACATTTTAAATAAAATAATATTTTTAATAATTTGCTACAATAATATAAAAGAAATGAAAAAAAAAAAACACCCACGCTGAGCCTCGAACCTAGGTTGCGGGGGTACGAAGCTGTGTACCTAACCTATAGGCTAAGCTTGACGTTACAAATAAGCTCATGCGAGGCTATTTCAGGCCATACGTCTGCCGCGAGGGGGCGCTGATTGCGAGTGAATCTACGTTTTATCGTAAATAAAAATGCAACGAAAGGTTATTTCTAAAGAGTAATTAGCCAGAAACCATCCCGGTAGTATACTAAACATCTTCCCAAAGTTTCATCACGATTGGTTGAGCGATGTAGAAGATTATCACTGACGAACGGACGGACGGACGGACCAACGGACCAACAAACATCCATTTTTATATATATAGATATATATTTTTAAAAATGAGTATACCTGGATCTGTGAAAGAAAAAAAAAAACATTTATTTCTCTCAAAATATTTCAAGGAATTGCTCCCTCTTTATCAATTTACTGCATAATCATAATAACACAAATTGGGCAAAAATTGGTAAAGAGGGAAATATCCCTCAAAATATTTTGAGGAAAAAAAAAAACTTTTTCTTTATTTTACAGATCCAGGTTTACCCTTTTTTTGTTTATATATAAAAGTTGGTTAGTTATATATAAGGTTATCCCAAAAGTTTGTGTTTTTCTTATTACTTGGCGAATAATATTATTACGGAGAATACATAATAATACATAATACTTTATACATAATACAAAGACATTATACATAACAGCAAATAATATTGGTATTTTTTGCAAGTGTTGAGACAACCTTGTATATTTTTTAAAATACTCCTGGTATGTCAAATTTGGTATGGTTAGGTGAGCAGAAAATCCCCAAGGTTTATAATCAGTAGAAACATATAGGTAAAAAACTCAGGCTCCTGGAGTGTATCCATATATCGCCAACTACCCGGGCTGTTCTTTGGTTATGTGATCTGTTAGATCAATATGATTGTAATTTCGTGGAACTGAGGAGTGTACAAGAAGACCTTGTCTGGAGGAGAACTCTCTCAAGGTGGGGAAACCTTCCTTGCTGAAGACATTTGTACACAACTATATATATATTCCCCTACACTTTATATGCCCTTTTACTCTTTTATTTTTATACTTTGTAAAATTTAATTAAAAGAATCAATAAAATTGTATAAATTGTCGATATGATTGTAATAATTACAGTAGAACTACCTCCCTGTAAAGGACAACATCTAATTGCAGAGCCAAAGTGTTCTTTATAAAGAGATGTCTTTTACCGGAGAGTCACAAATTCAATGGAGGAATCTCCAATCTCCACTCTGTCACCCCGGAAGCCCTGAACTGGCTGAAGGCCTTGCCTCTCAGACTTTAATGACCGATATGTCCTCACTTCTTTTTTCTAGATTTGGTTCATTTTGTCTCCTCTCTAATTGTAAAGATGTTGCTGTATCACCTCATAAGCATAAATAAATAAACCGGAGAGTTGTTAAATAGTAAAAATGGTAATTTTGACAATGAAAACTGTCCTTTATAGAGAGGTGTCCTCTAACTGGAGTGTCCTCTCATGGAGGTTCTACTGTATAAGTATGGTAGCTCAAGATTTACTTATATAGTGAATGCTAGAGGACAGTTTTCATCAACAAAATTGCAATTTTTACTATTTAACAACTCTCCTGTAAGAGGACATCCCTCCCTAAAGGATACTTTGGCTCTACAATGCAATTCTTTAATTTATATATTATTCCTAGATTTAAACACAAGGTAATAAGACCAAATCCAAATAAATAAATAGTGTGTGACGTTACCGAAACTCTGTTACCGAAACGTCACACTATTTATTTATTCAGATTTGTGTTTATAATCTATAATCCAAATTGTGCCTTATCATTACTGGATTTTTAAAAAAAATCTTAAAAGCCTAAAACTTTTAAATATAATGATGTCCACAAAAATGATTGGAAATGTATATTTCCACAAATTTTTAATATGGTATAGAATCATTGTCCTCTAAAATTACTGGAGGGTTCTGACAATTACCATTTGGTTTCAATCCCAATAAATGGAGAGAAAACCCCTATTTGCATCTCCCAGTGTGAGTATAACTCTGGTAGAGGACGGTCAACATCTTAATGGGATGGTTAACACAAAAGAGGACCTAATGAAAGCCAGGATAAGCTTTCGACTTCATCATTCCTGTAATAAAGAAGGACACTCTCATGTCCTTGAGGGAAGAAATCACCCCAAAAGGTGGAAAAGCCAAATTTGGCATAGATGGCAGAAGTCACTGGCAAACCACTTCTATTTCAAGGACTTCTGAGAAAACTATATTAACTAACTATCAGATTAAATTAGAGAAAATTTGTTCATATGGTTCCCAAAAGTCAAACTCAATGGACACTAACAACAACAACAGAGAATCATTAACAAACAAATATATTGCCAGTAGAAGATTGAGTCCCAGGATACATCAGGTTTGTAGGGAGAGTTGTTCTTCTTCTTGGTGGAAGAGAGTGCTTGCTTCTGTGAAGAGGATGTCCCATGTCCACAGAGTGTCCTCCTACACACAGAGAGAGGGTGTCACAGCTTGTCAGTGACAACAGGCAACAGGTGACAAACCTCTTTAACCTCCTGGGGTGGGGGCAGGAACTTGGTGAGATGGCTGAGGTCTATCCCATCCTGTAATAACAACAGCATCATGTCCCGTTGTTCTATATCCGGGTAATGGGAGAAGGAGGCTTAAAGGACATTCCATCTGGAGGGCTGATCTGTCTGATTTACTTTGGTCTAACCCAGTCATGATGGTCTCTTCCGGTCCCAAGCTCGGATGAAAAAGGAGGAAGGGGAGCAGGGAACACAGGATTAGCAGTGTCTGTACTCCATGTTAGGAGTGGCTGCACATGTGTCTGTTCCTCATGTCAGAGATGGCCAATTTACACTGGAGCTAAGTCAACCAGCTACTGAGTAGTGCTCCCAGTCTTAATGACAAAGGCAGACACATTCTACTTCACCCAGTAATGATGGAGCTCTACAGGCTTGATACCCTAATATGATTGAGTGGAGATAGGAAAGAAGAAGAAGAGAAGATAATGGTTGTCAAACCACATCATTGACTGTATTGACTCATGAGCTCTACTCATCTCCAGCAGACACCATCTCAAGCTCTACCTACTTTATACCATAATATGATTGAGTGAAGATAAGAAAGAAGAAGAGACTTTGGTTTAATCCTGCTGTGGTATGTATACCTTTCTACCGACATCCTTGTCAATAACAAAGATCAGGCATTAAATGTTCGTTCGTTGTTGTTGTTCTCTATTATGCTTAAGGCAATCTAGAATGCATAAATAGCATACTAGATCTGTGAAAAAGAAAAACATTTTTTTTTTTTTTTCAAAATATCTCGAAGGTTTGCTCTCTCTTTATCTATCTTTGCTTTTAACTAAAAGAACTTTTTTTTCCCCCAAATTATTTCTCTTTTAATGACAAAAAACTGCTTTTCACATGTGTAGACATGTGGTGCACTTACAGTAAAAGCAGTTGCCAACTTCTACCCACCATGATTATCATGGCCTGTACCACGTGTACTAGGGATAAGCAAAAAAAAAAAAAATTAAACTTTCAAGTTTGTTGCTTAACTTTTATATATTTTTTAGTAATAAATTGATAAAGAGAGTAATCTTTCCAAATATTTTTAAACAGAAAGCTAGCAGACATCAAAGACTTTCCACTTCCTTAAATATTGATCATTTTTTAAAACGACTTTGGAGGATAAGTTTCTTCCTCACTCAGATACCATTTTTTCAAAAAAAATATTATTTATATTTAAGAGGATTTTATCTCTTTTGAACTTCCTTAAGTTTTATAAAGGTCTCCCATACAATGAAAAAATTTCATTATCTCAATATTGATTGTTTATTTTGTTTGCTTATCCCTAGTACATGTGGTCCAGTACAGGCCATGATAATCATAGTGGGTAGAAGTAGGCGACTGCTTTTTACTGTAAGTGCACCACATGTCTACACATGTGAAAAATAGTTCGACTTTGCACTTATAGATAACTAGCCTAATGACCCGGGCAACGCCCGGGGTTTTACCCGATTAAATGCTTTTATTAAAATACTATTCGTTACAATTATAAATTGGCGCCGTGGATGTCATTCTTGTATAATATATAAATGAGTTTTAAAAATTGTAAAAAAAAAAAATGCATCGGCCGGGAATCGAATCCGGGGCGCCCGGCCACTATAATATATAAATGAGTTTTAAAAATTGTAAAAAAAAAAAAATGCATCGGCCGGGAATCGAACCCGGGGCGCCCGCGTGGCAGGCGAGCATTCTACCACTGAACCAAAAGCAAACGGTGACAGAAGTGTCTCGCGCATTGGCGGTACCAAATGATGGGGGGGGGGCAAAGGTGGCGTGATTGTAGCCGACCAATAGGAGGGTGCCATTCCAAAAAAAAAAAAAAGCAAACCGTGACAGAGGCGACGAAGAATGACGCTCGTAACTGTATATAGAATATTTTTGCGATTAGCTTTTGCTTTTTATCTTCATTTGCGGTGAATCCATGTATAATAAATTTCTTTTCCTCCAATTTACCCAGACTAATCTATTAGCTTGATTGTCTTTATATAATTTTTCCTGTATATAAATATCATATTACCATTAAGGTACTATTACTGTTATTCCTGCATGTATCTCCTACATTTCTGCTTGGAGAATCTGTATAAGACTATTTCTTTCTTATCTCCACACAAGCTTGTAAAGCTTGAGACTTTTGATGGTGTCTGCCGGGGAAGAGTAGAGCTCATCAATGGATGAGTTAATACAGTCAATAATATATGTCTTGGGGTTGCAGGCTGAGAATTGCACTTAGTACATAGTGGGAAAACCCTGCAACCATTCTGGAAAGTCAAAACTGTATGAAACTGTATTTATAAGACCAAAAGGTCTTAATAAAGCTTTTTGCTGTTGATAAAGGTCTTCCCCGTCATTCCTCAAGTTCTGTCCATAAGTGTACTCACCAGAAAGGAGAAAGAAGCATGCTTCAACAGCTCATTGTCCAGTTCCTGGTAGGTGGCAACTTGGGGTACAGCCCTACCACACAACAGTTTCCTTTATTGATCAGGTTCAATTTGGATGATAGATAAGAAACACATGGTAATAAGAGACCACATCCAAATATTTATTTTTTGCTTATCCCTAGTACACATGGTACAGGCCATGATAATCATGGTGGGTAGAGGTAGGCGATTGCTTTTACTCTAAATGCACTACATGTCTACACATGTGAAAAGCAGTTTGACTTTGCACATATAAATGTGCCAGACCCCCCGTTTGGTTACTTGCATTCGCTGGTGGGGTTGGACTTTTGCAAGAGTCGGGGGCCATTGGAGCATTTTTTTTTTAAATCATAAAAAAAGTGCCCAAAGCGGGAATCGAACCCGGGTCGTAGCAGTCAAAAATCAACGGTTTAGACCATCCTTCCACTGACCCCCAGTTGGGGGTATCAAATAAATAAATAATGTGTGACCCACCAACATGGTTTATTACAACATATAAATATTGATACCAAGTGATATTTTTATAATATACAGTGTATATAAGGTTATATGTTTGACGGTGTATTTATATTTTTGAAATGCACAAAAAGAAAGTTACATATAAAATGAAAGGATTTAAAAGCACGAATGTTTCTTTTATACATATTACAAACTTCTACTGTCCTTACTACGATGAAAAAAATATATTGGGAGGGCTTGGCTCATCAGTGGTGAACCCTCCCAGCGGTTTCGCCAATTTAATCCACCAGACCGCTTCTAAGAGCTCTAAAAGAGCTCTAATACATGTGATATAAAATGAATTTGTAAAACGACGTTTGACAATTTTACCGCAAATGTTTCTTTTGAACGAAAAATTGTAATTTATTTTAAGGAGAAATAACGACTATTTCTATCCTTAGGGATGAAGTATGAAAGGATGAATTGTGAAGAGTAATGATAAACAGAAAAATAAAAGTGCCCAGGAATGGACACTTCACAATTCATCCTTTCATACTTCATCCCTAAAGATATAAATAGTCGTTATTTCTCCTTAAAATAAATTACGATTTTTCATTCAAAAGAAACATTTGCTGTAAAATTGTCAAACGTCGTTTTACAATCATAAGCTGCATTATATTGTATTATAAAAGGAATTTAATTTGAAAAAAATAAAACCCTCATGGACAAAACCTCATAGTACACATGGTATTTAATGTATATAAATACACTCATGGGGACAGAACTTGAGGAAGTGGAAAGCCTTTGATGTGGCCAGTCATCTATTTTTTTTTTTTAAAGGAGACAGAGGCTGTTCACACTTGGTTATCTCGTGTGTCTTCAATAAAGGTCACTGTAATATCTTTCAGAGTTATTGTCCCGATATACATGTTAAAAGGTACAACTTCCTTAAGTTTTGTCCATGAGTGTATATTGGTTATCTTGTGTGTCTTCAATAAAGATCACTGTAATATCTTTCATAGTTGTTGCCCAATATACATGGTAAAAGGTATAACTTCCTGAAGTACTGTCAATGAGTGTATATTGGTTATCTTGTGTGTCTTCAATAAAGGTCACTGTAATATCTTTCAGAGTTATTGTCCCATTTAACATGCTAAAAGGTACAACTTCCTTAAGTTTTGTCCATGAGTGTATATTGGTTATCTCGTGTGTCTTCAATAAAGGTCACTGTAATATCTTTCAGAGTTATAATCCCGATATACATGCTAAAAGGTACAACTTCCTTAAGTTTTGTCCATGAGTGTATATTGGTTATCTCGTGTGTCTTCAATAAAGGTCACTGTAATATCTTTCAGAGTTATAATCCCGATATACATGCTAAAAGGTACAACTTCCTTAAGTTTTGTCCATGAGTGTATATTGGTTATCTCGTATGTCTTCAATAAAGGTCACTGTAATATCTTTCAGAGTTATAATCCCGATATACATGCTAAAAGGTACAACTTCCTTAAGTTTTGTCCATGAGTGTAGAGATCACAACCCCCTGTAGATAGGACAGATCTACACCTACTTGGGAGCCTCAGCAACTTGAGAGACAAAGTTCTCCTCTTGAACATCATCCAGATCAGGAATGTCTGCAACATGCGCAGAAGTATAACAATTTGAATTATACAGTTATATAAATTTTGTAGTGATTGAGAGAGTATTAGTTTCAAATTACAGAATTTGATACAGGAGTATTATGCCAATGGTAAACTCCACCTTCGTTGGTCCCAATCCCGGATGAAAAAGGAGGAGGAGGATCAGTAACAAGAACGCTAAAAAACCTGGGTTCAGCTGGCCCGGCTGATAGTACCCTGTAAGGGCTCCTAATCCAGGAATAGAGGATGAGCAGCGTTTGTACTCCATGTTAGGAGCAGCTGCACATGGCGTCTGTTCCTCATGTCAGAGGCGGCCATTTATTTTGGAGCTAAGTCGGCCTGCCACTGAGTAGTGCTCCCAGTCTTAATGACAAAGTCAGACGCATTCTACTTCACCCAGTCATGATGGTTGTCAAGTCTAAAACTCTACAAGCTTGATACCCTAATATGATTGAGTGGAGATAAGAAAGAAGAAGAAGATGCCAATGGTATACAGTCAGGAGAACCTATTCCTACCCCAGAAGGTTAAAGAGATTTGTCACTGCCTGTTGTCACTGACAAGCTGTGACACCCTCTCTGTGTGTAGGAGGACACTCTGTGGACATGAGACATCCTCTTCACAGAAGCCAGCACTCTCTTCCACCACCACCAAAAAGAAGAATAATTTAAGAATGAAATACCTGATTTGAAGCGTGAAGAATAAAGAGAATAAAATACTTGATTACGTATTTACATATGTTGTTAAATATAGAGCAATCCATTTATGATATTTAAAATAAAAGCATATTGGCATGGTGAACATCTATCTTCTTGTCGGAAAAATTCAAAAACCTTGTAAGCTTATTATCGTGTGCGATTCACGCAGATAATAAGCTTACAAGGTTTTTGAATTTTTCCGAAAAGAAGATAGGTGAACAGCCTCATCGAAATATTGAATTTTAATAAATTTATTGATCCAAAATATGCTTTTATTTTAAGTATTTACATATTTACAAAAAGTTTTGTGCTGGACAAAAGAAAAAAACAAGAAGTGTAAAGCTGCAACATCTAGTGATCAACTTTGAAGAGTTTGTTCTAGAAAATATAATTCACAAAATATAATACAAATGTTATACAACACATAAAATTTCACAATATACAGTATATCATAAACATGGCTAAACACAGACTTTCCTGGAGATCAGTCTCTCATCAGAGCTTCTGCTTCAATTGAAAGATTCCTTAGGATTTGGCCTGACACTATCTGGTAAGATACCAGCTTCAGGAGAGACCAGTTTTAGCCATGTTTTTAGAGAGACTATGATCTCTCATGGTGGAAGACTACTGTTTATATTAAAACTTCCAAAAAATATTATTATATAACCAGACCCAATCTAAATAAGTAATTACAGTAGAACCTCCAAGAAAGGACAATCCAGCTAGAGGACACTTCTCTCTATAAAGGAGATTTTTCATTGTAAAAAAAAAAATTACCATTTTTTAAAAGCTTATTTAACTTGCTTCCATATCTGTCTGTTTACAAATCTTGTAATCCATTTTTAATATATATGAGCCAAAAATACCTTCAAGTTTGACAGGTATTTCAGTGGTGAATTGAATTTTTATTTTCTTGGAGAGAGAGAGAGTGGTGTAAAGGTAATGTGAATATATAGGTGCAGGAGGGGATATTCTTTTTTTATTTGCTTATCCCTAGTACACTTGGTACAGGCCATGATAATCATGGTGGGTTGAGGTAGAAGACTGCTTTTACTGTAAGTGCACCATATGTCTACACATGTGGAGAGCAGTTCGACTTTGCACTTACAAATGTACCAGAAACCTGTTTAGTTACTTGCACTCGCTGGTGGGGTTGGACTTTATCAAGAATCAAAGGCCATTGAGCATTTTTTTTTTAAATCAGAAAAAAGTGCCCAATGCGGGAATTGACCTGGGTCATAGCAGTTGAAAACCACCAGTTTAGACCATCCTTCCAACGACCCCTGGAGATATTATTAGAGGAGATGTGAAGACGTCAGTTTACGACAGCAGACAACTTACTGAGAGTGTCGTCATCTCCGTCGTCAAACCTGGAGTTAGTGGAAGGTCTACTGCTGACTGTGGACATCCCGCTGCTCCTGTGGGACATCACACCATGTCATCTCACATATATATGGCTGGACATTGGTGAGGCGCTGGGAGGAATAAAATGTTTACTGCCATCATGTTAAAAGAGGAAATCTCATAAAAAAATCATTCACTCGCCATCTATATATTTGTGCTTATATCCTTCCAATTTCAAGATAATCAAAGTTTTCAGCTCTTGGTTCTCTTCAGGGGGTGTCCACCATAAATGTCCTCTTGATACTTGGTGTGTAACTCCTTCTGTGCATTCTTCAATTAATTTTTTTAGTAAGCAATCGTTTATTTTTATCCTTTCCGTATCATGTGCTTTTTGAAAAGTGGACCCGGAGAAAGCTACTCTGAGTGAACCATGGACAGATATAAGGGACAAATATTAAACTCTTAAATGAATGATATGCCACAATTTGGATCATAGATTAGAAACACAAGGTAATAAGACCAAATCCTAATAAATTAATAGTTAGTGACTTTTTGGTAACAGCATTGTTCCAGGTACATGCTGCAATATATTTCCTCATTTAGGCCTTTTGTCCGATGATGGTAATGGAAACATCACACACTATTAATTTATTTGGATTTGGTCTTATTACCTTTTGTGTCTAATCTTAAATGAAATTTAATTCTGATTGATTACTATTTATATAGAAATACCAAATATGTAAACAAAGACCTGACCTACTTCAGACACGTAATGAGAGCAAATAACTCCGCCTTTGCCGGTCCCAAGCCCGGATGAAAAAGGAGGAGGGGGAGCAGTAACAAGCTCACTAAAAAACCTGGGTTCAGATGGCCCGGCTGATAGTACCCTGTAAGGGCTCCTAATCCAGGAATACAGGATGAGCAGCATTTGTACTCCATGTTAGGAGCAGCTGTACATGGCGTCTGTTCCTCATGTCAGAGGCGACTATTTCTTTTAGAGTAAGTCGGCTGTCACTGAGTAGTGCTCCCAGTCTTAATGACAAAGGCAGACGCATTCTACTTTACCCAGTCATGATGGTTGTCAAACAGACACCATCAAGGATCACAACTTGATACCCTAATATGATTGAGTGGAGATAAGAAAGAAGTAGATGAGATCAAATGGATTAGAAAAAAGATGTTGATATTAGGAGTATTTGAAGGAAGAGAGGAAGACCTGCAATGAGCTAGTTAGAATGGGACAAGAAACTACTGGAAAGTTCTTGGATGAGCTACAAGTAATGGTTATTAAGAGATCTCAAATTCGAGAATAATTGTCCATATAGTCGCTTAAGTCAAACTCCACTTGATGGACACTAACAATATTATGTACTCTTAATTCTCCTTTCTTATCTCCACTCAATCATATTAAGGTATCAAGCTTGCAAAGCTTGAGACTTTTGATGGTGTCTGCCGGGGAAGAGTAGAGCACATCAATGGATGAGTCAATACAGTCAATAATGTGTTTTGGGGTTGCAGGTTGACACTTAGTACATAGTGGGAAAACCATGCTGGAAAGTTATGTCCATAGATGACCAGACATTAACTCTGCCTTTGCCGGTCCCAAGTCCGGATGAAAAAGGAGGAGGGGAGCAGTAACAAGCTCACTGAAAAACCTGGGCTCAGCTGGCCCGGCTGATAGTACCCTGTAAGGGCTCCAGGGATACAGGATGAGCAGCGTTTGTACTCCATGTTAGGAGCAGCTGCACATGGCGTCTGTTCCTCATGTCAGAGGTGGCCATTTCTTTTGGAGCTAAGTCGGCCTGCCACTAAGTAGTGCTCCCAGTCTTAATGACAAAGGCAGACTCATTCTTCTTCACCCAATCATGATGGTTGTAACCCCACAAGCGAGTGCAAGTGATCAAGCGGGGCTCTGGCACATTTGTAAGTGCAAAGTGGAACTGCTTTTCACATGTGTAGACATGTGGTGCACTTACTGTAAAAGCAGTTGCCTTCTACTCACCATGATTATCATGGCCTGTGTGTACTAGGGATAAGCAAAAAAAAAAAAAAATTGATGGTTGTCAAGTCTCAAGCTCTACAAGATTGATACTCTAATATGATTGAGTGGAGATAAGAAAGAAGAAGATTGTCCGTAGATGACCAGACTTAAGTCAGGAAATCAAAGACTGTTGTACGCAGCCAATGAGAGGTAGGTGAAGGGACACTGGTTCTGTCCTCCCAAGAGAACAAAAGTCTTTGATTTCCAGACTTAAGTCTGGTCATCTACGGACAATGACTTTCCAGAATGGTTGCAAGGTTTTCCCACTATGTACTAAGTGTCAGCCTTCAACCCCAAGACATATTATTGACTGTATTGACTCATCCATTGATGAGCTCTACTCTTCCCCGGCAGACACCATCAACAAGCTTTACAAGCTTGATACCTTAGTGTGATTGAGTGGAGATAAGAAAGAAGATCATTGTTTACTTCCATCTACGGACAATGACTTTCCAGAATGGTTGCAAGGTTTTCCCACTATGTACTAAGTGTCAGCCTGCAACCCCGAGAATATTATTGACTGTATTGACTCATCCATTGATGAGCTCTACTCTTCCACAACAGACACCATCAACAAGCTTTACAAGCTTGATACCCTAATATGATTGAGTGGAGATAAGAAAGAAGAAGATCATTGTTTACTTCCAGAATGGTTACAAGGTTTCCCCACTATGTACTAAGTGTCAACCTGCAACCCCAAAACACATTATTGACTGTATTGACTTATCCATTAATGAGCTCTACTCTTCCCCGGCAGACACCACCAACAAGCTTTACAAGCTTAATACCTTAGTGTGATTGAGTGGAGATAAGAAAGAAGAGGTGAAGGGAGGCAGTGTGAGAAAAGAAGTGACTCACTGTGCTGTGCTGGTTGGCCGAGAGACTGCCCTCTTTAGCCAGCTGCAACCAGGGACAGTGATGGTGGGGTGGTGGGGATGTGCAGATTGGTGCACCAGGAGGGTGAGGGCCTACCGGAATGGAGCAGCCACTGCTGAGTTCTCGTCTGCCCAGCCACCTGTCTTGGTGGTCTGGGGTGGGGGTCCCTCACTCAGCATCTGTCCCAACACACCAGTCTCTACCAAGAAGTATTCTTCAAATGATAAGGTTCAATTTGGATTATAAGTTAAATACACAAGGTAATAAGACACCAAATCCTAAATGAATAAATAATGTTTGACGTTTTCGGTAACAGCATAATTACAACAACAACAACAAAAAAGCCTTTATTTAGGGTCACTGACCCTATACAGGATTCACCAGAGGTATGCATAAGAACAAAGCAGTGAGACAACGGAAATAGCGATATATACAGAGTAAAAAGAGAAAGAAAAAAAAAAAACAAGAAAAGGGAAAAAAAAAAATAATAATAAGAAAGAGGGAAGCAAGAAATCAACACAAAAAGAGTAGCAGTAAGAAAGTGAGGAGTGAGTATCACTTGGCCTTCTTCTGAGATATGGACTTGTGGAAACCATAAAACGCCGTAGCAATATACTTATTCTGGGTCATATTGTCAATTATTGATGGAAGTGAAGCACAGAGTTGCCCAGTTTTGAGCATAAGGGTTCTTCTTTCTTCTTTCAGAGCAGAGCAATCAAAAATATAGTGAGTGATTTCATTTTGTAGTTTTGAATTACAGAAGGTACAAGTCGGGTCCTCACCGCAGAGCATCTTGGTGTGGTTTTCTCTAAAAAAACTTGAAAGTATTCTAACTTGTGCGAGTAGTCTTACAACCGGGAAAGGAAAATCCCCTAAAAGGTATCCCTCCGTCATGAAAGATATGTGAATGTCTTTGTAGTGAGAGTATAGCTTAGATTTATCCATTCTTGTAAGGTCGTTTTGTATAGATTGGTCTGCCGCTGTTTTTAAGAGCCCTGTAATCGCGCTCCTCAGCGTTTCAGGGTCATCACAGGAAACAAACAGCATAATTACCATTATCAAACAAAAGACAAATAAGACCAAATCCAAATAAATAAATAGTGTGTGAAGTTATCTGACAACATCAGTCTTTTGTCTAATGATGATAACAATGATCTTACTGTCATACACTATTTGGTCTTGTCTTGTGTTTCAAATAGTACATATTTCTCTAGTTTATACAAGTTGTCCAGACAGGATATTTTACTGGAGCACCGGTTCTCTCAACTTGCTGCTTCAGTGAATCGGTTCCAGTTAGATGGAAATTTTAACAGGTCCTCAGAGAGATTTTTTATACCTGTCTGAAAAAAAAAATGGCAATGTGATAAATTTGGCTTCTTTGTTTTCGCACTTTAGATTTTGAATTAAAGTATTATTCTCATTTTTTTTTTGGGGGGGGTTTTGTGTCCACTTTTAATTCTAAGAATAATATTCTGTGTTTCTTAGAAAACTATCTTCTTTTTATCTGTTATCTTGTTTACACACTTGAGATAAAAGTAGCTATTTAAAACATGCTGTGGTAAAATTTCTCACTCCAATTAGCCCAGAATTCAAGAATTTAAATTTCTCATTCAGTACTTTTGTCTGAAGATGGTAACAACGCTGTTACCGAAACGTCACGCACTATTTATTTATTTGGATTTGGTCTTATTACCTTGTTTTATAATCTATAATCCAAATTGTGCCTTATCTGTCTGAATTTAAAAAAATTCTTTTGAAAAAAATATTGAGGATAAAATTTAGTACTACATATATGTATTACTATGTTAATGTCATAATCTCTCTCTCTCTCTCTTAGCACTTTGATAAACGGTTAGAGTAAAAAGAACATCTCCCCTATGTGGTTTTAAATAGCAGCTATTTGAATGTAACACCAGGTATGAACAACATTGGAAAAATAGGAGAGATACACATTCATGGACAAAACTTAGGAAAGTGGGAAGTCTTTGATGTCTCCGGTCATCTATATATATATTTTTTTTGACAGAGGTTGTTCACACTTGATTATCTCGTGAGACTTCAATAGAGGTCAGTGCAATATCTTTCTGAGTTATTATCTGAATCCCGATATACATGCTAAAAGGTACAACTTCCTTAAGTTTTGTCCATGAGTGTATATTAGTTATCTCATGTGTCTTCAATAAAGGTCACTGTAATATCTTTCAGAGTTATAATCCCGATATACATGGTAAAAGGTATAATTTCCTTAAGTTTTGTCCATGAGTGTATATTGGTTATCTCGTGTGTCTTCAATAAAGGTTACTGTAATATCTTCCAGAGTTATAATCCTGATATACATGGTGAAAGGTATAATTTCCTTAAGTTTTGTCCATGTAAGTGTAAATCACACAATGGATAGAAAGGAGTAAAAACTTACATTGTCTCCGGGAAGGTTGCCATCTGATCTTCTACCTTTTTTTGGAGCAGACTGTAAGGAAAGGGAGATTAGAGGTTAAAATAATCCATGTCTGTAACAACAGTCTGTTTTTTTACCTTCTTAGGTGGGGAGTCCAGGTCAAAATCCAGATCTTCTTCCATCTCTGAACCTGGAAAATAGACGGAGGATCTCAAAATAGGATAGTCTCCAACTTATTATTTTTATTTCTTTATTTCGACTTAGAGCTCTATGTCCCCCTAGGGACACTTGTACTTTAAAGATAAACAAAAATTTTGAAAGAAAAGAAAGATATTTGAAATATGTACAGAATTAGTATGCAAGTTAGTTATATGAAAAGATAAAAAAATATATAAAATAAAAGGATTTAAAAGCGCGAATGTTTCTTTTATTATAATACAAACTTCTACTGTCCTTACTGCGATGAAAAAATATATTGGGAGGGCTTGACTCATCAGTGGTGAACCCTCCCAGCGGTTTCGCCAATTTAATCCACCAGACCGCTTCTCAGAGCTCTAATACTGTATTGAATCATTCTGCTTTTATATGCTACACTGAAGGATGGAATCTTAGAAATGGTTTTTAAGTAAACTATGGACATAAGCTTATAGGACAGTAGAATTACATTTAAATATTTGCATCGAGCAATGCTCTTCGGCAAACTATAAAGACAAGGCCAGTTAGGCATAAATTAAGACAAAGCAATAACGTGCCATCTATACATATAAAATAAAAGGATTTAAAAGCGCGAATGTTTCTTTTATTATAATACAAACTTCTACTGTCCTTACTGCGATGAAAAAATATATTGGGAGGGCTTGGCTCATCAGTATGGACAGTAAGGACAGTAGAAGTTTGTATTATAATAAAAGAAACATTCGCGCTTTTAAATCCTTTTATTTTATATGTATAGATGGCGCGTTATTGCTTTGTCATAAAAAAATATCAACACAATTGATATATGTACAAAGGGTTGGTATGCAAATTTAGTTAAATGAAATCAAATTGTAAAAGTATTGTGTGTATTCGAGAAAAACAATTTACAGATTAAAGAAATACAAGAAAATAAAATCTAATCCAAATAATTTATTAGTGTGTGACATTTCGGCAGCAACATTGTCACCATCATCAGACAAAAGAATAAAAAGGAATAAAATTATTTTGTCTGATGATGCTGTTGCCGAAACGTCACACACTATTGAATTATTTGGATTGGGTTTTATTTTCTTGTATCTATATTCCAAATTGTGCTTTATCAGATTAAAGAAAGTTTTAAGGAATATTTTAGAAAGAAAATATGCTAGATATTAGAGAAGTATCCACACAATTAAAATAATACTAACTCCAACTTATTTAATTCAACATACCCCAAAGGATCAAACATTTTTTGTTGAACTATAGTCTGTTAAATTAAATAGCCATATTGGAATTCGAAAAAATAAAAGTAGAATTAAGTGTTGAGTTACACTCATGGAAAAAACTTAAATGGAAAGTCTTTGATGTCGCCAGTCGTCTATTTTTTTTTTTTAGGAAGACAGGCAATTTTGTTCATACTTGCTTATCTCGTGTGTCTTCAATAAAGGGTCACTGTAATATCTTTCAAAGTTATTGTCTGAATCCCAATATAAATGGTAAAAGGTACAACTTCCTTAAGTTTTGTCCATGAGTGTATATTGGTTATCTTGTGTGTCTTCAATAAAGATCACTGTAATATCTTTCAGAGTTATAATCCCGATATACATGGTAAAAGGTACAACTTCCTTAAGTTTTTGTCTTCCATGAGTGTATCTAACCTTACTTAAAATAATGTAGGGTTAATTTTTTGGTGAAGATATCAAAATTTATTATTATTAAATATAATGACAGTTACAATACTTGTCAATGGGTGGTGATAACAAGAGTATGAAATCTGAAGCTTAGAAACTAAAAGTGGAATGTCCCATTGGATTGACAAAAACACAAGTAACCTATGAGAATTCAAAACTATTATAGACACGTATGGGGGTCGGTGGAAGGCTGGTTAAACCGTTTGGTTTTCGACCACTACGACCCGGGTTCGATTCCCGCATTGGACACTTTTTTCTGTTTAAAAAAAAAAAAAATGCTCCAATGGGCCCCGATTCTCGCAAAAGTCCAACCCCACCAGCGAGTGCAAGTAACCAAACGGGGCTCTGGCACATTTGTAAGTGCAAAGTCGAACTGCTTTTTACATGTGTAGACATGTGGTGCGCTTACAGTAAAAGCAGTTGCTAACTACCCACCATGATTATCATGGCTTTGAGATAAGAAAGAAGAAGAAGAAGATAGACACGTATGATTCTTTTTAAAAATTAAACAATTTTCTACTGTCTTACTCCAAAGATAAAATAATGGGAGGGCCTGGCTCATCACTCTTGAACCCTCTCATTATATTATCAATTCAATAAGGACAGTAGAAAATTATTATTTTTAAAATGAAATGTATTATAATATTGGCAGTATTAAACAAATGGTCTCCAACAATGGAGATATTATAGTAATTTTTTTTTTTGTAAAACGTGTGTCAGTACAATTTGTAATTAGTATGATTATAGATTAAGAAATAAATGTGTTTATTATTCTAAAATTGAAATATATTAAGAATATATATAATGATGGATAAGATAATTTGACATATGATATGGGAAGGAAAGATAAATCTAAAGCAATGTGTGAAAAATAAGTTTCATTTTGAAAATTGATAAACACTTATTAATAAATCAATATATATACATATATATTAATTAAAAGGCATATTTTGGATCTAAATATGCTTTTCAATTAATAATTTCATATGGATTGCTCTATATTCAAGATATATATCATTTTTTTGTTGGCGTTAATTTTTGAGGTATTTTCATCCAATACAACCGGTTCTATACCGGTTTCTGGATCAACTCCTTATAAATATATATATGCTGAGAATATATATCGCCACCAAAAGTATAAAAAATGCTGTTAAATTACATAAATCCGATATAATACCAAAGAATGACAGGCGTCTTTAAAAAATTGATTTAATTATACTTTGTAATAAAAATTATTTCGCCACTTAGTTCACTTTCTATCCATATAGAGACACACTATTTAAAACGTTATGGAAATATTCAAATATAATATTTATTTTTAACAATGGGCTATTAAAACCTACCTATTGAATTTTTCAACGCCGTTGCTAGGTAAACAAAGAGAGAAACAATTATTTACGCCATCTACATAAGCACATTAATTTTTAACAAATACCATTAAAACAAAGAGGAAAATATTAAAATTTTCGTTTTCGAATTATAAATGTATTTGATATTTAAATACAATTTTCATTCGCACAACAATCAAAAAAATTAGTACGTAGACATAATCTAAGTCTATGAAAACCCAGATTAACATTAAGTAGTGTGAATTTAAAATTTTATCTCGTCTGCTATTAATTGTCATAAGACAACTTATTCAACAAAATTATACAGATTTTGATTTTAAATACCTTTTTGATATTTATCAAAATTTTCCATTAAGCAACGTTCTCTCATATATTTAATACTTTCCTTATTAAAGATATAAAAATGGATGAAAAAATGGAAGCTCTTATTAAAATTTCATCTGAAGCATTTGGAACTATAATAAAATATAGCGTAGATGAAAAGTTTAATGCTAATATCAAATCTTTATTTAAGGTATTTTAAGGCAATTAAATAAATATTTTAAAATATATAACCCTTTGTGTGTGTGAGATTAAAAAATAATAGTATATAATAAAGCATACTAAAACTTGAATACAGTATAACCTCTTTAATTAAACAAGCTTTAAAAGTCAACCTATTTACTATAACCGATTTTAATTCAACAGATAATTCTGATCCAACTGTGGTGTAAATTTTTAAAAAAGTTTGATTGTATTAAGCCTGCTGTTTTTTATTATTATTTTATGTCTTCACAAATGGGTTTTATATTTGAACGAGTTTAACGTTGGTAAAGTTGGACCTTTTCAAACTATATTGATAGTAAATTACAATTATAATTTTAAATACCATTGATAAATTTTGAAACTAATTTTAGAATTTGTATCGTATGATATATTAATAGTTCCTAAATGCACAAGTATGATCATAATAAATATTATCAAATTCAAAGCCTAATGGAGGAAATTAATGACCCCAGTACAGTAAAAATCTCATCAACAATCTATCTGATGAGCATCCACATTTATAAAATTAAAAAAATTACTTCACCTGAAGAAATCCAAACATAAGTGAAGAATTTCTCTAAAAGAGTGACAAGAAATTAAATTCTTTTTTTTTTTAACTTGTCTTTCATGAGAATTTCAATTACAATATTAAAGAACATGGTGAATCCCCAGAATTGGGTATATTTGGTAGGTGGCGCTGTACGTTGCCACCGCCGTACCTTAGAGGCGTTTTACACGAGTTAAAGATACAATTTCGGTGAAATACTTTTAATTTTACCAATTTAAAAATAAAAATTTAAATTATAATTTCAAAAAAGATTTAACAGTTAAAAAAACATTTTTTCAAAAATAAAATATTAAACTAATTTTTCTAAAAACGAACATTATTTTTTTAATTCTCTGAAACTAACCTAATTCAACTTATCTAAAACTAACCTTATTTATATTTACATTACCTTTTTAATTTCAAAATTAAATTAAAATACGTTTATAATGTTAAATAATAACATTTTTAAAAATAGACTTTCTGGTTCACACTTTTGTATCTAATCAATTATGTATTTTTTTATTTATCTCTTCAAAAAATCTGTATAGTTTTGATTAAAATATTTTAAGTGCCATATTTTCAAGTCATATATTTATACACAAGTTTTATATTTATTTTACAAATATAGTATAAGATGTGATTAATAAACTTTGTAAAAAAATTTTAATACATTTTTAATAACATGACGTTATGTTATATTCTAATAGGTAAAATAGGTTAGTTTCAGACGGCTTATAAATTAGGTTAGTTTCTGATAGGTTATAAATTAGGTTATTTTAAGGTGTGTTATAAAAAGGTTAGTTTCATTAATTAAAATAGGTTAGTTTTAGATAGGTTAAATTAGGTAAGTTTAATCGCTAAATAAGGTTAGTTTTAGATAAGTTGAATTAGGTTAGTTTCAGATAATTAAAAAAATAATGTTCCTTTTTAGAAAAATCAGTTTATATTTTATTTTAAAAATGTTTTTTAACTGTTAAATCTTTTTAAAAATTATAGTGGTAAATTTAAATTAAATTGGTAGAATTCAAAGTATTTCACCGAAATTGTATTTTTAACTCGTGTAAAACGCCTCGAAGGTACGGCGGTGGCAACGTACAGCGCCACCTACCAAATATACCCAATTCTGGGGATTCACCAAAGAACATTATAATAAAATAAAATAAGATCTAATCCAAATAATTTATTAGTGTGTGATGCTGCACATGACTGGTACAGAGCAGGAGGGACAAGCACCAGTTCTGTCCTCCCAAGAGAACAACAGTCTTTGATTTCCAGACTTAAGTCTGGTCATCTATGGACAATGACTCCAAAATGGTTGCAAGGTTTTCCCACTATGTACTAAGTGTCAACCTGCAACCCCAAGACATATTATTGACTGTATTGACTCATCCATTGATGAGCTCTACTCTTCCCCAGCAGACACCATCAACAAGCTTTACAAGCTTGATACCTTAGTGTGATTGAGTGGAGATAAGAAAGAAGAAGATTAGTGTGTGACGTTTTGACAACATTATCACCATCATCAGACAAAAGAATAAACCATGGCGTTGTTATAACCATATTGTTATAAAGAAGACTGTTATAACAAGGTTACACACTTATTTTATCTTGTTTAAACACTTGATAACAGTACTATTTAAGAACTTGCTCTGTGGTGTTTTTTCTCATTTATTCTTTTGTCTGATGATAGTGACAATGTTGTTGCTGAAATGTCACACACTAATAAATTATTTGGATTAGGTCTTATCTTCTTTTATTATAATCTATAATCCAAATTGTGCTTTATCATTAAAGAACACTATATAAAAAAAAAATGTTATAAAAAAGACACTCATTTTCAACTCTTTGTGGTCAGTGTTTTCAATGCCTCTTCAAAAATATATACAGTATAACCTCGTTAATTCGACACACGCAAATTCGACACTCTACCTTAATTCAACCATATTCTGATGTCCCGACCTCCGGCCTATCAAATAACAAACCGTAATTCGACAGTATCGATAATACGACAGTTCCGATAGTTCGACCATTTTAAAATTCGAATTTCGACAGTTGAATGTTTTTTTACATACAACTTTACCGCTAAAAAGGTATTACTGCGGTGGCAAGCGGCAACCACGGCGGGCGCCGATAGGATCGCGCCTGCACACGTTTGGTTTCTGTTAGTTTAAGTTTCACTTGGCAGTTCCGTTGCGCCATGTCACGAGTGTTGTTTATTTTTTACGCTGGAATTTAGGAATCGCGCGCTAATTAATAATATTTTTTCTTTTTAATTTTCAGCATTGAAATATTTTAGCTATTTTAAAATTTACAAATAATTTCCTTTTAAATAAATAAATCTTCATAAAATGTAGCCACAATGATTTTGATAACATTTTATTTCAATATTCTATTTCCATGTTATTATAAAAGATTTAAACACAAATCAATAACACCTGCAGCAGCAGTGGATGTGTGTGTCTTTAATGCAATAAAAAACTTTGTCATTTAAAACACATTCCAGAGGAAGAAAGACATGCATGTTTTTCAAAAATAGACCATCTGGAATACATCCTGAATAGGATTTCAGTTTAAAAACAGACATCTTTAAAGGAATTTTTTGAAAGATCTTCATGATTATTTTTAAATATTATTTTTAAATTTTCTTTTTATTTTCCATATTTATTTCCTTTCAACTGCTATATTCTTCAATTAGAATAAAATATTATTTGTAATTATTTATGTTTCAAAAATATGCATTATTGCCATTTTGTCCCTGATACTAAAGTTAACCATGAAAATAAAAAATAATACAAAAAAGGACACACACAATGTTTTAATTAATATGATCAATTTATATTACAAAGCTATTTTTAAAAAATATTACTTTAGCGAGTTAGATGATTAGCTAATCATCTGAATAACTTTAATTCAACACTTCCTTTAATTCAACAGAAAGCTCTGATCCCTTGGGGTGTTGAATTAAAGAGGTTCGACTGTATGTTAATCATTCTTGCCAATTTACAATTTACCTATAAGGTATTAATATACCATCCATATACAGTAGAACTACCTCTCTGTAAAAGACAACACCTAGTTGTAGAGCTATAGTGTCCTTTAGGGAGAGGTATCACATCAAGTGTAGACTATATAAGCAAATTGAACAATGGGGGTCGGTGGAAGGATGGTCTAAACCGTTGGTTTTCAACCACTATGACCCTGGGATTGAATCCCACACTTTTTCTTTATAAAAAAAAAAAAAATTCAAATAGCCCCCGATTCTTGCAAAAGTCCAACCCCACCAGCGAGTGCAAGTAGCCAAAACGGGGCTCTGGCACATTTGTAAGTGCAAAGTCGAATTGCTTTTCACATGTGTAGACATGTGGTAAACTTGCAGTAAAAGCAGCCGCCTACTCTACCCACCATGATTATCATAGCCTGTACTATGTATACTAGGGATTAAGCAAAAAAAAAAAAAGTTGAACAATACAATAGTCTCTCCTTCTTTCTTATCTACACTCAATCATATTAGGGCATCAAGCTTGTAAAGCTTGAGATCATGACTGGGTGAATTAGAAAGCGTCTGCCTTTGTCATTAAGACTGGGAGCACTACTCAGTGGCAGGTCGACTTAGCTCCAAAATAAATGGTCGTCTCTGACATGAGGAATAGACACCATGTGCAGCTGCTCCTAACATGGAGTACAGACACTGCTCATCCTGTATCCCTGGATTAGGAGCCCTTACAGGGTACTATCAGCCAGGCCAGCTGAGCCCAGGTTTTTACAATATAATAGTTATAGCTTAGATCTGACATACTAATTTGATGAAATTGCTGAGAAGGTTCACCACTAATGAGCCAAAACTTCCCAAATCTTTTTTGCATCTTCAATTCCCAAACTATTGAAATATGTTATTTATGATAAAAAGAAATAGTACTAAATAATATTCATGTTGTTTCAGACCACCAATTTTCTTGAAGTACAAGAACATACACAAAGAAAGATGACTGAAATCTTACTGGAAACTGGATCATATCAAGAAAAGAAGAAATGTGAACCAGCATCTGAGGAATTTTCAAATCTGGTGAATATTTATTTAGTTTGTTAAGATTAGTGTTCTTCTCTTTTTTATCTCCACTCAATCATATTAGGGTATCAAGTTTGTAAAGTATTGACAACCATCATGACTGGGTGAAGTAGAATGCATCTGCCTTTGTAATTAAGACTGGGAGCACTACTCAGTGGCAGGCCGACTTAGCTTCAAAAGAAATGGCCGCCTCTGACATGAGGAACAGACGCCATGTGCAGCTGCTCCTAACATGGAGTACAAACGCTGCTCATCCTGTATCCCTGGATTAGGACCCTTACAGGGTACTATCAGCCAGGCCAGCTGAGCCCAGGTTTTTTAGTGAGCTTGTTACTGCTCCCTCTCCTCCTTTTTCATCCGGGCTTGGGACCGTCAAAGGCGGAGTTTTAGGATTAGTGGCATAATTGTATACCTCTTGCTTTTTTTTTTTGCTTATCCCTAGTACATGTGGTACAGGCCATGATAATCATGGTGGGTAGTTAGCGACTGCTTTTTACTGTAAGCGCAACACATGTCTACACATGTGAAAAGCAGTTCGACTTTGCACTTACAAATGCCAGAGCCCCGTTTGGTTACTTGCACTCGCTGGTGGGGTTGGACTTTTGCAAGAATCGGGGGCCATTGGAGCATTTTTTTTTTTAACAGAAAAAAAGTGTCCAATGCGGGAATCGAACCCGGGTCCCAGTGGTCGAAAACCAAATGGTTTAACCAGCCTTCCACCGACCCCCGCCTCTTGCTAATTTTCAACAACAATGATCCAGGATTGAAACCCACATTGGGCACTTTTTACAAGAATTGCTTCAATGGTCCAGATTCTCTCAGAAGTCAAACCTCAACAGTGATGCAATAGCTAAATAGGGCACAGACAAAACAACAAAGTACAAAATGAAGAAAAAAAGGCATTTCCTGATCGTGCAACTAAATTTGCTAATGGTTTGTTCCATCTGTTGGAATAAATATAAGCTAATCATTGATAAGGCATAAATAAATAGTGTGTGATGTTTCGGTAACAGCATTGTTACCATCTTCAGACAAAAGTACTGAATGTGGTAATATGACCAAATCCAAATAAATAGTGTGTGATGTTTCGGTAACAGCATTGTTACCATCTTCAGACAAAAGTACTGAATGTGGTAATATGACCAAATCCAAATAAATAGTGTGTGATGTTTCGGTAACAGCATTGTTACCATCTTCAGACAAAAGTACTGAATGTGGTAATATGACCAAATCCAATTAAATAAATAGTGTGTGATGTTTCGGTAACAGCATTGTTACCATCTTCAGACAAAAGTACTGAATGTATAATAAGACCAAATCCAAATAAATAAATAGTGTGTGATGTTTCGGTAACAGCATTGTTACCATCTTCAGACAAAAGTACTGAATGTGGTAATAAGACCAAATCCAAATAAATAAATAGTGTGTGATGTTTCGGTAACAGCATTGTTACCATCTTCAGACAAAAGTACTGAATGTGGTAATATGACCAAATCCAAATAAATAAATAGTGTGTGATGTTTCGGTAACAGCATTGTTACCATCTTTAGACAAAAGTACTGAATGTGGTAATAAGACCAAATCCAAATAAATAAATAGTGTGTGATGTTTCGGTAACAGCATTGTTACCATCTTCAGACAAAAGTACTGAATGTGGTAATATGACCAAATCCAAATAAATAAATAGTGTGTGATGTTTCGGTAACAGCATTGTTACCATCTTCAGACAAAAGTACTGAATGTGGTAATATGACCAAATCCAAATAAATAAATAGTGTGTGATGTTTCGGTAACAGCATTGTTACCATCTTCAGACAAAAGTACTGAATGTGGTAATATGACCAAATCCAAATAAATAAATAGTGTGTGATGTTTCGGTAACAGCATTGTTACCATCTTCAGACAAAAGTACTGAATGTGGTAATATGACCAAATCCAAATAAATAAATAGTGTGTGATGTTTCGGTAACAGCATTGTTACCATCTTCAGACAAAAGTACTGAATGTGGTAATATGACCAAATCCAAATAAATAAATAGTGTGTGATGTTTCGGTAACAGCATTGTTACCATCTTCAGACAAAAGTACTGAATGTGGTAATATGACCAAATCCAAATAAATAAATAGTGTGTGATGTTTCGGTAACAGCATTGTTACCATCTTCAGACAAAAGTACTGAATGTGGTAATATGACCAAATCCAAATAAATAAATAGTGTGTGATGTTTCGGTAACAGCATTGTTACCATCTTCAGACAAAAGTACTGAATGTGGTAATATGACCAAATCCAAATAAATAAATAGTGTGTGATGTTTCGGTAACAGCATTGTTACCATCTTCAGACAAAAGTACTGAATGTGGTAATATGACCAAATCCAAATAAATAAATAGTGTGTGATGTTTCGGTAACAGCATTGTTACCATCTTCAGACAAAAGTACTGAATGTGGTAATATGACCAAATCCAAATAAATAAATAGTGTGTGATGTTTCGGTAACAGCATTGTTACCATCTTTAGACAAAAGTACTGAATGTGGTAATATGACCAAATCCAAATAAATAAATAGTGTGTGATGTTTCGGTAACAGCATTGTTACCATCTTCAGACAAAAGTACTGAATGTGGTAATATGACCAAATCCAAATAAATAAATAGTGTGTGATGTTTCGGTAACAGCATTGTTACCATCTTTAGACAAAAGTACTGAATGTGGTAATATGACCAAATCCAAATAAATAGTGTGTGATGTTTCGGTAACAGCATTGTTACCATCTTCAGACAAAAGTACTGAATGTGGTAATATGACCAAATCCAAATAAATAAATAGTGTGTGATGTTTCGGTAACAGCATTGTTACCATCTTCAGACAAAAGTACTGAATGTGGTAATATGACCAAATCCAAATAAATAAATAGTGTGTGATGTTTCGGTAACAGCATTGTTACCATCTTCAGACAAAAGTACTGAATGTGGTAATAAGACCAAATCCAAATAAATAAATAGTGTGTGATGTTTCGGTAACAGCATTGTTACCATCTTCAGACAAAAGTACTGAATGTGGTAATATGACCAAATCCAAATAAATAAATAGTGTGTGATGTTTCGGTAACAGCATTGTTACCATCTTTAGACAAAAGTACTGAATGTCGTAATATGACCAAATCCAAATAAATAAATAGTGTGTGATGTTTCGGTAACAGCATTGTTACCATCTTCAGACAAAAGTACTGAATATGGTAATATGACCAAATCCAAATAAATAAATAGTGTGTGATGTTTCGGTAACAGCATTGTTACCATCTTCAGACAAAAGTACTGAATGTGGTAATATGACCAAATCCAAATAAATAAATAGTGTGTGATGTTTCGGTAACAGCATTGTTACCATCTTCAGACAAAAGTACTGAATGTGGTAATATGACCAAATCCAAATAAATAAATAGTGTGTGATGTTTCGGTAACAGCATTGTTACCATCTTCAGACAAAAGTACTGAATGTGGTAATATGACCAAATCCAAATAAATAAATAGTGTGTGATGTTTCGGTAACAGCATTGTTACCATCTTCAGACAAAAGTACTGAATGTGGTAATATGACCAAATCCAAATAAATAAATAGTGTGTGATGTTTCGGTAACAGCATTGTTACCATCTTCAGACAAAAGTACTGAATGTGGTAATATGACCAAATCCAAATAAATAAATAGTGTGTGATGTTTCGGTAACAGCATTGTTACCATCTTCAGACAAAAGTACTGAATGTGGTAATATGACCAAATCCAAATAAATAAATAGTGTGTGATGTTTCGGTAACAGCATTGTTACCATCTTCAGACAAAAGTACTGAATGTGGTAATATGACCAAATCCAAATAAATAAATAGTGTGTGATGTTTCGGTAACAGCATTGTTACCATCTTCAGACAAAAGTACTGAATGTGGTAATATGACCAAATCCAATTAAATAAATAGTGTGTGATGTTTCGGTAACAGCATTGTTACCATCTTCAGACAAAAGTACTGAATGTATAATAAGACCAAATCCAAATAAATAAATAGTGTGTGATGTTTCGGTAACAGCATTGTTACCATCTTCAGACAAAAGTACTGAATGTGGTAATAAGACCAAATCCAAATAAATAAATAGTGTGTGATGTTTCGGTAACAGCATTGTTACCATCTTCAGACAAAAGTACTGAATGTGGTAATATGACCAAATCCAAATAAATAAATAGTGTGTGATGTTTCGGTAACAGCATTGTTACCATCTTTAGACAAAAGTACTGAATGTGGTAATAAGACCAAATCCAAATAAATAAATAGTGTGTGATGTTTCGGTAACAGCATTGTTACCATCTTCAGACAAAAGTACTGAATGTGGTAATATGACCAAATCCAAATAAATAAATAGTGTGTGATGTTTCGGTAACAGCATTGTTACCATCTTCAGACAAAAGTACTGAATGTGGTAATATGACCAAATCCAAATAAATAAATAGTGTGTGATGTTTCGGTAACAGCATTGTTACCATCTTCAGACAAAAGTACTGAATGTGGTAATATGACCAAATCCAAATAAATAAATAGTGTGTGATGTTTCGGTAACAGCATTGTTACCATCTTCAGACAAAAGTACTGAATGTGGTAATATGACCAAATCCAAATAAATAAATAGTGTGTGATGTTTCGGTAACAGCATTGTTACCATCTTCAGACAAAAGTACTGAATGTGGTAATATGACCAAATCCAAATAAATAAATAGTGTGTGATGTTTCGGTAACAGCATTGTTACCATCTTCAGACAAAAGTACTGAATGTGGTAATATGACCAAATCCAAATAAATAAATAGTGTGTGATGTTTCGGTAACAGCATTGTTACCATCTTCAGACAAAAGTACTGAATGTGGTAATATGACCAAATCCAAATAAATAAATAGTGTGTGATGTTTCGGTAACAGCATTGTTACCATCTTCAGACAAAAGTACTGAATGTGGTAATATGACCAAATCCAAATAAATAAATAGTGTGTGATGTTTCGGTAACAGCATTGTTACCATCTTCAGACAAAAGTACTGAATGTGGTAATATGACCAAATCCAAATAAATAAATAGTGTGTGATGTTTCGGTAACAGCATTGTTACCATCTTCAGACAAAAGTACTGAATGTGGTAATATGACCAAATCCAAATAAATAAATAGTGTGTGATGTTTCGGTAACAGCATTGTTACCATCTTCAGACAAAAGTACTGAATGTGGTAATATGACCAAATCCAAATAAATAAATAGTGTGTGATGTTTCGGTAACAGCATTGTTACCATCTTTAGACAAAAGTACTGAATGTGGTAATATGACCAAATCCAAATAAATAAATAGTGTGTGATGTTTCGGTAACAGCATTGTTACCATCTTCAGACAAAAGTACTGAATGTGGTAATATGACCAAATCCAAATAAATAAATAGTGTGTGATGTTTCGGTAACAGCATTGTTACCATCTTTAGACAAAAGTACTGAATGTGGTAATATGACCAAATCCAAATAAATAGTGTGTGATGTTTCGGTAACAGCATTGTTACCATCTTCAGACAAAAGTACTGAATGTGGTAATATGACCAAATCCAAATAAATAAATAGTGTGTGATGTTTCGGTAACAGCATTGTTACCATCTTCAGACAAAAGTACTGAATGTGGTAATATGACCAAATCCAAATAAATAAATAGTGTGTGATGTTTCGGTAACAGCATTGTTACCATCTTCAGACAAAAGTACTGAATGTGGTAATAAGACCAAATCCAAATAAATAAATAGTGTGTGATGTTTCGGTAACAGCATTGTTACCATCTTCAGACAAAAGTACTGAATGTGGTAATATGACCAAATCCAAATAAATAAATAGTGTGTGATGTTTCGGTAACAGCATTGTTACCATCTTTAGACAAAAGTACTGAATGTCGTAATATGACCAAATCCAAATAAATAAATAGTGTGTGATGTTTCGGTAACAGCATTGTTACCATCTTCAGACAAAAGTACTGAATATGGTAATATGACCAAATCCAAATAAATAAATAGTGTGTGATGTTTCGGTAACAGCATTGTTACCATCTTCAGACAAAAGTACTGAATATGGTAATATGACCAAATCCAAATAAATAAATAGTGTGTGATGTTTCGGTAACAGCATTGTTACCATCTTCAGACAAAAGTACTGAATGTGGTAATATGACCAAATCCAAATAAATAAATAGTGTGTGATGTTTCGGTAACAGCATTGTTACCATCTTTAGACAAAAGTACTGAATGTGGTAATATGACCAAATCCAAATAAATAAATAGTGTGTGATGTTTCGGTAACAGCATTGTTACCATCTTCAGACAAAAGTACTGAATGTGGTAATATGACCAAATCCAAATAAATAAATAGTGTGTGATGTTTCGGTAACAGCATTGTTACCATCTTCAGACAAAAGTACTGAATGTGGTAATATGACCAAATCCAAATAAATAAATAGTGTGTGATGTTTCGGTAACAGCATTGTTACCATCTTCAGACAAAAGTACTGAATGTGGTAATATGACCAAATCCAAATAAATAAATAGTGTGTGATGTTTCGGTAACAGCATTGTTACCATCTTCAGACAAAAGTACTGAATGTGGTAATATGACCAAATCCAAATAAATAAATAGTGTGTGATGTTTCGGTAACAGCATTGTTACCATCTTCAGACAAAAGTACTGAATGTGGTAATATGACCAAATCCAAATAAATAAATAGTGTGTGATGTTTCGGTAACAGCATTGTTACCATCTTCAGACAAAAGTACTGAATGTGGTAATATGACCAAATCCAAATAAATAAATAGTGTGTGATGTTTCGGTAACAGCATTGTTACCATCTTCAGACAAAAGTACTGAATGTGGTAATATGACCAAATCCAAATAAATAAATAGCGTGTGATGTTTCGGTAACAGCATTGTTACCATCTTCAGACAAAAGTACTGAATGTGGTAATATGACCAAATCCAAATAAATAAATAGCGTGTGATGTTTCGGTAACAGCATTGTTACCATCTTCAGACAAAAGTACTGAATGTGGTAATATGACCAAATCCAAATAAATAAATAGTGTGTGATGTTTCGGTAACAGCATTGTTACCATCTTCAGACAAAAGTACTGAATGTGGTAATATGACCAAATCCAAATAAATAAATAGTGTGTGATGTTTCGGTAACAGCATTGTTACCATCTTTAGACAAAAGTACTGAATGTGGTAATAAGACCAAATCCAAATAAATAAATAGTGTGTGATGTTTCGGTAACAGCATTGTTACCATCTTCAGACAAAAGTACTGAATGTGGTAATATGACCAAATCCAAATAAATAAATAGTGTGTGATGTTTCGGTAACAGCATTGTTACCATCTTCAGACAAAAGTACTGAATGTGGTAATAAGACCCAATCCAAATAAATAAATAGTGTGTGATGTTTCGGTAACAGCATTGTTACCATCTTTAGACAAAAGTACTGAATGTGGTAATATGACCCAATCCAAATAAATAAATAGTGTGTGATGTTTCGGTAACAGCATTGTTACCATCTTCAGACAAAAGTACTGAATGTGGTAATATGACCAAATCCAAATAAATAAATAGTGTGTGATGTTTCGGTAACAGCATTGTTACCATCTTCAGACAAAAGTACTGAATGTGGTAATATGACCAAATCCAAATAAATAAATAGTGTGTGATGTTTCGGTAACAGCATTGTTACCATCTTCAGACAAAAGTACTGAATGTGGTAATAAGACCAAATCCAAATAAATAAATAGTGCGTGATGTTTCGGTAACAGCATTGTTACCATCTTCAGACAAAAGTACTGAATGTGGTAATATGACCAAATCCAAATAAATAAATAGTGCGTGATGTTTCGGTAACAGCATTGTTACCATCTTCAGACAAAAGTACTGAATGTGGTAATATGACCAAATCCAAATAAATAAATAGTGCGTGATGTTTCGGTAACAGCATTGTTACCATCTTCAGACAAAAGTACTGAATGTGGTAATATGACCAAAACCAAATAAATAAATAGTGTGTGATGTTTCGGTAACAGCATTGTTACCATCTTTAGACAAAAGTACTGAATGTGGTAATATGACCAAATCCAAATAAATAAATAGTGTGTGATGTTTCGGTAACAGCATTGTTACCATCTTTAGACAAAAGTACTGAATGTGGTAATAAGACCCAATCCAAATAAATAAATAGTGTGTGATGTTTCGGTAACAGCATTGTTACCATCTTCAGACAAAAGTACTGAATGTGGTAATAAGACCCAATCCAAATAAATAAATAGTGTGTGATGTTTCGGTAACAGCATTGTTACCATCTTCAGACAAAAGTACTGAATGTGGTAATAAGACCAAATCCAAATAAATAAATAGTGCGTGATGTTTCGGTAACAGCATTGTTACCATCTTCAGACAAAAGTACTGAATGTGGTAATATGACCAAATCCAAATAAATAAATAGTGTGTGATGTTTCGGTAACAGCATTGTTACCATCTTTAGACAAAAGTACTGAATGTGGTAATATGACCAAATCCAAATAAATAAATAGTGTGTGATGTTTCGGTAACAGCATTGTTACCATCTTCAGACAAAAGTACTGAATGTGGTAATATGACCAAATCCAAATAAATAAATAGTGTGTGATGTTTCGGTAACAGCATTGTTACCATCTTCAGACAAAAGTACTGAATGTGGTAATATGACCAAATCCAAATAAATAAATAGTGTGTGATGTTTCGGTAACAGCATTGTTACCATCTTCAGACAAAAGTACTGAATGTGGTAATATGACCAAATCCAAATAAATAAATAGCATGTGATGTTTCGGTAACAGCATTGTTACCATCTTCAGACAAAAGTACTGAATGTGGTAATATGACCAAATCCAAATAAATAAATAGCGTGTGATGTTTCGGTAACAGCATTGTTACTATCTTCAGACAAAAGTACTGAATGTGGTAATA
This sequence comes from Cordylochernes scorpioides, assembly GCA_030710605.1. NCBI lineage: Eukaryota > Metazoa > Arthropoda > Arachnida > Pseudoscorpiones > Chernetidae > Cordylochernes > Cordylochernes scorpioides. The sequence continues at coordinate 41,614,043 of CP092884.1, forward strand.
TGACCAAATCCAAATAAATAAATAGTGTGTGATGTTTCGGTAACAGCATTGTTACCATCTTCAGACAAAAGTACTGAATGTGGTAATATGACCAAATCCAAATAAATAAATAGTGTGTGATGTTTCGGTAACAGCATTGTTACCATCTTTAGACAAAAGTACTGAATGTGGTAATAAGACCAAATCCAAATAAATAAATAGTGTGTGATGTTTCGGTAACAGCATTGTTACCATCTTCAGACAAAAGTACTGAATGTGGTAATATGACCAAATCCAAATAAATAAATAGTGTGTGATGTTTCGGTAACAGCATTGTTACCATCTTCAGACAAAAGTACTGAATGTGGTAATAAGACCCAATCCAAATAAATAAATAGTGTGTGATGTTTCGGTAACAGCATTGTTACCATCTTTAGACAAAAGTACTGAATGTGGTAATATGACCCAATCCAAATAAATAAATAGTGTGTGATGTTTCGGTAACAGCATTGTTACCATCTTCAGACAAAAGTACTGAATGTGGTAATATGACCAAATCCAAATAAATAAATAGTGTGTGATGTTTCGGTAACAGCATTGTTACCATCTTCAGACAAAAGTACTGAATGTGGTAATATGACCAAATCCAAATAAATAAATAGTGTGTGATGTTTCGGTAACAGCATTGTTACCATCTTCAGACAAAAGTACTGAATGTGGTAATAAGACCAAATCCAAATAAATAAATAGTGCGTGATGTTTCGGTAACAGCATTGTTACCATCTTCAGACAAAAGTACTGAATGTGGTAATATGACCAAATCCAAATAAATAAATAGTGCGTGATGTTTCGGTAACAGCATTGTTACCATCTTCAGACAAAAGTACTGAATGTGGTAATATGACCAAATCCAAATAAATAAATAGTGCGTGATGTTTCGGTAACAGCATTGTTACCATCTTCAGACAAAAGTACTGAATGTGGTAATATGACCAAAACCAAATAAATAAATAGTGTGTGATGTTTCGGTAACAGCATTGTTACCATCTTTAGACAAAAGTACTGAATGTGGTAATATGACCAAATCCAAATAAATAAATAGTGTGTGATGTTTCGGTAACAGCATTGTTACCATCTTTAGACAAAAGTACTGAATGTGGTAATAAGACCCAATCCAAATAAATAAATAGTGTGTGATGTTTCGGTAACAGCATTGTTACCATCTTCAGACAAAAGTACTGAATGTGGTAATAAGACCCAATCCAAATAAATAAATAGTGTGTGATGTTTCGGTAACAGCATTGTTACCATCTTCAGACAAAAGTACTGAATGTGGTAATAAGACCAAATCCAAATAAATAAATAGTGCGTGATGTTTCGGTAACAGCATTGTTACCATCTTCAGACAAAAGTACTGAATGTGGTAATATGACCAAATCCAAATAAATAAATAGTGTGTGATGTTTCGGTAACAGCATTGTTACCATCTTTAGACAAAAGTACTGAATGTGGTAATATGACCAAATCCAAATAAATAAATAGTGTGTGATGTTTCGGTAACAGCATTGTTACCATCTTCAGACAAAAGTACTGAATGTGGTAATATGACCAAATCCAAATAAATAAATAGTGTGTGATGTTTCGGTAACAGCATTGTTACCATCTTCAGACAAAAGTACTGAATGTGGTAATATGACCAAATCCAAATAAATAAATAGTGTGTGATGTTTCGGTAACAGCATTGTTACCATCTTCAGACAAAAGTACTGAATGTGGTAATATGACCAAATCCAAATAAATAAATAGTGTGTGATGTTTCGGTAACAGCATTGTTACCATCTTCAGACAAAAGTACTGAATGTGGTAATATGACCAAATCCAAATAAATAAATAGTGTGTGATGTTTCGGTAACAGCATTGTTACCATCTTCAGACAAAAGTACTGAATGTGGTAATATGACCAAATCTAAATAAATAAATAATGTGTGATTCAGTACTTTTGTCTGAAGATGGTAACAACGCTGTTACCGAAATGTCACACACTATTTATTTATTTGGATTTGGTCTTATTACCTTGTGTTTATAATCTATAATCCAAATTGTTGCTTATCAAATCTCTTTTAAAATATCTTTTTTTTTCTATAGGAGAATGTTGAGGCTACTTCTCTATTTAATGAAGTTTCTTTGCCATCGACAAGTAACTCGATGGATGAGGTAATTATCATTTTATTTTAATTGTAACTAACACAAGTCTCTCTTACTTACTAGTTATTTACTAATGAAATTATCATAGTCTTATTCACTATATGTGTTGTAATTTCAAATTTTGAATTGCCAGAATTTAGAATTACAGTATAACCTCCCAGTAAAGTACAACACCTAATTGCAGAGCCAAAGTGTCCTTTAGGGAGAGATGTCCTCTTACTGGAGAGTTACTAAATAGTAAAAATGTTAACTTGGCAAATGAAGACTGTTCTTTGTAGAGAGGTGTCCTCTAGCGCGAGTGTCCTCTCATGGAGGTTCTACTGTATATATATAAATGCGTTGCTAAATAGTAAACATGGTAATTTGGGTGATGAAAACTGTCCTTTGTAGAGAAGTGTCCTCTAGTGCGAGTGTCCTCTCATGGAGGTTCTACTGTATATTAAATGTATGGCCACAGTAAATGTTGTTTATTCAAAGATGCTTTGAAGCCAAATAAAAAGAAGGCTTAAAGATGAGGGTTGCAATCCTAAGGAGTATAATTTTGCTCCCTAATAACACTTGTCTTCATATGGCTTAAAACACTGATACAAACTTTACATCACATTTGCTTTGAGATAATGTAACATATCCTTCTGATTTTCAACCAAATCAATCTTATGGGTTCCTTAAAAGTTATTTGAAAGATCACCAATAAACACAAGGTAATAAGACCACAAATCCAAATAAATAAATAAATAGTATGTGACATTTCATTAACATTACTGTTACTGAAACATCATACACTATTTATTTATTTGAATTTGGTCTTATTACCCTGTATTTATATCTATAATTTGAATTGTGTCTTATCAAAGATCAGCAATTGTTCTCAAGAAAGAGAGGAAATGGTGCATAATTAATTAAAGGATAGAGTGAGTGCAAGGTTTTCTCACTTCGTGCCTAGTTCCTAACCTGCAAACTCTAACTACATCCATTAACAAGTTCTACCCAGTAAACACCATCAAAAAACTTAAGATCCACAGACAAGGAACTCCCAAAAATATACGTATTGTCTAGGAAAATATATACTTTTCCTAAAAGATGGTAGATACGTATAGATACAGGAGAGGATTACTTTGAAAAATAATAAAGTTATTTGGAATTTTCTCATTAAATTAAATGCAGTAATCACAAAAGTATTGCTTTCATTTGAATGAGATTTTTTATTCTTACATGCACAAGGTAATAAGACCAAATCCAAATAAATAAATAGTGTGTGACATTTTGGTAACAGCATTGTTATCTTCAGAAAAAAGTTTTGAAGGGAAACTTTGTGATCTATAATCCAAATTGTGCCTTATCATTTTTATAGACTTCAATGGACCTAAGAAGTTATTTATTCTTCATTCAGTACTTTTGTCTGAAGATGGTAACAATGCTGTTACTGAAACATCACATACTATTTATTTATTTGGATTTGGTCTTATTACCTTGTGTTTATAATCTACTAGAAGATGTACCCGGCTTCGCCCGAGGTTTTACCCGAGTAAAGGTTTGTCTAACGAACATTTGTTAAAACAATTCTCTATAAACTTATAAAAAAAAAAAGATATATTTTGATAATTTGAAACTCGTAAATTTGAATCTCTCGATAAAGTGAACATTTTTTCCCGGTCCCTGTGTGCTGTGTCATCCTGAATTTTGTCTTTCCTAATTTTCTACATTACAAAATCATCGTTTTATCTAGTGAACATTTTTTCCCGGTCCCTTGAAAAATACTCGATAAGTTGAATAAAATCAATATTAATTGGTTCCCTCGGTAATTGGAAGTTAAAGGAATAGTATCTTTGCCTTGAATTGTATCATTATTCTTGTCTCAAATAAATTGCCGTGTCATCCTGAGATAATCTTACTTTTGAAAAATAATCTTTAAGATAATAAACTTAGTGATAATAAAACTTATAGATAAAAAACTTGTTATCATCGTCGCAATGGTGGCGCTGCTTGCGAGTTAAATCTACAAATCTGCAAATAACTCTAAGGATATTCAAGATATTCAAGAAATTATTTTTCAAAAACCTTCCCGGGGATATACCTAATAATATCCCAAATTTTCACGGAGATTGGATGTATGGTTTTTGAATCTATAGAGTACACACAGACAGACATTCAATTTTATATATATATAGATAATCCAAATTGTGCCTTATCATTGCTCTTACATGGTTAATAGATTAGGTTGAGAGAGTTATACAATAAAACCTCTCCCTTACGGACAGCTGGTTGCAAAGACAAAGTGTTCTTTAGAGTTCTTATAGATAAGAATCACAAGATGAAATGACCAAATTCAAATAATATGATAATTTGTGGTCTTTTCATATTGTAATCAATTTGGTCATAAGAATATAATTATTTATTTTTTTGCTTATCCCTAGTACACGTGGTACAGGCCATGATAATCATGGTGGGTAGAAGTAGGCGACTGCTTTAACTGTAAATGCACCACATGTCTACACATGTGAAAAGCAGTTCGACTTTGCACTTACAAATGTGCCAGAGCCCCATTTGGTTACTTGCACTCGCAGGTGGGGTTGGACTTTTGCAAGAATCAGGGGCCATTGGAGCATTTTTTTTTTTAACATAAAAAAGTGCCCAATGCGGGAATCGAACCTGGGTCGTAGCAGTCAAAAACCAACGGCTTAGACCATCCTTCAACCGACCCCCAGAACATAATTTTAAAGTCCCAATGATAAAGCACAATTTGGATTATAGATTATACATACCAGAAAATAATTATTTTCTTGTATCTATAAAGTCCTAAGTTTTAAAATCCTTAGTTGGTAAAAATGACCATTTTAGTGATGAAAACTGTCATTTGCAGGTGTCTGCTAACAGAAGTGTCCATTCATGGAGGTTCTCCTATAATTATGACACAGTTGAATATTGGTCCATTTTTTAGTATTTCATTAATTTATGATTTAACTTTCAACCCCTTTTATTTTTTCTTAGTTTTAAAATAATTCATTTTTATGTAAAAAAACACATCATTCTATAATAATGAATATATTGTTTCAGGAAAAATCTTTAAAGGAGAAACAGGATTGGTTCAATGATATGGGTGCCATTGATGAATGGTAAGTCTGTGGTGAAAATTAAATAAAAAATCATTGAATAGAAAATGAAGTTTACTAAAAGAAATATGTTTCTACACAAAAACATCTTAAATTTAAATAGATGCATGCAAAAAAAAAAAAAAAAGATAAAATAATAAATTATTTTTATATATATTCTCAACAAAATGTATAAATATAATACATTGCAGCTTGTGATTGTAAAACAACACTTGAAGTTACACCATATAAGTTTCTTTTCAATGAAAAATCCAAATTTATTTCAAGGTGAAATATTGACTATTTCTAACCTTTTTGGATGAGGTATGAAAGGGTGAATTATGAAGAGTAATGATGAACGGAAAAATAAAAGTGTCCAGGGATTATTTTTCCGTTCATCATTACTCTTCATAATTCATCCTTTCATACCTCATCCAAAAAGGTTAGAAATAGTCAATATTTCACCTTGAAATAAATTTTGATTTTTCGTTGATAAGAAACTTATGTGGTGTAACTTCAAGTGTTGTTTAAAATGTTTTGCATTAATCAATAATAGTTGTATGATTAATGGAAAAATAATTTATTGTTGAATAAACAGTAATTCAATCATAAAATGTGTATGAAATCATAAAGAAATAAGGCTACTTATAAATTAAATTGCCATCTATCTTTAAAATTTGTAACAATTAAATTTACTGGCAATGTGTTTCTTTTTGTTGTTGTTGTTGTTTCTTATCCCCTTGTGTAAAGATTACACGAATTCCATGAGTTCATGCTCCTCGAGCTGTTTTATGATGAGCAGCGGCCTCTCCCAAAGGTCCTGTTTAGTGCATCTAATGCAAGCTAAAATGTGTTCTGGAGCTGCAGGTACCAAGCTACATTTTGGGCAAGTGGGATAGATTTCGTTGTTATTTTCTATCTTCAATGGCTTGAGATGGCCTGTTCTAAATCTTGTTAGTGTGTGTTTCTTTTTAATAATACATCATCAAATATTATCTCTACAGACCTTACTGTAATGATAAAAATTATTGATCAATAACATATATCATTGCAGTGTAAAGTCTGTAGAGATCATATTTGATGATATTATTTAAAAAAGAAACACATTGCCAGTAAATTTAATTGTTACAAAAATTAAAAAAAATAAAGCTATATTGAGAATTATATTAAACATGTTGGAGTTTTTTACTCCAGGAACCTCTCTATACAAGACACAAATAGCTTTTTAAAAAATATAATTTACATATTTTCTCATTTTATTAAGGTGAAAATGATGGCTAAAATTAAATGGACCAAAGATTTAAAAGTCACATAAATGAATTCATTTTTATTACCCATTTTTTATAAATTACATTTTGAAAAACAAATAAATGATAAGGATTTGATTAAAAAAACAACAATAAACATGCACACTATTTTTTAAGAATTTTTCGACAAAATAATGATTTTAATTATGAAAAAAAAAAATTAATTTAGGCACAGCAGAGTCAATATATTAACTAGTTGAAATGAATATTTATCTCCACCATTTTTTTTTTTTTTATTAAAAAAAATCTGAAAATGCTTAACAACAAATCTATGCCTATATTATATATGGGCTAAATAATTTGCAGAATAAAGTTGTGTGATATAAATTGAAAAATTCTCTCTCTTTATATAACAAAAAACCATAAATCTTAGAAGTCCTTATAAAAAAGTACAAAAAATTATAAAAATTTGAAGAGTCTCAGCTTTATTATTAATGTAATAGTTCACCCCATAAGTTGAATTAGAGAAAATATATTTTAGAAAAATATTGCCATATATAAAAATATATTTAAAAAAAAAACACTTCTATTTCGGCCTCTGTGTGAAAAAAAAAAAAGTAAAATGATTAATTTGACTACCAAAGAGGTTCAATGGAGTTGAAGGTTTGTCCTTTGTTCTGAAGAATCCATTTTAGGAAATTGTCTTTCACCTGATGGCAAATGAGCATCAGAGCTCTGCAGTCTTCCTCAGCGCAGTGAGAATCAAACTCCCTGCCTTTAAAGAAGTGTTGATAGAGTGCTTCCAATTTATAGCCTGGTCTTCTCTCCATTTGGGATGTGGACGGCTCAGTTTCAAACAGATTCCTCTTTACTTTTGTTCTGTCATAGTTAGGAGGGTCTACTATGGAGGAGGTGCTTTGTAGGTTGTTCCGTACTGTATCTCCTTCTACAGTCATAATGGACCTCTTGGAAGGTGGAGTGTTAAGGATCTCATCATATTTGAAGGTGGTTGCCTCATCTATTTCCTGGTAGTTATCTTGAATGATTCTCATTTCCTCCTTCAGAGAAACCAGTTCCTCCTTACTCAGTTTGGATGGGCCGAATGTGGGTTCCTGGGGTGGGTTTTCAATGATGTCTTTCAAGGCTGCCATAGTGTCAATACAGAAGATCTCTGGCAGGTTGGTGGCATTCTGATAGGCATGGTTGAGTTCTGCCTTGAGCAGGGGGAAGTCAAACCGCAGTCCGTTGTGGGCCACCAGCCAGATAGGGGACTGAAGGTGGCGGAGGAAGCTGCAGAGGAGCTCTGTGGAATTCTTGGAGAACTGAGTGTGGTGCTCCAGCAGGAGGTTGTCCAGGCCTGCACAACAAACAGCTCAGCTATGCAAATCAAATAATGGGTGGGTAAAGTTTTCAACACTAGCAATAATCGCGACTCGGAAGATCCTCATTGGCTACGATATCGCCTCTGCGCAAATAATGGGTGGGTGGGGGATTAAAGCCAACCAAATTGCATGACAGGTCTATTGTAATTACAATGGAAATTCGTTTTATCAGTCTCCTTTATAACTACAACTTGGTTATAACTTACAATCTGGATTTATAGATAAGAATCACAAGATTAAAAGACCAAATTCAAATAATATGATAATTTGAATTTGTGTGTACTTTTCATATTGTAATCAATTTGGTTATAAGATCATAATCATAAAGTCCCAATGATAAAGCACAATTTGGATTATAGATCCAATATAGATCCATATAGATTTCTTGTATCTATAAAGTCCCAAGTTTTAAATTACTTTTTCAAATGGTCAAGAAAAAAAAAAAAAAGGATAGTTACTTATGTCACTTAAAAGTGATATCAATATTTAACATAGCTAATTAATGGAGGAATGAGGATATTTGAATGGATTGCAAGCAACACTTGAGGAGAAAGAATGGTGTCAACTCCTGTGGGCTTACATAACACAAAGGCTGACCTACCAGTCAGGAGAGCGGCCTGGAAACTGATAGGAACTCGAGGCTGGAAGCAGAGACAGAGTTTGTTGATGGCCCGTGGCTCCCCCTGGAAGCTCTTGAACTCCCTGACATCCACGGCCACCAGGGCCAACTCTGTGATTTGAACATTGACAGAGCCAATCTCCTCTGGCAGACCTGTGGTCTCCAGGTCCAGGAACACCAGGGTACCGCCTGTCACCATCCTACACAACACAATGTGACTGACTGGCTTTTTGTGAGGAGCTCAACATATTCACAATTTGAGGGAAGGGGGGCCAAGTCTGACTGCCATGTGGTGGACAGACAACCAAAGACAGCAGCTCACCCATCATGGAGACTTGTGGACATTTTGAGGGGAGGGGTGAGAAAACTTTACTGTTCTGCTTCTAATGCTTCCAAAAAACAGCCTCACCATAATATATTCTAGACCAGTGATTCTCAACCAATGTGCCGCGGTAATTTTGTGTGCCGCGAAATTCTAAAAATGTGCCGCCGAATTTTAGTCATATGATTATGTTCACGTTTGTATTGGTTTTTCTTTTTTTCTTTTTCATTTTTTTTACTTTTTAAAATAATGAAATTAGCACAAATTGAATGTTAGAGATGTATATTACTTATATTTTGCATAGAAATATTGATACATAATTTGAATTTTCTTGCATTCAAGTTAGCAAAAGTGTGCCGCGAAATTCTAAAATTGTGCCGCCAAATTTTCAAATCTTTAAAATAATGCCGCAACAAAAAAAAAGGTTGAGAATCACTGTTCTAGACTATATCTCAGATCAAACAGAAATAAGCTTGTCCTAAAAAATAAAGAGGTCTTGAAGAAGCTAGATATATGTGTAGTAGGTATTTTTAAAAGAGAAACTTATCTCTGGAACCCGGTTGGGGTGATTCCCAATGTTTTGCTCATATACACGTTAGTGAGTTATCAACACATGCTATGTTTAATTAATTTCACATAGATTAAGTTAGGTTATTTTAAGGAGGGAACTATTTTATCATGTATAGGCCAATCAGACATTCATTTTTGTATCTGGGAATTTTTTGTAATCTGGGAATCTCTCACCTTTTGTTTTCATCTTATGATATCATGGCAAAGTAGCTCATTATTATCACCAAAATGGGGTCGGTGGAAGGATGGTCTAAACTGTTGGTTTTGGACCGCTACGACCCGGGTTCGATTCCCGCATTGGGCACTTTTTTTTTATAAAAAAAAAAAAAATGCCCCCAATGGGCCCCGATTCTTGTAAAAGTCCAACCCCACCAGTGAGTGCAAGTAACCAAACGGGGCTCTGGCACATTTGTAAGTGCAAAGTCAAACTGCTTTTCACATGTGTAGACATGTGGTGCACTTACAGTAAAAGTAGTCGCCTACTTCTACTCACCATGATTATCATGGCCTGTACCACGTGCACTAGGGATAAGCAATAATATAATAATTATCACCAAATATATATATGTATTGCATGCATATATTGTTTAAATGTTAAATTGGAAGGTCTATAGTTTCCATGGCATCTTTCAAACTGCCAATTGTTTCCAATCAGAAATATTTACTTTTAACAAGAAAGCTTGCTGAGTAATAAACATAAGGATTGCACAGCAACTTGACACCTATTAATCTAAAAATTAACTAATCTTTTAGAAAAATAAAACTACTATCCTAATATATATATATATACACAATTTCTGAAAACTCTATAAAATCTCAGATGTGGAATTAATATGGAAGAGTTTTTAAAATAGGGAGAAAAATGTTTTAATGTATAAACAATATAATGATTTTCGTATCTAATAAATTCTCTTTAAAAAATTAATATTATTCTCTTTTCGTTATTACTATTTTTTGTATCGGCTAGTTTTTTTTTTTTGGTAATTTTGAATGTTATTTACTATTTAAATATAAAAATTTTACCTTTATTTTTCTAAATTTAGTGTCAAAAGTTGTAAAGGTTTTAGCGAGTGTTTCGAAAAAAAATTATTTCATTTGTTTTCTGATATTGTTACTAAACTTAATAGCAACGTTTAAAAATACTTTTCAAAATGCCAATCTTAAAATATGCAATAACAAATATATTTTATAAGGCGTATAGCTCAAGATAAAATGTTAATACCAAAACTAAATATAAACAAACACTTTACACAGCGTAATTTAAAAAATATTATATGTGTATGATTTACAAATTTGAAAAAAAAAAAAAAGTTTTTCCTAAAAAATAGATTGAAACGAATTTGAAGAATATTTGTGCTTTTACTAAGTATTTAACCAAAATGCGCAATTTATTTCTATTCCTATGAATAAATTTCGATTTTTCGTTCAAAAGAAACACATGCGGGATAATTTTCAACATGGCATCTGCCTGGTAAGCGGAACACTGTGGGTTCGGTTCCCATCCCTGGACACTTTATTTTTCCGTTTATAATTACTCTTCACAATTCATCCTTTCATACCTCATCCCTAAGGTTAGAAATAATCGTTATTTCTCCTTAAATTAAATTTCAATTTTTCGTTCAAAAGAAACACATGCGGAATAATTTTCAAATATCGTTTTACATTCCTATGTATATATAGTATTTTAAGCTTTTAAAACTTTTTAGAGAGGAAATTAGCAATATAATTGTACTGGATTGTATATATTTGACTAAATAGATTAAAATTTGGAGCTGAAGCAGCAAGAGTTATATATTTTTTTATAGAATCGCCAGTATGAGCTTTGAATTGTTTGAAAATCCTCCAAGAAATAGAACTTCTTGGCGCGTCCTCATAAATTGGGTAAATTTATAATGGAATTTGGAGACCATGATTTTAGGCTATGGCCCTTATTAGTCCAGGAAGGTTTTGATTTCATGATATATCCACAAGAGTTTTAGAATTTGCCAACGAGATATTTAGCGGAGAAACCATTTTTGTAACTAATCCAAAGCTGCTAATTTGCAAAGATAGTCTATAGATGACGCAGTTTTTTTTTTTACGGGATAGGTAACCTTTCTTTTGTGATAAATTTCCCCTAAAAAATCTATTTTATAGTTTCATTTAATTATAACTAGCGGATGTGCCCAGCTTCGCCCGGGTTTTACCAGAGTGAATGTTTGTCTAACGACAATTCTCTTTAAACTTATAAAACGTACTCGGCTTCGCCCGAGGTTTTACCCGAGTAAAGGTTTGTCTAGCGAACATTTGTTAAAACAATTCTCTAAAAACTTATTAAAAAATAAAAAAGATTTATTTTGATAATTTGAAACTCGTAAATTTGAATCTCTCGATAAAGTGAACATTTTTTCCCGGTCCCTGTGTGCCTTGTCATCCTGAATTTAGTCTTTCCTAATTTTCTACATTAGAAAATCAGTTTTATCTAGTGAACATTTTTCCCGGTCCCTTGAGAAACACTCGATAAGTTGAATAAAATCAATATTAATTGGTTCCCTCGGTAATTGGAAGTTAAAGGAATAGTATCTTCGCCTTGGAATTATTTTTTTATTTATTTAAGTAACCCAGGTTCCTGGAGCGTACAGAAGTCACCAACTACCCAGGCCTTTGAATTGTATCATTATTCTTGTCGCAAATAAATTGCCGTGTCATCCTGAGATAATCTTACTTTTGATAAATAATATTTAAGATAACAAACTTGGGGATAAGAAAACTTGTTATCATCGTCACAATGGGGGCGCTGCTTGCGAGTTAAATATACAAATCTGCAAATAACTCTAAGGATATTCAAGACATTCATGAAATTATTTTTCAAAAACCTTCCCGGTGATATACCTAATAATATCCCAAAATTTCACGGCGATTGGATGTATGGTTTTTGAATCTATAGAGTACAGACAGACAGACATTCAATTTTATATATATAAGATAATATAAATGAGTTTTAAAATTTGTAAAAAAAAAATGCATCGGCCGGGAATCGAACCCGGGCCGCCCGCGTGGCAGGCGAGCATTCTACCACTGAACCACCGATGCTTAAAAAAATGGCCATATTTAGGTATTCATTCCATTCCGGATTAGTCCGCGTAAAAAAAAATTCTTCAAATGAAAAAGAGAAATAGCCAAAAATACTAATCAAAATGCAGCCGAAAATTTTCCTCAGGTTTATAAAAAGCGACATGCAAAATTTGGTACCAATTGGTTCAGTAGTTTTTGAGTTTATCGCGAAACAGACAGACAGACAGAAATTGACTTATATATATATATAGATTTACTCTTCATTGTTGGCTTTTTATCTTACATTCATTCTTCATTGTTGGCTTTTTATATTACATTCACTCTTCATTGTTGGCTTTTTATCTTACATTCACTCTGTTGGCTTTTTATATTACATTTACTCTTCATTGTTGGCTTTTTATCTTACATTCACTCTTCATTGTTGGCTTTTTATATTATATTTACTCTTCATTGTTGGCTTTTTATCTTACATTCATTCTTCATTGTTGGCTTTTTATATTACATTCACTCTTCATTGTTGGATTTTTATCTTACATTCACTCTGTTGGCTTTTTATATTACATTTACTCTTCATTGTTGGCTTTTTATCTTACATTCACTCTTCATTGTTGGCTTTTTATATTATATTTACTCTTCTTTCATTGTTGACTTTTTTATCTTACATTCACTCTTCATTGTTGGCTTTTTATCTTACATTCATTCTTCATTGTTGGCTTTTTATATTACATTCACTCTTCATTGTTGGCTTTTTATCTTACATTCATTCTTCATTGTTGGCTTTTTATCTTACATTCACTCTTCATTGTTGGCTTTTTATCTTACATTCATTCTTCATTGTTGGCTTTTTATCTTACATTCACTCTTCATTGTTGGCTTTTTATATTATATTTACTCTTCTTTGTTGGCTTCTTATCTTACATTCATTCTTCATTGTTGGCTTTTTATATTACATTTACTCTTCATTGTTGGCTTTTTATCTTACATTCACTCTTCATTGTTGGCTTTTTATATTATATTTACTCTTCATTGTTGGCTTTTTATCTTACATTCATTCTTCTTTGTTGGCTTTTTATATTACATTTACTATTCATTGTTGGCTTTTTATCTTACATTCACTCTTCATTGTTGGCTTTTTATCTTACATTTACTATTCATTGTTGGCTTTTTATCTTACATTCACTCTTCATTGTTGGCTTTTTATCTTACATTCATTCTTCATTGTTGGCTTTTTATATTACATTCACTCTTCATTGTTGGCTTTTTATCTTACATTCATTCTTAATTGTTGGCTTTTTATATTACACTAGCGGACCCGCCCGGCTTCGCCCGGGTTTTACCCGAGTAAAAGTTTGTCTAACGAATCTCTCGATAAAGTGAACATTTTTTTCCCGGTCCCTTGAAAAATACTCGATAAGTTGAATAAAATCAATATTAATTGGTTCCCTCGGTAATTGGAAGTTAAAGGAATAGTATCTTGCCTTGGAATTGTATCATTATTCTTGTATGGATGTACCCGGCTTCGCCCGGGTTTTACCCGAGTAAAGGTTTGTTTAAGGAATATCTCGATAAAGTGAACATTTTTTCCCGGTCCCTTGAAAAATACTCGATAAGTTGAATAAAATCAATATTAATTGGTTCCCTCGGTAATTGGAAGTTAAAGGAATAGTATCTTGCCTTGGAATTGTATCATTATTCTTGTATGGATTATTCTTGTATGGATGTACCCGGCTTCGCCCGGGTTTTACCCGAGTAAAGGTTTGTTTAACGAATCTCTCGATAAAGTGAACATTTTTTCCCGGTCCCTTGAAAAAATACTCGATAAGTAGAATAAAATCAATATTAATTGGTTCCCTCGGTAATTGGAAGTTAAAGGAATAGTATCTTGCCTTTGAATTGTATCATTATTCTTGTCTCAAATAAATTGCCGTGTCATCCTGAATTTTGTCTTTCCTAATTTTCTACATTACAAAATCATCGTATCATCATGATAATATTTAGAGCAGATTGTTGAATTATAGCAGATAAATTAGAATAATTATCTTGATTATTTCTAGGCGAAAAGTTATTTCAAAAATTTTATTTGCTAGAAACCTTCCCAGTACTATACTAAATAACTTCCCAAAGTTTCATGGCGATCCAATGAGTGGTTTGGTCAGGCATAAAGGACAAACAAACAGACATACATTCATTTATATATATATATATATGTAGTATATTTTAAGGTAGGTAGAGCACAACCTTCTTCTAATATTTATTATAACCCCATATCTGTATATAAAAATATGTATCGAACAATAGAAGTGACAAATAAAGCAAAGAGGTAAAGGTAGATCAGACGACGCCATAGTACAGAGGACAAAGGCCAGACGTGATAAACAACCCAGACTAACAGGTGTTTATGCTAATGAGTTCATTCCCCCGTCAGCAGGTGGCCGACACGTGGCCAGACATCATTAATAACCAGCGCTTGACAGGTGGCGTGATTAGGACAGCCAATCAGAACTCGTCAACAAGAGCCAGAGTCGAGTATATAAGCCCCCCAAGATTGGGACAAAGGAAGAGTTAGTTAGTTGGTTTTCAGAGCGACACCGTCATACGGTCGGGTTTCTCACCCCTATCCGCGATGTAGGGCATCCGTGACGCCCATGGTCCGACTGTCTTCGTCCGTGGTCTACCTCTACCTTCCTGGAGTTACCATCTAGACCTGCCTCTGTCTCTTGCTGTCCCAGTGCGGGAATTCCATCACTCACCCACTACCACGACTGCCCAGTACATTCCACCTCGGGATTACTACAGAACCCGTTAAAGTCGACAGGATGACTGAGGACAAGCAGAGGATGACGGAGGTCGAAGACGAACACGTCGCGGATGCCCTCACCAACATGCAGCCCCACTACGAAGACCTAGTAGGCCGCCTGGCAGACGCCATGCGGGGACAAGCCGTGCCTCGTGCGGAGGAAGCCATTATCTCCTCTTTCGACGAACCACACGCAACAAACAGCCTTCTTCCAAACAGCCATCTCCAGAGATCAACTCCAGCCAGCATCAACCATTTCAAGGTACTTTAAACTTTGTTTCTGCCCTTTTTTCCCCATAAATTTTAAACTTATATTTTCACTTTAAGCATTTTAAAATCAATTATAACCTTTTTATATCATTTTTATTCAATTTTTAAAACTTTCACACTCTCATTTATCATTTTTACCTTATTTTAATCAAATTATAAATGTTAATTTATCATTTTCAATTTTATTATTAAAAATATTCAATCACGCATTTTTGACAATTTACTAATCTTACATGCCTTTCTTAAATTCACCTAAAATGGCATTATCCAAATATGCAACTTTTTCAATTTTACATAAAAAATCATATTGTATTTTAATTACTCGAATCATATATTCTAAACTTATTTGTGAGTTTTTTTTAATACCTTATTTATGGTCATAGTATTAATAATTAAATTTATTACGCTCTTTATTTTACTTAACCTATTACTATTTCAATTGATATTTCTCAATATTTAAAAGTTTTAAAAAATAGTCCTAGGTTTGTATTTTTATAAATATCAATTTTAAATTATCTCATCTCAAAATGTGCCTCCCACTTTTCCCACAATTACAAATACAACTATAAATGTAATATGCGAAAACTAAATATCATACCTTAAAATTTCCATACCCCATTGCATTTCATTCCTATCTGTGTTAAATTGTTAATTACAAAAACTACCGAATTTTGTACCCATGCCATAACCTTTTCTCTTAAAAAATTTCGTAAATTCATTATTTTATCATTTTCTAAACCTAATCACCGCTAATAATCTCCAATCTAAAGAATTGCCTGAACGTCTTAACGCGACAACAAATTCAAGGTCGCACTGATCTCCCCCTAATTGTTTTTTTTTTCTTCTACTTCATCTCTCCCTCCCTTGTTACATCATTAGCATCCATCATTAGCAGAGACAGTCCTTCTTACTGCAACACTCTTACCTGTCAATCAATCAATTATAGGCCTTCCATACTTCTCTCGTCTCTTGATCATTTTCCATTGGCCTTCTATGCCTTCGTTCTAACCACCCCTCGTCCATCGCAGAGTTCCTGTTTGCCGATTTTTTTTATTTACACCCAGGTCACCGTCCCAGCATTCTTTATTTCATTCTTTTTTCCTCAAACTCAGGTTCAATCAATCAATGGCAACAGTCGAGCCCTGTTTTCACAATCTACCTCCACCCTCTAACCTCTTCAACGGTTCCTGAGACTCCTGCTCGTCAACCTTTTTTATTTTTTTTAATGATTCATCGACCTGGTACACTCTTCCTCCCCATGTTAACTCCACACGGAGAGCTTGGGTAACCAGCAAGATTTTTTTTTTCTCTAACGCTCGACCCAGGCCATCACAGCACGATGCGCCCACTCATTTTTCGTCTTTATTTTTCATCTTATCGAGCTCAATCACCGACAGCAGTGCAGCTTTTGAGACACCATCTCTTTTTAACCTCTCTCAGAAAAGATTTCTTCCCCATATTCTCCCATAACTACCTCTCCTTCGATCTTCACGCCTTTTGCCCATCTGATCTAATGCTACTTACAGAGCATCTTGAGATTGCTGAACCCTGAAAACAATACTTCGCTTCTAAGCTCGTATTGCAGGGCAGGACTCCTGAGATTTCCTTTGCAGAAACCAATTCAGACCTTCTTCCTTTATTCCTCACTGCGTCATTACCTATCGCAAACCTTTTGCTTAAGTCAATTTTCTTTTATATTTTAATTTTAATTTTATTACCTCTACTTCTCCTCCTTCCTGTATTACATCCCTGAAACTATGTTGTAAATATTCAAGGCACCTTAAGTAACAAAAAACTGTAACTAGTATACCAACTTTCCCAAATATTTACTTTCGCTATTGTGTGTTTTTACTTTAAATTTATCCTTCCTATGTACTCCTCTTATATATTTTTTGTAGTTTTATAATATTATATCAATGTGTCACCACTACTCCCCTTTATCTTTATTTTATTCTAGTAACTAATTTGTGCCCCAAATTATTTCCCATTTAATAGGTTTGCTAGCTTTTCTCTCATTTATTTGTAAATAGACTTACAGTTTACCTAGTTTTGTGGTGTTGGACTTTGTTTTTTTAACTTACCAATGTAGATAAAACATTTCACTATTAATCGATAATATCATTTTGTTTATTAATCAACATTAATGCCTTAGACTACCAATCAACCCTTTATATATTATTACCTTTAATATTCTTATTTTCTCTTTTTCTCATCATGTTCAGACTTAGCATTTTACAACTTCAACTATCTTAGGCACCATTTAAAAAACCTACACCTAACAATATTTATAATATTTCTTTAACAGATAAAACATTTATCATTTTATTTTTCTTAATAGATTTTCAAAATGTTATTTTTGACGCTTCCCTTACAACCTCTAACTCTATCCCATGAACCTTTCCTCCCAACTTTTTACAGCCATCAAGAGATTATTGTTCGTCAGCCATTTTCTTTTTTTTTGTTGATTAACTAACTAGAAGACCCTTCCTCGCTGTACATTTCCCAACAGTGAGCTCAGGAGACCCAGTTAGTTTTTTATTTTTTTCTCTCATCGTCCGGCTCATCATTTTTTTTCATTTTTCAACTTTTTCTTTTCACCACACAAGCCGGACACAATCAAAATTGACAGCAATAATTCTCTTACACCCACCTCTCCTTTTCCGCATCCTTCAAACCTCCAACCTTCCAAGGGATTCCAGTTCGCCGAACATTTTTGTTTTTTTTTTTCATTGATTAATCCGACTGGAACAATCCTTCCTCGCTATACCATTCCCGATAATGAGTTCAGGATATCCAGCGCGATATTTTTATTTTTTTTCTCATCGCCCGACGCATCATATCAATTCATCATTTTTTCAACTTTTCAGTTTTTTTTCACAACTCAACCGGGCACAATCATTATGGACAACAGGGATCCCTCTTACCTCTACCTCTCCCTTTTACCTCCAGCAATCTTCCCACCTCTTTTCAATGTCTGAACTAATGATGCAGACGGAATATCTTGGGCCTTCTGTTAATGAAAACAATGCCTCACTTAAACAAGTTCGCATTGCATTGCAGGATGCTTGGGATACTACTTTTGCAGAAACATGCTCAGATACCCCCTTTCCCTTTTCAACCTTAGCGTCACATCATACGTTCAGTCAATAAACTAACTTCATTTTTTTTTCTCTCATCTTTAATACAATAAGATATTATTTTCCTTGTACGATTCATTTTATCATAGTTACCATTTTGTATTATATACCTTCTCTTAATCTTTTATCATTCATTTTGTACGTTTTTATTGATACACCACCCTTACAACATCTTTCTCTTTTTAACTTGTAACTTCATAATAATTTTAACTAATTTGTATACAAATTATTTCTTTTATTTTTTATAATAGGTTTGTTAGGTTATCACTCATTACATGTCATTCCCCCAACCAAACCTTCATCACCGGGGACACATTCTGTAGTATATTTTAAGGTAGATAGAGCACAACCTTCTTCTAATATTTATTATAACCCCATATCTGTATATAAAAATATGTATCGAAAAATAGAAGTGACAAATAAAGCAAAGAGGTAAAGGTAGATCAGACGACGCCATAGTACAGAGGACAAAGGCCAGACGTGATAAACAACCCAGACTAACAGGTGTTTATGCTAATGAGTTCATTCCCCCGTCAGCAGGTGGCCGACACGTGGCCAGACATCATTAATAACCAGCGCTTGACAGGTGGCGTGATTAGGACAGCCAATCAGAACTCGTCAACAAGAGCCAGAGTCGAGTATATAAGCCCCCCAAGATTGGGACAAAGGAAGAGTTAGTTAGTTGGTTTTCAGAGCGACGCCGTCATACGGTCGGGTTTCTCACCCCTATCCGCGATGTAGGGCATCCGTGACGCCCATGGTCCGACTGTCTTCGTCCGTGGTCTACCTCTACCTTCCTGGAGTTACCATCTAGACCTGCCTCTGTCTCTTGCTGTCCCAGTGCGGGAATTCCATCACTCACCCACTACCACGACTGCCCAGTACATTCCACCTCGGGATTACTACATATATATATATATATATATATATATATATATATTAACAGTAATTAAACGTAACAGTAAGAAAATGTTGATTTTAAAAATTTTAATTTTAAAATATTTTAATTTTTTCATATTTTAAATATGTAAATAGAGTCTCTTAAGAAAGACCACCTAAAAACATGAATCAACTTGTTTCTCCTGTTGGTGGTCTCTCATTGAAGATTCTAATTGCTATTAAAGAATCTCTAATAGACCTTTAATAAGAGACTGCCTCTTGGAGAGACGGTGTAGCTACGAAATGGATATTCCCGGCTTCGCCCGGATTTTACCCGAGTAAAGGTTTGTCTAACGAATCTCTCGATAAAGTGAACATTTTTTCCCGGTCCCTTGAAAAATACTCGATAAGTTGAATAAAATCATTATTAATTGGTTCCCTCCGTAATTGGAAGTTAAAGGAATAGTATCTTGCCTTGGAATTGTATCATTATTCTTGTCTCAAATAAATTGCCGTGTCATCCTGAATTTTGTCTTTCCTAATTTTCTACATTACAAAATCATCGTATCATCATGATAATATTTAGAGCAGATTGTTGAATTATAACAGATAAATTAGAATATTTATCTTGATTATATCTAGGCGAAAAGTTATTTCAAAAATTTTATTTGATAGAAACCTTCCCAGTACTATACTAAATAACTTCCCAAAGTTTCATGGCGATCCAATGAGTGGTTTGGTCAGGCATAAAGGACAAACAGACATACATTCATTTTTATATATATAGATTCACTCTTCATTGTTGGCTTTTTATATCATACTAGTGGACGTACCCGGCTTCGCCCGGGTTTTACCCGAGTAAAAGTTTGTCTAACAAATCTCTCGATAAAGTGAACATTTTTTTCCCGGTCCCTTGAAAAATACTCGATAAGTTGAATAAAATCAATATTAATTGGTTCCCTCGGTAATTGGAAGTTAAAGGAATAGTATCTTGCCTTGGAATTGTATCATTATTCTTGTATGGATGTACCCGGCTTCGCCCGGGTTTTACCCGAGTAAAGGTTTGTTTAACGAATCTCTCGATAAAGTGAACATTTTTTCCCGGTCCCTTGAAAAATACTTGATAAGTTGAATAAAATCAATATTAATTGGTTCCCTCGGTAATTGGAAGTTAAAGGAATAGTATCTTGCCTTTGAATTGTATCATTATTCTTGTCTCAAATAAATTGCCGTGTCATCCTGAATTTTGTCTTTCCTAATTTTCTACATTACAAAATCATCGTATCATCATGATAATATTTAGAGCAGATTGTTGAATTATAACAGATAAATTAGAATATTTATCTTGATTATTTCTAGGCGAAAAGTTATTTCAAAAATTTTATTTGCTAGAAACCTTCCCAGTATTATACTAAATAACTTCCCAAAGTTTCATGGCGATCCAATGAGTGGTTTGGTCAGGCATAAAGGACAAACAAACAGACACACATACATTCATTTTTATATATATAGATAGAAAATCATAGTTTTATCTAGTGAACATTTTTTCCCGTGTCATCCTGAGATAATCTTACTTTTGATAAATAATATTTAAGATAACAAATTTAGTGATAAGAAAACTTGTTAACATCGTCACAATGGGGGCGCTGCTTGCGAGTTAAATCTACAAATCTGCAAGTAACTCTAAGGATATTCATGAAATTATTTTTCAAAAACCTTCCCGGTGATATACCTAATAATATCCCAAAATTTCACGGCGATTGGATGTATGGTTTTTAAATCTATAGAGTACAAACAAACAAACAAGCAAACAGACAGACAGACATTCAATTTTATATATATAGATTACTAGCGGATGTGTACCCGGCTTCGCCCGGGTTTTATCAGAGTGAAAGTTTGCCTAACGAATATTATATACTAGACGGGTTTTACCCGATTAAATGTTTTTATTCAAATACTATTCGTTACAATTATAAATTGGCACCGTGGACGTTACTTTTGTGAAATGTCCCGCTCCAAACTTTACAGTCAGATTAGTTACGATATACACATGTGTAAATCTTCAAATCGAGCGAGCGTCTATAAATATTTCGATTTAGATCAAGTATTCTAATTATTAAGCGAAATATTATTAATAAAATTTGAGAAGATATCGATTTTAAACGTATTTATAACATTGATAGAGGGCGCTGTTCGTGAGCTAAGCAGAATATAAATAAATAAATACCAAATACCAAATATTTCGAATTAGAGCAGTTATTTTAAACGGCGAATTAGATCAGTTATATCTAAAAATGAAAATATATATAAATAAATAAAACATACCAAATATTTCAAGAGCAGTTATTAAGCTACGCTTGGCATCATAAATGTTCGCATGTAAAGCTATTTCAGGCCTTACATATTTCTAACAACCTTTTTGAAATAGGTTTTTGAAACATGGAAATTATAATACTTCAAATAAATAGAAATAGAGTGAACACAAATAAAACATACCAAATATTTCGAATTAGAGCAGTTATTTTAAACGGCGAATTAGATCAGTTATATCTAAAAATGAAAATATATATAAATAAATAAAACATACCAAATATTTCAAGAGCAGTTATTTTAAACGACGAATTAGATCAGTTATATCTAAAAATGAAAATATATAAATAAATAAAACCTACCAAATATTTCAAATTAGAGCAGTTATTATATAAATATTTATATTATATGTGTTATTAAGCGAACTATTTTAAACGACGAATTAGATCAGTTATATCTAAAAATTAAAATATATAAATAAATAAATACCAAATATTTCGAATTAGAGCAGTTATTTTAAACGGCGAATTAGATCAGTTATATCTAAAAATGAAAATATATATAAATAAATAAAACATACCAAATATTTCAAGAGCAGTTATTTTAAACGACGAATTCGATCAGTTATATCTAAAAATGAAAATATATAAATAAATAAAACCTAACAAATATTTCAAATTAGAGCAGTTATTATATAAATATTTATATTATATGTGTTATATTTTTTTACCTATGTATGGAAATTTTGGTTTGAATTAGTGAACTACTGCGAAATTGTATACCGGACATACAAACCAACCAACAAACAAACAAACATTTATTTTTATATATATAGAAGATATAATATAAATGAGTTTTAAAAATTGTTAAAAAAAATGCATCGGCCGGGAATCGAACCCGGGCCGCCCGCGTGGCTGGCGAGCATTCTACCACTGAGCCACCGATGCGTATACAAAATGGCCTTATTTGGGTATTCATTCCATTCCGGATTACTCCGCGTAAAAAAATAGTTCTTCAAATTAAAAAAAGAAATAGCCAAAAATTATAAGCAAAATGTAGCCAAAAATTTTCCTCAGGTTTATAAAAAGCGACATGCAAAATTTGGAACCAATTGGTTCAGTAGTTTTTGAGTTTATCGCGAAACAGACAGACAGACAGACAGGAATTGACTTTTATATATATAGAGATTATGAAGTATAATAAACAATGCTAAAGATTAGTTTTAATTATTAATCAAGATTGTGTGTGAATATGTGAGAAAGATGTAATATCGTTGTTGTTTTCTTGGCCGACTGTTTTACATATGGTGTTATCTTAAAATTGCTTGTTTTGAATATTTTTTTAGATTGAGTTGAATGAATTGCTGATTTTTTTTTTTGTATTTATCTATCTATATATATATAAAAATAAATGTCTGTGTGTGTATCCTCTATGGATTCAAAACCATACATCCAATCGCCGTGAAATTTTGGGATATTATTAGGTATATCCCCGGAAAGAAAAATAATTTCTTGAATATCTTTAATATCCTTAGAGTTATTTACAGATTTGTAGCCTTATAACTCGCAAGCAGCGCCACCATTGAGACCGAGATAATGAGTATCGTTTAAATATAAAATTCGAATAAAAATAAATGCGATACTAAAAATTAAATTTCTATTCAATGAATTAAATTTAAAAAGTTTAAATAATTGTGCAAAACGATATATATGATATATAAAAATCAAAAGAAATAATGAGTATCGTTTAAATATAAAATTCGCATAAATATAAATGCGATAATCGTTTAACATAATTTGAGTATTTTTCAAGGGACCGGGAAAAAATGTTCACTAGCTAAAACGATGATTTTGTAATGTAGAAAATTAGGAAAGACAAAATTCAGGATGACACGGCACACAGGGACCGGGAAAAAATAATCACTTTATCGAGAGATTCACGACCATGATTTTATTCAACTTATCGAGTATTTTTCAAGGGACCGGGGAAAATATGTTCACTAGATAAAACGATGATTTTGTAATGTAGAAAATTATGAAAGACAAAATTCAGGATGACACGGCACACAGGGACCGGGAAAAAATAATCACTTTATCGAGAGATTCAAATTTACGAGTTTCAAATTATCAAAATATATCTTTTTTTTATAAGTTTATAGAGAATTGTTCGTTAGACAAACCTTTACTCGGGTAAAACCTCGGGCGAAGCCGGGTACGTCCGTTAGTATATAAATAAAATTAACTCTGTTGAATTTTTTTGTATTTTATCGATAACAGCAAAGTTATGTATTTTAAAGTTAGGAAAAATATTTTGATGTTAAGCAAAACCTGCTCCATCTCGTTTTACATAAATGTTGAAAATTTGGTCGAAATTGATGCATTGTAACGAAAGTTTTTAGCGAACACCACTTATGAAATTTCCATTTATATTGAAGATAGCGGATGTACCCGGCTTCGCCCAGGTTTTTCTCGAGGGAATGTTTGTAGTCTAGTAATAAGAAAATATACTACACCTAAAAACTATCAGAGAAAAGAGAAACCACGGAAGGTGAACAGAAAAATGCTTACAATGGATGTTATGTTTACGATATCAAGTTAAATAAAAACAAAGATAAAATTTGCATATGTTGGTCACTATAAATTTGTATATTTGTTAGGCGAAATTAGAAACATGATAAAACAATTGGGTATTTAAAAACAAATGTAGAAAATAAAAGTTGAAGTATAATAAACAATGTTAAAGATTAGTTTTAATTATTAATCAAGATTGTGTGTGAATATGTGAGAAAGATGTAATATCGTTGTTGTTTTCTTGGCCGACTGTTTTACATATGGTGTTATCTTAAAATTGCTTGTTTTGAATATTTTTTAGATTGAGATTATTAGCTAGTATGTAAAAAAATTAACTCTGTTGAAATTTAATTTTGTATTTATCTATATATATAAAAATGAATGTATGTGTGTGTGTCTGTTTGTTTGTTTGTCCTTTATGCCTGACCAAACCACTCATTGGATCGCCATGAAACTTTGGGAAGTTATTTAGTATAGTACTGGGAAGGTTTCTAGCAAATAAAATTTTTGAAATAACTTTTCGCCTAGAAATAATCAAGATAAATATTCTAATTTATCTGTTATAATTCAACAATCTGCTCTAAATATTATCATGATGATACGATGATTTTGTAATGTAGAAAATTAGGAAAGACAAAATTCAGGATGACACGGCAATTTATTTGAGACAGGAATAATGATACAATTCAAAGGCAATATACTATTCCTTTAACTTCCAATTACCGAGGGAACCAATTAATATTGATTTTATTCAACTTATCGAGTATTTTTCAAGGGACCGGGAAAAAATGTTCACTTTATCGAGAGATTCGTTAAACAAACCTTTACTCGGGTAAAACCCGGGCGAAGCCGGGTACATCCATACAAGAATAATGATACAATTCCAAGGCAAGATACTATTCCTTTAACTTCCAATTACCGAGGGAACCAATTAATATTGATTTTATTCAACTTATCGAGTATTTTTCAAGGGACCGGGAAAAATATGTTCACTTTATCGAGAGATTCGTTAGACAAACTTTTACTCGGGTAAAACCCGGGCGAAGCCGGGTACGTCCGCTAGTATATAAATAAAATTAACTCTGTTGATTTTTTGTATTTAATCGATAACAGCGAAGTTACGCATGTTAATGTTAGGAAATATATTTTGATGTTAAGCAAAACCTGCTCCATCTCGTTTTACATAAATGTTGAAAATTTGGTTGAAATTGATGCATTGTAACGAAAGTTTTTAGTGATGTCCACTTATGAAATTTCCATTTTATTAATATATAGATTTTACTATTAGCGATAAAATATATATCACGAGCAGTTATTACAGTAAAATACATCACCAATGAGACAAAGAACATTTTTGAGGCGATATATATTGATGCCATTATATCACATATCCCATTATACCCATCATTACATGTTTAGTTATTTCTGTGAATCAAAATTACTCGTTTTAAGAATAAAATGTGATAAAGACTGGTTGTTATTTAGGATGATGTAATTCTGTGCCCTGAAATCCCTTTGCCATTTCATTAGATGAAACATCTCTCTGGTAGATTCAGTTCATTTCATAAATCCTCTTTTGAGATATTATGGAATTGAAACTATACTGACGAGGGCCATAGCTAAAACTATGGTATACAGGTTATTGGCTTTTGACTGATTTTACCAAAGCTGGTGTTGTGGCACTTTAACCTATCTGGAACTGCACTCTTTGCGCAGAGAAAAACGAAATATTTCATTATTTTGATGAATTTTTAAAGCAAGAATTATCTCTTATTGGACATGATCCACCCGAAAAAAATGACTCCATATTGCATATGTAAAAATAGATAAATATATGCAAATCTCAAGGTTTCAAAGACAAGTTATTTTCATTCAAATTTTTCCGACATGGCGCACGTTTTGGGTGTTTCGTTTCAGATCGACAAAAATATGTAACTTTTATAAACACCATTTACCTTGAAAAGTGTAACGTGGATCGACGAAAAGAAGGCATAAGTCTGCATGGAAGGTTGTTGATATGTAATATTTGCTATTTTCCCCCCCTTCATTTAACTTCAATCTACAAATACTATTATAGCTTTGTATATGTTCGTGCAGGCCAAACATTTCATATTACGAAGATATGAATAACACGCAAAATTGCAGGAAGGAGGATGGAATTCATGAACCAAAAAATGCATATCTCTCTTTAAAAATGCATTAAAATGTTTCATTCAGTTTTATCACCCCAGTACGGAATGTAATAGTTGGCTTTTGTCTGAATTTGCCAAAGATGGTGTTGTGACACATTTTTATCACCACCATAATGTTTTGTATTGATGTGATAAACAAAAAAATGCATTGTGTTTTATGCCTTATTAAAGGGAGAGTGGCCTCTATTGATATATAAAGATATGGATATTTGACAAAAACACGCGCAAGACCAAATATCTAAAAACCGTAATATGTCTACAATTTGATTCTACAAAATACTTTTTTAATTCTACACAATATGCACAGCATTTTCTAATCTTGATACGTTGTGCCTTTTTTTAGTTATTTAATTAGTTAAGTCAAGGAATATGGTCAAATCTGATTATTTCAGTAGCCACTGAGGTGGAAACCTGTATTAAAATAAGAAAGTGCTTCAATGGCAATATATTCTTGTGCAAATACAACTCCACCATAGAGTTCAAGTAACCAAGTGGTGCTCTGGCACTTTATAAGTGCAAAGTCAAACTGATTCTACATCTATAGGCGTGTGATGAAGTATAATGAGTCGCAAACACTCCTAGCCACAATGATTTCTATTGTCTATAGTATGTTTTTTAAATTATTATCCCTAGTACACGTGGTACAGGCCATGATAATCATGGTGAGTTGTAGTTGGTGACTGATTTTAGTGTGAGTGCACCACATGCCTACACATGTAAAAAGCAGTTCGTTTTTTGCACTTACAAATGTGCCATATATATACTTGTACTCACTGTGGGGTTAGACTTTTGCAAGAATCAGGGGCCAATTGTAGAAATTTTATATTAATAAAAAATTTCCCAATGCGGGATTCGATCACGGGTCGTAGCTCTCGGGAATCGACTGTCTAAACCACTCGTCCACCGACCACCCCAGTACTATGTGTATTTGGGATAAGTAACAATGACAACAACAACAATAGTAAAGAACTAGGCAAGAAGTAGTCAAGAAGTCCAGGTGAAGAAGAGCAAGAAGAATATGTACCATGTTTTATACTTACAAGCGTAGGGTATAAATAGAAGTAACCGTTGTGTTTCTTGGAGGGATCCAACTCTCTGTCACAGGGCGGAGTCCTAGCGAAGCGCTGTGACTTAGGCAAACCAAGCTGGTTTAAAGGGTTTTTATAAAATCTATATCTACAGCCAAGCGCTCATATATTACTCAGCGCAATATGTCATTACCTATTACTTTTAGGGATCTGTTTCATCAACTGAATGGCTTCCTGTAAGTTGGTTTCAAATACTTTGTCGGGAAATAAATCCATTTGTTTTTACTGAACTACCTGTCCTTTCTAGCATACAACCATCAAAGGATAATATAAGAGATCTAATTTCGTTAAATTTTCCTTAAATAAAATAAACTTCCTACTGTGTGTACTAACTGAAATGGAAAATATATTGTGAGGGCCTGGCTCATCAGTGGTGAACCCTCACAATGAAACCAGCTAGTTTAATCTACCAGAGAGATCTAATATTGGACTGCTCTGCTTATATATCCGGTAATTTGCAGGAATTCCGTAAAATGTTTAATTTGAATATACCGAAGGTCAGCAACATCTTCTAGGCCTAACAATATCGCGGCAAAGTTTCATTTGGGTACGTCAAATTTTGTGGAAATGTATACTGAACAAGCCAAACCCACAAACTTGCCATTTCGAATTTTTTAAAATAAATATATCATATTGTGACGAAGAAATAATTTATTATTTAATTTAATTATTCAATGAAAATATTTGGAAACAGATTTAATTTAATTATTCAATATAAAATAATGATCGAAATATTTATTTGCGTGCTTGCTCAAGATTCTCTAGCTGTAGATAGTTTTGTTGAGTTGTTGATAATTGTCGACTTGTCGTGCTGACGTCATCAATAAATACTTTCACATCCCCAGATATACAAAGACTTAATTTTCTACGCTACAATATATAGATTGGTGTGTGAGGATATATGCAATTAAAATTACTCGTTAGGGAGTTATACTTTGTATTGGACCCAAAGGCCATTCTATCCATGTTGAGCGGAAGGCTAAACTTTTCCTAAATTAGTCTTCGATATCACACCTCACACAGAATTTACTTAAAAACTGCTGTCGCTATATATTGTATAAAAGTATGTGGAACAAAAAAAAAAAAAAACACACATTGTCGCAGTAATTAAGGTGACGAGTCGTTTTGGTTGAATGAAATAATAATTTATTAGATGACTTTAAATAGTTTGAGGGATATAAAGAAATAGAGGTAAACTAAGTTAAATGGATAAAAAAAAAAGATAAATTAAGGAAATATAATGTCAAAGACCCAAACGGCTGGCGATCGGCTACACCTCTCAAGATGGTGCCTATTGTTTACAAACTTCCCGCCTAGCGCGCCCGCCATCTATCGGAGCTTAGGTACATAACACTTGCCAAGCTGACGGCGCGCTGCCCATCGGGGCTTAGGTACATAACATTCGCCAAGCTGCCGATGTATTATTTACAGTTACACGCTATGTACATTTATGGTTATGATAATATAATTTTAATTTATAAATACATCATATGGATTGGTGTGATAAGATATATGTAGTTAAAATTACTGTTTATAAAAAAATAATGGACAGTCTGTAAGAATGAACCTATTGGATAGGATTTTCCGACTGAAGAGACCATAGCTTCAATGAGGTTATGAACCTTAGAAAGGAAATCCATTCAGATGTTTGTCAGGAAAAGGAAAGGAGACTAAAGAGGAAATGTGTCATACATAAAGAGCATATAAGGAAATCCTTTGTGCGCATACTAATGTACGTACGATGCCCGAAATTTTGAGAGAGAGAGAGAGAGATTACACTAATAACTCATCTCCAGAAACCTGTTGTATTATTTGAACTTATATCCAGGAGATTCAAATTGGGTATGTTTTGACAATTGACAATTAAAAACAGTTTATTCACATCTAGTCAACAGTAGGGAGATTAGTTTAAAATATTTACATGAAAAAGATCATCCAGGTGTTCTTCCCCACCGCGATAGAGTCCTCCCCCAGGCGATGACGGGGTCCTCGATGGTCTGGCCCAGCCCGACCTGGACGAAGTATCGGTTGATTCTCGATTTCTCTGATGCGAGGATGGCCAGTTCGTCGTCCACCAGGTCAGTTTAGGTTAGTATTTTACATTAGGTATGTTGTGTGTATGACAAATAGCCGAATGACCCGGGCAACGCCCGTGTTTTACCCGATTGAATGTTTTTATTCAAATACTATTTGTTACAATTATAAATTTGGCGCCTTTAATAAATGCATATATTAGTTAATAACTATAGCCTATGTGCTTTATCTGTCTATGTACTGTTGGCTTCCGTAGGCGTCTCTTACTGGGAAAAAGAAAGAGAGGATTCCATTTGGTTATTAACTAACATATGCATTTATTTAAGGAGCGACCCGCTCCAACACAATAGTTACAAAAACGGAAAAGCGAGTGGGGGGGGGGGGGGCATGATGGGGGGCAAAGGTGGCGTGATCGTAGCCAACCAATAGGAGGGCGCCATTAAAAAAAAAAGCAAACGGTGACAGAGATGATAAATGATTAGGAGATGAAGAATGACGCTCGTAACTGTATATAGAATGATGAGGTTCGTCCTTTAACTCTTTAGGTGCCGGTCGTTTTCAAGGTCATTCCTGATTAGTGTTAGTTCTCAAAAGACTTACAAACTATTCTCTAAATTATTTTTTAAATGAACGCTTTTATGATTCATACATATATATGAAACACTATATATGCAACACAATATGCAAAATTTAAAATAAATTAATATTTATTAGTTTTTTTTTCTAGATTGCGTAAGAGGAAGCTGCGACATCATGTCACACCAAGCCAATGCATCGATTTGCCTGTGGTGCGCAAAGTGTTAATAACTTCAGAGTAAGAATTAAGATCTGTTATACAACAACAGCCTATGTCAACACATACCTTTCGAAGTCATCTGCGAAATAAAGGAATATTTTCAAGGTGTCCATTGCTGAAAATAACTTTGGCTGCAAACCATAGACGTTTGTGCATCTGCAATGGTGCGTTGAACTCCAGATGTGGACAAACAAATGGTAGAAAACTTTCTTTCCAAACCAATCTCGAATCTACTTCCAACATTACGATGGTTGTAAAACGACATTTGAAAACCATACCGCATATGTTTCTTTTCAACGAAAAATCCAAATTTATTTTAAGAAGAAATAATGATTATTTCTAACCTTAGGAATGAGGTATGAAAGGATGAATTGTGAAGAGTAATGATAAACGGAAAAATAAAAGTGTCCAGAGATGGATTTGGATTTTTTCGTTGAAAAGAAACATATGCAGTATGATTTTCAAATGTCGTTTTACAATCACAAGCCTATTATATTGTATTATAAATTACGATGGTTATATCTGTGTAGACGACACCTCGGCTGAGAGAATTCAAAGTACTTGCATTATTCATCGCCATAACAGGCCATCGTCACCAGACGTTATGACTTGACATTTAGATTTACTTCCGCATCCATCTAATACATATTGCAAACACACCCAACATCAACCGGTATATCTCTAAATCTTAAAAACTGCTGTTCTTCTTTATATCAATCCTCACCTGTTACCAAGTTTCAACAGGATAATGTAAGATCGCATGGAACACGAGACGACCAATTAATTCTTCATCGTTCACTAGGTTGCATTGCCATCTTTGACCAGCTCAAATTCTTGATATTTCATCAATTGAATAGATCAGGACAATAATTACTATAACCGAATGGCACTCTACCGTGGGCTGCATCAAATCATCTTTGGAAACGTAAGGAAACAATGGATTAATACATTCAACGCTTCTTTCTTTTAATGCCGCGTCCTATCGCCGCAGTTATTATTATTTTTCATTTCTCCCTCTTTTTTTTTATAGAACGCGATACCTCTTCTTCATTAAAACCTTTATTTAATTTACAACCGTAATGTGTGTGTATTACAGCTATCCTCCAAAATTTTCTCTGAAAATGAATATCCAACGGGATCTTTGACACTATCCTCTATAGAATAATTTATCTTTACAAGTTCTACTCGCAGATCTACTCCATAAAATATTTCTTTTCTATATTCTCATTTCTCTAACCACTAATTTTGGGAATCTCACCATACTAGATAGCATTTTGTGACTTGCAGTAACTTTAGGATACTACCACCACATCGTATCATGTGATCAATCTGTTTGTCACAGCCATTAAAGATAGGAAGATGGTACATAACGGTCATATTCGTCCGTTAAAGGATAACCGTCAGTTATCATCCACACAAATCTACGTATCCAGCAATGTTCACGGGGGATTTCGAGTCAAGTAGAGAATTCTGTATTCCTATACAATCGCTTCAAGAGGTCGTTCAGAAGAAAAGAAGGAGGGGTTGTTAGGGGGCATTCTAGCGCGGAGACAAATTGAGAAAACAATCTCGTTTCCGGACCAAGTCAAGGTTGTGACGTAATTCCTACTTGGTAATGCGTGCTTGGTCCCCTTGGCGCTTCTATGAGCTAATGACTCTGTGGTGAAATCTTTAGTTGGCATTGTTGGAAAAGATCGTTATTTTCCTTTCCCTTTTTTGACTTTTTATTTACTGTGCTTAGATTGATCTTTCACAAACTTTTCACATATAGAAGGTCGCTTTAGGATGCACACCTTTATAAATCTATTTCCAATATTTTGTTGTTTATGTCAATTTTGTGAATAAAATATAAGAAATACAAAAGGATTGAAACTCTCTTGGAAATAAAAAAATACAGTATAACCACTCTCTAAAGAACAACATCTATTTGTATAGACTAAAGTGTCCATTAGAAGGAGATGTCCTCTTACTGGAGGGTTGGAAATTAGTAAAAATGGTAATTTTGGCAATGAAAACTCTCCTTTGTAGAGAGGTATCCGCTAGCGGAAGTATCTTAACATGGAGGTTCTACCTTACTCACAATTATCAAAATAAGCGAATATAAAATACTTTTAATCCCCCATATATGCATAAAAGATTAACTTTGTTACTTAAGACTACTGATCAAAACCTCTTTTTCTCCAGCGAATCCCATATTAATGAGGGTTGGCTGCATATAGGATTGATGCTGAAAGTTGCATTATTTCCCATATTGATGCACTAACATTTATACATTTTTATCAAATAATTGTTTTTATTTATAAAGCGTTAAAATCGTCATTTCGATAATTTGGTAATCGGTAGAATATAGTGAAGTTGTAACTGATGAGGGATAAAGAAAAAGCTTTTGAATTTTACAATACTTGACAAAATGTTCCTAAAATGGTGCGTTTATTGTATGCAAATACAGTCTACTCTCGATAATTTGAAACTCGTTAATTTGAATATCTCGATAATTTGAAATGTTTCCCGGTCCCTTGAAAAATACTTGATAAGTTGAAAAATCAATATTAACTGGTCCCCCTCGGTAATTTGAAGTTGAAATGGAGTTGAAGGAATAGTATCTTGCCTCAAATGAACAATTTTGAATAACTACAAATGTTTTCATGTGATCTACAAGAATTTGTAAATTAAGTTTATTTTGCAATAAATTGATAAAGAGGGAGCAATCTCTCGAAATATTTTGAGAAAAAATTGTTTTATTTTTCCATTACAGATCCAGGTACGCCCTTTTATATAAACTGTACAAATGTTTAAAATAATAAATCACGAATTTTGAGATCAAACTCTTGTTTACTTGATTTATTTCCCTCCCTCTTGGTTGTTTAAACTTCCGTTATTTTGAACTCTTGATAAATTGAAAATTTTCTCTGGTTCTTTGAGTTTCAAATTATCGGGAGTCGACTGTATATACATCTTAAAGAAAGAGAATGTTGAAACAATTCTCAAATAAAAAAGTTAATAATTTGAATATTCGTTTCCCCATTCTCTTCTTGACATCATCAGTCACACACGATATACAGTTAAACCTGTCTATAGCGCCCCCTCTAAATAGCGCCTCCCTCTCTATAGCGCCTGATTTTAAATACGTAGTACGATGCGATTTACATTAAAAGTGACCTGTCTATAGCACCCCCTCTCTATAGCTCCCGATTTTAAATACGAAGTACGATGCGATTTACATTAAAAGTGACCTGTCTATAGCATCCCCTCTCTATAGCGCCCGATTTTAAATACGCAGTACGATGCGATTTACATTAAAAGTGACCTGTCTATAGCATCCCCTCTCTATAGCGCCCGATTTTAAATACGCAGTACGATGCGATTTACATTAAAAGTGACCTGTCTATAGCACCCCCTCTCTATAGCACCCTATTTTTAATATGTAGTACGATGCGAT
This sequence comes from Cordylochernes scorpioides, assembly GCA_030710605.1. Classification (NCBI taxonomy): domain Eukaryota; kingdom Metazoa; phylum Arthropoda; class Arachnida; order Pseudoscorpiones; family Chernetidae; genus Cordylochernes; species Cordylochernes scorpioides. Next base: position 41,648,022 of record CP092884.1, read on the forward strand.
TTACATTAAAAGTGACCTGTCTATAGCACCCCCTCTCTATAGCGCCATATTTTTAATATGTAGTACGATGCGATTTACATTAAAAGTGACCTGTCTATAGCACCCCCTCTCTATAGCGCCATATTTTAATATGTAGTACGATGCGATTTACATTAAAAGTGACCTGTCTATAGCACCCCCTCTCTATAGCACCCTATTTTTAATATGTAGTACGATGCGATTTACATTAAAAGTGACCTGTCTATAGCACCCCCTCTCTATAGCACCATATTTTGGTGAGTCCCAAGAGGGGGCGCTATAGACAGGTTTAACTGTATATACAGAAAGGTTTCTATTAGCATATTACATTACAGAGGTATTTGAAAATGTTATATACACTGATAGAGACAAACTGTGCCTGGAGCCACGTACAGAAGTCGCCAACTAACCGACATCAGACTAGCTAGTCACAACACACAAAGTTATATATAAAAATGCAATATAAGCCTAATGTCTATAAGATGATGAAAAGCTGTCGTCATGCCAGCTGCCGTCGCACAAAAAAAACTTATTTTGAATTATTTTGTTTAATTTATTATTGATTGTGTTCACACCTTATGACCCTAGCCTCTTCTGTAAAAGAGACTGTTGGAAATATTAAAGGAATTTTTAAATACAGTTCAGTGAATATATTTGCGATGTCGGCCTGATGATAGGCTAACGCCTGAAAGCTCGCCAAATTTAAGAATAAAAGAAACTTGTTGCAAACAATTTTTCTTCCTTTCATTCATTAAATTACTGATTGCAATTATTTAGGTTTTTATAGTGAATATCTGTGTGAGTTCTTTTATCTTAAAGAAGGCATATCCTGACCAAAAGCACATGTGCTTTTTAAATGACAGAGCGCCATATAAATTTTTGGTCGTTCAGGTACAGCCTGCACCACTCTGACGAAGGCCAACAGCCCGACATCCAATGAATTGACATCCAATTTTACCATAAAACAATCTGCAGAACGATAATAATATGCGTACTGATAAATAATTATATCATATTACCATTAAGGTACTATCACTGTTATTCCTGAAAGTATCCTACATTCCTGCTTGGAGAATCTGTATAAGACTAAAAGGTCTTAATAAAGCTTTTTGTTGTAAATAATTATTTAACAATATACAATAAGAATGGGTATTTGGCCAATTCTGGAATAATTAAAAATCAACGAGAATAGTTGATATTTATTCCGATAGATGGCGCAAGCCATCAGGAAATTTCAGTTTCACGATAAGGAAATGCCTTTTTCATAATTTATGCACCTTATCCCAGTACAATATCACATTTGTACTATTTTTTACATTGTGTCGCGTTCTCACGCAATTCGGGCCTTAACTACCCGTTTCAGGATGCCTAAAGGACCAGTTTTTTGGTCGTTGAGATACAGCTTGCACCACGCTGATGAGGGCCAACAGCCCGAAACGCGTCCGTGGTTAGCTTTTCTTGATTAATCAAGAAAGGGTATTTGGCCAATTCTGGAATAATTAAAAATCAACGAGAATAGTTGATATTTATTCCGATAGATGGCGAAAGCCATCAGCAACTTTCAGTTGCACGATAAGGAGATGCCTTTTTCATAATTTATGCACCTTATCCCAGTACAATATCACATTTGTACTATTTTTTCACAATATACAATAAGAATTAATTATGATAGATTGTAGGTGTGCCCCCAGCTACTGTTACAGTGTCTATGAGCTTTTTGATAAATCTCGCACACCGCCTCTTTCAATCACATCCCAACCATTCTAAGAGTGACCAGTGGAGACTGCGTATATGTAAAAAAGTTACCATAATGAGATTCGAACGAGGGATCTCGTGCTTGTTACCAGGCTGTATTAATGAGCCATTCATCGTGTCGCAATGTCTCTTGTCACTTAATTGGAGAAAGACAACCTGGGAAACCCTGACTGTGCTTGGTATCATAGAGTTACATATTTTGTCGCAAGAATTTTTAATAAATTTAAAAAAGACATAAGACATGGAGACACGCACTTAATATGTGAAGAAAAAAAAAACAGATTTAAATAAACATAACGTATAAAATATTAAGAAGAAACAATATTGGCAAAATAGTTAATTCCTATCAATTTTATTCTTTTTATTATTATTTGTTATCCCTAGTAAACGTGGTACAGGCCATGATAATCATGGGTAGAAGTTGGCGACTGATTTTACTGTAAGTGCACCACATGTCTACATATGTGAAAAGTATTTTGACTTTTGCACTTACAATTGGGCCAGAGCTCCGTATGGTTACTTGCACTCGCTAGTGGGGTTGGACTTTTTGCAAGAATCGGGGACCACATTGAAGCATTTTTTAAAATTATTAAAAATAGCCCAATGCGGGTTCGATCCTGGGTCATACACACCCGTTGATAGAAAGGTTCTGGAGACTTTCTCCCAGAAAAAGATAGACAATCAGCCATGTCGAAATATCGGAGGATATTCATAAAAGATTTGATACAAGTTAGACACCATTATTTGAAAAAAACATATAGTCGATATAAGACATACTGAATTTAAGATCAAGATTTTACGGTTACCTTAATATAAATCGGGAATGATAGCTGAATACGGAGATAAGACCCAAATCGGATATAAGACAGGATATTTCTGGTCCTCTAAGTTTGGTATTTAATCGAAAATCGACTATATTTCGTACCGAAATTGACGTGTGAAAAATCAAATCTCTACATATCGAAGCTCAGTAATGTAGATAATTGAAGTAGGTAGACACTATATCACAGCTTTGGTAACCCTACTTGGAGTCCAACCTCCAAATTATTTCCACAATTCTTACAACATATATGTTGTAATACCTTGAAAAAGGTTGGCATTCAGCCCAACTGAAATATTGATAAATAAATTATATTGTTATATATAAAATGAAAGTATTTAAATGCACGCATGTTTTTTTTATACATAATACTAACTTCTACTGTCCTTACTGCCTGAAAAAATATATTGGGAGGGCTTGGCTCATCAGTGGTAAACCCTCCCAGCGGTTTCGCCAATTTAATCCACCAGACCGCTTTCCAGAGCTCTAATACTGTATTGGACGATTCTGCTTATATACGCAGCACTGAAGGGTGAAATCTCAGAAATGGTTTTCAAGAAAACTATGGACATAAGCTTATAGGACAGTAGAATTACATTCAATATTTTATATGTATAGATGGCGCGTTATTGCTTTGTGTTAAATTATATTGTGATCTATTATATTCCTTTTTTAAAATTTGTAACAACTACATTTACTAGTAATGTGTTTCTTTTAAATAATATCATCAAATTTTATCTCTATACAATCTGTGTGTAGAGATAGTATTTGATGATATATTGAAAAGAAACACATTGTCAGTAAATTTATTTGTTATAAATTTTAACGATAGATGGCAATTAAAATTTATAAATATTCCTTTTTAAATAATAAAAAAAATATATAAATTAAAAATCTCCAAATACACTGCGTGACATTGAAAATGGAACACCAAGAAATAGTGGCCAGAAAGTGATGAAACTCGGCAGACAGAGAGAGACAGGGACGAACAATAAGTGATCTTTATTTCAAAATGATAGTCATAATACAGAGCAAGAACGGCGTCGGCTTAGTAGCAAGTAGGACCACCGCGGACGGCGATGCACGCAGCGACACGTCTAGGTAGAGAGTCAATCAGAGTACGGATGGCGTCCTGAGGGATGGCTCTCCATTCCCTCTCAACCATTTGCCACAGTTCGTCTTCTGAACGCGGCTGTGGCAAGGCATGCAAACGGCGTCCAATGATGTCCCAGACGTGCTCGATTGGTGAGAGATCAGGAGAGTACGGTGGCCAGGGAAGCATCTGTACATCTTGCAGAGCTTGTTGGCTAATGCGAGCAGTGTGCGGTCGGGCGTTATCCTGCTGATAAAGGGCATTGGGTACCCCCTGAAAGTAGGGGAGTGTCACCAGTCGCAGCACATCATCAACGTATCGTTGGGCCGTCATAGTGCCCTGAATACGAAGTAAAGGTGACCTGGAATCATACGCGATTGCGCCCCAAACCATGATTCCACGTTGTCGCACGGTGGGGCGTTCCACAATTGCTGCCGGATTGGACCTTTCTCCACGTCGACGCCACACGCGTACACGGCGACTATCACTGGACAAGCAGAAACGCGACTCATCTGAGAACACGACCCTGTGCCATTCCGTCATCCACGTCGATCTAGCCCGGCACCATTCCAAACGTTGGCGCCTATTCGGTGGGGTCAATGGCAGTCTTCTTAGCGGACGGCATGAGTGCAAGCCATTAGCAACCAATCGACGGGGAATGGTTCTGGTCGAGATGGAATGATCTAGGGTGTCTTGCACATGTTGCAGGATGGCGGTACAAGTGGCTTGTGGGGCCGCCACTGCTTGTCGAAGGATACGCCGATCCACACGTGCTGACGTCACTCTGGTTGCACCGGCATTCCTATAAATTGCCACATTTCCTTGTTCCAACCATCTTCTCCACAGTCGGTGCACCGTGGACGCACCAAGGTGTGGTATCAGCTGCGATTTGACGTATGGACCAACCTGCCCTTTTCAGTCGATCACCATGCCCCTCGTAAAAGCGTCTGTCTGCTTGAACTGCCTCCGTTTACGATGACCTGGCATTCTCTGTTATTACACGTGTCTTTTGACACAAGAACAAAATTTCTACAATGATTTTCCTTGAAGAAATAACGACACGAATACTGTCCTTTCTGCAAGTTCCTTCCCTTATATCTTACTCCATGTGCGCACGAGAGCTGCGCATTTTACATCATTTGCATAACTCGGTTAGGCGCGTCTACCCTGAAATTTGCATAATTTTCTGGCCACTATTTCTTGGTGTTCCATTTTCAATGTCACGCAGTGTATATATATTGTAACATCGATATCAGGAGGGAAAAAGTTTCTTTCTATCACGACAATATAAGATTTCTGGTGTAACAGCTCCCTTCGACAAGTATAATTACCTTAATAACACTTTGAAATTAAACAAATCCATATATAGAAAAATAAAACGCATGCGTCCGAAAGCTTGTTAATAAAATTCTCACAAGATACTTCTCTTCAATCTCCGTTTTATTTTGTTATTTTAACTCGAAGAGTCCAAATTCATATATATGCATACACATTTTATTTATAATTTTACCGAGAGGATATAATAATATAAAAAAAAAAGAAAGAGAGTGGCCCAAAACTAGCTATTCGTTAAAAAAAAAGTGTCACTGAACGAGGTGGTGTCCTCTAAAAGAGCCGCCAAGACAGTAAACGACCCTAAGTGTCATTATCCCCTTGGAAGTTTCCTCTATTCAATATTGGGAATGTCCTGCTGTGTTCCAATTAGGATTTCACCACTGGAAGTTGATTGTTTCCTCAGATTGTCACTCTAACCTTCATCACTTCACCCCTACTGTCTTTGTAGTTGTACACGAGTGTATTGAAATTTACATTTTTACACCGATTAGCAAAGATACCAGTGAGCAAGGGATCGGTGGAAGGATGGTCTAAATCGTTGGTTTCCGACCGCTGCGACCCGGGATCGAATCCCGCATTGGGCCCTTTTTTCTATTAATAAAAAATTGCTCCATAATAAATGCTCCAATGGCCTCCGATTCTTGAAAAAGTCCAACTTCACCAGCGAGTGCAAGTAACCAAACGAGGCAATGGCACATTTGTAAGTACAAAAGTCGAACTGCTTTTCACATGTGTAGACATGTGGTGCACTTACAGTAAAAAGCAGTCCTTAACTGTCCACCATGATTATCATGGCCTGTACCATGTGTACTTGGGATACAAAAAAAAAACGAGTAAGCAAAAATATCACGAAATTTCGAGATCAGCGGCCCATGCTCTATCTTACATAGACGCCCAAAGTCTTCGTCCAGTGTCCTGAGCACCGACCTATCTCAAACTAAGAAAGTCTCCGTCTTCAAGATAAACTCCCGTTGTCTCTAACAGGTATCTTTGGTATTCTCCCAATAAATATGCGCGAGAATAACCAGAATCGCTTGTATAAAGATATGAGTAAAAGGCAGAAAAGAAGACCTCAACATATCAACATAGATTAAATACGATATGGAAAAGGAAGTCTTGACCCTTCTGTATCATTCCTAGATATTTGGTTTCTTTAGTTTCTTATTTCCTTGCGAGCTAGGCGCTTGAAACCCCCTTTAGCACTGCTGGAACTCGAGACGTATGTACGTACTTAGAGCGCTCCCATATACCATCCATACTTAATCTTTCCCAAATACTGCAATTAAAATACTATCAACTCAACATTGAAAACAATATACAAGGTGTGTCCAATAAATAATGAGACTGGTCAAAAATAAAGAAAAAATAGAGAATGATTAAAAAAAATTATTATTATTTTCAAAATAGTCCCCTCCCGCATCTATACATAATTTCCATCTCTTCTCCCATGATTTAAAACATTTAGAAAAGGCATCTTTCGAGATATTCTTCAAGACCTTTTTCGAATCCGCTATGATGGACTCTCTAGTGTCAAATGTCCTTCCTTTTAGAGCCATTTTGAGTTTTGGAAAGAGAAAAAAATCATTTGAAGCTAGGTCTGGGGAATAGGGAGGTTGTGTGTGTGTGTGTGTGTGTGTGTGTTGAAGTATTTGGATGCCGTGTTTAGCCAAATAAGTCAGTACAGATGTAACGGTGTGTGATGGTGCATTATCATGATGGATAATCCAATTTTTGGAACTCCACATTTCACTTCTTTTCAGACGAATTTATTCACGTACACGTCTCATAATGTTTAAATAAGACTCCTTATTGATTGTTTGACCTTCTTCTAGATATTCATAATGCACAATTCCCTTTATGTCAAAGAACGTGACCAATAAGACTTTGTTTTTTTGACTTTCAAAGTCGGGATTTTTTCGTTCTTGGTTCATCTTTTACTTTTGGATTGGCGTTTTGTTTCCGGGTCATACCCGTAAACCCATGTCTCGTCTCCAGCTATTACCTTTTATTTCCAATTAGGGTTTTCTTCCACCATTTCAAGCATTTTTTTTTGGCAACTTCAACGCGATTCTCCTTTTGTTGGATTGTGAGCATTTTGGGGACAAATTTTGAAGGTGTTTTCTTTAACTGCAAGTCTTCTTTAATTATCAATCCAACTAATGATTTTGATATCCCTGTTTCTTCCTCAATGTTCCGTAACCCTATTCGTGTATTTTCTTTTATCAAATTTGAAATTTGGCCCACCTTTTCAGGGTTCCTGTGCAGAATTGAACGTCCAACACGCTTCTCATCTTTCACCAATTCCATTCCATTTTTAAATCGTGAAAACCATCTAAATGTGGTGGGCTTATTTACATTTTCATTTCCAAATGCCAATTTCAACAAATCTAATGTTTCTGAAGCCGATTTCCCAAATTTGTAGCAAAATTTAATACAAATTCGTTGTTTGAATTTTCTATCCATTACAAATTAGAAGTTGTTATGCGAGGCGTTCTTTTTACAAGCTTACAATTTATCGACTGCGCGCGCAATCACGTGATGTAATATACCGCAGTGTAGCTGAAGCTTTCTATTTTTTTAATAGACTTAAAAATATATATCATTTCATTTTTTCTTTGTTTTTGACCGGTCTCATTATTTATTGGACACAACTTGTATTAGGGAGTTTCAAATTGTTATCTTGGTGTCATCTACGATCAATTTTCACTATACGACCTTCTAGAAACGTCTTCTTTGATAGCGCGTAAAAAAGGTAAAAATTTTCGCAGTTCACTTTTCTAGAATTTAATCAAGCGTCCACTTTATCTCTCACTCGCCACATATACACGCCACTTGTATATATTTAAAAATGAAAAAAGGCACATCCGAACCAGGCTCAGATGAGCCTGATCTGGATATGCCTCTTTTAATTTTAATATCGACACCTGACCCCTTTTTTATTATTTTTTCGCCTATATATGTTTGTACCAAAAGAGACATCTATATAAGTCGGTGGATGAGTGGGTAACACGCTCGATTCCCGTCAGTCATGAACCGGGATTGAATCCCGCGTTAAAATTTTGTTTAATATGTGAATAACCTTCACATATTATTCACTGTTTCAATTATCATGAACTAGGTTGCTCTTGCTGAGCGGTACCTATTAATGTGATTTTGAACCAGAACCAGAGACATCTCACTCCTATTAAAAATACTTTAAAACAATGCGTTTTTAAATAGAGAGGTGAATATTTTGGTACATGAATACCATCCTCTCACAACTTTATATTGTAGACATGTTGAAAGTGCACCACATGTAGCAAGCAGTTCGAATTTTACACTTACAAGTGTGCCAGAGCCCTGTTTGGTTAATTGAACTAACTGATTGAGTTGAAATTTTTCAAGAATCGGCTTTGGACTACAACTTTTTTTGGATTATGAACACGTCTCTGGAATGGATTATGCTGGCAAACCGAGGTATCGCTTTAGCTTTCTATCAGAAATTTACACCTTCTTGGTGCCACCACCAACACCTGGTCCCTTTAGTCCATCAACTGGGTGAGATTGATTGAAAATGATTTATTAATCGCTCATATAATATTATATAGTGGCAATTTTAAAGTTATAATACAGAAAAAAAAAATGTAAATTTACATCAGACACGAGCCTTCTCTGAAGGGACGTCTGGATAATGTCAAATGTTCAAGGCCGCCCTTAGTGAGACTGGGTGAGAGTCCGCCCATCTAACATGGAGATACCTTCCTACCTGAACTACACTTTGTACATCATAGAAGTTACAGGGCTGTCTGTAACTTTCCTCTGTTATTGCATGTTAGCTTTTTGTCATCTCAAAACATTTTTACAATTATTTGTAGTTGCGAGAAATGTTCATATATATATATTTAAAATGAGGATTATTGATTTATTTAATTCCAGTTGATACCGCGTGAAGACCAAGTTATAAAGAAGGGACTCGGTGACCTAAGGAGGAAGCTTAAAGAAAGACATTTACCTAAATGTTAACTAGACACGGTGAGAGCTCCACGTAATATCTAGATACATAACACAGATGGGGTTAGAGGTAAACTCTAATATCTCACACCGTCATGTATTGCTACACCCCTGACCCCAACTTCCCAATTCCGACAGCTCGCTGTAGAGTGTTCTATTGACAACAAAGTGAAATGGAGCGGACTAGAGACTGAAGAAAGCACTGCTGGACACCGACAACGCTGAAAGCCGGACTTACGTCAACACGCGAGGCCTCCCATCGGAGTTTTGCGCCAGAGCCAACAGCCTAGTGATCAGTACCTAGTCCCAGGTCTGTGGAGCGAGCAAGCTATCGGAGGGGAAGTTGAGTGCCAGGCCACGCTATGTTACAGGGTTAAAGTAGTAGGGTCCCCCCCCCCCCCCCCCCCCCAGCGTGGAATGACCAATGACCAGAGCGGGACAGTCTAGGGCGGCTAATCGTCGCAGTGGCCACCACAGGGGTGTAAGCACTAAAACCCACTGTCAATGTCCCAGTACTGTCTAGTCACTAGCTAGCCTGAAACAACGCTGTTAGTAGAGCTGGAACACGGGGAGTCACACCACGCGGCTCTCCATCTGGAACATCTGTTACACACAGCAGCCTAGAATTCAGACTTTATGTTCAACAGATTACTATTGTCACCGAGTCCCTCTTTTATCTTTTGCCTTCACGCGGTTTTAAAGATATTTTATTCAAATGTGTGTGGAGATTGGCAGTGATTTTAAGTATAAAAGTCAGATGAAGATCTCCACTTCACTAGATGGACTTCAGCTTTCTATAGGAACCTCAGTACATCAAACTTATATTTCCTCAAGTTACATACAAGGGATAAATCTGAACAGAAATACATTTTCAATATTACATATTGATGTCACTTTGCACATAAATTAATAGTTGACCTATATATATTTTCTATTTTAATTATTTAAAAAAATATAAATTAACGATTTATTTTGCACTTATTTTTAAATATCAAAATTTTATGTTATCATATTATAGTTATTGTTTATCATCGTTACCTATAACTACTCACATATATATATAGTAGCAAGTAAGTATGCATATATATTTAAGCGCAAGACGAGATTGTATCTATTTATCTACAAAATTTGCCGGTCCCAAGCCCGGATGTAAAAGGAGGAGGGGGAGCAGTAACAAGTTCACTAAAAAACTTGGGCACAGCTGGCCCGGCTGATAGTACCCTGTAAGGCCTCCTAATCCAGGGATACAGGATGAGCAGAGTTTGTACTCCATGTTAGGAGTGGCTGCACATGGTGTCTGTTCCTCATGTCAGAGTCGGCCATTTCTTTTGGAGCTAAGTCGGCCTGCCACTGAGTAGTGCTCACAGTCTTAATGACAAAGGCAGACGCATTCTACTTCACCCAGTCATGATGGTTGTCAAGTCTCAAGCTCTACCAGCTTGATACCCTAATATGATTGAGTGGAGATAAGAAAGAAGAAGAAGATCTACAAAATACTGTACTCTAACAATTTGTTATCACGAGACATTCACCTTCCATCTCTCCTCATAATCACTTCACTTCTAGAAACAGTTTCATTCTGTATTTATTCTCTATATAATCTCTCTTGTTTTATACCATTGTTACTATCATAGGAGGCATCCAGACTTCCGATTGATTTAGTCCGGTGTGAACTAAGCTTCTTAGAAATTGTCCAGATTCTGCTAAAACACCAATCTACTGTCCGTTCTGTCAATCTTACCAAAGAGTCTCATGATATTGTAGCGTAGAAATCAAGTCTTTGTATATCTGGAGATGTGAAAGTATTTATTGATGACGTCACGGCGACTAGTCGACAATTATTAACCCAACTATCTACAGCTAGAGAATATCGAGCAAGCAAGCTAGGTAACTAAATGAGGATTTTACAAATATATTTTCATTTAATTATTAAATTAAATAATAAATTATATTTCTTCGTCACAATATTATTAAAGCTGGCTGCCCCTGCTGATGTATAAGACTGGTGTCTTTAGGAGAAGACAACTTGGCATGTTGTAAGGTGAAGATCACGACAATAAACACTATATGACACTACATGTACAACAACAATACAGGAAGAAAGAGAAGATATTTACTCTAGAATCGACACCAAGTTGTCAATATATTCTACGATAGATAAAATAACTAAGGCACACATACTTCTATATTGTAAAACGACATTTGAAAACTATCCCGAATGTGTTTCTTTTTGTGGGATAATTTTCAAATGTCGTTTTACAATCATAAGCCATATTATATTGTATTGTTACGAGAAGAGCTCGCCAGGCGTCCTGTACCGAAGAGCTCGTGGCTAGAGGAGAGCGTGCTGCTGGCTGTTTTTAAAAATAAACATCTCTCTTAAATAAGGCTTGCAAAACTCGTCCAAGTTAATTTCTGGAGTATTCAACTTCTTTAACCATTACAGGGAGGGGCTACTCCGCGGCGGAAGAAACCGGAGGGATCACGCGCTACAGTATTATAAATTACCTCATATAATATTTACGAAAGAAAAAATATGTCCAGGGTAGCCTAGTGGACATGGCATCTGCTTGGTAGACGGAACACTGTGGGTTCGATTCCCATCCCTGGATACTTTTATTTTTCCGTTTTTTCATTATTCTTCACAATTCATCCTTTCATAATTCATCCCTAAGGTTGGAAATAATCGTCACATCTTAAAAATAAATTTCGATTTTTCGTTTAAAAGAAACACATGCGGGATAATTTTCAAATGTCGTTTTACAATCATTAGCTGCATTATATTGTATTATAAAATACTTCTATAGAACAAATCAGTTAACAGAAAGAAGGAACTGCTGAGCACCACCAAATTGTAGTGTAAATGTAATACACCTATCCCCCGATTTACACGGTAGATACGTTCCTGAGAAAAACGTGTAAATCGGTGGATAGGTGTACACAGAAATAAAAATAAAATGCATTGACAGGTTAAAATATGTAGTCAGCACATAAGCTCGGGATTCCTCGTGAGATGTGTACACAGAGCATGTGTTCAATCACAGTAGCATTTAATATAGTGCGATAAAAAAAAACTTATTTGGAAAACCGTGTAAAAGCGAAAACGTGTAAAACAAGTACCGTGTAAATCGGGGGATAGGTGTATACGGATATTTATTTCAACACACAAAACGCGATATCCCGGCTAGAGATAATTGCGTCGATTTACATTTTTTAAACAGTTATAAACATATTATACAAGAAAGTAATCAAAAATAAAAAAGAGAAACAATAATATATATTAAGAACCTGAACCTTTCAGGTTTGAAAGAAAATCATAAATATATGTGATATCTTGGGACCTCTGGGACCAGTGTTACCTGATGCTAGACGAACCTCGATGTCGACTCTACCGTGCAGTCGTGGTGGAAGGCGACACAGCTGGGCCAAAGGTGAAATAAACAAACAGAGATTCCACTAAAAGCGTCTGACGTCAAGAAGGAATGGGATGAGGAGAGAGAGACTTTAGAGCAAGTGTTACCGTTGGGAGCCAAGCGAAGACTGACAATTCTAGGTCCTTGATTTAACACCAAGACTCAGTTTCTCTCTGATTGGTTGACCTATTTAGATGCTTCTTTCCTAATTGGTGGGACTTTTTCACGTGGCCGTAGGCTATTGGTTGACCTACTTAGGTGATGTCTTCTCGCGGCTTTCTTTGATAGAAAATACGTCCGGTCTTGTTCCGGAAATTGGGCGTCACTCTTAGCTTTTATGACTTCTACGTTACCAGATACGTCTTGCCTTGCCAGGAAGTATTGACTGTACAAGTTATTTATATTTGTGCTGGTTTGAGGCCTCTTTTGCTAGGCCTTGCTTCGACTTCTGTCCTAAGCCTGATTAGTTTTAACCTTAACTTTCTCCTGTCTCTCTCCATTCCTTCTATCTGTACAGTTGCAATACTTTATTAGATTCTTACGCGGTACAGATTGATGTTAGTTGAGGTTTTCTATGTGCAGTACATAAGAAGTTATATACAGTCATGGGGTGGAACATGTGGTAGTGGATATTTAGACTATTTACAACAATTCCATGGTCTTAAATCATCACAGATGGCCCCGGATGTGAGAGGGTTCATATGGAGGGATTTAAGAGAGCGGAATAGGAAGACTGTTATTAAGGAAGTAATTTTTTAAAAATTAATTAAAGTGAGTTGGTATATAACATGGGGTTGATTTCTGTATATCCATAAGAGGTAATAAAGCATAAACAACTAATATTAAACATATAAGTAAAATAAAAATAGGAATAAAAGAATTAATAGAGAGCATATAATGATGATAGGAAAAAATAAAAATGATTTGATGGGAAAATCATGATCGCTTCGTGATGGGCGTTAGAAAGGGTTGAGGGGTTAGTTATTACTTGGTTGAGGCAATGTCACTTTGACTCAAGTCCCAAACCATTTAATGTGCACGGCGCGGAAAACCTAGGCCATGTTTCACATGTAAATTTAAGGACCGAATAAAGTTACAGTACCACAATCGAAAAGTAAGAAAAGGGGATTGTTATGGGTTTTAGTAATTAGTCGTTAAGACGTACGCATGCAGGATAAATGAAGGCGAAGATCAGTGACCAGAAATCAAAGTTTTAATTAGAGTCGTCAGGGGCTTAGCGAGAAAAAGAGTAAAATAAAAAAAAAAAAATGTGCCAGCGTGTGGCATGAGAGTGCCCTGGAATAAAAAAAAAAATACAATTTGCACGTATCCAAGCCAGAAGTTGGGAGAAGGTAAATCTGGGGGACGATGTGTCAAGATTGTTAATTACGAAATCAAAGTAGGTCAAGTCTAGCCTGCGAAGGAGTTAAAAGTTCCTGCGGAAAAGGAATGTTAGTAATTCTTAAGAAGTAACCTTTAAAGTGGTTGCTTAAGAGGTTATTGAAGATTGCCCTGTTTTTAGATCATGATTTTTAGTTTGATTATAAAAGAATATATCATTGAGATATGAAATTGCGAAATTACGGCTTTGCATATAGCGTTAAAGGATTTGAAAAATCGAAAATAGAATTGCGAAGTTAAATGCAAAGTAATCTTAAAAAAAAAAGTAAAAATAGTGATGATATGATACAAAGATTTACACACTACAGCAGTATATAAGGGGTAATAGAAAGTGAAAATATTAAATGAAAAAAAAAAAATAATGAGCAATAATATACTCGATAGCATTGACATGGTAGCGGAAGGTGAAACAATGTAAATAACATCTAATTTATAAAGTGAGAAAAAATATAAAATGATAAATGCAAATTAGTGATATAAACATGAAATATAAACTTGAGATTATTAGATATGATATGAAAGATAAAATATAAAGTTGATTATAAAATAGAGTCATGAAGCAAAAGTAAATAAGTTTTGGTAAAGAAAAATAATAAAAAAAAGACAATAATCTAAACTAATTGGTTGACGTAAAAAAAACAATTATAAGAGCTATATAATGATTATATAAAGGATATTAAAATGAAAAATTTTAAAAAAATGTTCATCGAGAAAGAAGAGCAAGTAAGATTATATATAGAAATTATATATCGTGAAAGAATGGAAAGTTGTAGGCCAAATGTAATGTTCCTTTTTTTTTTTTTTTTAGGATGGGTGGAGAGAGCTTTAAATTGTCCTCGATCGATATCTTTGGTCTTGTTGGCCTAAGTTGTTCTAACTTATCGAATTTGTTTAAAGTTTGATGCGACTCGTGGATCACATTGTTTCCAACTGTGAAACTCATCGAGTCCTAATGTTGTCGTTTTTTTGTTTAAACTTATGTGGGTGTGTGTGATTTTTGTAAGTAAAATGTTGTCCTTGGATCTAAGTGTCGATGTTAAGTTGACAAGTTAATCGAGGGCGAGAGAATGTTAGTGAACAGATTTGTTAGTAAATGTAAAATAACGTGTTAAGCAAGTTTTAGTAGCTAAACGGGATATCGGCGTAGATTAAAAATAAAAGGCGCGCACTAATGTTTGATTTAATAGGTAGCGAAAATCCATTAGAGTGACATCGGGGTGGCGACGGGCGTAACAAAATGTCGGCTATTTGTTTGTCCATCTCCAGCGGAAGAGAGGGGAGCGAAGCTATTTTTAATGCGATTCCGGATTTAGGTCAAGGGGGGAGCGAGGGGGCTTGCTTTCTTTCAACTTATTGGAAGTTAATTCGAACTACGTTCGGAGATATTATTTCTATAATTGTAAACGCAAAAGCGTTTTGATTTGTCACTTTTGGTGAAAAGCGTTATGGGATTGATATAGGGAGATACAGAGGTTGAATTATTCCGTGTGTTCAAGCAGTTGTTAGATTTGTGTTTGTATTTCGAAAATTCGGATATTGTATCTGTTGATATTAAATCGAATGGTTTTTTGGCGGACTTAGAAAAAATGTTATTCAATGATATCAGGTTAGAATTGAATGAAATTGCGACTATCGACGTGGACAATGTGTGATTAAATAAATGTGTCACAGGCGTGTTGAAGGCGTCTTTGGCCTGAGAAGTGAAAGAATTTAGTGGTGTGGCGCTGTGACACGAAGCGAAAAATTTGTAAATGAAAAGGTGTCGCGTGAAGCCTCTGTTTTGTACAAAATCTAACCTGTTACACTAAGAATAACAAATTTACTAGAGTCATGGTTGTTGGTTGTACGAACATATCGATAATTTTTATATTGTTAGTGGATATGACACGTTTAATGTGAGAAAAAAAAAGATTGTGTGTGTTTAGTAGGGCGACGTGATGCAGCTTGTGTAGCTCGAAATTGGATTTGGGTGTTAAGTCGCGCATTAAAATTGTCGTCAATTGGAAAAAGTGATGTGAGAGGGTGTTGTTTATTTTGTTGAGAGTGATTTGTCGATATTTAACTATGCATGTAAAAGGAAGGAGTGTAGTTATGTGGGCATTTAAAGATTGGAATAGTTTTGGAAGGCTGTGATTTAAGTTACTTCTGTCCAAAGATATGAAAGAAAAGGACATAGGGGCGTTGAAAATGGGATTAGGAACATTACAATAAGATTAAATAAGAGTGTTGGAGTTCACCACGTGTGAGCAACCCGTTACAGGAGGGTAAAATTTAGTAAATGGGACAGTTGTATTAACCTGTCCATGGGACACGTGTTGCTTGCACGAGGTGAATTTGTATAAGGTAGTTGGTAGAGGTACATTATATTGATACAGGAGTAGCTGAGAACAGTTTATAATTAGTAGAAATCGTTTTATGGAATTAAGGAATAAAATGACAAAAGGCAATGGTGTATCGATTATATGGAATTTTAGATTTTGCGTTATGTTAACTATTTTTACGTTTAAAAAGATATAATCTATGGTGAAAACATTGTTAGCTATGGCATTAATAGTTAAGTTAAATGGATGGACAGGTATTTTCTTTTACAAACTGGTTTCTATTATTTTAAAAGTATTCTGCCTAATTATAGCGGTAGATGCTTCTGTATCAAGTAGAAGAGTAGGTTTACATTATTGGACAGTTCAGCTCGAACGAGCAATTGTTCCACAAAAATTATAGAAGGAGAAACCTACTGTTGTGCTGTCTTGTATGTCGGGACAGTCCTGGTTTGGTGCCATAGTTGGAGGATCTTTGGGACAGTCAGAGTTCATTGTTTGCGCTGGGCTCGTGGTTTAGAGATGGTCGGGGGAGCAGGTAACATACGCTCGCGTGTTGGTAACTCGGAGGGGCGCTTGCAGGAGGTCTGGTGGCTTTTTCAGTCTTGTAGAGTATTGTAGTTGGGCCCGATCTGCTTGGGCGTCGTAGTTGGTGAAGAAGCTTTGCGCCTTGTACGAACCATCGTAGCGATTCCACCTCTCGCGATGTCCGGTCACGGCAGAAAGCTGATGTAGCGTCGTGGTCAACCTCCCTAGGACATCTGACACCGGCGGCGGGGGTGTGACGTCTTCCTGGCCGGGGGCGATTTCCTCCGTTCTACCGAGGGTGTTTTCTTTCTTCGGAAAAGTGTTTTCGCCACTTTCGGAGTCGGGATCGGACTCCATGGGTTCCTTTGGATTCTCCTCTCTTCCCTGTTCCATCTTTCTGTACAGACAGTGGTCTATTTGCTTACTTGTACCTTGGCGTCCACTATCCTGTCGACTCTTCGTTACGGGGGAGTCTGTGATATCTTGGGACCTCTGGGACCAGTGTTACCTGATGCTAGACGAACCTCGATGTCGACTCTACCGTGCAGTCGTGGTGGAAGGCGACACAGCTGGGCCAAAGGTGAAATAAACAAACAGAGATTCCACTAAAAGCGTCTGACGTCAAGAAGGAATGGGATGAGGAGAGAGAGACTTTAGAGCAAGTGTTACCGTTGGGAGCCAAGCGAAGACTGACAATTCTAGGTCCTTGATTTAACACCAAGACTCAGTTTCTCTCTGATTGGTTGACCTATTTAGATGCTTCTTTCCTAATTGGTGGGACTTTTTCACGTGGCCGTAGGCTATTGGTTGACCTACTTAGGTGATGTCTTCTCGCGGCTTTCTTTGATAGAAAATACGTCCGGTCTTGTTCCGGAAATTGGGCGTCACTCTTAGCTTTTATGACTTCTACGTTACCAGATACGTCTTGCCTTGCCAGGAAGTATTGACTGTACAAGTTATTTATATTTGTGCTGGTTTGAGGCCTCTTTTGCTAGGCCTTGCTTCGACTTCTGTCCTAAGCCTGATTAGTTTTAACCTTAACTTTCTCCTGTCTCTCTCCATTCCTTCTATCTGTACAGTTGCAATACTTTATTAGATTCTTACGCGGTACAGATTGATGTTAGTTGAGGTTTTCTATGTGCAGTACATAAGAAGTTATATACAGTCATGGGGTGGAACATGTGGTAGTGGATATTTAGACTATTTACAACAATTCCATGGTCTTAAATCATCACATATATTTACAAAAATAGTTAAATCTATGATAATTCTCTCTGCTATTTACAAATTGACATAGTATTCATCCCCCCCATTGAATATAACAAAATTTTAAAAACTTAATTCTGTTGACGTTATGTGGCGCTGAGTTTGTTGTTGACACACATTAAACATGTTTTAACACCTTGATAAAGGTTGGCGTTCAGCCAACTGAAATATTGGTAAAATAAATGATATTTTGATCTAATATATACCTTTTTAATTAAAAATAGTATTAATATATAATTGATATTCAATCAGGAATACCCAATGTGGAGTATTGGACCTAAATAAAGGATTTTTGTTGTTGTTGTTGACTCGTATGTAAGAAAGAAGAATCATCGACAGTTTGATCTGTCCATCTGAACAGTAGATTGTCGTCTTCATCTCTCTCATTAGAAAGGTTTAAAGAATTCATTGAATAATGGCATCCGAGAATAATACAAGAGTTGGATTCCTTTAATTTAGTTAGTACTGAAATGTCTTTCTTATGAATATATCACAGGGTGGAGGTTCTACTTTTACTTTCCTACCTGATTTCTTGAAAACATATTTGAAATTTTCATTGTTTGCTTGAATTTTCACATTCGCTTCGTTTTTCGAAATGTAAGTTAGCATCTTCTGAATATATGATCATATTTATTTATTATTCACAAATTGATGCATCATTATTATTAATTATAAATATCAACAAGAGCCTTTTAATCCATTCACATTCATATATTTTATGTGTAAATAAGTTTGTTGCATAAACACGGTAATATTTTGCTTCTTTTTTATCAGTTCAATGATTTTGTTACTAATTTGATCTTTTCAGGTGGTCAAATATAAATAAAAGAATATCAAAGATAATTTCAAGATTCATCAATGATTTTTTCTTCATTTTTTTATATGAATAATGTATTTTAATCCTTTTCTAATTATATTTCTAATTTACTAAAAATAAAGAATCAACTTAGCATATTTCTTTGAGATTGATCATGATTTAAAATATATATATTTAGTGAAAGAAATATAAAAATAATTGATCTTGCTTTCTCTTGGAAATGAAACTTTTTCTAAATTGAAATTTTTAGCCATTGTTGAGAGAAATAAAGAAAATATATTTTTTAAATAAAATAAATACATTCATGGAAAGACAAAACTTAAGGAAGTTGTTATTGAAGACACACGAGATAACCAAATGTGAACAAAATTGCCTCTGTCTCCCTAAAAAAAAAAAAAAGAGGAGGCATCAAAAACCTTCCACTTCCTTAAGTTTTGTCTATGAGTGTATATAATAATAAAATATCCTCTCGATAAAAAAAATATATATATATAAAAGGCATTTCATCGTTGTTCTTAGCATTTTTCTAAATTTGTTATTTGAAGAACTATGAATGCCGGCCAGGCAGCCTCTATCTTTACGATTGTTCTTTCGATACAACGCGTGTATGTGTAAAAGATGAATTTCTAATAATATTAGTAATTTTATAGCAATGTGTGTTTCTTATAATAAATATCATAAAATTATATATCTACATACCTACATTACTGCATAATAATTATATAGTTATTAAATTAGAGGGCTTGGCTCATCAGTGGTGAACCCTCTCAGCAGTTTCGCCAAATTAATCTCCAGAACGCTCTATCGATAGATAGAAATTGAAAGATGAAATTGTTTTATCGTTGGAACAATGCCCCTGGTTCTACCTGTTTATTTCATAAGATATGTCTCAATCAAACTGTCCTTTATGATAGGATGACTATAATTGAATGGTTTGTAATTATACTAAGCAATTTCTAATAGAGAATATGTTTTAAAATGTAAACAGTAGAACCTCCCTTTAGCGGACACCTCTCTAAAAAGAGCAGTTTTCATTTGCAAAATTACCATTTTTACTATTTTGAAACTCTCCAGTAAGAGGACACCTCTCCCTAAAGGACACTTTGGCTCTGCAATTAGGTGTTTTCCTTTACAGGGAGGTAGTTCTACTGTATATATAAGGACCAAGGTCGCCTCTCCTTCAAAATAGACGTCAAAACTAGATGCCATCTATTGACCGTCGCCACAAATTAGCTGCATCTTCTCAGGTCTGGTGACAAAGCCACAACAGCTTAAGCAAAGTGAGAAGTGTCCATCTGTAAACCATGTGTTTGCGCCTAGTTATGTAAATCACTTAGCTAGGCTGCATTGATTTATAATAATGTAAATTCTTCTTTCTTTCTTTTAATTATGTAAATATGTGTGTATATAAAATGAGTGAATGATTCAATAAAGTTAGTGTGTCAGCTAAACGCCGTAAGGCTGTGTGGCCATTCTCTTGTTGTTACATCGCATTTGGATAGGGAGAATCTCTCAGTAGTAAATCCGCAGGTCGAGGTGAAAATATACAGTCCAAATTAAGCTCTGCCGAGAGATAGTCAACATCTAAAACCAAGGTTAAGGAGCTACACGGATTTCCAAACTATTACTGTGAGGATCCAAGCTCCAACATATGGTCCGTATCGAGCCGGATTTCAAGAGAAAGAGCGTGATTCTACTGAGAAAGAACCTTCAAAACTGAAAATATGTCTAAGGCAATCAAAGGCCTAAAGGTCAAGATCCGTTTCCAGATAAGACGAATGGATAAATACCTGGCATCCGTAGATGAAGAAATAGCGGGAGGAGATCTCCATAAATTAAAGCTGATATATGAAGGTGTATCGGAAATAAAAACGAAGACTGGGATCTTATTTGACGAGTTATTCGAACAGGAGGAAGTAGATGAAGAGAAGGAATTCGAAGGTTATGAAACAATTCAAGATAAAATGGAGAAACTGGAAATAAAACTTAGGCGTGCATTAGAAGTAATGCAAAGTACAGCTGATACAAAGCAAGCAAAAGGCCTCGAAACAGTAATATTGTCCAAGTTCGAGTTGCCTCACTTCTATGGAGATGCGAACTCTTGGTTCAATTTCAAGGAGGTGTTCGGAATGGTCATAGATCAAAATCCAGGATTAAATGATCTACAAAAGCTGCAATATTTGGGCTCCGCAGTAAAGGGAGAAGCGGCCAGACTGATACGTGGGTTCCCAGTGTTATCAGAAAGCTACAGGCAAGCATGGGATACTCTAGTATCCAGATACGACAACCAAAGAGAGTTGGCTTATGCGCAACTGAACAAAAGCTTCAAGATCAAGCAAATGAAGAATCCTTCAGCAAAGGCCCTAAGGGAACTCCTGGATACATGTAACGAGTCTGTACGCAATCTAGGATCCCTCGGATTGCAAAGAAACGAGTTGGTGGACATAATATTGGTACAGTTCTTGAGGAACAGAGTCGATGAGGATATGAAACGACAGTGGGAGTTGACCCAGGATGAAAGATCATTTCCTTCCTATGAAGACTTCATTCTGTTTCTTGAAAGACAAGCTAGAAGTCTGCCACAGGGATCGAGGGAATATCAAAAAAAGGTCATACCGGAAAAAATTGTTACCAAGGACCTTGCAAGAAGTGCAACAAAAGGCACCATACCTTGCTCCATAAGCTTGATACAGAGGTGACTGATACTCAGAAGGGTGCAAAGCCACAGATCTCTAAACCTGTAAGTGAAATCAACAACACGAGTATTGAACAAGGAAGTGAGACCATCAATCAAGTGCTCCTTGCGACTGCTCAAATAATTGTGGAAGGTGAAGGCGGTACACAGCAGATCTGCCGAGCACTTTTAGATAGTGGATCACAGGTTAGTTTGATCACAAAAGAAATTTGTGAGAAACTTGGGCTCAAAGGAGAAACATCAGGACGCTCACTTAAGGGTATTGGAAATAATCCAGTCCAGGGATCATCTACATCTGTTAACTTGACATTCAGGTCAATTTATAGATCCGAAAAGTATGAAACAAATGCTCTAGTAATGGAAGTCTTAACAACTGAAATTCCAAACTTCAAATTGGCAGAACCGACCTGGATCATGCAGAGAGGGCTTGAGTTAGCAGACCCTCTGTTTCATATTTCGGCACCTATCGACATTATTCTAGGTGCAGATATGTATGCATATCTGATGCAAGGAGAGAAAAAAATGCTGGGAAAGAACCGGCCTATAGCGATGAAATCAAAGCTCGGTTGGATTCTAATGGGCAAAATAGACAGCTCTCTCTCGTCGAACTATAAAGGTGGACCTTGTAGCCTTGCGGTTCAAACAACATCAGAATTAGATGGTCTGGTGGGAGATTTCAGGGAATTGGAGTCAGTACCGTCATTGCAAGACCAGAATCCAAGGGAAGAAAAGTACGAGACTTATTACCAGAAAAACTATTCCAGAGGCTGCGAAGGAAGATACAGTGTGAAACTGCTATTCAGGAAAGCTCATCGGAACAGCTCCATTCCTACCTCTAAATCTCCAATAGTTCCACTGGGAGGAAGGTCTGGTGAAGGTGTCTTGCACAAGGCTAACTTGGACAGCCGAGGAGTTTTCAGGAGACCAATCGCCAAGCTGGCCCCTCTTCCCTTTGCGCCTCGAGATCTGAACTGAAGTTCAGCGGTGGGGGGGAGTATGTTTGTGCCTAGTTATGTAAATCACTAGCTAGGCTGCATTGATTTATAATCATGTAAATTCTTCTTTCTTTCTTTTAATTATGTAAATATGTGTGTATATAAAATGAGTGAATGATTCAATAAAGTTAGTGTGTCAGCTAAACGCCGTAAGGCTGTGTGGCCATTCTCTTGTTGTTACATCGCATTTGGATAGGGAGAATCTCTCAGTAGTCAATACGCAGGTCGAGGTGAAAATATACAGTCCAAATTAAGCTCTGCCGAGAGATAGTCAACATCTAAAACCAAGGTTAAGGAGCTACACGGATTTCCAAACTATTACTGTGAGGATCCAAGCTCCAACACCATGGTTTCGGGCTAATGGCCCTCGTCAGCCCAGGACGGACTTTATTCCATGAGATCCACAAGGTAGCTAATGGAATCTTCACAATCTTCCAAAGAGCTGTTTAGCTGGCAAAGTGGCTGGGCCAAATCTATGACCAACATATAGATGGGATTTTGCCAGTTCTCAGTTTGCCAAAGCTGGTGTTGTGGCTTTGTCACCGTCCCGAGGCCACTAGTTTGCGAAGACGGTCAATAGATGGCGTTTAGTTTTGACGGGAGAGGTTTCTTTGCCCTTATAGATCAATATCTTACTAAAAAACTCCATCTATATTTATATGAAAAAACATTACAAATGATGATGTAATGACACATGTCAATCATGTGTATAATTATTTATAGAATTGTTTCTATTATACAACATGCAAATCTTGTTATAAGTATTATACTATATGGGGTTGTTGGTTTAAATTACTATATATATATATATATATATATATATATATATATATATATATATATATATATATATATATATATATATATATATAAAGCTATACAACCAGTTTAACCGCATAAGTTTCTTTTTATTTATGAAAAATCATTTTTAATCATTGTATAGCTTTATAATTATACGCCGCAGTCATTTATAAATATATATATATGCTTGTTAAAAACCTATTTAAAGAATAATTTTATTTTCTTTGTATATATATATGTTTTGAAATATGTTTTCTTTTTCTCTCTCTCTCTTTCCTTGCGGATCTCATGGAATAAAGTTCGCCCTAGGCTGACGAGGGCCATTAGCCCGAAACCATGGTCTCCAGGTGAACGCTTTCTGAGTTTACCTAAGCTGGTGTTGTGACTTTGTCACTGACCCGAGGCCGCTAATTTGCGGCAACGGTCAAATAGATGTCATCTAGTTTTGACGTCTATTTTGAAGGAGAGGCGACCTTGGTCCTTATATATACAGTAGAACTACCTCCCTGTAAAGGACAACACCTAATTGCAGAGTCAAAGTGTCCTTTAGGGAGAGGTGTCCTCTTACCGGAAAGTTGCTAAATAGTAAAAATGGTAATTTTGCAAATGAAAACCGTCTCTCTTGATTTTCTTTTCATTGGACGCCAGTGTCCTTAGAGGGACATCGTACTTTGTTGTTATAGTTGAATAAAGTTGAAATATTACATTGATTCTCTGTAGGGGAACAAGTTTCTTTATAATTAGTTTCTTAAATTGTAAATGTAAGTTTTAAAGTAAACAAATTACAGTCGACTCCCGATAATTTGAAACTCAAGGGACCAGAGAAAATTTTCAATTTATCAAGAGTTCAAAATAACAGGAGTTTAAACAACCAAGAGGGAGGGAGGGAGTAAACAAGAGTTTGATCTTAAAATTCATGATTTATTATTTTAAACATTTGAACAGTTATTTACAAATATTTGTGGTAAGATACATTTCCTTCAACTTCAAATTACAGAGGGGACCAATTAACATTGATTTTATTCAACTTATTCTATATACAGTTACGAGCGTCATGCGTTCTTAATTCTTCAGTTTTCATCTCTGTCACCGTTTGCTTTTTTTTTTGGAATGGCGCTCTCCTATTGGTTGGCTACGATCACGCCACCTTTGGCCCCCCCCCCCCTCCCATCATGCCCCCCCCACACTCGCTTTTTTGTTTTTGTAACTATTGTGTTGGAGCGGGTCGCACCTTAAATAAATGCATATATTAGTTAATAACTAAATGGAATCCTCTCTTTCTTTTTCCCAGTAAGAGACGCCTACGGAAGCCAACAGTACATAGACAGATAAAGCACATAGGCTATAGTTATTAACTAATATATGCATCTATATAAGGCGCCAATTAATAATTGTAACAAATAGTATTTGAATAAAAACATTCAATCGGGTAAAACACGGGCGTTGCCCGGGTCATTCGGCTAGTCTAGTATATTTGTCAAGGGACCGGGAAAACATTTCAAATTATCGAGAGATTCGAATTAATGAGTTTCAAATTATCGAGAGTCGACTGTAATTTGTATTAAAACATCCGAGTATTAATCAATTCAAAACACTTAGTCGGTCATCGTGAATGTTGTACATAGACGAGAAAGTTCGCTTGTTTTTCACAATATAAAATATACTTATAGATGGAAAATTTGCCGGGAGGATATTGATCTAAAGAGACAAAGGTCGCCTCTCCCGTCAAAATAGACGTCAAAACTAGACGCCATCTATTGACCGTCGCCGCAACTAGTGGCCTCGGGTCGGTGACAAAGCCACAACACCAGCTTTGGCAAACTGAAGTCCGCCCTAGACTGACGAGGGCCATTAGCCCGAAACCATTGTCTCCAGGTGAACGCTTCTCAGTTTGCCAAAGCTGGTGTTGTGGCTTTGTCACCGACCCGAGGCCGCTAGTTGCGGCGACGGTCAATAGATGGCGTCTAGTTTTGACGTCTATTTTGACGGGAGAGAGGCGACCTTTGTCTCTTTAGATAAAATATACTTATTGTTAATTTTTATCATTGAAAGTTTTTTTATATAAAATATCTTTGATTATAGATTTTTAATGTGCGTGCGTGTGTCTATGTGTGCAACAAATACAAAAATAGATATTTTCATAATAAAAATATACCTTTTGTTAATTTTATCATTGAACGTTTTTTATAAAACATCTTTCAATTTTAAATAATACCTTAAATGCTTTAAAATTGATTTTGTAGATAGAATTTTGATTATCGATTTTTTTTATGTGCATGCGTGCGTGTAGGTGTGCAACAAATACAAAATACACAAATAGATACAATATAATATAATGCGGCCTGTGATTGTAAAACGACATTCGAAAATTATCCCGCATGTGTTTCTTTTCAACGAAAAATCAAATTTTATTTTGAGGAGAAATAACGATTATTTCTAACTTTAAGGATGAAGTATGAAAGTATGAATTGTGAAGAGTAACGAAAAAATAAAAGTGTCCAGGGATGGAAATTCCCATCCCTGGACACTTTTATTTTTCCTTTTATCATTACCCTTCACAATTCATCCTTTCATACTTCATCCTTAAGGTTAGAAATAGTCTTATTTCTCCTTTGAAATAAATTTTGATTTTTCGTTCAAAAGAAACACATGCGGGATAATTTTCGAAATGTCGTTTTACAAATAGATACACACATCTTTCTTTTTTACAATAAAAATAAAATTATTATTATTTTTTTACCGAGAGGTTTTTATCATCCAAGTATCTTTATATACTTGTATGGTATATATTTGGGCTATATGATATAAACTTGTACCTTTCTGGTATTGAACACTCGAATCTGATGATGGTAACAATACTGCAATAGAAATGCCAGACATATATATATATATATGTCCAAATAGAAATAAAAGTCCAATAAGAGAGAGAGAAAGGAGGCATTTTCTTTAACTACAGCAATAAATCACGAGATTTATCTAAGGATATTTGTGTTTTATTTACATAAAAAAACTATATATATCGATAATGGTCACCTCTCCCGTCCAAATAGACGTCAAAGCTATACTCATCGCTACAAACTAGCGGCCTCGTGTCGGTGACAAATCCACAACACCAGCTTTGGTAAATTGAGGCGTCTAGCTTTGACGTCTATTTTGACGAAAGAGGCGACCTTTATCGCTAACCTCCCAGTAAAATTACCATCTATATATTGGTCATAGATTTGGCTTAGTCATTTTCCAGCTAAACACCTCTTTGTCAGATTGTGAGGATTCCATTAGATCCCTTGTGGATCTCATGGAATAAAGTCCGCCCTAGACTGACGAGGGCCATTAGCCCGAAACAATGATCTCTAGGTGGATGTTTCTCAGTTTGCCAAAGCTGGTGTTGTGGCTTTGTCGCCGACCCGAGGTCGCTAGTTTGCGGCGACGGTCAATAGATGGCGTCTAATTTGGACGTCTATTTTGACAGGAGAGGCGACCTTTATCTTTATAGATCAAACTATATCCAGCAAAATTTCCATCTAAATAAATATATATCAAAAAGAGGCATATTCTGACCACTTTCACATTAACTTTCAGATGGCAGAGTGGTGAGGATATGCCTTTTTGATTTTAATAACAAACACCTTTTGTATTATTTTTTCGCACACACACATATATATAAGTTGCAGTAACACATGAAAACTCCGAGGATAAGTTTCTTTATTTCACAAATGATATCTCGAGCTTTAGGGTATCGTAAACCCTTCGACAGGAGTGTATAAGGAGTGTCGAAGGGTTTACGATACCCGAAAGCTTGAGATATCATTTGTGAAATAAAGAAACTTATCCTCGGAGTTTTCATGTGTTACTGCAACTTATACATCAGAGGATTCTATCTTACGAACATATATATAATACCATTTTTAATGATATTTTTTGTAAAGATTGAAGGTACACAGTCATGATATAAAATAAAAATATAAAAATAATTATTTACTGCCAAGTAGTTTATTTTCAAAATTACTTGAATGAAATTATCCTAAAGATAAAGGCTGCCTGGCCGGCATTCATATTTCTTGAAAATAAAAATACTTCGGCCAGTAAATCTTTTTATTACATTGACGTTTCGTCAAAAATCTTTTGTTTTCGTCAGGAGCAAACAAAAATTAAGACATTTAGCAAGGCGTTTTTGCTAAATGTTGTAATTTTTTTATAATACAATATAATGCGGCTTATGATTGTAAAACGCAATTTGAAAATTATCCCGCATGTGTTTCTTTTAAAGGAAAAATCGAAATTTATTTTTAAGGAGAAATAACGATTATTTCTAACCTTAGGGAATAAGTATGAAAGGATGAATTGTGAAGAGTAATGATAAACGGAAAAATAAAAGCCTAGTGGATATGGCATCTGCCCGGTAAGCGGAACCCTGTGGGTTCGATTCCCATCCCTGGACACTTTTATTTTTCCGTTTATCATTACTCTTCCAAATTCATCCTATCATACTTTATCCCTAAGGTTAGGAATAATTGTTATTTCTCCCCTTAAAAATAAATTTCGATTTTTCCTTTGAAAGAAACACATACGGGATAAATTTTCAAATGGCGTTTTAATTTTTATTTGCTCCCGACGAAGACAAAATATTTTTGTCGAAACATCGAGGTAATAAAAAGATTTACAGGCTGAAGTATCTTTATTTTCAAGAACTATGAATGAAATTAACAATAAAATATTTCCAAATATATATAGAATATTGATACTCAGTGTGTCTGTACAGGTTTCCCCGAAGAGACAACGGAAGGTGTCCAACTGGCAGTGACGCAAGAGAAGACATTTCCCGCAGTTCGCCTTGAGAGATGGGCGCTGCGAGTTGGGCGTCGTTGGTTCTTGTCTTCGGGACCCTGGTCGGGGCGCAGGACTCTTGGAGACCCCTCAACCCACCGGTAAGTGGAGATAGATCCGGGGAGTAGGAAGGACAACCCGCTCATTTCTTCTTCAGCATGCATTTCCCCCTTGTGAAAAAACTAGAAAATCCTCATCTATATTAATTGTAGAATTGACGTAAGTTTTAAAACTAATTTGATGAACCGTTTATACAATAATTAAATATATTGTCATGTGGAAAATTAGGAAGAAAAATCTTAAAATGAGACATTTTATTTTAATAGGAAGCAACTCTATTAAAGCTTATAAAATATCAGAGAGGTAACAAGTGAAGTTTACATCGTGTAGCGCAAAATATAAACTTAATAATTCGTTATAAAATAATAATTAATTTGCTATAATATAGTTTATATTTGTTAAATAAATTCGTTTTTAGATACGTATATATATGGTATAATATATACACTCATGGACAAAACTAAAGGAAGTTGTACCTTTCAGCATGTATATCGGGATTATAACTCTGAAAGATATTACAGTGAACTTTATTGAAGACACACCAGATAACCAAGTTGTACCTTTCAGCATGTATATCGGGATTCAGACAATAACTCTGAAAGATATTACAGTGATCTTTATTGAAGACACACCAGATAACCAAGTTGTACCTTTCAACATGTATATCGGGATTCAGACAATAACTCTGAAAGATATTACAGTGACCTTTATTGAAGACACACGAGATAACCAATATACACTCATGGACAAAACTTAAGGAAGTTGTAACTTTTAACATGTATATCGGGATTATAACTCTGAAAGATATTACAGTGACCTTTATTGAAGACACAAGAGATAACCAATATACACTCATGGACAAAACTAAAGGAAGTTGTATCTTTTAGCATGTATATCGGGATTCAGACAATAACTCTGTGAAAGATATCACAATGAACTTTATTGAAGACACACGATATAACCAAGTGTAAGTGTGAACAAAATTGCTTCTGTCTCTTAAAAAAAAAAAAAAAAAAAAAACGACCGGCGACATCAAAGACTTCTCACTTCCTTAAGTTTTGTTCCATGTTCCATTAAATGGGAAACTTTCTCTAAAATTATATTTAAAAAATGTCATTTTATAGTATAAAATTGAATCCATTTTTTTTCACAGAGAGAAAATAAAGAGAAATAAAATAAACCTCCGCCTATTGCAAAGATAACTTGGAAGGATCTAGTTCATCAGAGGGGCAGTCGCTAGTAAAATTCTTTGGAGGGTTTACCACTGATGAGAGCCAGGCCCTACCAATATATTTATAATTGAATTTAAGAGCCATTGTTAATTATTTTAAAAAATAAAATATAACGCTGCTAAAATTTATGCTTACTTATAGACTGATTGTCTTTTAGGCATACACTCATGGACAAAGGAAGATGTATCTTTTAACATGTATATCGGGATTCAGATAATAACTCTGAAATATATTACAGTGATCTTTAATGAAGACGCACGAGATAACCAAGTGTGAACAGCCTCTGTCTCCTTCAAAAAATTATACTACCGGCGACATCAGAGACTTTCCACTTTATTAAGTTTTGTCCAAGTATCTTGACTTACTTAATATGAAATATCTTTATAGAGATTACTAGCTATTTACTACATTTAGAAAGAACTCAAAGCTTTCGCAAGAGTTTGTTTTCTTTTTATCTAAAAAAAAAAACTTGATCATAAAAAAACTTATTGAGAAATATTTTGATATCTTTATACAACATCTTTATCACAATTTTCTTATATTCATCGAAATATTTTAATCTTTTGTTCTTTTTTTTTTTTGCCCAGGGAGTTTTATTTCTTGTTCAACTTGTATAATGTTTATTCTGTGTGTGTCTATAGTATGTACACCTATCCCCCGATTTACACGGTACTTGTTTTACACGTTTTCGCTTTTACACGGTTTTCCAAATAAGTTTTTTTTTATTTTTTATCGCACTATACTAAATGCTACTGTGATTGAACACATGCGCTGTGTACACATCTCACGAGGAATCCCGAGCTTATGTGCTGACTTGCTGCACACGCACACTGTGTCTGTATTTCTTCGCATAAAAATTCATTAATTTTCGATTTACACGTTTTTCTCAGGAACGTGTCTACCGTGTAAATCGGGGGATAGGTGTACTTGGAAGCTTAATCTTGTTGACTGATTTTGTCGAAAGTATAAACAGAGGAACTGTAGAAATCATAATACAAGAAAATAATCCAAATAATTTAACAGTGAGTGACATTTCGGCAATAGCATTGTTACCATCATAACACAAAAGAATAAAAAATGAAAAAGAATAAAACATTTTTAAAAATTCTTTTGTCTGATGATGGTGACAATGCTGTTACCGAAACGTTACACACTATTAAATTATTTGGATTAGATCTTATTTCCTTGTATTATAATCTATAATCTCCAAATTGTGCTTTATCTTGTAGATTTTATAATTTATACTCTATTAAAATGTAGTTGTATAATTTATTACATTAAATGGGGTTAGGTGGAAGGATGATCTAAACCGTTCGACTGCTACGAACCGGGATCGAATCCCGCATTGGGTACTTTTTTCTAATAAAAAAAATGTTCCAATGGCCCCGGATTCTTGTAAAAGTCCAACCCCACCAGCAAGTACAAGTAACCAAAAGGGGATCTGGCACATTTGTAAGTGCAAAAGTTGAACTGCTTTTCACATGTGTAGACATGTGGTGCACTTACAGTAAAAGCAGTCGCTAACTACCCACCATGATTATCATGGCCTGTACCACGTGTACTAGGGATAATAAGAAAATTACATTAAATCAAGCAGATTTACATCTAGTGTATAGTACTAGTTGAAGTGTACAAAAGTACACTAGATAAATAGAGTATTATATATAATTATACTGTCCTGAAATGCTTATGTCTCCATAAGTTGCTTAAATACCATCCCTGAGATTCCACCCTTCAGTGTAGCATTTATAAACAGAATGATGCAATATAGTATTAGATCTCTAAAGAAGTGGTTTGGTAGATTAAATTGGGGAAACCACTGAGAGGGTTCACCACTGATGAACCAAGCCCCCCCCCCCCCCCAATATATTTTTTTTTATCGCAGTAAGGACAGTAGAAGTTTGATATATGTGTGAATGAAACATTCGTGTCTTAATGTTGTAATTTGATGTAAATAGATGGCGCTTTATTACTTTAAATAGAGTAATGTTGTAAATAGTATAACTTGAATACAGCGCTAATACCTTTCATATATATGTCATAATACAGGGTGATCCAAAAGTCCCGCACAACTTTAAAAATTAATAACTCCGCGAATATTTGCGTTAGAGCAATGCGGTAAACACCATTGTGTTCAGGATGCAATGGGATTTTTTATGGCAAATAATGAAAAATTCGAAATTGATTTTAGTTACAATTTTATTCACCAGATGGCGCTCTACCAGATTCAGATATTCAGCGGCCAAATTGTTTGATAAATTGAAAAATATAATTGAACGACACGTATTTTTCCTTTTTGAATACCAGGAAAGAACCCTAATAATATCAAATAACAAATTAATAAAACACCACTTCGCCAAAAGTATAAAGAATTGGTTAACGATTTTCAAATACAATCAGAGATATGTAAAATAGGCAAATGCAAATTAAAACATGTAGCAAAAATATTTATATTTTATATGGGGTTTTGTGAAATAGATTGAATGTTTGAAAAATACTGCTGATATCAATACACGAATTTTTAATATGTTAATATAGTACCAAAAATTATGATGGCACTACTAATAGGATTTCTTGCTATAAGAAATGTGTAGTTTCTTTACTAATTGGAGACCTTTGACTATTTAACTGGATATTTGGCATGATCCAACAAATGAAATATAGAGGGGAGTGACAAAATATATTTGTCGTACTTTATTCCAAATATCCTATGGGCTTGTCAAATGTTATCATTGTTTATTATACTGTAAACAATTTTAAAAAATGTTTCCCCTCAAATAAAAATAATTTTTAAATCGACCTTTTGCGTTGAAAAACGTGGTAGTAAAATCATTTTGTATTATTTTTTTTTCACAAAATTTCTAAAGTTATTGGTATACAGAAAATATTCCTTATGCTATTTCTTCTAATGAGCGAAAAGCGAAAACTAAACATAAGGGGAAAAATTGTGTGTACCAGTGTTATTCGAGAAGTTATAACACTCTAGTTTGCACGACATAATATGTGAGCAAATGACAAACAAAAAATTACTGTTCACAAATAAAAAAAGATAGTCAAGATGTGAGGACAGCATTTATTATCCCCATATCCCAACACAAAGAGCTGCAAAATATTGGTAGATAATATAATACATGGCGGCTTATATAACACATGAGGTAACTGCCTTCTCTCTTGTATTAGGTCACAATCCTTGCTCAATGTGGCACCCTTCATTCTCAATCACCGCCTGCAGACGATAAATGACAGAATGGACAGCATTAAATAACATATCTGTTGAAATTGATAAAACGTGCCATCTGATAGAAGCCTTCAACATGGCCAATGTGGTAGGCCAGCATCGATAAACACACGATTTTATGTACCCCCATAAACAAAAATCGCAAGGCGTCAAGTCTGGTGATCTTGGAGGCCACTGGTATATAAAGTGGCGACTTATCACACGATTTTCACAGAACGTATCCGTCAGCAATTGTTTGGCACCTCGGGAGATATGAGGAGGTCCTCCATCTTTCATGAATGTTATTTCGCTTAGTGCTTTTGCCCTGCAATATGGGAATACCCTTTTCTCTCAAAAGTTGGGCATAACGTTCATCAGTTACAAAAACGGTTTTAAAAGTTTTTCCATTGATTTTTCAAAGAAAAATGGCCCAATAATAAAAGAAGTGAACCCACACAAAACTGTAACTCTAGGCTGGTAAAGTGGCATTTCTGTAAAAATCCTAGGGTTGTCTGTTGCCCAAATGCGGCTGTTTTGAATGTTAAATTCTACGTTTAGAGAAAAGTGAGCATCATCTGTCCACAGAACATTCGACAGCCAGTTTTCATCAATATCAAATTGCCGGAAAACCCATGCAGCGAATTTTTGACGCATCTCAAAATCGCCAACTTTCAGCTCGTGAAATCTTTGAATTTGTATGGGTACACACAATAGAGACATTAAGTGAAGCGTCTTCGGATATCACAATAATACTCGGCGAATTTAACGCCAAAAGTTCAATTTGGGGATCACCTGTCCTGGATATCAAAAGTCAGCAGGTTGAGGACATGCTAACAGACCTCGACCTTACACCGTTAAATAACGGAGAGAACACCTATCTAAGTCCACAGGCACAGAATCCGCAATAGACATCACAGCGATAAATTACAACATCGCACCCACAACACAATGGAAAATCATGAGAGGTGCAATCAGTGACCACAGACCAATTTTAACAACCCTAAACTTCAAAATTGAGAACGTCCATTTGAATAAAAGAACATGGAACTTTAGGAAAGCCGACTTGAAAAAAATTCACAGAAAAGCTTGAAGAACTGTGCAACGAAAAATTGAATTACAGAACGCTTGACAAAAACTTGAAAAAATTCTCTTCGAATATTTCAAAATCTGCAAAAGCATCGATACCTAGAGGTAGACGTAAAGACCTGTGGATACCTTACTGTAAGGACCACAACATCGAGGCAGTGATTTCAGAGAGAGAGACAATATCAATGAACTTCTTAAAAAATAAAACAGAAGAAAAGAGAAAGAACTCATTGAAATTAGTCACAAAATAGAACAAGAAATTTGGATATGCAAACAAGAAAAATGGCAGAATTCTGCGAAAAAATGGATCCAAGAAAGGACAGCCAACACTGGAATATGATTAGAGTGTTAGAGAACAATCAACACCAACACCAATCCTCCAATACTCTAACCGATATGAATAGAACAGCGCGAACGAGAACAAACAGATGGCTGACATAATTGCTGAATATCTTTCAAGCACTTCCATACTCAACTATACGAATGAAGACAGGACTCTAAAAATAATATAAACCAGTTAGTTAAACAAGCAAGAAACTTCCATCAACAAGATATTTTCTCGAGAGACTTCACACTGAATGAGCTAAACTTATCAATAAAAAAATCCAAGAAGTCACCAAGAGATAATCTAATCTTTGGTTGAATGATCAAACACTTTGAAGACAAAGCTAATAATCAACTCCTACGAATTCTGAACATTTCATGGCAAACTGGTAAACTACCAAAGAATTGGAAGATATCAATTATAGTGCCAATACTGAAGCCAAACAAAGATGCCAAGGAATACAAGAACTATCGGCCAATTGCTCTCACCAGCAAACTTTGTAAAATGCCAGAACGAATTATCCACTCTAGGCTCAGAGTCTGGCTCACTAACAATAATAAAATAAACCTCTACCAAACTGACTATAGATCCCAGCACTGTACGACAGATCAACTGTTTTACTTCTGTCAATAAATAATAGATTCTTTCCAGGAAAAACCGCCAAAGATGACCACGGCTATATTCCTTGATATGACCTCAGCTTTTGATCGAGTGTGGAGGGAGAAATTACGTGAAAAGCTGCACAACATCGGAGTAAGAGAAAAACCTTAATCTGAATTGCAGACTTCTTAAGGGGAAGAAGGTTAAAGGTTCGGGTCAATGGAGAATTTTTCCAAGGAAGGAAGAACATGGGCTGGTGTAACTCAGGGATCTGTGCTCAGTCCTCTACTCTATCTGCTATATATTAACGACATCTATCCTTACCTCACTGAAGACACAAAGGTTGTCTGTTATGCAGATGATATAGCCATATGGCACACAAGTAGCAGCATAGAAAAATCGTAAAAAATACTGAACACATCAATGAGAGGACTGGAGAAGTGGGCAATGGAACTCCAAATGACCATAAACCCAATAAAACCAAACCTATGCGTCTTCTCCACTCACAGGGAAAAAGGCATAAATATAACAAAAAAATAAGCATAAACAAACAAATGATTGATAAAATTAGAAATCCATAATACCTAGGTGTGATACTGCAGTCCTGTATCTTTCAAGTTGGTCTCGAGGACCACGCCATCACCATCTCCTAAGCGGCAAAGTACGCGATCTACGTATTCATCGTAGATCGCAAAATGCGTGGTGTCGCTGGAGACCCACTGGCGATTCTCCACAAACTCTGCAGCGCTGGAAGAGGCGCCATATTCATTGTACATAGTGTATTAAATGCATATTATCTTTTTTTAATAGTGCAGACTGTGCATGTATTGACAAGATGTCAACAAAATTATTTTAATTATTATTGATGAGGAATTGGAATTTTCAGAACACGTAATTAGCACCTCAAATAGAACTATCAGAAAACTAAACATTCTGAGAAGGCTATATGGAACAAATTGGGGAGCAAAACCCAGAATTCTCAGAACAACATATACCACCTTAATAAGGCCGATAATGGAATATGCAACACCGGTCTGGGCTCCCTCAAGCTCATCACTAAAAGTAAGACTAGACAGTGTTCAAGCAAAAGCGGCCAAAATAATCACTGGTGCTGTTTCATCCACCAACAATGAGAAAATTCAGAGAGAATGTGTTCTAGACCTACTCGCTCGAAAGCAGAAGACAAAATAAAAACAACTTGGATCGACACTTCGGAAACGAGGAACCAAAGGACGAGATCTCTCTGACCACTTGTGGTTTGGTAGATCCGCCCTTTTCTGAGAATGAGGTGAAACTGACGGCTTTCAAGTTCGGGAAAAGGAAATCTCCTGGTCCCGAAGGGATCGATAACACGGTCGTGAAAGCCCTGGTAAGGATGCACCCATCGCTTCTTTCCAGGTTATTCAATAGGTGCCTGGACACTGGTACTTTTCCTGAGGCATGGAAGGTTGCCCGAGTAGTGCTTCTCGAAAAGTCTGGTAGAAAGGGTAATTCTCCTAATGATTATCGTATGCTTTCTTTACTAGCGTGTCTAGGTAAGGTCCTGGATAGCCTACTAGCTCAGCGACTGAAGCACTGGCTAGAAAGTAATGAGCTCCTTTCCTCTTTCCAACATGGTTTTAGGGAAGGGAAGTCCACAACCACAATTCTGAACGAGGTGTTAGAGGGGGTTGAGATGGGCTTAAATAAGGGTGCTTGGGTTCTTTTCGTGGCCCTGGACATTGATGGCGCGTTCAACTCCATGAACTGGAACAAGCTGATGAGAAATTTGATGGACATGGGTTGTCCTGATAATTTGTGCAGCTTGATTTTATGTGAAATTTATTTTTCTATGCCTGCAATAAATAGGGTGAAGAGAGTTGGGCTAAGGACTGATCCTTGTGGTAATCCTTGGTACAATTTGAAGGTTTTAGATAGAGTGCCATTATATTTTATCCTGATTTATATATTTTTAAGAGAATAATTTATCCAAGTGATAGCTTTTCCATCAATTTTGAAATGTTTGTATAATTTTGTAATTAACTTGTTTTTCCATACCCCTTATCAAAAGCTTGTGTAAGGTCTAAAAAGCAGCTATGGTGTGGTTAGTTGGTTTTTCGTTTTGTGCATCTTTTACCTTTTGTGTGAAAAATAAGAGTTGGTCTATTGTCCCATGTCCTTTCCTAAATCCATATTGTTCTTCTGGTAAGAGATTTCTTGTGTCGGGGTGGTAGGTGAGTCGTCTGAGTATAATTTTTTCCATTAATTTGCAGCAAATATTTGTTAGGGAGATAGGTCGGTAGTTTTTTGGGTCATCAGCAGATTTGTAAAGTTTTTTAATGGAAATTATTGTTGCATTTTTACAGACTTGAGGCAATTTTCCAGTTTTCCAGGAGTTATTGAAAATTTTAAGAAGTCTTTCTTTGCCAATTTTGCCCAAGTTTGATATCATTCGGCCATAGATTCCATCTGGCCCAGGAGTCTTGTTTAGGTCAGTGTTTTCTAATGCATAAGCTAGCTCTTTCATATTGATTTTTTTCATGGAAAATATTATGAGTGCTGGTGAAATTTTTTACAGTCATGAATAATCTTTCGGGCCTTTTTTCAACCTTGATTTTACTACTTATTTGATATGAATTACCTAAAGGATTGGCAGCAATTTTGTCATTAGTTGCTGGTGTACCATCTGTATTCTTAATCATATTTGTGTTTTCAGTTTGTGGCTGGACTCTGTCAATTTGTTTTGCCCAATTCCAAAGTTTTGTATTTGGGTTTCTTGGGTTCAGGTTTTCACAAGTTTGTTTCCATTTTTCCCTTTTCATATTTACGCATAATCTTTTTTTATTTTTGCAATCACAATGTTCAGTTCAGTTCTACAATATTTTTGGTTTTGGGTGCACTTTTTTGTAGTTCATTTCTTTTAGTTATAAGTCTTTGAATATTTTTTGCCTGGTGTGTATAATTTGGAATCCATTTCTTAATATTACCTCTTGGTATTGAAACTTTGGCTGCTTTAATAAAGGTGTTTTCGAAAGATATCATATTAGCCTTTTTGAAGTTCCAGAATTTTTCTTAATTGAGCTAGTTTTGGTCTTGGTGCTAATTTCTATCAAATTAGGCAAATTATCACTTCCAAAACTTTTTAATATTTTCTATTTGCATTTGTGGAAAATGTCAGGATAGTAAAAACTTATATCAAGGGCTTGTGCAGTATTATAGCTTGTAGGAATGATGGGTAGGATTCCCATCATTTAAGCACATGAAGGCATTGTCGTCAAATATGTTTGATAGTATTTTGCCTCTTGGGTTTGGCGTAGAACATCCCCATAGTTGATGTTTGGCATTAAGATCACCTACAATAATAGTGTTGTCTGTAAGAAATTGAGCCATTGTTCCATCGTCAATAAATGTATTGTTTGGAGGGTGATACATATTGTATATGTGGATGGCTTTGTTTTGATTGAGGTAGACTTTGATACCTTGGGCTTCGAGGTCTAATGTGTTTGTAATATTAACGGCTATGTCCTCATAGTACAAATTCTTGATTAGAAATGCTAGGCCACGCCCTTCAACAGCATATACAGATGGATCTTCAGACCTTACCCTGAGTAATGGAGGGGCCGGAATTAACATAATACTGCAAGATGAAACAAACATCAAAATAAAAGAAGGAGCAGGACAGATTTCGTCAAACTTCACTTGTGAACTGACAGCTATCTGGAAAGCCCTTGATGTATGCCTTAACCAACCATCCCTGCATCAAGCAGAAGGAATTTTAATATACAGCGACTCCATATCCGCTCTAGAAGAAATTCAGAAGGGCAATACTAAAATGACACAGAAAATACACTCGTTACTTACCCAACTGGAACCATTGGAGAATAACTGCATTCTACAATGAATCCCTGCCCATGCTGGGATCAGGGGTAATGAAATGGCATTCGAATTGGCAAAGGAAGCCAGAAAGTTGAGCCAAAGGAAAGAACAAATGTCATTATTTGACGCTGATTCTTTGTCAAAATACAAGATAATTAAACGAAAAAATAAGAAAAGATCGAAATGCGAAATAAACTCTGAGAGAAAAATGACAAAAACTATAACAAGACTTAGAACAAAACACTATAAAGGAATGACAATACATCCAAATGGCACAAGAACCTATAGGGCATGCAACAATTGTCCTGGTGTGGAACTTACACCTACCCACATATTCTTATAGCCAGCAATGGCCGCAGCCTTGCAAAAATTAGACATAGCCCCTGAGCAGCAGCTTTACACACCTAAGATAGTGGACATTGCTGCTGCTGTGATGGAGATACATGGATACATCTGAGGCTCTTTATTGGACACGACAACAACAACGGCATTCCAGAGTAAAATAAATTATCAGAGATAGATACATATTTTTCGAATGAATTAAAATAAATATAATCGATACTGAGTGAGAGTTGAATTAAAAATATTAGAAATTTATTATCTTCGGAAACAAACCGTATCTAAAATATCAATTTTCCTTTTGCTACATGTTTTAATTTGCATTTACCTATTTTACATATCTCTGATTGTATTTGAAAATCGTTAACCAATTCTTCATACTTTTGGCGAAGTGGTGTTTTATTAATTTGTTTTTTTGATATTATTAGGGTTCTTTCCTGGTATTCAAAAAGGAAAAATACATGCCGATCAGTTATATTTTTCAATTTATCAAACAATTTGGCCGCTGAATCTCTGATTCTGGTAGAGCGCCATCTGGCGAATAAAATTGTAACTAAAATCAATTTCGAATTTTTCATTATTTGCCATAAAAAATCCCATTGCATCCTGAACACAATGGTGTTTACCGCATTGCTCTAGCGCAAATATTCGCGGAGTTATTAATTTTTAAAATAGTGCGGGACTTTTGGATCACCCTGTATATACTCTTCCAGGAATAATAAAGCAAACCTAGAGCCAGCCCAGAGAGAGACGGGATGTAAAGTCCGGTCACTTGAGACAGCAGCGACATTCCAAGGGGCGGCAAATGGGGCCCGTCCGTTAACACCTTGGGACTTTTAAGACAGTTGGGGATTGTGTGCGACACGAACGGCCGCCCGGCTGTGCCGGGCCCGTCTCTCTCTCTGGTTGTCTGGGATTCCTCTTCCAAACTTGTGGTGTCCTTATTTCTCTTTCCCCACCTTATTATATTGCCACATATACAATATACAATATAAAGGTGCGGCAGGATGATATCCCTGTACCCAAAGAGGTATTTGTCTCTTTATCACTACCTTTACGTTTTGTGATGGGGTGAGAAACCAAAATACATTGTTTTAATGCATATTTAAACTGATATGTGCCTCTTTTGGCATATATATTGAGTGCGCAAGTAAAACTCCTCATTTTTTCCGCGGTTAGAAAATCTAATGAAATTGAAACAAAGTATACTAGACATTACCATTGTGAGATACAATATTCTCTCATAATTTGGGTGGTTTATGGATTGGCATCATAAAAAAGTTTCAGTTTCGAGGTAATCTATTCATCATGCCAATTTTCAACTTCTTCGCGATTCTGGAAGCGCTGGTCAAGCCAGCCCATGTGACCGGAAGAGGTGATAATCCGATGGAGCGATGTCTGGAGAGTATGGCGGGTGACTTCCCATTTGGAGTTTTTCAGGGTATCTTTACCGATTGTGCGCGACATGTGGCCTTGTGTTGTCATGAAGCAGTATGCCATGTTGTTGCACCCATTCTGATGGCTTCACTGCGATTTCTTGGCGTAACTGTGTTGATAGCGATGAGCAGTGACGTCTGGTTGTAAAAGTTCGTTGTAAAGTATGCCATACCACCAGATGCACAGAAGAATCTTCTTGCCGTGGATGTTGGGTTTTTTGGTTGAAGTTGTCGGCTGTCCTGGGCTTATTCATGATTTCTTGCGCTTCGGATTGTCAAAATACATCCATTTTACATACCCAAGTCACAATATAATAAATACTTTCTTTGAAATATTTCCAGAAGGATTTCAGACATCGTCATTCGATTTTCCTTGTTCTTTTCACTCAATTCGTGAGGCTTTAATTTTCCTTTCTTCTTCATATTTCCCATAGCATACAAACAAAGTAAAACAGCCTGTCGTGTGACGTTGAGAGAAGCCGCTAACTGTTCTCGTGTTTGAGCAT
This sequence comes from Cordylochernes scorpioides, assembly GCA_030710605.1. Classification (NCBI taxonomy): domain Eukaryota; kingdom Metazoa; phylum Arthropoda; class Arachnida; order Pseudoscorpiones; family Chernetidae; genus Cordylochernes; species Cordylochernes scorpioides. The sequence goes on from CP092884.1 coordinate 41,688,747, forward strand.
CGTCTTCTTCCAATAATGCTTAATGTTCTTCATTCTTGAAACCTTTTTGGTGACTTTCCGTGTTCCTTTTCGTTGACGTCAAAATATTCATATTTGAATCGCTTAAACCACTCTTTACAAGTTTTTAATGAAGGATCATTATTTCCATAGGTGCTATATAGAACATTTGATGAGCTTCGGTTGCGCTTTTCCTGAGTTCGAAGATAAAAAGCAAAGCTTCCCGCACACAAATCAGACTTTCCAGGCATAAAAGTAGACATCTAAAGAATTTAAAATTAATATTTTTATTTAAATAAAGGAAGTTAAAGGAATGATAATATAAAAGTAAAAAGTGTCAGCGCTGTTTACAAGGTTTATATATTTTGCATTTTTCATTTTATTTCAACACACAAAACGCGATATCCCGGCTAGGGATAATTGCGTCGATTTACATTTTTTTAAAACAGAAAACTAGAAATGACAATTATTTTTAATAAATGTCTAGTTTAATTTTTTTTAAATTTCATTAGATTTTATAACCGGAAAAACGCGGAATCATAGTTGCGCACCCAATATATATATATTGACATATTAAGTGCGCAAGTATGACTCCGCATTTATATATTTGGACAATCCGAAGCGCAAGAAATCATGAATAAACAGATTCTTACGATGTAGGTGTGTGTAATATATGCGGTAGTGGAAATATGTTGTCCAAGAGATATGCAGTACTGTAGGAGAGTTCAAACTGACGTGGCCACCAGGACGTGAAGCGTATCCTTGATAAAACCTCCTACAGTAGGTCGACCGCCATTGAAAACATCTTTAGAAAGTCACTGTGACTGAGGGAGCGTGTGCTCACCTACCCACACTTTTTATTTCGGATTAATTCAATAGAGAAAGTGTCTTCAAATAGCTATTTTTGTTCTCTATAGAGAATTCCTATGCAAAAATAGCACTTTTCCCTTTTTTAATTGTAAAAAAAAGACATTTATTTAGTATTTTCCTTGAAGATACAGAGCAACGAATAAACCACAAGAATTATCCATCTATCGCAAAATTTAATATATAAAATTTAATACATTCATGGACAAAACAATAGAAGTTCTACCTTTTAGCATGCATATAGGGATTCAGACAATAACTCTGAAAGATATTATAGTGACCTTTATTGATAAGGCACAATTTGGATTATAGATTATAAACACAAGGTAATAAGACCAAATCCAAATAAATAAATAGTTTGTGACATTTCGGTAACAACGCTGTTACCGAAACGTCACACACTATTTATTTATTTGGATTTGGTCTTATTACCTTGAGTGACCTTTATTGAAGACACACGAGATAACCAAGTGTGAACAGCCTCTGTCACCTTCAAAAAACAGACAACCGACGACATCAAAGATTTTACACTTCCTCAATTTTTGTCCATGAGTGTTATTCGACGCTTCAGGAACATGAAATATACCAAAATTTCTCTCTCATGGACTTGTATTTCTGTTAGTGTTAAAAGTGTTCGAATTTTCTTAATACAAAAATATGTTATAAAGGACTGCGGCGTATGATTATAAAACACTTAAAGTTGCACCGCATAAGTTTATTTTCTGTGAAAAATCAATATTAATAATCATACTTCCCGCCCCTGGACACTTTTATTTTTCCGTTCGCCATTACTCTTCATATTTTCACCTTTCATACTTCATCCAAAAAAGTTAGAAATAGTAAATGTTTCTCTTTGAAATAAATATTGATTTTTCACAGAAAAGAAACTTATGCGGTGCAACTTTAAGTGTTTTACAAAAATATGTTTTCATTTTGTTCTGTTACTTATTCAAATTATACGTAATACAGCTCATGATAATCATGGTGAGTAGTTAGGGGTCGGTAGGCGAGTGGTCGAAACCGTTGGTTTTCGACCGCTACGACTCAGGATCAAATCCGGCACATTGGGCACCTTTTGTTTCTAATAAAAAAAATGCTTCAATGTGTGTGTGGCCTCTAATTCTTGAAAAGTCTAATCTCATCAGCGAGTGCAAGTAGCCAAACTCTGGCATACTTATAAGTGTAAAAGTCGAACTGCTTTTCACATGTGCAGACATGTAGTGTACTTACAGTAAAAGCAGTCGTTAACTTCTACTCACCATGATTACTGTATTATGGCCTTGTAACCACGTATATACTAGAGATAATAATATTAAAATTTAAAAATTTTGAATAGTTAATGATTGCCCCTGTAATTCTAATTACATAATTTGTCTAGATGTGAAGAAAGCTGTTTTATTTTGTACATACAATATACACGCCAGATCTCTAGTTAGTTACTTGAATTCAAAGTTGGAGTTGGAATTAGGTAAGGATATCGGGATATCTCTATTGAAGCATTTTATTATTATTGAAAAAATCAATTTGCGCCTTCACAAGGAGTTCTGTTTCATGAAAGGGTGGATGGATCCCCTCGGTCACTTCTATTTACATACTATGTCTGAAAGTATAAAAAGATGGTGCATTCTCTTTCCTTGCATTAACTGAACTTCCTGTTCACATTTTTGTCTACTTCTTGAGTATCTCTTTTCTACTCATCCTATCTACTTTGAGTCTACTTATCACATATTTGTCGATATGATATATATGTAAGTAGATGCTAAAAGTATTATTTTGCATATTAACCGTGGCAGGAAACGTTAACATGCCCAACTAGGTATCAACAGATTCCAATATCGAATCTTAAAAGGCTCGTTATTTTTGTAGGTCACGTAATGGATTTTAGTGACATTTTGGGTGACACAATTCTGTGACACATTTTTGTCACACATATTCGTGACATGATGACACGACATTTTAAACGGTTAGTCATCGCAAGTATAGCAACAGTGCTAAAAAGATTCGATACAGTTTTTTCGAAAACAGTTTCTGATTGAAGAAAAGCGATTGTTTATAAACCATCAGTTATGATACATTAGCGCGCCATTTATTATGAGAATTCGAAACTATTATAGACGCGTATGATTCTTTTAAAAATTAAACATTAAAACCATCAGTTAACTAATCTCATAAACAAATCTCCTGATTATCCAAACAAAAATTGCTGATGACTTGCGCCATCTATCGGAATAAATATTAATTAATCGTTGATTTCTAGTTATTCCAAACTTTTTTTTACCTTGCACGTTCAGGAGAGATGCTTTTATCTTAATTTGATAATTAGATTCCAGTATACAATTTTAAAATTTGTACTATTTTTCTTTCAAATATTAAGATCTGTTTTATTAGGGGGCAATAATTAACAAGACCTGTTGTAGTTATTCAGAAAGGAACAGGAAAAAATGGGTGGATGAGTGGTGTATTAAAAATAAATTGATTGATAGAGAACAACGTTCTGGAAGATAAAACAAACGGAAAGAGAACTTATAGAGGAAGAATAATTGGACTGATTGTTTTGGATAGGAAACTATGAATATTTTTTTATCATCCCTAGTAAACGTGATACAAGCCATGATAATCATGGCTGGTAATAGATAGCGACTACTTTTACTGTAAATGAATCTTATATCTACACAATATGGAAATCGCAGTCCGACTTGTGCACTTACAAGTGCACTTCCCATCCCTGAACATATTTTTTTCCGTTTATTATTACTCTTCACAATTCATCCTTTCATACTTCATCTTTAAGGTTAGAAATAATCGTTATTTCTCCTTAAAATAAATTTGGATTTTTCGTTTAAAAGAAATACATGCGGGATAATATTCAAATGTCGTTTTACTTACAAGTGTGCCAAATTCCCATTTGTGAACACTTACATTCACTGTTGAGAGTTCGAATTTTGCAAGAATCAGGGGATCATTGGAGTAATTTTTATTTATAAAAAAAAAAAGTGTCCAATACGGGATTCGATCCCAGTTCATGGCTGTCGAAGATCGACAGTTTATATCATTCGTCTAACGATCTAATGAAGAAATAAAGAGAAGATCAGAGGAATCACGGTGTGACTGGAGACCTGCTCAACAATAGAGAAACTGAAGAAAATTAATGATCAAGGAAATGTATGGTTTGACATAAAGTGCCAATTGAACCATAGCGCTTTTGTTAAAAGTTTCCATTTGAGAAACTAAACTTGTGATAATACGGTTCACTTACAAATGTAAAAAAAACTCTTTTTACTATTTTTTATGTCATTTTTATTCTGGTGTTGAAATTTACTTATTAAATAGTGCAAAAGATATTTCCAACTTTTCACTGATAGATTTATGTAGATTTTTGTTTCAATGAATTTTTAAAAATTATTCTTAGTACACCTGGTGTACAGGAAATGATAATCAGAGAGTATATATTTATACCATTTATATTTGTAAATACAGTAGAACCTCTCTTGGAGAGTAACCTTACTTATTGTGTGTAAAGTGTAAAACAATAAATGATAAGGTATGGTAGAATTTGGATTATAGATTAGAAACACAAGGTAATGAGACCATTTTTTTGTATTATTATCCCTACTACATGTGGTACAGGCCATTATAAAGAAGTCGGCGGACGAGTAGGTAACACCCTCGGTTCCCGACAGTCATGAACCGGGATTGAATCCCGCGTTAAAATTTGTTTAATATGTGCTTCACATATTATTCATTGTTCAATTATCATGAACTAGGTTGCTCTTGCTGAGAGGTACCTATTAATGTGATTTGAACCAGGCCATTATAATAATGGTGGGTAGAAGTTGGCAACTACTTTCACTGTAAATGTCTACATGTCTACACATGTGAAAAGCAGTTCGACTGTACTTACAAATGTTCCAGTACCCCGTTTAGTTACTTACACTCGCTGGTGGAGTTGGACTTTTGCAAGAATTGGTGGCCATTCGAGCATTTTTTAAAAATTAGAAAAAAAGTGCCTAATGCGGGATTTGATCTCGGGATCTAGCGGGTCGTAAAAACCAACGGTTTAGACCATTCATGAAGACTGCTGTCCTACAAAGCCCAGCTAAATGTTAACAGATGTATTCTAACCTTTGTGTGATGTTCTTACATCTTGGACTCTAATACATGACTCTAAATTCAAAACTATTTTAAAGGCGTAAGATTCTTTTTGATATTAAACAATTTCTACTGCCCTTACTGCAATGGAAAAATTAATGAGAGGGCCTGGCTCATCAGTGGTGAACCCTCTCAGCGGTTTCGCCAGTTTAATCTACCATACCGCTGTTATATTGCATTTTTGGAACTTCCTTTTATAGTGATACTGTTGATAGACTCTTTGAATGGGTATTTTAGAAGAACTATGGACATAAGCTTTGAGGACAGTAGAATTACATATAATTATAAATATATAATATGCTTCGAGCAATCGCTCTTCCGCAAATATTAAATTGTTTCTTTTATTATAGCAGTTATAATATGATGCACTAGCGCGCCATCTGTTATCAAAATTCAAAACTATTTTAAAGGCGTAAGATTCTTTTTGTTTCAAATTGTTTAATAACAAAGTTTATTTGTTATTAATAATAATAGAAAGAGATATTTATCCTTCGCTTTTTTTATGGGTTCCGTTATTTATCCAAGGGGTTTATTAATTAGTGAACATGAACCTTCACACAGAGATACCTTCATCCAATACTTCAATATGCAATGCGGTACTTGTTTAATCTCGAAATACTTCATGGAAGTCCTTTAGCTTGTACTTAGACGTACTATAATGGACATAACTTAAGGAAGTTGTACCTTTTAGCATGTATATCGGGATTATAACTCTGTGTGAAAGATATTACAGTGACCATTATAATTTACTATTGGACACGACAACAACAACATTATAATTTACTCCAAAACTAAAGCAAAAATATCTTAAAAGTATTATCTTTAATATAAATTGCGCGGAAATATCGTTATTTACGGGGGCTGCTGACCAGAATGGATGATTTTTGAGCCCCGATGGACGCATAAAGCGGAATATATACAAAGCACTGTTGGAGGGGCCTGGGGATGGGTGGCCAGGGGATCATCGCCAGGTGAGGCCAGGAGAGCCGGGATGTATCAGTGGGTCAGGGTGGTGATCCGCGAAAATCAGGATGAGGCAGAGAAGGGTCCAATAGTATTGAGCCCAAGGGTGACCGTGGAGAGCAGACCGCAATGCTGTATGTGATGTTCCAATCAACAGGAAACACATCCAATTACTCCTTATAAACTATGGAGATAAGCAATTAAAATCAAACCCCATTAATGGATGCGTTTTATTAATTAGAAGAAAGTAATTTCCCTGAATGCTTTAATTTCCATTTCAATACCCACAATACCACAATACGGCTAATCGCCATTTTTGTCACATTTCCCTCTAAAATACATATTTTAATCACTTATTGTTTTCCAAACAAATCAAATATGTGTTTAAATATGATGACTTATTTTTCTTTAATTTCGTTCCTATGTTTTATTCAGGTTGTTATACAATGTTTTATACTTGTATATAAATTTAAACTGTGTTTTATTTGAATAATTTTTTAATATAATGATGGTTTGAGAATTATATTTTCATTTTAAAAATCGAAAAGGGATAATAGAAATAATAGGACATAAAAAGGAGCAAAACAATTCATCTTTATACATACATATTTACACATACATATATATGAAAAAACAATAGAAAAAAAAGTGTGTCAGGTGTTGATATTAAAAATAAAGAAAGCATATCCTGACCAGGAGCACATGTGCTTTACAGAAGGCAGAGCGCCATCTAGTGGAACAGAAATCAACTAAACATTGATTTAGCCTGTTCCCTGATATTTGGCCAATCCAATTTTCAGGATATGCTGTCTTTATTTTTAATACGTATATATTTACATACACATATATATTTACATATTCATATGTATATATTTAGATAATAAAAAGTCATAAAATGGATTGAATAAAAATAATTATTTACCAATATTTCTGCTGGCTGATATACTATATGTAATATATATTCTTATTTTGAGAGGAGTGCAGTCTTTTGAATGTCATCAAGAAAAGAATTGGATGGGAAATATATTAAGAGAAAAAGGGATTGATGAATAAAGTTCTAGAAGTTGAGATGATTGGAAAGAGAACGGTTGGAAGAGAGGAAGAATTGGACTGATGATCTGGATTAGAAGCCATTTGCTTCAGCTTGAATCACCAACATGGGACACTTACTATATAAATGATTAAAAGCTGAATACCATCAATCACCTTCACCAACAATTAAATATCATCATTATGGGCACTGAGGCATTATTAACCAACTTCACTCAAATTTTGTGGACATTGCGACATGAATAGTTGTCATTGCGATTGCTGTGATTGAGATACATGTGGACATCTGAGGCTCTTCATTGGACATGAAAACAACAACAATACAGTATACACACCCAAGATAGAGAATATTGCGACTGCTGTGATAGAGATGTATGGAGACAACTGAGGCTCTTCATTGGACATGAAAACAACAATACAGTATACACACCCAAGATAGAGAACATTGTGACTGCTGTGATAGAGATGTACAGAGACACCTGAGGCTCTTCATTGGACACAACAACAACAATACAGTATAAACACCCAAGATAGAGAACATTGTGACTGCTGTGATAGAGATGCATGGGGACATCTGAGGCTCTTCATTGGACACAACAACAACAAACAATTTTACCTATTAATAATCAATAGCCTACTTTATACAAGACCAGGCTTTAATAGGTATCTACCCACAATTCAAAAGACAAGACAGGAAAGTGAAATTTTGCGGCATTCCTATCATAGCTCTACATGATATAGTAATGATGAGAAATTAATAAGAGTTTTCCTGAATATATAGTTCTATTATATCATCTTCTTCTTTCTTATCTCCACTCAATCATATTAGGGTATAAAAAATACAAAAATGTTTTCTCTTAATGAGTTTCTATTAAAACGCTAGCTTTCAAGCGATAATCGCTATTCAAAGGGCTTAATGAAAAACATCGACTATATCTTACAAGAAATATTTACAAATACATACGCGCGCAGCGTGGATATTTACAACAATTTATTTCGGCCTCTGATTTTGTTTTTAGGTATAGTTAGGTTATTCTATTCACATGATATAATTGTTGAAAACGTTTCAAAAATACAAAATTATTTTCATACAAGGAGTTACTTTTACGTTGTGCGCGTTTATATTTATAAATATTTCTTTATGATATAGTCGATGTTTTTTATTAAGCCCGTTGAAAAGCGATTATCGCTTGAAAGATAGCTTTTTAAAATAGAAAGAAACTCATTGTGAGAAAATATTTTTATATTTTAAGCGTTTTTCACAATTTTATCATGAATATTAGGGTATCAAGCCTGTATAGCTTGAAAGAATAGCATCATGTTTTACAGTAGGGTATGATACAACACTATATAATATCTCAACTTGATCAACTTTCTCTCTCCACGATACTAATTATTACAGATAACTTCATTAAATCAACTTCCATCATTGCTTAACATACTGTAAATAACTACCTTGCGATTTCTTCTATCTGCTTATGTTGTTGCTTATTTGTTTAAGGAATATGTTTATTTAATGCTCTTAATTGTTTATTTTCTTTTTGATAATTCTGTTACCTACTCTACTACAATATGAATTCGACATTATCATCAAACATGTTCCTAACATGAACTCCCCAAATGGCAGGGATCTGTCTAGATTCAAGGCGGCTTTAAGCTCCTGAAACGGACGTGCCCTCAGAGAGGGCTACGTCGATTGTATATATCTCTCTTCATTCTTACCATTATTATTACCTTATAACTCCCTTTGAGTGTAAAGATTGACGAGATGTCAATAAAGTTATTTAATTGTCAGTACTACAATATGAATTATTTAAGACGAATAATCCTTTCAATATATTATAATAACGATTAGATTCGATAAGGATAAGTTTCTTTATTTGTAAAATTAATTCGAGCTTTCGGGCGCAAGCTGCCCTTCTACAGGAATAAAGGATACAATTTCAAATAAACATGTATGTACAAATATATATATTTTCTTTAAATTATATCTTGCTCTGGTCTTGTATAGCGTGAGTGGATCACATGCCCGCGTGATTTAGTTTATTGTATATAGTATATAAACTAAATCACGCGGGCATGTGATCCACTCACGCTATACAAGACCAGAGCAAGATATCATTTAAAGAAAATATATATATTTGTACATACATGTTTATTTGAAATTGTATCCTTTATTCCTGTAGAAGGGCAGCTTGCGCCCGAAAGCTCGAATTAATTTTACAAATAAAGAAACTTATCCTTATCGAATCTAATCGTTATTATAATATGAATTATTATTTATAATTTCACGTGCAATTATCCAGGTCAGATATAGCGTGTCTTTTTTGCAACTGGTAATAAATAAATAATACTGTATAATGATGGAATAACTAGTATGAGTGTGGAATCAGTTAGCTACGGAAATAACAGAAAGTTACAGGTGCAAGAGGACTGATGGAGTATGCAACTATACAAATTTGCATCGTCAGCATTGACTGTGTCACCGTTCTTTCCACACTCCCAGTACACATTCTTCCTTTCAGCTTCTCTCTCTCTCTCTTGGAAACAGGGTCTTGTTGACAGCCTTTGTTGTCATATTGCTTCCGGATTCCTCCTTTTATATCTTTTTGACTTTCTAACTTTCACTCAATAGAAGTATCGGGGTCGGGGTAGTCTCCTAACTCTTCATATTCAAGACCCAGAATCGAGCCCAGCATTTGAACAACCTTTTTTTGTAGTATTAATATATTGCTATTGTTGTATCGTACCCTCAAGAAATAAGTCTATTACCCAGAAACCGATTACATCATGTCAGCCACTATTCCTAAGATCGTATAGCATCGGCAGAATCTCCTATTCTTCCCTCGAGGTGTTTATCGGAGTTTTGATAGTTGTTTGTTATTTTATTTAAACTATGTCATACTTTAATACAAACATTCTCTCTTTTATAATAAAAAATAATTAGTTTAGAAATTATACACGTAACAAATATATATATATATAACAAAAATGGCATATTCTGACAGCTCACCTAAGCATTTTTAGACGGCAGAGCGCCATCTAATGTAACAAATATCAGCTAAATGTTTATTTAACTTGTTCCGTGATATTTGGCCAACCCATTTTATTGATAAATCAAGGCAGTCAGTATATGCTTTTTTGTTTTTAATATCTACACCTGACTTTTTTTTTTCCACACATATATTATACAAAACCCATTAAATACCAAAAGAACAAACACCTATTCCTGGAATATTTACCTACCTACCAAGGGGCTTCCATCATCGAATTCTTCAAAACTTGGAATTCCATCATCATCCTGAAGATCCATGTATTTATAAACCTGAGGTGGCGTATAAGTTCAAATTCCTAATGTGAGCGAGGTGCCTGGATATATTGTGCAACAAAATGAAAGCTATTTACATACCTTAAAATATTATTAGCAAAGCCAGCCTATATACTCCGTCAGATACAGTTGACAGAAATTCAAACTGATCACTTATTGATATGAAAAGATCTTACTGATATAAACACGGAATAAATAACACGATCACACAATTTTTACTCTCTACCCACAAAAATCCATAAAATCTAAATAATATATACAGTATTTATTTCGAATTATCATCTAACAATCCAGATATACGATTTATCACTCACTCTACACGTGTCTATAGCTGGGCCTACCGCTACTGGTCTTGCAGCTACGTTCTCTCTTTGTTCATAAAGGTGTTCTCTATCATCGGGCAGCCGCCTGACTTGCAGGCCTGGATCTTTACGGTGGGTCTCGAGGTCCACACCATCATCTCGTTCGTGAAGTTTGTGATTTTACGTTTAATTCGTCGGCTAAGAAATGGCGCGGTGTCGCTAGAGACCTGTTGGAGATGTTCCATCGTACTCTGTATTGATGGTAGAGTCACCATGTGGATATATTCATTGTACATAGCATTTGTGTGTTAGTTTTTTCACATATTATCATTGTCCTAATAATTGGGCACATACTGTACACCTATGTAATTGCCACATATGTCTACAGTGTAGACAGCTATAATGGCAGCAACTCACTCATTTATCTACCGATCTCTTCTATTGTTCTCTACCGATGAGCCAACCACTTCTAACATTCCAGTCCTACAACTCATTCGCTCTACATATTTAGGTTAAAACCTTTTCGCTCATTTGTTTTAAACACAATTCCTCGTTCGGTCTTGTTATATACATATTTGATTTCTCAAACCGAGCTTTGTTGTTAATCTGTGTTTTATTAAACTTCTAGAAGGATATTTAGGATTATAAATATGTTTTAGAATTATTTTTTGTGATAATAGTTTCCTCTAAATCCTCTGTTAATTTATTTTAAACATATGTTTTAATTGGTTAATATGTAAATAGGTATGTAGGTGTGTATGTCCGGTTTATTCACCCTCTGATTAATTCTCTACTGTCACGTGACTATAACCAGCCAGGATTCTTGCTTTCCTGAGCACAGGTTTTCCAAAGTTTACCTGCTAGTTTTTAAGATCCTTTGTTAGTTGGAAGTTTGTTTGGAACCTCTTGGACCAAATATTTTGATCCTTGATGTACATACTGAAACACGCTGATGAAAGCCAAGAGCCCGAAATGCATAACATGGTTAGCTTTTCTTGATTTATCAAGAAATGAGGTTGCCTAAAAATCAACGTTTAGTTGATTTTCATTTCACTAGATGGCGCTCTACAATTAGACATATAACATTAGCGCGCCATCTATATACAAGGAATGGAACTATTTAGTGCGAGAAAGTTGCATATACAGTTTCAAAACCCAGCAGAAGCACAACCATCCCAGGTAGATTCCCGCCATTATCTCTCAAGTGGCTATTGCAGAAGGCTTTGTTTTCTTCACGTTGGGCAATGTGCTAAGTTCAATTTGAAGGTGGCTTAAGTTATAATGCCTGTCATCTTACTTTGTCCTTCTACACATGTTCTTGTTCATTCAGGACACATGTCGTTTTTCTTTAGTGCATGTCGTTTCATTGCTGGGAGATGTCTTATTCTTTCATTCTTTGTCCTTTCTTCTTTTCCACTAATTTCTTTAAGCATTTATTGCCATGCTAATCGTTATCTTGAATAGTTATTTCTTCCTGGAACCAGTCGTATAGAAGCACTTGAATAATTTATTATTTTGCAAACATGTTCAAATAATCTTCTCTACTTTTCTCTGCCAAGTTTGTTACTACCATACTTGAGAAAGTGGCGCTGATATAAAATTGATGTAAGAGAAGAACAGTTTAACTTATTCAGGGGATATTCAATTTCTCTAGTAATAATTCTGACTGTTCGTGTGTATTTTGGGTTACTTCAATCAATTATATACTACGAGGAGGTATTGTAATTAATGAAATAGTCCCCTCTGACATGAGGAACAGACGCCATGTGCAGCCGCTCCTAACATGGATTTACAGACGCTGATCATCCTGTATCCCTGGATTAGGAGTCCTTACAGGGTACTATCAGCTGGGCGAGCTGAGCCCAGGTTTTTTAGCAAGCTTGTTACTGCTCCCCCTCCTCCTTTTTCATCCGGGCTTGGGACCGGCAAAGGCGGAGTTCTGTATATACCATATATCCTTAAGTGAAGATGTATTTTAATTGTTTTTATATGCAATTCAAACAATTTCTATACTACCCTTTATTGTATTGGGAAAAATATACGAGCAAATTTATGGTTCTTCAGTGGTGAACCCCTTCCTTCAATTTTCGTCAGTTCAATCTACAAACCATTCTACTCTTGTAGTTGACTGTTCTCTACTACTATAGATGGAAATATTTATTTAATTCATTGTAAAAATACACTCATGGACGAAACTTAAGGAAGGTGTACCTTTTAGCATGTATATTGGAATTCAGACAATAACCCTGAAAGATATTACAGTGACCTTTACTGAAGACACACCAGATAACCAAGTAGGAGCAAAATTGTCTCTATCTCCTAAAAAAAAATAGACCAATGGCGACATTAAATACTTTCCACTTCCTTAAGTTTTATCTATTTTATCCATACCTCACTTTGCGTCAGGGTTTCGTTCCAAAAAAAACACGAAGTAAAGTGAAAATATGTGAAGACGCAATCAAAAACAAAGGTGTTGCCATATTTTAGGGAAAAAAAATAAAAAAAAATAAAAAATTAAAGACTCGAATCCAAAACAACGCAACTTCGAAAATCTAACGACGCACAGTGAAAATCAGTAAAAATTAAGCAGCGACGCAACTTCGAAAAAAACGCAAAACGAAACGACGCAAAGCGAGGTATTGGTGTATATGAGAAAATCGTGAACATAGGATTTGAGAACGATATTAATAAACATTCCAATTAAGTTTTAGAATGAATTTTACACAAATTATCCTTCATTTTATGCGAATTTCTTAAGATTTTAATCAAAATTAGGGAAGTTTTCTGATAGACTTTGAAAAATTCTTAGTTGCTTATACTTAGAACTGACAAGCAGCAGACGATCTTAATTAAACCAACCAAATGATGGTCATTCTTAGGCCTAGTCACTATTTCCCATTTAAATTATAAAAATCAACGACTCATCACATTTTAACACAACAAAATTTGTTTTCCACATTTCTCAAAAGAATTTCAATGAATACCAAATACTTTTCTTAATGAATTTTTTCCCATTTTACATAACGATGAAAAAAAAAAACTTATCTATGAGTGACAAATCAATAGAAACAATTTTTAAAGGAATAATTAAAATGTTAATCAAATTGTCTTTTTCTCTCTCGAGAAAAATATTTTTCTGTGAAAGAAAATATTCTTTTTGACCTTGCGCCAAGTTCTTCACCCATCATTCTCCAGGTTTTCCTTATCAATTGTACTTCGTCTCGTTACCCAACAATAGTTCCTTTTTTCCTTATAGCTCGGCAGGTTTCTACTCTGTGATGGTGATAATTATAGATGCCCGGCAACCCTGATGCAGTCTTCTTCTACTTCTTTACCAACCGAACACGTCTTTTGTTATTACATATTTCCCTATTTATAGCGTAACTTTCTATTATGAAATATACATCCTTTTTAATAATTGGGAAATACCGCGCGCCATCTATATATGAAAATGAAAAGTATTTGGCGCGAATTTTGTAAAAAAATTAAATAAATATAAAATAACTCAACTGTGTCCTCAAAACTTAAGTCCATAGTTTGATTAACAAAAACTCTATTAAGGCATTCTACCTTGTAATGATTTGCCATACAAAAGAAACAAAGAGGAAAAATGAAACCAGATATTTACATAATTAAGGATATGAGAAGAGGGTTGTTTTATATATATATATATATATACATGTTGTGATTTTCCACTTCCTCAAGTTTTTCCATGAGTGTATATCTATATATATAAAAATCAATGTTTGTTTGTTTGTATGTTTGTATGTCCGGTATACAAATTCGCAGTAGTTCACTAATTCAAACCAAAATTTCCATACATAGGTAAAAAATACGGGGAGAGACGATAGGCTCTATTTTAAAAAATATATAAATCAATTATTAAAACTATATATTCAAATTATTCTACTTAGCTCACGAACAGCGCCCTCTATCAAATATTAGATTAAATTATGCTGATGCAAACAAATAGATAATGCTAATAACAAACAATTATAAAAAAATCTTATCTAAATATATATCACTCGGGTAGATATGCACACGGGTCAATTCCGGGGCGAAGCCCGGGTCACCCGTCTAGTCATCTATAAACTGTAGTTTAATAATACATAGCTTGTGAAATTAGCATCAATTTATTACGAAAATATATGAAAATCACTTTCTACTGACCTTTCTGCAATGATGAAATCATGGAAGGACTGTAGGATTTTTTTTTATTTTAAAAAGAAGCATACACGTCAAAATTAGTTTCAAATTATTATAAAAATACATTTCTACCGTTTTTTAAAGTAAAACTGGAAAGAAAAGATTGGTTTCGGACAATCAGTAGAAAAATATATTTATAAAGGTAGAATTAAAGTAGTGGAAGACTAGAGTTGTTTGTTGCGGAAATGAGGAACAAACTTCAATACATCTTTTTACTGGATTGTCCTGTTTATATTATGTTGATTGTAGCAATTGTCAGGCATTCTTTCTTTTATACACAGTTCTCTGCTCTCATTTTTTCTCCCTTTCTCCTTTTTAATATCATATGACTGTTCTCTTTACGGCCTAAAATTATTGTAAATATATATAGACAAATGTAAAGGCATACATGTATGACAGCGCAAGTGTCCCTAGGGGGACATATTGCTTTAAATTGAGAAATAAATAAAAGTAGAATTAAATAGAGTCATATGGCCAAGAGAGAGAAGAGGGCTGGACAAAATAATCTTTATTAGAATTTCAAAAGACACCAGTTTTTGAGGCAGAGAGAGATTGAATCCCGATCTAAAAGTTACGACTAATACCTAGCTCTAAAAGACAAGCGTTCACAGAAGATGTCAACTCTCCCTGGAGCTTAGAGGTCCTCAGGCAGAGTTGTATTTCGGAAAACCGTCTAACGATGGCATTTACGCTAGGAAGCCTGAAATATGCCTTCCTTCAACCCCACTCAAGAAGAGGCCACCTTGAATGGGGCAGAGTCAACTGAAACCATGACCAATGAAGCCGGGTTCTGTTCTCAGACAAATCCAGGTTCAGCTAAATTTTTAAAATATTATTAACTCATTTTATAATTATGCAAAAGGTCATGGAAATTAAATTCATAAATCAAATTCACAATCTTGGAATACATGGGAGCCTCAAGACAGGACCTATATTCCAACCCTACAGAGGTGGTCTGGTGAGGCCTCTTTGATCCTGAAGATGTTGCGTTGTGCTAAAAGGTACAACTTCCTTAAGTTTTCTCCATGAGTGTATGTATATAAGAAGTATTTAGAATTACGGAATATATATTGGAACTTTTTATTTTATAAATGGGGAGTGTCGATGGTAGTCTAAACCGCTGGTTTTTACCGTTACGACCCGGGATTGAATCCCGCATTGGACACTTTTTTCTAATAAAAAAAAAATGCTCCAATGGCCCCCGAATCTTACAAAAGTCCAATCCCACCAGCGAGTGAAAGTAACTAAACGGGGCTCTAGCATATTTATAAGTGCAAAAGTCGAACTGCTTTTCACATGTGTAGATATGTGGTGCACTTACAGTAAAATCAGCCTCTAACTTCTAACCACCATGATTATCATGACCTGTAACATGTGTACTAGGGATAATACAAAAATATATATATAAATTGACAACTTATATATATATATACTTCCATTCACAGAACCATGACATTGTCGTGACAACAGCCTTGGTTGACAGCCCGACCCGTTTGTCGAGGAAAACAAAGATGACACAATGGCGTCACCAAAGATTGACATCTAATTGTCAACGGGAAATCCCGATATCTGCCGCACGGAACTAATGTCATCATTTTATTTTATTATCATATTTGTATAAGAAAATATATCTCTGAAGATAAACATTTTCCAACAGTTGTGTAGTGTAACTTTTTAGGTCGGAAAATGAATGTTTCCTTAACTGAACTATAGATAGGCGTGCAAAAATATATGTCGTTATTATTGCTTATATCTAATTTAAACGGAACATGAAGAACCATATCTATATGTAGAACCGTGTCTATATCTGGAACTGTATCTATATGTAGGAAACATTTAAAAACAAATTAGAATCATACTAATGAAGGCTAACTTCCCGAAACGCCTACTTAGTTGGCTCATCTAGATAACTCAACTCTTGCAGGCGTCTTCCAAAGGATCCATGTACAAGTTTTTCTTGAGCTTTGAGGTGAAGGAAGTCAATAAAAAGTCTCTGCCTCCAGGACCCTACATTTGGTCTTAAACATCCATATTTATTGATTTATTAGGAAACCTCTTGGACCAAATATTGATCGTTGAAGTACAGCCTACAACATGCTGACCTGGGCCAACAGCCCGAAACGCGTACGTGGTTGGATATTCAGAGAACGCTCTGCCATCTAAAATGCTCGTGTGAACTGTCAGGAAATTGTTTTTTTTTTTTAATAATTTCGTTATATATATATATATAATATAAGTAAATTGTGTTTGAAGTATTTCATATAAAACCTCAAGTATATAGAGAGAAAACTCGAACGAAATGTTTCTTTTTATTAAAACAAATAAGCACAAGCTTTCAAGCAAAGTCTCTCTTCAACGGGCTTATCCTAATTCTGATCTTGAAAGTTTGCTTATTAAAAATAAACTTATCATCATACAATTTTGTGTATTTTAAAATTTTATGTTTTAATTTTTTTGTATATATAATTTCAAAACATAGAAATTTAAAATTGTATGACGGTATATATATAAGTTCATTTTTCATAAGAAAGATTTCACATAGAATTAGGATATAAGCCTGTTGAAGAAAGACTGTTGTAGTGCAGAGAATATTTACCTGTTTTTATATAAAAGCAAGAAGACCTCTTTTATTTCACAAAATATAAATTTATTAAAGTTACAGAAAAGTTAAGAAAAGATATCTCTATAAATTTGAGCCTCATCATGTCTATATCCTGCTAGATTACACTCAACTGACAAATATACACATATCAAAGTATGCAAAGCTTTTTCTACTAACAAATATTATTATTTACAACAATTAAATTTACATATATTCAATTCACAACAAATTAACATTTCTTTAAAGTAATATACATATTTTCCTTTATCAATAAACAAGATTTATCAAATACAACACAGACTTTGTTTGAAAGTTGTGTTTTAATAAAAAGAAATATTTCGTTAGAGATTTGAACTGAATTGGATATGTCATGTGCTAAAACATGTTCCTCAGATAAAAATATTGATTGAAGGATACATTGGAGAAATCATCAGATCAAGAGGACGCCCAAGTACTACATCCATGGACCAACAGAAGAGAGACACCAAGACAAGGTCTTACCACCAGTTGACATCTAGGGTTATGGATTGATCATCTTGGAGGAACTTAATTAAGGGGATATGCCCCAGTCTTAAGAGGCTGATTTACCTGAAATAATAATAACATGGGCTGAATGGCGAAACCCCAACTTGAAAATTCTCAATTTCTTTTTTGAGTTACGGATCCTCAATATCTCTCCGTTAGAGGACACCTCTCGCTCTCAACAAAGAACAGTTTTCATTTTTTAAATTCCCAATTTTACTATTAAACTACTCTTTAGTAAGAGGACGACACATCTCTCTAAAGTACACTTTGACTCTGCAACTAGGTGTTGTCCTTTACAGAGAGATAGAGGTACCAGAAACTCTCTGTCCCAATTTCCGATTTTACCTTAAATCCTAGGATTATTGAATCTTTAAAAATTACTAGTGTAAATTGATGTTTAATATATAAATGAAACTTTATTTAATAAGGTAATAAAATTAATATTAGTATTATTTTTATGATCAATTATTTGTATTTTTATATCTTTCAATAATATCAATTTATAATATAGGATTGAATTAGGGGATTATAAAATAATGGTTTTATATCGAATTTGGTTTTAAAGGCAAAAATATTTTTATTTCCAATTGAGGTTCATTCCAGAATTGCACATGCATATGTGGACTGAAAGATCCTGTAACAATAATTTTTGGCAATTCTTGTCACATATATCATTAAATTTTAAAGAGAGAGAGAGAGAGAGATTGAGCAATCCATAATAATATCTATAAATAAATATAAAGCATATATTGGATCTAAATTTATTATTCAACCAATATTTCTAGGGGCAAAACACCTCTCTTTATCAAGGCTTTTCTTTCTTGATAAAGAGAGGCGTTTTGCCCCTAGATCCAATATATGCCTTATATTTATTTATATCATTAAATATCTCTACAATGCTCCAATGGCTCCCGATTCTTGTTAAAGTTCAACCCCACCAGCGAGTGCAAGTAACCAAACGGGGCTCTGGCATATTTGTAAGTGCAAAGTCGAATTGCTTTTCTCATGTGTAGACATGTGGTGCATTTACAGTAAAAGCAGACGCCTACTTCTACCCACCATGATTATCATGGCCTGTACCACGTGTACTAGGGATAAAAGCAAAATATATATATATATATATAAATTTCTACAGAACATACTGAAATGTAGAGATATTTGATGGTATATTTGAAACGAAACACATTGGCAAAAATTATTGTTACATATTTTATCGATAAAAGACGAGTAAATTTATAAAGGAGAAAACTTGGTCTTATTGAGAATCAGGTAGATATTGTCTTTTCTTTCTATGGAGTTATTCTATGGGCATTCTTTCTCGTTTCAGGTCTAAAGTTCTTCAAGATTGTACCTACTTATCCTCTTGCTATTTTCCA
This sequence comes from Cordylochernes scorpioides, assembly GCA_030710605.1. Lineage (NCBI taxonomy): Eukaryota > Metazoa > Arthropoda > Arachnida > Pseudoscorpiones > Chernetidae > Cordylochernes > Cordylochernes scorpioides. The sequence continues at coordinate 41,708,112 of CP092884.1, forward strand.
AACAAACAAACCAACTCACGCGTCAAACCAAACCGATGATCAGGTGACCTTCAAAGTGTCAACAGAGGCTGTAACAGTCAATCAAGATTCTTGCAAAGTCATCTTGGCGTCCTAAATTTCTTGCGGATTCTTGAGACATCTGTGTGTTGGGGAATTCCACTTCTTCTTTGGGGTAGGATTCTCTTCACGGCGGTTATTTCATCTTGGAGTCTAACATGGTTCTCTTCACTGTGTCCATTCACTTAGAGTCCATCTTGGAGTCTAATACATGAGTCTAAGTTTATTTATTATTAATAATAATAGAAATAAATTCCCATCCCTGGACACTTTTATTTTTCCGTTCATCATTACTCTTCACAATTCATCCTATCATACTTCACCCCTAAGGTTAGAATTAATCGTTATTTCTCCTTAAAATAAATTTCTATTTTTCGTTAAAAAGAAACACATGCGGAATAATTTTCAAATGTCGTTTTACAATTACAAGCCGCATTATATTATATTGTTTTATAAACATTTATATTCGCTTTTTTTATGGTTTTCGTTATATAAAAACCATATATTAATTGAGATAATTGCAGAAAGTTTCTTTATGAAATAAAAATGGAAAGCTTTCAAGCGTTAGCTCATTATCAGGTCAATTGTTTCGCTAATACCTACAATATATATAGAGGGGCGTAGGAGAAATTTACATATTTGCATATTTTCGCGGAGATAAATAAAGCAAGGGCAAATTTGGGGATAATTAATTGATTATAAAGGTGTGTATTTACCTTATAGTTCTCCAATAAAATTATATACAAGAGGTAATTATAGGGAGAGAGATAACAACTTATCCCAAGGCAAAGATAATAATAATGAGAGTCGTCAGCCACCGTCCCGTTTTCCTTATTTGCAGATAAGATTCCGAGAACCTCTCACACCTGTGGTCTCCCCCGGGGTCCAGGGATGATTGACAGGTGTCCCATCTGGATGGAGCTTCTTGACAATATTGAAAAAAATCCGTTAAATATCTAAGGGGGATTATTAATTAGTGAAAATGATCCTTTTCACAAGGGTTCTTTCATCCAATTTTTTAAAAGGCAGTACAGTACTTGTATAGTCTCGAAATACTTCATGGAAGTCCTTTAGCTTGTACTTTAGGCGTACTATAATGGACATAACTTAAGGAAGTTGTACCTTTTAGCATGTAAATCGGGATTATAACTCTGAAATATAATATAGTGAACTTTAAAAGAAACATTCGTGCTTTTAATTCCTTTAATTTTATATGTATAGATGGCTCGTTATTGCCTTGAGTTAATTTATGCCTAACTGGTCTTGTCTTTATTGTTTACGGAAGAGCATTGCTCGATGCAAATATTTGAATGTAATTCTACTGTCCTATAAGCTTATGTCCATAGTTTTCTTGAAAACCATTTCTGAGATTCTACCCTTCAGTGCTGCGTATATAAGCAGAACCGTCCAATACAGTATTAGAGCTCTGAGAAGCGGTCTGGTGGATTAAATTGGCGAAACCGCTGGGAGGGTTCACCACTGATGAGCCAAGCCCTCCCAATATATTTTTTCATTGCAGTAAGGACAGTAGAAGTTTGTATTATGTATCAAAGAAACATTCGTGGTTTTAAATCCTTTCATTTTATATGAACTTTATAATTTACTCCTAAACTAAAACAAAAATATCTTTAAAGTATTATATTTAATATAAATTACGCGGAAATATCTTTATTCAGGGGCTGGATGATTTTTGAGCCCCGATGGACGCATAAAGCGGTATATATACAAAGCACTGTGTACATTGCACTGTTGGAGGGGTCTGGGGATGGGTGGCCAGGGGAGGTAAGTATAAAATATAAATTGCTTCATAATCGAGATAAATCAGTGAATATTTCAGTGAATAATCTTTTTTATAGTTTTGACCATAGACGAAACCGCAAGTATTTGCTAGAGAAGATTCCAACAACAAGGGAACAAACCATCCAGGTATAATTGGCGGGGTAGAATTTGAGGAGAAAAGAACAGAAAGAAAAGAAATCCTTGGCGACCAGACTTATCAGAGCCATTGTGGGGGGAAAGAAAAGATTCCAATTAATGTCGTCGCACAGATTACCTTGGGCGAGCTCCCGTGTTCAAAAGGACTTCGCCCGTCTCACGACACAATGTGTCTATTATTCCTCTCTCTTCTCACAAATATTTTCACAGAATATCTCACTCTGTCAGAATAAAAATAAAGCTGTAATATATCTCATTGTAATGATATTTCAAAATCTCATAAATGTAAACATATTTTCCTCCTTTTTTTTTCAAACGATTTATTGTCGCATAGAAAAAAATATATGAGAAAGGACAAATGTCTTAATATTACAAGAAAGCATTTTTTGAATCAAAAGAATCACACTTTATTAACATAATCTAATATTTCTTGAAAATAAACATACTTCGGCCAGTAAATCTTTTTATTACCTCTTTCTAAAGTTCCAAGGGCGTTCTCACGCGGTATTTCAAATTTTGTATAACATCTAAAGCACGAGTCAAAAAAAAATATTGAACTCACAAAATACTATGATCTTTGAAATATAATATAATATACAAATATATAATGAGAAATTATAAACAAAAATAATCTACTTATATAATTGCCTTATTCTGTCTGTGTGAAGTTCACTGTGTGAAGTTCACGGATAGATTTTGGTCAGAATGGATAAAATAAAAAAGTGTCAAGGGATGGGAATCGAACCCACGACCTTCCGCTTACCGGGCAGATGCCATGACCACTAGGCTACCCTGGACATATTTTTCCTTTCATAAAGTTAAGAATAAAAGAATAAATATTTTAATATAAGAATAAAATATGATATTCATTAAATAGGTATTTAATTTTTAGTATCTCATTTATATTTATTCGAATTTTATATTTGAACGATAGGCTCATTATTTCTTTTGATGTTTATACACTGCGTGACATTGAAAATGAACACCAAGAAATAGTGGCCAGAAAGTGATGAAACTAGGCAGACAGAGAGAGACAGGGACGAACAATAAGTGATCTTTATTTCAAAATGATAGTCATAATACAGAGCGAGAACGGCGTCGGCTTAGTAGCAAGTAGGACCACCGCGGACGGCGATGCACGCAGCAACACGTCTAGGTAGAGAGTCAATCAGAGTACGGATGGCGTCCTGAGGGATGGCTCTCTATTCCCTCTCAACCATTTGCCACAGTTCGTCTTCTGAACGCAGCTGTGGCAAGGCATGCAAACGGCGTCCAATGATGTCCCAGACGTGCTCGATTGGTGAGAGATCAGGAGAGTACGGTGGCCAGGGAAGCATCTGTACATCTTGCAGAGCTTGTTGGCTAATGCGAGCAGTGTGCGGTCGGGCGTTATCCTGCTGATAAAGGGCATTGGGTACCCCCTGAAGGTAGGGGAGTGTCACCGGTCGCAGCACATCATCAACGTATCGTTGGGCCGTCATAGTGCCCTGAATACGAAGTAAAGGTGACCTGGAATCATACGCGATTGCGCCCCAAACCATGATTCCACGTTGTCGCACGGTGGGGCGTTCCACAATTGCTGCCGGATTGGACCTTTCTCCACGTCGACGCCACACGCGTACACGGCGGCTATCACTGGACAAGCAGAAACGCGACTCATCTGAGAACACGACCCTGTGCCATTCCGTTATCCACGTCGATCTAGCCCGGCACCATTCCAAACGTTGGCGCCTATTCGGTGGGGTCAATGGCAGTCTTCTTAGCGGACGGCATGAGTGCAAGCCATTAGCAACCAATCGACGGGAAATGGTTCTGGTCGAGATGGAATGATCTAGGGTGTCTTGCACATGTTTCAGGATGGCGGTACAAGTGGCTTGTCGAAGGATACGCCGATCCACACGTGCTGACGTCACTCTGGTTGCACCGACATTCCTATAAATTGCCACATTTCCTTGTTCCAACCATCTTCTCCACAGTTGGTGCACCGTGGACGCACCAAGGTGTGTATCAGCTGCGATTTGACGTATGGACCAACCTGCCCTTTTCAGTCCGATCACCATGCCCCTCGTAAAAGCGTCTGTCTGCTTGAACTGCCTCCGTTTACGATGACCTGGCATTTTCTGTTATTACACGTGTCTTTTGACACAAGAACAAAATTTCTACAATGATTTTCCTTGAAGAAATAACGACACGAATACTGTCCTTTCTGCAAGTTCCTTCCCTTATATCTTACTCCATGTGCGCACGAGGGCTGCGCATTTTACGTCATTTGCATAACTCGGTTAGGCGCGTCTACCCTGAAATTTGCATCATTTTCTGGCCACTATTTCTTGGTGTTCCATTTTCAATGTCACGCAGTGTATATCGTATATACCGTTTTGCACAATTATTTAATCTTTTTTTATATAAAGTACAATACTTAAATGAAAATGTTTCTTATATTATATATACAATCAAATTATAATTGTAACGAATAGTATTTTAATTAAAACATTTTAAAAACACACAGTTTGGAACGGGACGTTTCACAAGAGTGACATCCATGGCGCCAATTTATAATTGTAACGAATAGTATTTGAATTAAAACGTTTTTAAAATATATACGCACTCGGGTAAAACCCGAGCGTTGCCCGGGCCATTCGTCTAGTAATAAATAAAATAATAAAAAGAATTTCAGACCGAAGTATCTTTATTTTCAAGAAATATGAATGCCGGCGAGGCAGCCTCTATATTTACGATAATCTAATATGTAACTGTCTTTTATAATGCTCTCTTGTGAGTGTCGCTTGGGTGTAAAATAGATTCCATAGAAAATGTAGACAAAACCTATACACCGTAGACCCTATCTACCAGTAATCTATAATGTTTGTTTCCACTTCCAAACTAACTGATCTCAATGCCATCTAACATGGATTGAACTCAACAACAAATCTAACTGGTCATGGTTACATTCAAGCCGGGGAGTCAGTGGAAGGATGGTCTAAACCGTTGGTTTTCAACCGCTACGACCCGGTATCGAATCTCGTTGTATAAAAAAGTGAAAGTTGTATAAACTTATGATTTTGCTTTGTTTTAAAAATGAATCGATGTTGGTTCCATATGCTTGGATTGAATATTACACCTTAGTTATATATACACCTATCCCCCGATTTACACGGTAGATACGTTCCTGAGAAAAACGTGTAAATCGGGGGATATGTGTACACAGAAATAAAAATAAAATGCATTGACAGGTTAAAATATGTAGTCTGCACATAAGCTCGGGATTCCTCGTGAGATGTGTACACAGCGCATGTGTTCAATCACAGTAGCATTTAGTATAGTGTGATAAAAAAAAAAACTTATTTGGAAAACCGTGTAAAAGCGAAAACGTGTAAAACAAGTACCGTGTAAATCGGGGGATAGGTGTATTTTATTGCTTAAAAAGGAACACAACAAAACAAAGAAAAAAAACTACAATTATAAAATGATTTGATAACTAACTAAGAGAAAAAAAAAAACAATAATAATATCAAAAATGATGATGATAAAATTTTGAATATGTCTGCAAAAAAAATGTTTCTATGAATTAAAAAAAATAAGAATAATTACAAAATTAACATATAAACCTTCAAACACTCGTATTGGGCACTTTTTTTTTTCTAATTAAAAAAAATGTTCCAATGGCCCCCGATTCTTGCAAAAGTTCAACCCCACCAGCGAGTGCAAGTAACCAAACGGCGCTCTGGCACATTTATAAGTGCAAAAGTCGAACTGCTTTTCACGTGTGCAGACATGTGATGTACTTACAATAAAAGCAGTCGCTAACTACCCACCATGATTATCATGGCCTGTACCACGTGTACTTGAGATAAAATTAAAAAAGATTTCAGGCAGACTATGCAAAAGTATTGAAAGATAGAATTCTCAACTTGTTCAATTGCCAAGGCGAAGACCATAATGTGGACCATTTTCTCTTCACCTGCCCAACATTCCAATTTCAAAGATGGTCACCCTCCTAGGGATCACCAATTTAAGTCCAGGATTCCTAGAGAATTTCTCAAGAAATAAATCTTCTTAGCGCTTCTTCATGAATTGGATCTCCACTTGTCTTGTAAATAAAATAAGGAAGATTTGGGTTTGGCGGATCGAGACCTGGATAGTTGGCGACTTCTGTACACGGAAAGTCTTTGATGCCGCCGGTCGTCTTATTTTTTTAAGGAAACAGAAGCAATTATGAAAAAAAAAGGCATCTCCTTATCGTGCAACTGAAAGTTGCTGATTGCTTGCGCCATCTATCGGAATAAATATCAACTATTCTCGTTGATTTTTAATTAATCCAGAATTGACCAAATACCCATTCTTGATTAATCAAGAAAAGCTAACCATGAACGCGTTTCGGGCTGTTGGCCCTCATCAGCGTGGTGTAAGCTGTACCAGAAGCAATTATGTCCACACTTGGTTATCTCGCGTGTCTTCAATAAAGATCACAATGTATCAAATATATTTCAGAGTTATTGTCTGAATCCCGGACAAAACTTAAGGAAGTTGTACCTTTTAGAATGTATATCGGGATTATAACTCTGAAAGATATTACAGTGACCTTTATTGAAGACACACGAGATAACCAATATACACTCATGGAGACAAAACTTAAGGAAGTTGTACCTTTCGGCATGTATATCGGGATTATAACTCTGAAAGATATTACAGTGACCTTTATTGAAGACACACGAGATAACCAATATACACTCATGGACAAAACTTAAGGAAGTTGTACCTTTCAGCATGTATATCGGGATTATAACTCTGAAAGATATTACAGTGACCTTTATTGGAAGACACACGAGATAACCAATATACACTCATGGAGACAAAACTTAAGGAAGTTGTACCTTTTAACATGTATATCGGGATAATAACTCTGAAAGATATTAAAGTGACCTTTAATGTTATAATAAATTAATTGTCTCCTTTAAAAAACAGACAAACAGAGACATCAAAGTATGAAACTTCCTTAAGTTTTGACCATGAGTGGTATCGGTCTAAAAGTAGAAATAATGATCCTTTAAATGGCAATAAAATATTTGTGTGTCTGTGTGTAAAATACCAAAAAGAGTTATAATTTCTATTGTTTCCCACCATCTTCATTTAAGGAAGTCATTAATACCTAGAGGAAAAGCGGGAGGGTTATGCCCTAATCGAGTAAAGAACTCAAGTTTCCTTTACGCTGATTCTGTGAGAAATGTATTGCAGAAATGGTTGTGACAAGTTAACAGATGTTTCACTAAAATGTTTATTGCATGGTTCTAACGTTTCCTTTACGATTTAAGAGCCATAAAAGTGACTTAAAATCCTCCTTTAAACTTTAAAAGTTCTTATTTATAGTGTACTTATCTTTTTTGATGGTTTCGCTCGAATGGTCTTTCTACAATGTTAGAGAAAAGGACTTGATTCATCTTTTCTTTTTTTTTATCTGAAAACTTTCACAAGAAAATCATTTTTAAAAAAGCTTATTTTCGATTTAGTTTTGGATTTTGGATATATTTGATAAATATATTTATTATGACAATTGACAATTGAAACAAATTTTATTGACTTCTTGTCAATAATTAACATTAAAAATGGAAATAAAACTAAAATATAGATGATATCATGCGGAGGATGTGCACCGGAGAGTGAGCCTTCTTTCCCAGGCGATGAGCGGGTCCTCTGCTCCTCCGGTCAGCCCAACCTGTACGAAGTACCGGTAGATATATTTATTATGGATGGCTCAATATTCAGACAAATCATTTTGTAAATTCTTCTCATAAAGTATTTTTTAGGAATTCACTATAGTGTCATTATCTGATTGAAACGTTCTTGATAAAGAAAGGAGCTTGCATGACTTATTGAATAATTTGTTTTTACACCAAAAGATGTAAAAAGTTTGATTTGGTGGATGCTTCCACTACTAAGTGCTTTTTTTTTTTCGAAACAATTTTTATATTATAGAAGTCACAGACGACTGATCGCCTTTAATAGTAAATTTTAGCAGCTTTAATAGTACTAAGTGATTTTATCACCTCTGACATATTATACACAGGATAGAAGCTATATACAGTGGATTGGTCAATAAAATGTATACCACCCTGTGCCGGAATTTACACCATTCATTTCTGTACATATTGATATAAAATGGATAAACGTTATTTAGATGAGCCGTCGCATGTTCGACTAATCCTCGAGTGAGTATCGCTATTCGAGGCTGCGATGTAGTTCTTATCATTATATGCTCTAGCCATGTAACTTTATTTATAAACTAAGTGTGAATGGGATATTTAACTAGGGTATTCTGTTCTTAACCGGGTGTTCTCTCAATTTAAATTTGTTGCTTAAATTAGATATCAAGAAAGCAACAATGGAACTTGTTGTTTACCAAAATTCTGGAGGGTTCCTGCGGTCTATCAGCTGCGTGAACTCTGTCTTCCTACTATGTTCGAACCTGGAACTCTCGTCGTCTCTCTGTGCTCAGACCTGGGACTCTCGTCGTCTCTCTGTGCTCAGACCTGGGACTCTCGTCGTCTCTCTGTGCTCGGACCTGGAACTCTCGTCGTCTCTCTGTGCTCAGACCTGGGACTCTCGTCGTCTCTCTGTGCTCAGACCTGGAACTCTCGTCGTCTCTCTGTGCTCAGACCTGGGACTCTCGTCGTCTCTCTGTGCTCGGACCTGGAACTCTCGTCGTCTCTCTGTGCTCAGACCTGGGACTCTCGTTATCTCTCTGTGCTCAGACCTGGAACACTCGTCGTCTCTCTGTGCTCAGACCTGGGACTCTCGTCGTCTCTCTGTGCTCAGACCTGGGACTCTCGTCGTCTCTCTGTGCTCAGACCTGGGACTCTCGTCGTCTCTCTGTGCTCGGACCTGGAACTCTCGTCGTCTCTCTGTGCTCAGACCTGGGACTCTCGTCGTCTCTCTGTGCTCAGACCTGGAACACTCGTCGTCTCTCTGTGCTCAGACCTGGAACTCTCGTCGTTTCTCTGTGCTCAGACCTGGAACTCTCGTCGTCTCTCTGTGCTCAGACCTGGGACTCTCGTCGTCTCTCTGTGCTCAGACCTGGAACTCTCGTCGTCTCTCTGTGCTCAGACCTGGAACTCTCGTTATCTCTCTGTGCTCAGACCTGGAACACTCGTCGTCTCTCTGTGCTCAGACCTGGAACTCTCGTCGTTTCTCTGTGCTCAGACCTGGAACTCTCGTCGTCTCTCTGTGCTCAGACCTGGGACTCTCGTCGTCTCTCTGTGCTCAGACCTGGAACTCTCGTTATCTCTCTGTGCTCAGACCTGGAACACTCGTCGTCTCTCTGTGCTCAGACCTGGAACTCTCGTCGTTTCTCTGTGCTCAGACCTGGAACTCTCGTTATCTCTCTGTGCTCAGACCTGGAACTCTCGTTATCTCTCTGTGCTCAGACCTGGAACTCTCGTTATCTCTCTGTTCTCAGACCTGGAACACTCGTCGTCTCTCTGTGCTCAGACCTGGAACTCTCGTCGTTTCTCTGTGCTCAGACCTGGAACTCTCGTTATCTCTCTGTGCTCAGACCTGGAACTCTCGTTATCTCTCTGTGCTCAGACCTGGAACACTCGTCGTCTCTCTGTGCTCAGACCTGGAACTCTCGTCGTTTCTCTGTGCTCGGACCTGGAACTCTCGTCGTCTCTCTGTGCTCAGACCTGGAACTCTCGTCGTCTCTCTGTGCTCAGACCTGGAACTCTCGTTATCTCTCTGTGCTCAGACCTGAAACACTCTTCGTCTCTTTGTGCTCAGACCTGGAACTCTCGTCGTCTCTTTGTGCTCAGACCTGGAACTCTCGTTATCTCTCTGTGCTCAGACCTGGAACACTCGTCGTCTATCTGTGCTCAGACCTGGAACTCTCGTTATCTCTCTGTGCTCAGATCTGGAACTCTCGTCGTCTCTTTGTGCTCAGACCTGGAACTCTCGTCGTCTCTCTGTGCTCAGACCTGGAACTCTCGTTATCTCTCTGTGCTCAGACCTGGAACTCTCGTTATCTCTCTGTGCTCAGACCTGGAACTCTCGTCGTCTCTTTGTGCTCAGACCTGGAACACTCGTCGTCTATCTGTGCTCAGACCTGGAACTCTCGTTATCTCTCTGTGCTCAGACCTGGAACTCTCGTTATCTCTCTGTGCTCAGACCTGGAACTCTCGTCGCCTCATTGTGCTCAGACCTGGAACTCTCGTCGTCTCTTTGTGCTCAGACCTGGAACTCTCGTTATCTCTCTGTGCTCAGACCTGGAACTCTCGTCGTCTCTCTGTGCTCAGACCTGGAACTCTCGTCGTCTCTCTGTGCTCAGACCTGGAACTCTCGTCGTCTCTCTGTGCTCAGACCTGGAACTCTCGTTATCTCTCTGTTCTCAGACCTGGGACTCTCGTTACCTCTCTGTGCTCAGACCTGGAACTCTCGTCGTCTCTCTGTGCTCAGACCTGGAACTCTCGTCGTCTCTCTGTGCTCAGACCTGGAACTCTCGTTATCTCTCTGTTCTCAGACCTGGAACTCTCGTTATCTCTCTGTGCTCAGACCTGGAACTCTCGTCGTCTCTCTGTGCTCAGACCTGGAACTCTCGTCGTCTCTCTGTGCTCAGACCTGGAACTCTCGTCGTCTCTCTGTGCTCAGACCTGGAACTCTCGTTATCTCTCTGTGCTCAGACCTGGAACACTCGTCGTCTCTCTGTGCTCAGACCTGGAACTCTCGTCGTCTCTCTGTGCTCAGACCTGGAACTCTCGTCGTCTCTCTGTGCTCAGACCTGGAACTCTCGTTATCTCTCTGTGCTCAGACCTGGAACTCTCGTCGTCTCTCTGTGCTCAGACCTGGAACTCTCGTCGTCTCTCTGTGCTCAGACCTGGAACTCTCGTCGTCTCTCTGTGCTCAGACCTGGAACACTCGTCGTCTCTCTGTGCTCAGACCTGGAACTCTCGTCGTCTCTCTGTGCTCAGACCTGGAACTCTCGTCGTCTCTCTGTGCTCAGACCTGGAACTCTCGTCGTCTCTCTGTGCTCAGACCTGGAACTTCGTCGTCTCTCTGTGCTCAGACCTTGAACTCTCGTCGTTTCTCTGTGCTCAGACCTGGAACACTCGTCGCCTCTCTGTTCTTAGACCTGGGACTCTCGTCTTTGCGCTGTGTTTGTACTTGGGACTCTTATCGTCGTCCCGTGTTTTAACTATGGACTGCCGCTGTCTTCCATCAACGCTACCCCAAAGTTCAGTGTCTTGCAAGATAGCTTTGGTTCTGGATCAGATGTCTACTCCAGGTGTTGTTCAATAAAGGTTGGTTCTGTACATGATATGGTTGTAAAGACATCTGATCTAGGCCAATACAACTTTCATCCTCAAGCAAGCAAGATCTTCAAGTTCCGGATTCTTCTCCCAACGTCTCAAGACTTTTCGACGAATGAACCAGAAGTTTGGTTATTGAGCTATTCTGTTTATATAACCAGTACTTTGAAGTATTTATATATATTTCTACTGTCCTCTAAGCTTATATCCATAGATTCGTTAACTACCCTTACCAAAAATTTCTTCTAAGTGCCGGGTATATAAGTAGAATATAAGACATTCAACTATTTTTGACGCCTATGATTCTTTGTAAAATTAAACAATTTCTACTGCCCTTAAGGCAATGATAAATTAATGGGAGGTCCAATCCCTCCAGTGAGTACATATAACCAAAAGAGTATCTGCCACACTTGGTGAAGTGAAAAAGTTGGACCGCTTTCTACATGTGTAGTTATGTATTGCACTTACAGTACAATCAGTCGCTAAAACTATCCACCATAATTATCATGAACTGTATCACGTTATACATTAGCGCGCCATCTGTTATGAAAATTTGTAACTATTTTTGACGTGTATGATTGTTTTTAAAAAGGACAATTTTCTACTGCCCTTACTGCAATAATAAAATAATGGAAGGGCCTGACTCATCAGTGGTGAACCCTCCCAGCGGTTTCGCCAGTTTAATCTATCATACCGCTGTAATATTGCAATGGAATGTTTTCCTTTTATACTGATACTGAAGCTGACCTCTTGGGAAGGTATTTTAAATGAACTATGGGGACATAAGCTGACGTGTTCTATAAAGATTTTTTTTGCTTATCCCTAGTACACGTGGTACAGCCATGATAATCATGTTGGGTAGAAAGGCGACTGCTTTTACTGTAAGTGCACCACATGTCTACACATGTGAAAAGCAGTTCAGCATTTACAAATGTGCCAAGAGCCCCTTTTGGTTACTTGCAATCGCTAGTGGGGTTGGACTTTTGCAAGAATCGGGGGCCATTAGAGCATTTTTTTTTTGTTATCAGAAAAAAGTATCCAATGCGGGAATCGAACCCGAGCCATAGCGGTCGAAAACCAGCGGTTTAGACCACCCTTCCACCGACCCCCTATATAGAGATAATAAAAAGAATGTATTAAAGTTGGAACTGTGTTTTAGTAGCAGGGATTCCATCGAGACAGTGTCAAGTGCTGTGACATAAATCCAAACTGGGGTCGCACTCTGTCCTATTGTCCTATTGTTCTCTGTCGGGGTAACCTTGGTGACACTACCCCACACCGTGACAACGCGGCGACATGGGTCGCTACTACTTCAACCTATTTTACTATAAAGACATATATATAAAATGAAAGGAGTTAAAAGCACGAATGTTTCTTTTATACATAATACAAATTTCTACTGCCCTTACTGCGATGAAAAAATATATTGGGAGGGCTTGGCTCATCAGTGGTGAACCCTCCCAGCGGTTTCGCCAATTTAATCCACCAGACCGCTTCTCAGAGCTCTAATAAGCGATTGCTCGAAGCATATTATATATTTATAATTATATGTAATTCTGCTGTCCTAAAAGCTTATGTCCATAGTTCGTCTAAAATACCCATTCGAAGAGTCAAGCATGAGTATCACTATAAAAGGAAGTTCCAAAAATGCAATATAACAGCGGTATGGTAGATTAAAGTGACAAAACCGCTGGGAGGGTTCACCACTGATGAGCCAGGCCCTTCCTTTAGCAGTAAGGGCAGTAGAAATTGTTTTATTTTAAAAAGAATATTACGCGTCTAAAATAGTATTGTAATTTGATAACAGATGGCGCGCTAGTGCATCGTAATACTCTAATACTGTATTGGACGATTCTGCTTATATACACAGCACTGAAGGATGGAATCTCAGAAATGGTTTTCAAAAAAACTATGGACATAAGCTTATAGGACAGTAGAATTACATTCAAATATTTGCATCGAGCAATACTATGGCAAACCTATGCATTTAAAAGAAGACACAGAAACTAGACGCCATCCACTAACCGCCTCAACAATCTAGTACACTCGGTGGGTTGATGATAAAGCCAAACTTTGGTGAATTCTGAAAGCTCGTCTGATCGGGTAAAACCTTCGTCAATCCAGAGGGACGGATTTGAATTTCGTGAGATCCACATAGAAATCACGAAATCTTCCGAATTTGCCAAAGGGGTATTTATATAGAAATTAATTTTAAAATGAACAATAAGTTTATTTTATTATTATGAAAAAGGAAACCTTCTCTATTTATCCGATCAAAATATTTTCTTCTATTAGCTAATCAAAGTTATCAGAACAAATACAGAGTATTTATAATAGAAGTAGAAGAACATTTTTGATCGAAAGTTTGTCACAATAAAAAAGAAACTTTGGAAATAATTGAGAAGGTTGTAGTATTTATTTAAGCATATATGTCGTAAACCCGGGTAAGACAACAAGTGAGTTGGAAGCAGTCGGGGTTGAGTGGCAAAGCGTGCAGAGTGGGAAGTCCGCACGGGACAGTAAGGACAACGTTTGGGATCAAAAGACGCTCTCCTAGTACGTCTCACGTGGCACCAGAACCAGGGGAAAGTTGAGGATTAACTGAGGAAAGCTCGGCGTCCTGCATGAAGCCGCGGAGGCAGGGAGGAACCAAAACGGCGGCCACGGGGGCCGCCGTGAGACCTAACACTGAGCAGCCTATCCGAAAATATCCACTGTAACCTAACTAACTGTCAACATCCGGACCAACGCCCTTTTTGTCTCTCTCTGGATCCCCCGGGTGTCCAGTGGCAAGCTGGTGTCACTTTGAGACGATTAGAAAAGACGTCATACTTTATTACTTACATATCACATTGTTTAAATTACGATATATATATATATATAATTTTCAGCATATGCAAAAATGGTTTTTCTAAGATGATTTATTTCGGTGAGTCAGTTCTAAGACTGGTGTAATACCTCTTCAATCAGGTTCCTCCAAGATGATCAATCCATGGCCCTAGTTGTCAACTGGTGGTAAAACCTTGTCTTGGTGTTTCTCATCAGTTAGTCCACCGTTAATTTTAATATTTATATATAATTTTACTATCCTAAAAGCTTATGTCCATATTTTTCATGAATACTATTTCTGAGATTCTACCCTTCAGTGTAGCATATACACTTATCCCCCAATTTACACGGTACTTGTTTTACACGTTTTCGCTTTTACACGGTTTTCCAAATAAGTTTTTATTTGTTTTTATCGCACTATACTAAATGCTACTGTGATTGAACACATGCGCTGTGTACACATCTCACGAGGAATCCCGAGCTTATGTGCTGACTTGCTGCACACGCACAGTGTCTGTATTTCTAATTTAAAAAAAAATAATTTTCGATTTACACGTTTTTCTCAGGAACGTATCTACCGTGTAAATCGGGGGATAGGTGAATAAACAGAATCGTCCAATACAGTATTAGAGCTCTAAAAAGCGCTTTGGTAGATTAAATTAGCGAAAAAAAAAAAACTGGAAGAATTCACCACTGATGAGCCAAGCCCTCCCAATATTTTTTTCATCGTAGTAAGGACAGTTGAAGTTTGTTTTATGTATAAAAGAAGCATTCGTGTTTAAATCCTTTCATTTTTTATTTATGTAGTACGACTGAATCCTCATGATCTGATGCATACTTCAATGTCTCTTTTAACCAATCTTTTTAGTAGGCTACCTTATCACACGGCCAATCCAATTCAGTTTCTGCTTTCTTAATAATTTTATGAGAGAATCTTATATAAGAGATGAAAGTTAAATTTAGTGCCCATGTGACAAAATACATCTGTCATAATTTGTATAACGCCCAAGAGATGTAATTTATTTTCACCATAATAAGTACACCTATCCCCCGATTTACACGGTACTTGTTTTACACGTTTTCGCTTTTACACGGTTTTCCAAATAAGTTTTTTTATCGCACTATACTAAATGCTACTGTGATTGAACACATGCGCTGTGTACACATCTCACGAGGAATTCCGACCTTATGTGCTGATTACATATTTTAACCTGTCAATGCATTTTATTTTTATTTCTGTGTGCACCTTTCCCCCGATTTACACGTTTTTCTCAGGAACGTATCTACCGTGTAAATCGGGGGATAGGTGTATGTTAAAATGTAAATACAAATTAATCCATCTATAAATCTGTTCAAAATAAAGGTGGGAACCAGCGCGCGCGGGCGAATGCTACGTTATGCGTTGTTCCACGAGTGTGGAACAAATTATTTTTCGAAGCATACATGCATAACTGTTGCACCCTTCCATTCGACCACGAGAGATACGACATATATATACTGAGCGTTTAAAGTTCGAGGAAATGTTTAAAAGTGCTTACAACAGAAGTTGAAAGATGTTGTAACAATGATGTAGGATGCGAGGAAATGCCTCTGAACGACACTTTTTTTTTTCTTTAAAGCCACGACAACAATAAATAAATTTACCGCAGTAAAACGGAGATGAGTCAACTTACCATAAAAATCTTTTTGTTTGTTTTTCTTCCTCAAGTGAGTACAAACATGTTGTTGTGACCTTGAAACTTGTATAATGACAAGAGTTGTTCTGATGATTTACTGAATGTGGTTTGTTTGTTCCCGCAGGACAATGCTGTGGAGTCTGCTAATTTTGGTAAGTCTGATATATTGATTGTATTGGGTAAAGTTGTTGTGATAGTTATTCAGAAATTATTAAAATAAGTAACAATAAGTGTCTTTTTTGTGTGTGTGTTGGAAAAAGCGAGTTTTCGAGCATCGATGCTTTATATTGACTTATTAAAGTCTCTTCTTCTTCTTCTTCTTTCTTATCTCCACTCAATCATTAGGGTATCAAGTTGTGACCCTTGATAGTATTTGACAACCATCATGACTAGGTGAAGTAGAATGTATCTGCCTTTGTCATTAAGACTGGGAGCACTACTTAGTGGCAGGCCGACTTAGCTCCAAAAGAAATGGCCGCCTCTGACATGAGGAACAGACGCCATGTGCAGCCGCTCCTAACATGGAGTACAAACGCTGTCATCCTGTATTCCTAGATTAGGAGCCCTTACAGGGTACTATCAGCCGGACCAGCTGAACCCAGGTTTTTTAGCGAGCTTGTTACTGCTCCCCTCCTCCTTTTTCATCTGGGCTTGGGACCGGCAAAGGCGGAGTTCTAAGTATCAAAGTTAAATGAAGAAATACTCCACAAGTTTTTATCCACTTTGATAAGCTGAAAGAAGAGCATTGATGGTCGAAAGTTTACTTTTTCAAACAAACAATACAATTCTCACACACTTCTGTTCTTAAATACCCGTTTAATGATTTTTCAGAATGCATGAATGACCAGTTTTTTTTTTTTTTGTCGTTGAGGTACAGCTTACACACCAGGATGATAAGGTCCAGCACCCCTAAACACGTATGTAGTTAGCTTTTCTTTATTAATCAAGAATGGGTATTTGGTCAATTCTGGAATAATTAAAAATAAACGAATAGTTAATTTTTATTCCGACAGATGGCGTAAGCCATCAGCAACTTTTAGTTGCACGATCAGTAGATACCCTTTTTTTTTCTTAATTTATCTACCTGATCCATCTGATTATTTAACATTAGCAAGAATAGAAGAAACTCAAGTCTAGGAGACTTGTGTATAAACCATTGTTACTCGTGTCATTCTGTATCCGTAGAAGGACATCTTGCCAGAAACTTGTACAACGTCCTCTTATATAAAGAATCTCTTCTCCCTGACTTTTATTCCTTCTTGAATAGAGAATAGAGAGGGTATTGTTGTCTTAATAGTGAGAATAATTCACTTGGAGATTACTATATTAGCAAAATTTATGATAATTCTGGGGGGTCGGTGGAAGGCTGGTTAAACCGTTTGGTTTTCGACCACTACGACCCGGGTTCGATTCCCGCATTGGACACTTTTTTTCTGTTAAAAAAATATATATTAAAAAATGCTCCAATGGCTCCCCGATTCTTGCAAAGTCCAACCCCACCAGCGAGTGCGAGTAATCAAACGGGTCTCTGGCATATTTGTAAGTGCAAAGTCGAACTGCTTTCACATGTGTAGACATGTTGTGCGCTTACAGTAAAAAAGCAGTCGCTAACTACCCACCATGATTATCATGGCCTGTACCACGTGTACTAGGGATAAGCAAAAAAAAAAGATAATTCTATTTATCAAACAACACCGCACATGCCTTCCGAAACTTACAAAATAAGATTATCAAACGGAATAAAGGAAAGTTATCATTTTGTAGCTATTTCTGTCTCCGTGAAGTACTGCAAGTATTTGTACAAAGTAATCTATCCCAGAGTGTTGCGAGATAAATGGAGACAATTTACATATGTACTTTCTGGATTATTAGTTGTGCTTCTGAAGATGACGGCTTTAATATCTGATCAGCCTTATCTCTATAATTAAAATTGACTTCATATTGAATTCAACCTGCCTCTTAAATGGACTGCAAGCGCTATTCAGAGCTGTAAATATTTCGATAAAAGCTTCAAGGAATTCTCAAGAATGGCGGAGCGACAATTTCTCTGAAAGGTGTGTTAGGACAGATTATTTATATGCTGAGATTTTACCATTATGTTCAGCGTTATTTTACTCCGTAAATTCCTTGACTCTATCCGCGAAGAATTCATAGCAGTTCTCAGAGTCCAACATGGAGACTGTCAACAACTCTGATGTCCAGGGTAACTGACACTAATCCAGTTAGTTGTTCCTACGACAGAAGGATGTGGAAGCCTGTGGCGGGTGAATAAGATGTATGTGTGCAGGTGGGCAGTGTGATCAGACAATCAGGGACGAGGAGGGATGGATCTTCTCCCCGGGCTACCCTTCGGACTACCCGCCCAGCCGGATCTGCAGCTACGTGGTGCAGAGAGCCAATCCCCGGACCTGCAATCTGGAGATGACGGTGATTGACTTCGACCTGGAGTCTACTGAAGGATGTTTCGCGGACTACCTCGAGGTGGAGGGAGGGCAGCGGCTGTGTGGGGGGTTGGCGGCGGGGACTAAGAGTAAGCATTCTTTCTGTATTGTGTTCATTTCTCTCCTAGGAAGATTCTGTGACGTAAGAGCCTCACTTAAGTAGTCCCAAGCCACAGCCTTTTGGTGATTGATTTTCTGTATTGTGGCCTGCTTGTTCTTTGTAAGGTTCTTCCTCCATTCTGTATTGACATCTTTGTTTTCTGTATAGTTCTTCCTCTCTTTTGTATTGTAGCGATGTCTCTTTTCAATGCATTAGAATATTCTGGGACGTAAATGGCCATCGTTTCCTTAGGTTGTCCCAAGCCACGCCTTTCGGTAAATGATTTTCTGTATTTTGGCCTCTTTGTTCTTTGTGTGGGTCTTCCTCCATTCTGTATTGACATCTTTGTTTTCTGTATAGTTCTTCCTCTCTTTTGTATTGTAGCGATGTCTCTTTTCAATGCATTAGAATCTTCTGGGACGTAAGGGCATCATTTGCCTAGGTTGTCCCAAGCCACGCCTTTCGGTAAATTATTTTCTGTGATGTGGCCTCCTTGTTCTTTGTGTGGGTCTTCCTCTCTTCTGTTTTGTGGCGATGTCTCTTTTGTTAAATTAGAATCTTTGGGACGAATGGTTATCATTTGCCTAGGTTGTCTCGAGCAAAGCCCTTCGGGGCGTGTATCAAATATCTTTCAGAATTATTGTCCCGATATACACGCTAAAAGGTACAACTTCCTTTTGTCCATGTCAGTGTATATTTATTTATTTTTCAATATATCACCAAGATATAATAATTTCATCCTTCAATTTTGATACTGTTTTTTATCTTTCAAATGTCCCCAGGAGAAATTTTTTGTAGTTACGTAATGCTACATAATGGTCTCCAACATTTCTTTTGTTCTTTTATACCGAATAATACAAATTATTAGTTGTTTCGAGGTACCTCAACATTACAGGTTTTTACATCCTTGATATGGTGACGCTGGTATCTTTTATACCTTCCACAGGGGAATGATACCTGTTTTTAAATTTTAAATTATAGAAATTAAAAATATATACACTCATGGATGAAACTTAAAAATATTCGCCTAAGCACAAGACTATTCTTGCTAAGTTCCTCGACACTGCCATCGAGCATGCTCGGGACTGCGATTCCATTATTCGCGAGGGATTGTCAGAACTCAGGGTGGCTTTAAGCTCCTGATGAAATCCAGATGTCCCCTCGGTGAGGGCTCCGCCTGATGTAAATATTAAATGTAAATATGTATTTATCATTATATTTTTATCATATTTAACTTGCTCTTATAACTCTTTGTGAGTGTAAACGTTGACGAGGTGTCAATAAAGTTGTTTAATTGTCAAAATTGTCATGGATAAAACTTAAGGAATCGTAGTTTTGACGAGTTTAATATTTGTTTTTGACTCGCGCTTTAGATGTTGTTCTAAATTCGAAAAATCACGTGAGAACGCCCTTGCAAACCTCAGAACAATTTTTAACCCCTTGCCAAATGTTTTATTTTTATTTATTTCTCCTGACGAAGACAAAAGATTTTTGTCAAAACGTTGAGAAAATAAAAAACTCCAACTGGCCGAAGTGTGTCTATTTTTCATATAAAAACTTAAGGAAGTTGTACCTTTTAGTATGTATATCGGGATTATAACTCTGAAAGATATTACAGTGACCTTTATTGAAGACATGCAAGATAACCAAGTGTGAACAAAATTGACTCTGTCTCCTTAAAAAAAAAAAAAAAAAAATAGACGACCAGCGATAGCGAAGACCTACCACTTTCTTAAGTTTTGTCAATGAGTGTTTATATATTATGATATTTATATTTTTTTTTTTGTTGTTGTTGTTGATATTTATATATAAAAAGAATTGATTTTTAGGAAGGTGTATTATACTAAGTGCCGTCGTTTGGTAAAATTATGAAAAAATATATATATTTATTATTATTAAGTCTGTAGTTTATTTTTAATAACTCAAGTAAAATAACTCTCAGTTAATAAAGAATTTGTGTGTGTTAATGTGTGTGTATATTTATTATTATTAAGTCTGTAGTTTATTTTTAATAACTCAAGTAAAATAACTCTCAGTTAATAAAGAATTTGTGTGTGTTAAAAATTATGTCATAATTTTAATAATTAAAATAAATGAAAATAAAATAGAATATATATATATTAAGTAAATATAATGGACACTTTTATTTTTCCGTTCATCATTAATCTTCATAATTCACCCTTTCATACCTCATCCAAAAAGGTTAGAAATAGTCAATATTTCTCCTTGAAATAAAATTTAGATTTTTCATTGAAAAGAAACTCATGCGGTGTAACTTCAAGTGTCGTTTTGCAATCACAGGCCGCAATGTATTATATTGTATAATATATATTAAGGGTTGTGCTGTGTGTTAACTGGAAGTTATACTTCTAGGTGCTCTCCTGTTGTGAAAGTCATTTTAGCTAGAAAGCTAGAGAAATAAAAATGGTGCAAGAAACTTAATCCAGGATTGCTTATTGATTTTATTAAATTATGAACTATATTTGTGATAACTTGTGTTGTGACAACGTTGTGTCGACAGAGAAGTTCCCGTTCCTCGGACGCACCATGACACTGAGGTTCCGGAGTGACGCCCAGAGACAGGCCAAAGGTTTCATGCTGCAGCTCAAACAGCTTCCATGCGACGGCGGAGAGACCCAAGCTGTTGCCCGTGGAGGTAAGACCCGTGTTGACCAGAGAAGCCAAACTACTAGATTGTCATGTGGAAAATTAGTGAAGACCAACTTCGGGATGAGACAACAATTTATTTCAGGCAAGAACAAACTATGAATGATAAACAAAAGATAAGACACGGTAGAGTAGCACAGAGAAGCAAAATATAAATATAAGAAAATAATGTATAGTTGGCGCGTTATTGCTTTGTGTTAATTTATGTCTAACTGACCTTGTCTTTATTGTTTGCGAAAGAGCATTGCTCGATGCAAATATTTGAATGTAATTCTACTGTCCTATAAGCTTATATCCATAGTTTTCTTGAAAACCATTTCTGAGATTCCATCCTTCAGTGATGCATATAAAAGCAGAATCGTCCAATACAGTATTAGAGCTCTGAGAAGCGGTCTGGTGGATTAAATTGGCGAAACCGCTGGGAGGGTTCACCACTGATGAGCCAAGCCCTCCCAATATATATTTTTCATAGCAGTAAGGACAGTAGAAGTTTGTATTATGTATAAAAGAAACATTCGTGCTTTTAAATCCTTTCATTTTATATGTATAGTTGGCGCGTTTTATTGCTTTGTGTGATAAGAAAATAATACTCTGCTAATAAAAAAATACTTTGTTACAATATATATATATTATCAAAATAACAAAATCTCGTCTGGAAGAGTTTTTTGTAACGTTTTTAAAATTATTATTTAGTCGAGTTTTTTTAAAGCATTTCTGTCTTTCTATAGGAATAAAAAAAAAACAGGGAGGTATAAGAATATAAATTGTGAAAATCGTTTAAAAAGAAACTCATTGTGAAAAAATATTTGTTGTTTTTATGTGTTTAAACCTCTAGGTGGATTCTTCTCAGTTTGCTAAAGCTGGTGTTGTGGCTTTGTCACTGACTTGAGGTTGCTAGTTTTCGGCGACGGTCAATAGATGGCGTCTAGTTTTGACGTCTATTTTGACGGGAGAGGTGACCTTTATAGATGAATATCCTCCCGGTAAAATTTCCATCTAAATTGTGTTTAATATTAAGTGATGTGTTTGTAGACGGGGGATCCTGCGACCAGTTTATCAGCTCCTACCTGGCGACAGTGTACAGTCCCGGCTACCCCCGCAGTTATCCTTCCAACTCCCAGTGCAGCTTCACTGTCAAACGTGCCGGACCTTCTGTCTGTCGCTTTACCATGGACTTCCGTGCCTTCGAGCTGGAGTACAGTCCGGCATGCTGGAAGGACTTCCTGGAACTGCCAGATGGGACTCGACTCTGCGGAGCGGTCAATCCAGGGAAGAGAGCACTAGCTTTCCCTGAAGGCTCGGATCTGGCTGTGATCAAGTTTGTAACGGACAGTTATGGAGCGGGGACTGGCTTCGATGTGGAGATCGCACAGATACCTGACTCCTGCGGGACTGCTCCGTTATTGCCTGGTCCACCAACTGCTGTTATCCCGGGACCACGTCCAGGTGAGTCCAACATACCTAAAACCCTTCAATTTATAACTTTTTTTTCTTGATTCAATCAATCTTTCAATGTCAGGAGAACATCATTCTATGTCCCCCTCATACTTTTACACTGCACGCGTATATATTTGTAAATATTTCTTGATTCAATCAATCCTTCAATGTCAGGAGAACATCATTCTATGTCCCTCTCATTGTTTACATCGCTTATTGCAGCCTCTGGTTTTGTTTTAGATATAGTTAGGTTATTCTATTCAGGATAAAAATGTGAAAAAAGTTTTAAAAATACAAAATTATCTTCATACAAGGAGTTACTTTTACACTGCACGCGTATATATTTGTAAATATTTCTTTTATGTGTTTTTGTGTCTATGTCTCTGTGTTTTGTCTATGTGGTCTTTTTTTTCAATTAAGCCCGTTGAAAAGCGATTATCACATGAAAGCTGCCAATTTAAAATAAAAAGAAATTATTGTGAGAAAATATTTTATTTTAAACGTTTTCACAAATTTATCATGAATATTAGGGTATCAAGCCTGTATAGCTTGAGAGAATAGCATCATGTCTTACAGTAGGGTATGATACAATACTGTAGAATGATGGAATAACTAGTATGTGTGTGGAATCAGTTAATTATTAGGTTAGTTTCAGGTTGTATTTTTTTTTTTGAGTAAACAGTGAATGGAATCATTAATTTTGTGTTTTATTTTATCTCTAGCTCACGTTTTGATATCATTGCAGAAAATTTTATTCAACCTATCTACCTGACTTAACAAATACAGTGGTACCTCGACATACGAGCGCTCCAACATACGAGTTTTTCGAGATACGAGCCGACGAGCAAGTGATATTTTGCTTTTAGTTACGAGCGAAATTCGAGATACGAGTTCGGTTCGGTAGTGTTGAAGATATTAATCTGTGATTTTTTAAATGTTTCTTTTTGACCAGTACTTTTGTTTTGTTGTTGTTTTGTTTTGAGGAGATACAAGAGTTACAGTCACAGCAGCATACTGAGGTTATGCAAGTAATTGGTTTTGAGGAGTCAGAGGAGGAGGTTATTTCTACAAGTGAGATAAAGGAGATCATAGGAAAGTGGGAGAGAGTTTCACAGTTCGTGGAAAAAAAAAACACCCAGAGAAAGTTGCAACAGGTCGTGCATCTGACCATTTTAATGACACTTGCCTAACTCATTTCCGGAACATTCTGAGAGAGAGGAAGAAACAAACCTCCTTGGACATGTTTTTTTCTAAACGGACTACAGTTGAAAGCGAGAAAAATGTAGCGAAAAAGGCAAAGACCAGTGAGGATATCTAATTTATTTCTTTACATTCTCTTTTTTGTTTTTGTGTGCAATAAATATTTGATATTTATAAATACGTTTTTATTATTTAAAACCACGTAACAAAAATAACTGGGGTGACATTTTGGAGATTGGAACGGATTAATGGTAGTTCAATTGTTTTGTATGGGGAAATTTGCTTCGAGATACGAGTAATTCAAGATACGAGCAAGGTTGCGGAACGAATTAAACTCGTATGTCGAGGTACCACTGTACTCATATTTCATATATCTACTTTCTTATACAAAACTGGCTCTCATCTATTCATTCTTTATATATTTTACTTCATTATATACTTCCCCCTTAGTGCTATCTAAAAATAATCAATTTCCATTTACTCTGAATTATAATTTAAAAAAAAACATATTGTTTCAAAGTATTTATTATTTGATGTACAAATTTTGATGTTTTTTTTTTTTATTACTTTGCGGAAACTTCCCTCATTGTTTCTCTTGTATTTTATCAATTTTAATTGGTGTTTGTTTTAAATAAATTGCTGTGTTATCCTGAAGTTTGTCTTTTCTAATTTTCTACGTTACAATATATTTTTACGTATAGTCATCACACTCCAACAACCTCTATTTTAAGATAAATTGAGGACATTTTTATTTCGTTTTTTTTTTCATTTCATTTTTATATCCTTGGAAGCTATGTAATCATAAAGAAATTTTCACTTTCTATTTATTTATTTTTTTAAAGAAGTAAACTTTGTGGTTTGCCTCCATTTTCTGTTCATATTGAGAAATAACCAATTGGTGTGACCATGAAATGTCAATTTTCAGTTTGGTGACGTTTAAATTGAGGTTAACTATAGTCTTCTGCTTCTAAATGGCTGTAAATTGGGGTCATTTAACTTTTTATTGAAGTTTTTTCTCTCTCTTTTATAGTCTTTAACAGTAGCTGTGAAAAGTTAAGAGAGAGCATTTTTCATTTGCTGGGAATAAATCTATCCGATAAAAAGGACAAAAGATATATAGAGAGAAAAATACATATTTATAATATATTTAAACTCAAGGACAAAACTTGAGAAGGTGGAAAGTCTTCGATGTCGTCGGTCATTTATTTTTATTTTTTTTAGGGAGACATAGGCAATTATGCTCACATTAGTTATCTCGTGTGTCTTCAATAAAGGTCACTGTAATATCTTTCAGAGTTATTGTCTGAATCCTGATATAAATGCTAAAAGGTACAACTTCCTTAAGTCTTGTTCATGAGTGTATACACACTTGGTTATCTCGTATGTCTTCAATAAAGGTCACTGTAATATCTTTCAGAGTTATAATCCTGATATACAATGCTAAAAGGTAAAACTTCCTTAAGTCTTGTCAATGAGTGTATACACACTTGGTTATCTCGTATGTCTTCAATAAAAGTCACTGTAATATCTTTCAGAGTTATTGTCTGAATCCTGATATACAATACTAAAAGGTACAACTTCCTTAAGTTTTGTCCATGAGTGTATATTGGTTATCTTGTATGTCTTCAATAAAGGTCACTGTAATATCTTTCAGAGTTATTGTCTGAATCCTGATCCTCGTACATGCTAAAAGGTACAACTTCCTTAAGTTTTGTATATATATATGAGTGTAATGGTTTAATAGTGTATCAAATATTCTGGTTTTATTATTTCCTTGAAATATTATCGTGGCACAGAGCTGTGAGTGAAAGTTGCGGGATGTACAGGGAGCTGTGATCAAATGGTAGCCGGGCTGACAGGACGGTTCAGTTCCCCAGGGTTCCCCGGACCCTACCCTCCTTTGCAGCAGTGTACGCTGACCATCCGTCGTGCCGGTCCCAGCGTGTGTCGTGTGGAGCTGGACATCCGCAGGCTGGACCTGGAACGAGGTCCTGAGGGCTGCAGCCGAGACTTCCTGCTTCTACCTGATCGCACCAGGATCTGCGGCTCCTTCCGTGGAAAGAGTGGGTCCCTTCATACCCTATCTCTTAGCACTTGCACGTGGTTCTTTACCTACTTGGTCCTATGCACAGCACCCTAGTTCTTTTTTCCCCTATTGGCTGGTTCTTTTCTTGTTGTTCTGTTGCCGAATGCCCGATGGCGCGAAATCTTTGTTGCCCACAGAAATCTTGGAGTTTATCGGAGATGCCAAGTACACCTTTCTGTACTTCCTCAGTGACGCCTATCGCAGTGATTGGGGGTTTGAGATCGTAGTGACTCAGATTCCAGGATCCTGTCTTACATATCCTCCAGGTAGGTTCGTCTATGCAAATCAAGAGAGTGTTAAACATCGAGTGGATCTGTGTATCTAGCGGTCTGCGATCAGAAAGCTACTGGCTACGTTGGTAGATTCACATCGCCAGGGTATCCAGGGGACTACCCACCTGGACAACTGTGTTCCTACACGATCCGTCGTGCTGATCCCAGCGTGTGTGAGGTGGAACTGGACTTCAGACTCTTCGATGTCCGAACATTCCGTAGCACCTGTGCTCGGGACTTCCTGGAGCTGCCGGATGGCACACTAATGTGCGGCCGCACGGCTGGGAGCAGTAAGTCCGGGTGGTGTTAGGGGACCAAGTAGGATGACTGTGTATACTCAACCTTTCCTCCTGACCAATCATCCAATCTGGCCGTTTTTTCCAGGATTACTCAAATTCGCCCCCTACAACGACATCCTGATGCTCCGGTTCAACAGCGATGGCTTCGGATCAGGACAAGGTTTTGATATCTTCGTGAGGCAGCGCCAAAACTCATGCTCGCAGATACAAAGTGAGTTCCCGAAATCTAGTTCTTCAAAATTTCTACATTATTATTAATAGCCTACTCATTATTATATCCAACCTATATATATAATGGAGCTAGTAGAATTGCACACAAGGCAATTATGCGCCAAGCACGAATGTTTTTTTTTTCTCGAATAAAATCACCTCATACTGTCCTTAACTACTAGGAAAAATATTTTGTGGGGGCTTGGATCATCAATCGTGAACCCTCCCTGCGGTTTCACCAGTTTAATCTACCATACCGCAATTTAGAGCTCTAAAATTGTATTGGAGGACTCTTCTTGTAAATCGAACACTGTAGGGTTGAATCTTTAGTTATGTTATTTAATCAAACTATGGACAAGTTTTTCGAGCAATGTTCTTCCGCAATTTGAACAAGGTCAGTTTCGTATAAATTTAACATACAAGGCAGCAATAACGGGCAATCATATTCCGGAAAATTAAAATATTAAAGCACGAATTTAGTTAATACAACAAGCACACACTGTTGTCCAGCGCCGTGTCGAGCTGAACTGACCGCTGCCTCCGGTCGTCTAACTTCTCCAGGCTTCCCTCTCAACTACGCCCCACGTTTACGTTGCGTCTACTCTCTGAAACGTCCTGACCCCCGCACGTGCCGGGTACGTCTAGCCTTCCCGACGTTTGACGTGGAGGCCAGTACCCACTGTGCCAAGGACTACCTCGAACTGCCGGACCGTACAAGACTGTGTGGCCGCGGGGCTGCTAACAGTAAGTTACCAATCTCCTGGTACAGTACCTTGTTGTGACGGCGGGGGGATTCTACAGGGATCCTGGAGTACACCACCACCAGGGAGGACGAGACCCTCGACTTGAACTTTGTAACCGACGGATCAGGATCCGGACAAGGATTTGATATGCAAATTACACAGATCCCCAATTCCTGCGGCAGCACTCCTCCTTCCAGCGGTAAATTTACATATCACCCTTTATTTTTACTTCAAGTTTATTACACTTTCTACAATTCGAACAAGTTTAAAATACGATAAAAAATAGAACAAAGGTAAAAATACATAGTACATAGTTTACTCATCACCACTTAAATGAGCATTGAAGATAGCAAAGCTCCATCTAACGGAACAAATATCGCCTAAACGTTAATTTAGGTTTGCACGGGGGTAGAGCAATAAGTACCTGTTTTTAGAAATACACTCATGGATAAAAAACTTAAGGAAGTTGTTCTTTTTAGCATGTATATCGGAATTATAACTCTAAAATATATTACAGTGACATTTATTGAAGACATACAAGATAATCAAGTGTGAACAAAATTGCCTATGTGTCCTTCAAAAAATAAAAATATATAGACGACCGACGATATCAATGACTTTTTACTTCCTTAAGATTTATCCATGAGTGTAGATGGCGTTGCTAAAGCAATACGGTGTTGTTGTTGACAACACATGCTGGCATTCTTCAAATGAGCACCCGCAAAATTTCGCCCAGATTCTTGGGATTTGTTTTAATTTGGATGTCATTTCAGTGAGTCATCTCACGCTGTTTAGGCTAAGATGAAGAAAGCTCAGTATCGTTCATTGATTCGCTTCTTTTTTAATTTGACCATATGACCTCTTTTCCTAATGAATCAAGGAAAGCCAACCACGTACGTGTTTACTATTGGTCCTCATTATTCTAGTGTAGACTACACCTCAACGACCAAATAAAGTTCTATAGACATCCTGAGAAATTAAGGAAAGTAATATTATTCAACAAGTTGAGAACTAAACTTGTAACGATTCGAAAATAATGAAGCTAATCGTTTCAAGTTTTAGTTCTGGTATTTAAATAATGATTTGTGTTTGGTTCAGGCTATAGGTGTGTTCGCTAAGCTATGTGAGGGGAAACCAAATTGAAACATACAGGTATAATAAATGATAAATCCATTCGAATGACTGATGCAAAAGGCATCAATAAAGTTCGGCATGGATGGATGGTGAGCTAAGATAGTACGTCAAGTCCAGTGTGTGGGTCCAGTGGACTGCGACACGGTGGTGTCTGGCCAGACCGCAGTCCTCAGTTCCCCCAGCTACCCCGCGGACTACCCGTCCAACGCCGCCTGTACCATCACCGTCTACCGCCTGGACCCCCGGACCTGCGCCGTGAGAGTGGAGTTCCTGGATTTTGATATGGAAGACTCGGCCGGCTGTAGTGCGGACTACCTGGAGCTGGGCGGGGAACGGCTCTGTGGGTCCCAACGTCCGCCAGACAAAGGTAAGGTGATGTGGACTCTGGGAGTCCGGGGATAACAGCGGCGGACTGTGCAGTGATCAGATTCTCCTCAGGCGCCCCCTTCCTCACCATCTCCTTCCGTAGCGACCAGGTCGTGGCTCGACGGGGCTTCCAGATTAGGATCTCCCAAGTCCCGGACTCTTGCTTCGGCCCCAGTACGTATTTCTTCCTCTTCCCCTACATATATTCTCTTTGAAAACTAACCTGTTCATATTTTTCTTTGTAAATATGTTTATCTTTTTGAGCGTTACCTAATAAAGTTATTTTAGAACAGGGAACCAGTAGGTGCTAACCCCGGGACGATGCCAGGTGCCAGGGTATGCGGCACGGTGTACGGAACCTCCGCAGTGATACGGTCCGAGCCCAGCCCGTACCTCCCCGACACCGACTGCTACTACCAGGTGGCCCGGTCCAGTCCTGCGGTGTGCCAGGTGTCGTTCCACTTCCGTCAGTTCGACGTGGGGGACGACAGCGATACCTCCTGTCTACGGGACTACCTCGAGATCCAGGGTGTCAAGTACTGCGGCCGGCGGTCTGGACAGACCGGTGGGTAACTCTAGGTTACATACCGTGTTACACAAATCTCCATATGGGTCACTCTCTAGTCAATTATGCAAATGTTGTGTATGAGTGCAAAAATGTTATGCAGCTTGTAGATCATGTAAATAAGTCCGTTGAAGAGCCTTGGTGCGCACGAAAGCTTACCTTTTAAATACATCATATACCGGTAAAGATACTCATTGCAAATATACTCATTGACAAAATTTAAGAAAGTTGTACCTTCTAGCATCTATATCGGGATTCAGACAATAACTCTGAAAGATATTACAGTGACCTTTATTAAAGACACACGAGATAACCAAGTCTATACAAAACTGCTTCTGTCTCCCCTTAAAAAAAAACAATGGTTGCCTGTAAAGTCGGTTTTACGGGCGAAGATTTTACGTGACAACGGTAGAATATTTATTGATATGAATATAATTAAATTGCACAATAGGAACAAGGAATTGAATGAAAATAAGAATTGCAATAATTTTAACTATAGAAATATATTTTGTTTACTAAAACATTGTACATGTAAACTTAAACTTAACTAATTCCTATTTGAGTGATTTTGTTGAGGATAGGACGATGATAGGAGAAATATGAAATGAAAGGAAGTGTTTCTGCTGTAATGTGTCTTGCGAAAGTCAAGTCGATAGTTGTTCCTTTTAACGTAGTTGACTTAGAAACGTTTGATACGCAATCAAGATTATACGTATTTTTAATGAAATTAAGAAACGAGTTGTCAGGCTTTACGTTTTTGTTAAAATCACCACACAGAAGAATCGGTATACTAGAATCAACTTGCACGAACGGTGGCACGTACTGGCTGTTGTGAATGTACGGACCGAGTCCTTGCCATAGTAACATTCCAATATCCTGCATACTAGCTCCTGGATGAATATATACAGCACCGAGTATAAACTTGAAGCTAGTTTTAGCGGCGAAGCAAGTAACTTCAGTCATGCACATGTCACCCTTGGTTTTAATGACACGAGTTACGTCTGTAATCGCAACTTGGAACACTTCCGCCGTAGATGTCGATGATAATTTACGATAGATCGCCACTCCACCAGCCGCGTTGGTATTTGAAAATCAAAACACTTATTCAGATCGAAGGTTCAAATTTTTGCTAAATATATTTGAAATTAAATATAATTTGTAATTGTAAATGATGAAGTTGAAAATTAAAACATTTACTTAAATTAGATGTTAAAATTCTTGCTCAACACAGTTTAGATAAGGTTTTCTTATATCTGCCACTTTTTCTTAATATTTGTAATTTTAAAGAATCAATTCGAAAATCAAAACATTTATTCAGATCGAAGGTTCAAATTTTTGCTAAATAAATTTGAAACTATTTAAAATTTGTAAAATAATAATTAATTAATTAATTAATTTTAAACTAATAATTTACTTAACACTATCAACATTTATCAATAGTATGACATAACCTATAAACTCAGTTTCTCAACTTTTGTGTCAATCTAACAATTAATCAATCAATCATAGTTTACGATAATGAAATATCAGTGTACAATTATTTACCTTTATTGTTGTAGTTGTTGTAAATGACGAATCTAAGCACTCCACATTTTCACTACAGACACAGCTGACGATACTTTAACCACACGTGTGAACTTGTATTATGACGCTTTCTTGTTTTTCCAACGCCAAGAACGTTCGAGAAAGACAGAGACAAGCATGCGCCGATTCAATGCGCCTAATTCTCTAGCGCTGCGCGCGCAGCACTCTCGTTCGGTGACTCATCGTAACGTTACCGGGCGTTACACTTTTTCATAAGTGACTCCCAGCCGCAACCTAATTTAAGACGTTGTCACGTCAAAAATAATAATAAACGATTCCAGCGACATCAAATACTTTCCACTTCCATATTTTTTTTGTCTGTGAGTGTAATATTTTTAAAACTCTAATAGGTATCTCGAGTTGTAGGTGTTGTGTATGGACAGTTCTGGCCAACTTCCCGCCCTACCAGAACCAGCTGACGACGCGGTTCAAGACAGACGGTTACGACCAGAGGAGTGGGTTTGTCATCGAGGTGACCCAGCTGAGCTCCGGGTGTAAGTCCGGGGAGGTGGGTGAGTGCGGCGGTGCTATCTCCGGGGAGACCTTCCAGCTTTCCAGTCCCGGCTACGGCCGCGGCTCCTACCCGCCCGGGCTTGACTGCACTTACGTCCTGCGTAAGTCCTCCTTTGATGTCTGCGCCCTCGAGGTCCGCTTCTCCACCTTCGAGCTAGAGGACAACTGCGACAAGGACAGCTTGACCTTCGGGGATGTCGCGCTCTGCGGTCGTCTGGATCCCGGCAGCTCACGTGAGTGGTTCTCCACTGATGCCCCACCCCATATATTCCCTAGTTGTAGTAAGGACAGTAAGGAGATGCGGGTATCATGATGGGTAGAAGTTGGCGACTGCTTTTACTGTAAGCGCACCACATGTGAAAAGCAGATTATAAACATAAGGTAATAAGACCAAATCCAAATAAATAAATACATGTTGGGTAGGAGTTAGCAACTGTTTTTACTGTAAGCGCACCACATGTCTACACATGTGAAAAGCGTAATTCGACCTTTTTCGATTACAAGTGTGCCAGAGCTTCTTTGTAGGCTTGGACTTTTGCAAGAATCGGGGGCACCATTGAATATTTTTTTTTACCCCTAGTACACGTTGTACAGGCCAGGGAAATACAGTAATTAGCAACCTCTTTTACTGTAAGTGAGCAGTTGTATAGAAAGCAGTTTTTATTTGTGAAAAGTACAAAAATTCTCGATGTAAATAGTTTTATTTCTTGTAAGGTAGTCTTGATTCTTGATATATCAGAAAATCCAATCATGAACGCGTTTCACGTTAAATACCCATTTCTTGATTTCTCAGGAAGCTTCTTAGAACAAAATTTTGATCGTTGAGATACAGCCTACACCACTCTAACGAGGGCCAACAGCCCAAAACGCGTTCGTGGTTGGCTTTTCTTGATTTATCAAGAAGATGGATTGGCCAAATACAACGGAACAAGTATAAATCAACGTTTAGTTGATATTTGTTTCACTAGATGGCGCTCTGCTATCTAATATGTTCATGTCAGCGGTCAGAATATGCCTTTTTGTGAGTGTGTGTTTTTGTTAATATATATAGAGTATGAAAAATAGTACAAAGGTGAATTTGAACTGAGAGATCAGGTGAATAATTTAAGAAAAAGGCATCTCCTCATCGTGTAACTAAAATTTGATAATGGCTTGCGCCATCTGTCGGAATAAATACGTTATACCCACGAATAGTTGATATTTATTCCGACAGATGGCGCAAGCCATCAGGAACTTTTAATTGCACGATTAAGAAATACCTTTTTTTTTTTCTTAATATATATGTATGTGATAATCTGTATATATGAATATGTAACCCCACCACAATCTCTGCAAAATGTATCGTCAAAAGGTTTAACCCGGCAGCGGTCGCGCCCTCTTTTATACCTTGAAAGGTCGCGGTGGGTAAAATTTACCCACTTTTAAAAACCTAAATAAATCAAATATTCTTTTCAATATTTTTATGGTATTCTATGTTAGAATAATGATTCGTCTATTAAATATTTTTTCATAAAATCCTGCGATATAAAAATCATATTTTATTTATTTTATTAATAAAAGTTAGGCCTCGCGAGAAAGGAAAAGGAACAATTAACAGGATTGCATCATCCAGGAAGTAAAGGTTACTTACCTGGACCATTTTTTTTTTTTTTATTGAAAAGACTTTTGAGAGGGAAGGGTGGTGATTGAGATTGGAGGTATTTGTACATAAGTAAAACTTTAATAAGGCTTAGAATGGGCTTTCGTTCTAGACCCATTATTCGTTTTTTTTTCTTATCCTTTTATTTGTCTAAATTAGACAAGATCTTGGAGGTCATGCTCATAAAGAAGTTCTAGAACTCTTCTTGGTTCTCTGTACAGGGATCCTTTGTCCTTTCCAATACAATTTAGTATATGTTGGGGAGTGGCCTCTTCGGTTTTGCACATGGTGCACATGGGGAAGCTTTTGGCTCCCTTCGTAAAACGGGATAATGTCCTAGTGTTAACTATAACGTAGCGATTGTGTCCATCAAATTTGAAGGAAGTTTTAATTAATGAAGGAGTTTTTAGATTAATGATTTTATTTAATCATTACAAACATTACAATTAAAACATAATATGAAGAAAATATATATGTGGGAAATACAGCAATCTAATTAATAAATGTGTTATCGAACAATCAACAAACAACAGAGTAGTCCAATATCAATAAAATATAATCAATGATAATAAGCTTGGTAATTAAGTCCAACAAAGCCCCCTTTAATTTCAAGCTAAATATCTTGAAGGCGAATATCGACAGACATTCATAGCTAAGCTGCTACGTCACAACGTGACGTCACGGCCTAAGATGGCGCTACTTGACTTTCCTTTGTTTACCGGAAAAAAGATAACATTTAGGCCTAAATAGCAAAGGAATATTATATACACACATTGATATCAAATAAAAATAACAATATACACACATTTTTATATTGAGTTGGTCTTATAATTAAATAAAGAGAACAAATGGATTAATTTTTCCTTTGATAAAGCCTTTGTTAAAAAGTCAGAAATGTTGTCTTCAGTTTTTACATATTGAATGTCAAAAATATTATTTTTCAATTTCTCATGTAAAAAAGCAATAGATCTAACTAAATGATTAGATTTATCAGTTGTTTGACCAGACTTAGTCAAAAATATTGATGCTTTGTTATCACAAAATATTTGTATTTTAACAAAATTAGATGTAATTTCTTCAAATAAGTATTGGATGTAAATGGCCTTTTTTACAGTTTGAAGTAATCCACATATTTCGCTATCACAAGTTGAAAGACATGTGTTGTTAATAGTCTTACTTGACCAAGAAATGAGATTTTTATCTAAATAAAAGGTTAATCCAGCAGTTGATCTTGCTGTATTGGATCTGCCACAAATCCATGATGCATCTGTGTAAGCCTTTAATTCGACATCTCCTTTAGTATATATTAATCCACACTGCTTAGTTCCTTTTAAATACCTAAGAATTCTCTTAGCTGCACCCATGTGCATTTCTCTAGGGTTTTGATTATATCTGCTTAAAAGAGTAACTGCAAAGGCAATATCAGGCCTAGATTTAGTTGAGAGATAAAGCAAAGAGCCTATTAATTCTTGATATTGAGTCTTATTGACTTCCTTAGAGCTATTAAAATTATCTAAATTAGTGTTAGTATCTAATGGGGTTGAAATATGCTTGCAATCTTGCATGTTATATTTTTGTAAAATTTTATTTATGTAATTTTCCTGTTTTAAAATCAGTCTAACATCCTCTTTAATAATTTCAATGCCTAAAATGTTACAAGTTGTTAAACTTTCTTTTATTTTGAAGTGAAGTCTTATTTTTTGTATTATATCATGCAAAATTTCAGGATTAGAATTAATGATTATCATATCATCAACATGCAGTCCTAAAAGTAAATGTGAATTGCCATTTCTAAAAGTAAAAACACATTTATCAGATTTAAGTTGTGTTAAACCTATTTCAAAAAGGTATTCTGTAAATGTTTCATACCATACCCTACCACTCTGTTTAAGTCCATACAATGCCTGATTTAGTATACATACAGAGGTCTTTTTCTTGTCATCCTGGTAGCCTGGAGGTTGGGTCATGTAGATGGTCTCTGAAAGTTTTCCATACAGGAATGCTGTTTCAACATCAAAGTGGTGAAATTCATATCCTGCCATTGTAGCATAGGCTAGAAGAGTTCTGAATGAATCTGTTTTCATCACTGGAGAAAATGTTTCTGTGTAGTCTGTCCCATATTCCTGAGAGCAGCCCAAAGCAACAAGTCTTGCTTTGTAGATCTCCTGATTGGTTTGAGGATCCATTTTCTTTGAGAATATCCATTTGGATTTTATTGCTTTAGCACCTTCAGGTAATTCAGTAAGGTCCCATACATGATGGTTCTGAAGTGAATGAATTTCCTTATCCATTGCTTGTTGCCACAAAGGTGAATCAGGATGATTAATTGCTTCTTCATAAGATGATGGTAGCAAGTTTCCATGGGAAAGCTTGAGTGCTCCTACAGTTGGATCATAGGTGGGATCTTTGTCTTCATTGTCTTCAATAGGTTCATCATCTGAAGAAAGCTCATAGTAAAGTTTATCTTTCAAATTTGGTCTGAGATTGTAAGGAAGTTCAGAATGTTCATCTTGATTTTCAAAATCAGAATGAGAATGATCATCATGATTTTCTACTTCTTCAGAAGTTTCTGGGATAGTCTCTTCTGGAAAATTGTAATGGAAATATTTTTGAGTGTCATCTGAATCATTTTTGTTTAGTATTTCCTTTCCTAATTTATTTTCAAGAAATTTAACATCTCTTGTTTCAATTACATTTTCATTTTCAGGATCAATTAGTCTCCAAGCCTTTCTTGTGCTTGAATATCCAACAAATATTCCAGCCTTGGCTGTAGGTTGAAATTTTCCTCTTTTGTGCTTGTGTACATAGTAGTAAGCTATGCATCCAAATATCTTTAGATGAGCTACAGTTGGCTTTCTATTTGAAAATCTCTCTTCAGGAGTTATCCATCCCAATTTTTTACAAGGTGTTCTATTTTTCAAATAAGCAAAGGTTGACATTGTTTCTGCCCAATATCTCAATGGAAGTTGTGAGTCTATCAGCAAAGCTCTTGTTCCTTCAATCAGTGTTCTGTTATACCTTTCTGAGATACCATTTTGTTGGGGTGTGTAAACATTTGTCAGTTGGTGCTTTATGCCTTTACCTTTTAAATATTGAGTCATTTGATGATTTGTGAATTCTTTTCCATTATCTGATCTTAATTGTTTGACTTTGATTTCTTTTTCCTTTTCAATTTCTTCAATGAAAGATCTGATGATGTCAAAAGTTTCCAATTTGGATGAGAGAAATTCTACAAATATTTTTCTAGAAAAGTCATCAACTAGTGTTAATACATATTTAGCACCTCCAATTGATTCCTCTTGAATTGGTCCAATCAAATCAATATGTATTAAGTCCAATGGTCTAGTAGATTGAGGATATAGAACTGGTTTGAAGGGTGTTCTAGGATGTTTGGCCTGAATACAAACTTGACAAGTGTCCATATTCTGGGATTGGGTATTGAAATTGTGAGCTGAATTATTCTTCAACATTTGCTTCATGTATTCTTCATTTAGGTGTCCCAATCTTTTGTGCCAATCATTCCAGGTATGAAGAGTAGCCTTTAAAGCCTGTGATGGAATTTCTTCTGGTGCTGATGTTTTGATTATGTAGAAATCATTTATTCTTTGGGCCATCAAAATTTCCTCTCCATCTTCCTCCATTATATGTCCTCCATCCTTATCACAAAGTACTTTTTTATTGTCATCTACCAGTTTGTTAACAGACATTAAGTTACCTGACAATTTTTCAACATATAGGACATCATTAAGCCTAATCAACTTATTCTGTCCTTCAATTTCAATTGCTCCTTCTGCATTGGATATTATTTCAGAGTCATCTGCAAGTTTTATTGTTTTGTGAACCTCTCTTTCTTCCTTTAATAGATCTCTATTTGATGTCATGTGACAGCTAGCCCCACTATCAATCACCCATTCTTCAGGTTGTTGAGTAGTTTCATATTCTTTGATGTTGGACACATGTTCCTCAGGTTGCAAATTTACAAATTTTGCCTTATTTTGATGTTCAGGTTTATTCTTTGAGGTTTGTTTATTTTCACTCGCTCTATTATTTTTAGGATTATGCCAACATTCTATAGCCTTGTGGCCAGGCTTAGCACAAATGAAACAAATAGGCTTATTACCATTTCTATTTTTGTGGAAATGCTTACTGTTTGAGAAAGATTCTTTATGCATTGTATTGAATGCTTTGGAATTTCCTTCCTTTTCTTCATGAGTGAATCTTTCATGGTATAGTTTTAAGCAATTTTTAAGATCAGAAATGCTTACCTTCATTTGGGAATTCAGTTGAAGTGCAACAAGGTTATACTTTTGGGGTAGTCCTCTGATCACTGAAGTGGTGAATTCTTGATCTTCTATCTCTGCACCAAGGTTTCTTGCTTGTTCCAATAGCTTCTCTGATCTGTATAGATATTCTTCCCAATTTTCTTCTTTCTTCATTGTCAATCTTGAAACGTCGTTTCGGGCCTCAATGATCCTTTTCTTTTTATCTCCTTCATATCTTTCATGCAGCGCTATCCAAATATTTTTGCTTGTTTTGCAATTTAATATTAAGGCGACTAAGGAGTCAGTCATTGCACATGTGATGATTCCTTTAGCTTGAGCATCTTTCTTCTTCCATTCTTTGAATTTAACTTCATCTTCTGGTGGATCACATTCCAAAAGGTCGTCCAATTCTTTGCCTACTAAAATTGATACGATCCTAAATTTCCAAGAAGCGAAGTTTTTTCCGTCAAATTTGGGAACTTGTACACTATTCTCCATTTTCTGAAGATGTGTATATCTTACCTTTTCGGTAAATTTGTTTTATTTTCAAGAATGTTGACGCTCGACTAAGCCTTTTTTTATTTGCGCGGTGGGAGAAGTGCTCGGCCCATAACCATTGAAGGAAGTTTTAATTAATGAAGGAGTTTTTAGATTAATGATTTTATTTAATCATTACAAACATTACAATTAAAACATAATATGAAGAAAATATATATGTGGGAAATACAGCAATCTAATTAATAAATGTGTTATCGAACAATCAACAAACAACAGAGTAGTCCAATATCAATAAAATATAATCAATGATAATAAGCTTGGTAATTAAGTCCAACAAAATTCGAAGTTAAGTAGTGTTTGGTATGTTTCAGGTACGTTTGAATTCCTGGAAGATGAACTCAAGATTAGGTTTAAAACGGATGGATTCTCCAGTGGCGTGGGCTTTCTGCTCACTGGTAACCAGGTGAAATGTTAGTTCAGCCATTTCTGTCAACATCGAGTGCAGACTGCCTTTCCCCCTTTCTATATATATTGTTGTTTTATTTCACTCATTAAGTCCATTATATTTGTGCATCAATATGTATTGTGCAAAATTATTGAAAATTACATTTTTTAAATTGAATATAACAGAAATATATTATTTTGTTGTTAAATTAAAAACAGACACAATTTATGAAATACACGATAGTATATTTGTTAAACTTTAATTAAGAAAATAATTCGTTTTATTTTATTATAAGCCTCGGTTAATAATCAAAATAATCAAAATTTGTCTTTATAATATTCGGAATTTAATTATATATTTGTTTTATTTCGATATTTTCAAAATGCACTTTTACATTTGCGTTCTATCTTGTTATTTACGTTTATTTTTGTTAAAGCAATGCTGCCAAATTACAAGTGTACTTTCATAAACTCTACGAATTAAATAAATATATATATTGTTAACGAATTTTTTTTAAATAAAAGAGACATCCATATTTTTATAATACGTTTGTATATATTAATAATGCATTTTTTTCTCTTAACATTGATTTTTTACTATTTTTAAACTTAATAACAATATATTCACAATTTTTTTTGGTTTATTTAAAATCTTATATCTCATGTCTTGTTAAATAAAACATATTATATAAATGTGTTTATTTATTTCTCACATTTCAACATAATCAACTACAGTCTCCATACATTAGAATCCTTAAATATAAGGTAGTCCTAAAAGTTCGTGTTTTTCTTAAAACGTTTCTTATTTTTTTTTTATTTATTTATCAATTGCAGAGTACACGCTATATCCACAAATCGGATCGTGAAATATATACATTTAAATGAAAAATAAAAAGTAGTTTAAAGAGATATATACATATTTACATATCAGTATGATCACATTAGTAGTCACTTATTTAGTTAAGTACATTCTGCAGAATTTATTGAATCTTTGGTGTATGTCCTTAGTGTAGACCACATGTTGCATATTTGTTATGGGAAGTTGATTTAGTTCCCTAAGGTCAGCGGGTAGTCAGTTAATAAGTGTCTGGGATTCTGTTTTTCGCCTCCACACGAGCATCCAGGTGATTCAGCTTGTATTTCTTATTGGCGAATAATATTATTACGGCGAATACATAATACAATTACTTTATACATAATGCAAAGACATTATATATAACGGCGAATTATATTGGTACTTTGATTTTTTTGCAAGTGTTTTCGAACTTTTGGGATAAACCTTGTGATAAAATGAAAGCTTCAATGAGAACGTGTGCTACTCTTCGTTATTAAAACTAATGAATAAATCTTCAATATATTTGAAAATTAAGTTTCTAAAAATACACTCATGGACAAAACTTTATGAAATGGGAAGTTTTTGATATCGCCGGTCGTCTGTTTTTTTTTTTTTTTTTTTGAAGGAGACAGAGGCTGTTAACACTTGGTTATCTCGTGTGTCTTCAATAAAGGTTACTGTAATATCTTTCAGAGTTATTGTCTGAATCCTAATATACATGCTAAAAGATAAAACTTGGTTATCTCGTGTGTCTTCAATAAAGGTTACTGTAATATCTTTCAGAGTTATAATCCCGATATACATGTTAAAAGGTACAACTTCCTTAAGTTTTGTCCATGAGAGTCTATATAACAATATTGTCGGTTATTTAAGAATTTCTTCTCTCGATTGTAAACACACTGAGTAACAAAACATAAAAAGTAATTATATGTTAATTAAATAAAAAAATATTCTCTTTTACAATATAAAATAATAAATTTGCATATAGTGATAGGTACCAAATGTAAATATGTAATAAGCGCTATGTAGATAAAATAGTAGCATTGAGATAGACAAAAAGTAGCCAAGAAGAATATAAGAAACATAAAAGAAGGTAAGTATGTACATTGTTTTTATACTTTGGCATCTTATCGTGAAATTGAAAGTTGCTGATGGCTTGCGCCATCTGTCAGAATAAATATCAATTATTCGTTGATTTTTAATTATTTCAGAATTAGCCAGATATCCATTCTTGATTAATCAAGAAAAGCTAACAGCGTACGCGTTTCGGGGTTTTTCTTAATTTTGTGTTTAATTAAAAATACATATATTGTATCAAAAATAATTTATTTACCAATATTTCAGTTGGCTGAACGTCAACCTTTTTCAAGGTACAACAACGTAATTATGTCATAAATATACATAAATACGTTGTTGTAACTTGAAAAAGGTTGGCGTTCAGCCAACTGAAATATTGGTAAAATAAATTATTTTTTGATCCAATATATGTATTTTTAAAATTAAATATCTATTTATGTGTTGTTCTATTTTCAAACTAATTATAATTGTAAATATTCCTAAAAGAAATCAATTCATTGAAGCGAGCGCTTTATGGACCCAATATCAGCTCGACGGTGGCGCTCGAGTGGCGGAAATTGGAACTAAAGTTATATTTATTTTTTTTACGCCCCGTTTAAAATATGGTCACCTGGGTATATTATATAAGTTTAACTATAATTCTTGAAATAATTATGACAGTAATTAATATTCAAATTTCCCTTTAACCGGCCGAAAATACCACAAATACAATTTTAGTTCCCGTTTCTGCCACTCGAGCGCTACAATCGAGCCTATATGCGGCCTATAAAACTGACTTTAATGAACTGTATCTTTTGATTTTTGTTTTTTAGTTAAATAAGATATCAATCTGACTTCTATATTTAGAATTTTTATTGAATTCCTATAACATTACATTTTAAAATATTTCTGTATATAAAATAGAAAGATTTTTATATAATTAAATAGTTTGACTTTCTAAATGCGCTTTAATTTTTCGCACTTCGCGATTAACTTGAACCATTACTAAAAGATTAATTTTTTTTATATAATAAAAAAGAAATATTTTTCAGTATAATTAAGATATAAAATTGATGCCGATAAGTATACTCATTGATAAAACTTTGTACCTTTTATCATGTATATCGGGATTCAGACAATAACTCTGAAAGATATTACAGTGACCTTTATTGAAGACACACTAGATAACCAAGTGTGAACAGCCTCTGTCTCCTTCACAAAAAAGAAAAAATAATAATAAAAAGACGACCGGCGACATCAAAGACTTGCCACTTACATAAGTGTTGTTTGTGTGTGTAAATAAACAGCTATGAAAGTGGCCATTACTATAATTTACCTTTATTCAGGACGCAATAATACAAAGGCAATTTTAGTTCCAACTTCTGCCATTCGAGCGCCACAGTCGAGCTGATATTGGGTCCATAAACTGACTTAAAAAAAATGTTTATACTCATATCAAAATAGCTTCCTAAAACATGTTGTTATTTTGTTATTATTATCATTTCGGGAGGATATTGACTTTTTAAAGAAATTCTATCTAATACTCATGGATAAAACTTAAGGAAGTCTTTGATGTCGTCGGTCGCCTGTTTTTTTTTTTTTTTTTTTTTGTGTACACTTGGTTATCTCATGTGTCTTCAATAAAGGTCACTGTAATATATTTCAGAGTTATAATCCCGATATACATGGTAAAAGGTATAACTTCCTTAAGTTTGTCTATGAGTGTATATTGGTTATCTCGTGTGTCTTCAATAAAGGTCACTGTAATATCTTTCAGAGTTATAATCCCGATATACATGCTAAAAGGTACAACTTCCTTAAGTTTTGTCCATGAGTGTATTTTGGTTATCTCGTGTGTCTTCAATAAAGTTCACTGTAATATCTTTCAGAGTTATTGTCTGAATCCCGATATACATTATGAAAGGAACAACTTCCTTAAGTTTTGTCCATGAGTATGTATATTTAACAGTACAAAAGACTCCCATTGGAGACCATAGCCTAAAATCATGTCTTGGACCTGGTCTTACCTGGAGGTAGTCTCTTATCAGAGGTTCTGTTTTCTGTGAAATGATTCTCATGACTTGGGCTGACATGACAGAGTTTAAGATGAAAGAATATCTCCAGGAGAGACCGAGTTTGAGCATTGTTTTTAGACTGAGGTCTCTCATGAGCGACTGACTGTATTGTAATTGGGGGTTGTTAAAGCGCCTACAATAAAGAAGAATATGAAAATTCGAGACTATTATAGACGCGTATGATTCTTTTAAAAATTAAACAATTTCTACTGCCCATATAACAACGGTTTGATAGATTAAACTGGCGAAACCGCTGGGAGGGTTCACCACTGATGAGCCAGGCCCTCCCATTAATTTTTCAATTTCAGTAAGGGCAGTAGAAATTGTTTAATTTTTAAAAGAATCATACGTGTCAATACAACAACAAAAAGGCTTTTATTAGGGCCCATTGCCCTGTATGGATTCGCCACACAACAACAAAATAATACAGTAATTTTTCCTCCCTTTCCCCATGTGCACGTGAGTCTTTGTTTGAAAAGGAATTTATTTACACATCTGTGTTCTAGAACTCTCCTCACTACCTCTTTTGTGTATGAATCTATTTACAGTTGATCTGTAGAAATCATAGAGTTCTATTAGAGTTATATTTTTATTTTCTGAAATAGTTCTCAGCGTCTTCAGTGGGTTGCGAAATCTCCTCATACGTGTCAATAATAGTTTCGAATTTTCATAACAGATGGCGCGCTAATGCAACATCAAAGAAGACCATCCAACAACTTGCCTTGGTTAACTTACAACAACACGATCTAGGAGATATACTGCGCTAAGATAACATGTAATCTTATCTTCTAACTCTCCTTTAAACATCTTCATCGCACCATCTGTTGATGTGTTGCAACTATGTTGCAACCTACCTGTTGAATAGAACATATCTTCTTCTTCTTTCTTATCTCCACACTGGGTGAAGTAGAATGCGTCTGCCTTTGTCATTAAGACTGGGAGCACTACTCAGTAGCAGGCCGTCTTAGCTCCAAAAGAAATGGCCGACTTTGACATGAGGAACAGACGCCATGTGCAACCGCTCCTAACATGGAAAACAAACGCTGCTCATCCTGCATCCTTGGATTAGAAGCCCTAACAGGGTACTATCAGCCGGGCAAGCTGAGCCCAGGTTTTTTAGAGAGCTTGTTACTGCTCCCTCTCCTCCTTTTTCATCCGTGGCTTGGGACTGGCAAGGGCGGAGAACATCTCACAACTGTGAAATCCACTGGCTGTTCACAGCTATAAGTGTATAATATAGTCACTATCAACATTCTCAGCACAATATTTTGTGTGTCAACAAGCAGCCAAACGATGGTACACGTGAGCAGTAAAAATTGTTTTTGTTTATTTTTAATTAATTACTTTTATCAGAGAAACAGCCCCATAGAGATGATAGGGATAAATTGTATTTGACCATTGACCACCGTTTCGTGGCAATGTGTTAAATACAACGTGCCAATTATAAATTAATCTTCGTCCTATTTAGATTTCGACC
The DNA here is from genome assembly GCA_030710605.1 of Cordylochernes scorpioides. Lineage (NCBI taxonomy): Eukaryota > Metazoa > Arthropoda > Arachnida > Pseudoscorpiones > Chernetidae > Cordylochernes > Cordylochernes scorpioides. The sequence continues at coordinate 41,751,808 of CP092884.1, forward strand.
CGGTGATTAGAAATGTCCAGTTACAGCTCCATCCCCTCCTACAACCGGCCCGGTGAGACCCTGAACATCATGACCTTCCTGGAATGGACCATGAGCCCAGCACTGCACCAAATAAACCATCTGAGTAGTACATCCTTGCCTTTGTCAATATTGTACCTAATCAAAACTCTCCGGCCTGTTTAATCATAGTGAAAAACTGAAGCATTGTATAGGTTTGATATGTAACAGGTTTCCTCACCCAAGGCAGGTTTCAGAAGTGGATGGAGGACCCTCCAGGTGGTGTCCAAGGAGAGTCCGCTGTCCAGGAAGATGGCTCCAGCGAGAGATTCCAGCACATCTCTTAGGACCTTGGGAGCTTCCTGCTCTGTCTGGTAGTAATAATTAAATACACTATATATTAAAGAACCCCTAATGTTATATCAGAAATTCATTTATCAATGAAATTTTTAAAAGAAAATCACAGATACACAAGATATAAATAATAGATTTTATTTAATAAACCATATATATATATACGGGTTGAAAAGGAAAACATTCTTAATCTCGTGTCACATTTTTCAAATATATCCAAATGGAATATTAAATACAAAAATGTCATCATATATACATTTATGTGAATATATGTCTCAATATAATGTATTAAAAATACCTAAATATAATATGAGATAGTCATCAAAATACCATTTTTTTTACCATCGAAAAAAAAAAATTCCATATTTACATAATATGTATATGTTACATTTAGCGAGCCATCTGTTGCGAGAATTCGAAACTCTTATAGACGTGTGTATGATTCTTTATCAATATTGTTTGATTTTTAAAAGAATCATACGTGTCTATAATAGTTTTGAATTCTCAGAAACAATATGTATACACCCATACCTCGCTTTGCGTCGGGGTTACGTTCCAAAAAAACACGACGCAAATTGAAACGACGCAAAGTGAAAATATGTGAAGGCGCAATCAAAAACAAAGGTGTTGCTATATTTTAGGAAAAAAAAAATTAAAGACTCGAATCCAAAACAGCGCAACTTCGAAAATCTAACGACGCACAGTAAAAATCAGTAAAAATTAAGCAGCGACGCAACTTCGAAAAAAACGCAAAACGAAACGACGCAAAGCGAGATATTGGTGTATTTTATCTAGAAGTTATTAATATAACATAGAATATATATATATACCAAAAGAGGCACCTCTCCCTTTATTCATACATCAGAACGATGCACTGTTTCATCACCCAAGTACAAAACTTTACTAGTGGTGATAGAGAAAATGAGCCACAACATTTCTACTTTTGGTACATGAATTTCATCCTCCTTTATGTTGTATAATACATTTAATATATATGTCTCTATAAAGAATAATATTTAAAATAAAGAAGGCATCTCCTGACCACGAGCACATTGTGCTTTTTAGATGGCAGAGCGCCATCTGACACCTGACCCACTTATCTTTTTTTTTTTTTCTATTGTTTTTCAAAGAATAATATATTGAAATAATCAAAACAACTTTAAATAGAAACAATGTTAAATTATGGACCGACATGATTTAGTAGATAAAAAGATGGTCCATTTATTAAACACATTATTTGTATTTTTTATCGTACGTTCTAATTATATCTTCAGTGAAACCCAGATACCTGTGAAAATATGTGGGTAATTCTACAGGTTTCCCTATGGTTTTATTTACAATGGCGGTGGGGAGATATAAGTCCTAGTGTGGCACCGAACAGATTTAGTTCTTGGAATATTATTCCTGCTAGGACAGGCTGAGAGAGATTTCTTAGGAAGATGTTGGCATTTGACAGCTTTGATATTGAAAATCTTGACAAATGGAGCTGGTCCACGGATTGATCTTCACCCATATGTTCTACCATCATTACTACTATGTATATACTATTCCCATCCCTGGACATTTTTATTTTTCCGTTTGTCATTACTCTTCACAATTCATCCTATCATATTTCATCCTTAAAGTTAGAAAAAATCGCTATTTCTCTTTAAAATAAATTTCGATTTTTGTTTAAAAGAAACATTGGCGGTATAATTGCAATTTTCGTTTTACAATCATCAGCCGCGTTATATTTTATTTTAAAATATACTCTACTATTATTTAAATTATATTCATAAAAATGGCTTTATAATTCAATTTTGATTTAAAAAAATTATGTTTTCTAAAATCATTTCGTATAACATTATTATTATTTTGTTTTTAAGCAGAAATGAACAAAATTCAAACACAAACAAAAAAAAATCCAAGGTTTTAAATTTTAGCAGTTTTATATATGTAGAGTGTTATGTTGTGGGATGTAAAAGAAAATCCATTATCTCTTACCACAATTCTCTTAATAGTAAAATGATGGAAATATTTAGTTGAGAGACTACATATAACAGTGAAAATATAAATAGAATTATATATACGTATAGATATTCTCATTGAAAATATTTTAGAATTCCAATAGTGACGATTTGACATCACAGAATTTCTCAATCTTTTAAATTCCATGTTTCGTAACCATTAAATTACTACAATGAAACTTTAGATTAATTTGTTGAATAAAAAAAAAGAATTTATTTTTTTACAAAGAAAAGTTGGAAACATTTTGGTCGTATATGCTATCACACACATTTATAATAATAATATCTAATTTTGACATCTTGTTTTTAATGTGATTTATTCTTACACATTCAAGATTTTTGATTGATCTAGAACAGGGATATTATGTATTTGGGACTCAGGATCTGACAATCTTGGTTTTGAATAAAGGTTTGATCTTAAGTCTAACCGTGGGTCTTAAGTCGAGAAAAATCAGCTTTATTTAAATATGATATTTTAGATATAAGTGCCTCATATGTATTATCTCTCTTTCAAACTAGAAATTACAAAAAAAAAAATCAAATTGAGAACAATAGTGCATTTTGAAATCCAATTCTTTTTTTACGAGCTGCCACCTATCATGAGAGATATGGACATTTAAAACAATAAAATTAGTTTTATTATTACGAATTCTTTAACTTTTGACTTAAACGTTGTAGATTTATATTTTGTTTTGAAATTCGTATCCAATTAAAGAAAGTAAATATAGGTAAATTGTCCATATAGAGAAACAGAGATAAATGTCTACAAACAACCAAATTATTTGTAAAAATGTTTGTTTAAGCCAATATGTATGTTTATTTGATTAATGCGTTTAGAAATTACTTGATTCGACAAGTTTGAAAAATGTTAATTCCAACATATCTCTGTGTACATGTTGTTGAAGTATGCAATTACATTTATTTATTTCAAATAAAGATCTGATGAATTAAATCCTATATGTCTATAATTAATAGGCTAATCCTTTAATAGAATGTTCAAATCTAAAAGCTTGAGGGAAGTGTAGAAGGGCGTTGCCCGAGAAAACTCGAAATAAATTTATTTGCAAAAGAAACTCATCCCTCAAGCTTTTAGATTTGAACAAAAATCCTATATGTGTTTAACAAGCATACGTATCGTTAATTTAAAAACTTAAATATTCAAATATATAGCATCAAAACGTTAAAAATTCTTAAATGATAAATAGATAGATATATGAAATCAATAGATATGGAATGATATAAATATATATAGTGAAATTGTCAAATACTCTAAACTTTTGAAAATATTTTTTCAAAATCAAATATTTAAAAAAAACTTTGTTTTTGTCATTATATAAAATGTTTTATGATCTCTAGAATGTATCATATTTATAAAATTCTATTTGTAGGATTATTAAATTCTATTGAATGAAAAACAATATTTAAAGTTTCGTTGTTTTCTAAATGTAAAAAAACAAGAACATTTTGCACAATATTTTTTTCAATATTATTTAACACTTCATATTATTTAATTAAAATGGGATATACACCTATACCTCGCTTTGCGTCGGGGTTGCGTTCCAAAAAAAAAAAAACACGACGCAAAGTGAAAATATGTGAAGGCACAATCAAAAACAAAGGTGTTGCCATATTTTAGGAAAAACAATTTTTTAAAAAATTAAAGACTCCAATCCAAAACAACGCAACTTCGAAAATCTAACGACGCACAGTGAAAATCAGTAAAAATTAAGCAGCGACGCAATTTCGAAAAAAAAAACGCAAAACGAAACGACACAAAGCGAGGTATTGGTGTATTGGATCAAAATATCATCATCAAAATATGTTATAACACCTTGATAAAGGTTGGCATTCAGCCAACTGAAATATTGGTAAAATAAATGATATTTTGATCCAATATATGTATTTTTAATTAAAGATTTATTTATGGATTGCTCTATTTTCAAAACTTCATATTATATATTCTCTCATACTTTAACTATTAATATTTGTTAGAATAAATTTTCAAGATAAACAATGATAGTGATCTGATAGAATGATTTTAGATAGTTTTAGGAATTATTTGCAAAAAAAACACAAAAATATTATATTATTATATATCGTATAAATGTATTTATAATTGTGCATACAAATATATATAGAGTTCTTGTCATTTCTATATAGTTAGTATAAGTGCGACATTATGTTAATAAACAGAAATAGTGTTTTAAAATTCTTCGTCTGAAGATTGAGCAAGGAGCATCACTTGATCTTGTTGCTTCAAATTTTCTACGCTCTTCTGCAACCACAAACATTTCTAATTGTTAGACAATTGACAATTAAAATAATTTTATTGACATCTTGTCAATACATGCAAAGTGCACAGTCTGCACTATTCAAAAAAGATAATATGGATTATATACACTATGTACAATGAATATGGCGTCTCTGCCAGCGCTGCAGAGTGTGATGGAGAATCGCCAGTGGGTCTCCAGCGACACCACGCATTTCGCGATCTACGAAGAATACGTTGATCGCGTACTTCTCCGCTGAAGAGATGAATATGGCGTGGTCCTCGAGACCAACTGGAAAGATCCAGGACTGCAGGTCCGGCGGCCGGCCGATGAATTGTTAGAATAAACCAAGAGAATTTTAAAACGCGGTTTATTAAAACTATTACTTAACTATATCTCTATTAAGGTAACCAGGATTCCTGGAACGTACTTTATGTAAAGCAATTTATATGCTAAACAAGGAAGTTATGCCATGGTTGCTATGTAAACAACAATTCCATAGTCAGCGGTCAAAAATAATAAAATCACAGATATATTCTAACACAAAATATATTTTTGTATAAATAAATATACTTTACACCCATTACACACATACATTTTTAAAAGACATGTATAACTTTTATATAAACGAATATAAATCTCGCTGATGAAAAATATAAAATTCCAAAATATATATATATATATATTTATTTATTGTTTTTGTTTATTGAATATTATTTTTTACGCGGGATTATATATTTTAAATGCCATTCTAAATTTTGAAATGAAAAAAATGTATTGCTTGTGTAATTTTTTCTGAAATGAAAGAAGTATATTTTATTGTATTTCCATAAAAAAATAATGTAGAATATATGTGTATATATTATATTTTTTAATTCAGTGAAAGAGAGATAATATTGTGGGTGTTTACTCATTCAATATAGAAATCAAAGTCCTTGTTGGGGCTTGGTTCCTGACAATGTTAGCCAGGACTTCCTTCAGCCTTTAGTCTGGTCTCAGGTGATGACGATATGTGGTAGAGCTTGTTATTGACTGTACGAAACCAGACCGGCGGATTGACTACCGAGAATGTTTTCCTTTCGCAAGACTGCGATGTAGCAAGCTGGTTGAATAAAGGAAGGACGTCTCACTCGGTTATAGCTGACTGACTGACTGACTTTATTGAATCTTTCACTCCTTTTATATACATATATACATAATTAAAAGAAAGAAATAAAAATTTACATGACCATAGAACAATGCCGCCAAGCAAGTCATTTACATAACTAGGCGCAAACAGCCCTAATAAAACGTACGAAATATTAAAGAGAAAGATATATGTGAATTATATATTATTTTCGTTGAAATAATTAGTTATTAAATTTAATATTCGAAACTATAATAGACGCGTAGGAATTTTTTTGAAAATTAAACAATTTATACTGCCCTTACTGCAATGGAAAAATTAAAGGAAGGATTCACCACTGATGAGCCAGGCCCTCCCTTTAATTTTTCCATTGCAGTAAGGGCAGTAGATATTGTTTAATTTTCAAAAAGAATCCTACGCGTCTATTATAGTTTCGAATATTGATAACAGATGGCGCGCTATGCTTCATAATTAAATTTAATCTTCTCTATTCTTATATTTATACACTGTATAACAAAAAATGTATTATTTTATGAACAGATTGTTATTTTTGATATCTACAAGTATCTACTTGTATTTTTGATACAATGTATATAAACTTTCCTTAATTGATTCTCTGATATTTCGTTAATTTTTATTTGATTGCATTAAAATGAATAGCTTTGTCATTATGAGGTTTGTCTTTCCTAATTTCCTAGGTTACAATACATAAATGTTTGTTAATATTATATTCCTTTTTGAAAATCCCTATATATATACAGTGTACTCCGCTTATAACAAAGTCGGTTATAGCGAAATTCCGCATATAGCGAATGAAATTGTCTGCACGAAAGAAAAGAAGGGCTTAAACCATTAAAAGAACTCTGGATATTGCGAAGTCGGATATAAAGAATTTTCGCTTATAACGAAGTGATTTGCATGTATAAATTTTTATTTTATCCGTTTATAACGAAGTTTTCTCATTTACCATTATAATTGACTAATATATTATGCATAATATATATCAAATTAAAACGTGTGAATGACACAAATTTAATGATACACAACAAATAAGTTAATAATATACAATTTTAAAATATGCAAACATATTATAAGTATTTTTTTTACATTATTTAAACAAAATTAAATTGTTTAATAAACGCTTATATTTTATTAACGTTTACCATGGCAGGAGAACTAAAACAAACAAGAAACTCACTATCTCTGTCAGTCAAGCTGCAAATCCTAAGAGAGATAGAAGAAGTAGACCCAATTGTCCACATTCCGCATCCAAAAGAGGTCTTGGAGAGCATTCAAACTCTGCGATTGTTTCTTCAATGTCAGGATGAGTCCAAGTCTCTTCATAGGCATCTGTCAGACTTGGACAACATCGAAAAGAGTGTTCAGCACTTGTTACTGACTTCTAAATGTCAAAAGAAAATCACAAACTACTTCTCCAAAAACACCTGATGAGGTTGTTATTGATCTTTGTGTTGCTCTTTTGAGTTGAATAGTAAATAAAATTATTGGTACAAAATATTTTTTTTCCAACTGCGGATATAACAAACTTCGGATATAACAAAAGTGATTGTCATGGATAATGCGACTTCGTTATAAGCGGAGTACACTGTAAAAGTCAGTGTATGTATGTATATATTGTGTATGTTTGTTCCTATGTCGGCTATACACGCCCACAATACGTAATTAATCTGGCTGAAATTTTAAATGTATATAGAGTAGAATCTGTAAAAACTTATAGTGAAAATGTCAGGTCTCTATCCCGAATATTCGTCGAGTTATTTACAAATTTGCGTTGCGAATTTGCCCTTTAGCTCGCAAGCAGCGCCTCTAGCGGTGAAGATGGGAGGTAATATCAGCTGAACCAATGTACATGTAAAGTTTGGAGCAGGACACAAGAGTGACATCCACGGCGCCAATTTATAATTGTAACGAATAGTATTTGAATAAAAACATTTAATCTGGTAAAATCCGGGTGTTGCCCGGGTCATTCGCCTAGTTATAAATAAAAAGAAATTTTTCTGAGAGAAGAAGAGTTTTAGTACTAAGTTTTAGTATCGTAATTATACTTGTCGGAGATAGAAGTCGGTGGACGAATGGTTCCCGACAGCCATGAACCGGGGATTGAATCTCGTATTGTTGTGCACTTTTTTTCTGTTAAGAACCTGTTCATATTTTTATTGTAAATAATATAAACCAGGTTGCTTTTTTTTAGCGGTACTTAATAAAGTTATTTTTGAACAGGACCTATCGAAGGGTTGTTACGCCCGAAAACTTGTATTATCGTGATTAAAAAAGAAACTCTTCCCTAAACCGAATTTATAAAATTTATATATTTGTTTCCCGGATTCCACATTTCAAAATGGAAACATCTGGAAGAGTGTTTGATAACGCCGGACCATCTGCTGTCTAGGTTATCTACGTAATGGAAGTGTAATCTTTTCTAATCTATCTCTATCTAAACCACTTTTCTAGAGCTCAAACATTTGGTAATTAGGGTAAGCCATGTGGGATGTGGGGATATTTTAAACATGAGACTATAACGTACCATCTATATATTAAAAATAAAACCACAACGCACACGAATGTTTCTTTTAAAACCAAATGAAACAAACTTTCTACTGTGTCCTTACTTCGATGAAATATATTAGGAGGGGTTGGCTAATAATTGGAGAACTCTACCAGCAATTTCGCCAGTTTAATCAACCAGACCGATTTTTAGAGTTTTAATACTGTACTGGGCGATTCTGCCTATATATGTCACACTAAGGGTAGAATCTTAATTTTGGTATTTGAGAAAACTATGTGTAGTGTATTTGTATATTAATTATGGATATGCAAATATCCTGTTTTGCATAATGGTTTTCATATAATTTTGTATATAAATAGCGACAGCTTTTATCTACCAGTAGTCAGTCAAATTTATGTAATAAACGATATTACTGGAGTCCGTTTTGCCTCAGCCTCGACACCTCACTCTTGGCTACCTCCCACCTTCAAGGATAAAACACTATGGATATAAGCTTTTAGGATAGTAGTATTACTTACGCAAGAAATCTCTTCCGCAAACAATATGGACAAGACCTGTTAGGCATAAATGAAACATAGGGCAATAACGCAGCTTATATATATAGGAAATAGAACCACAAAGCACGATCGTTTCTTGAAACAAATGAAACATTTTCTACTGTTCCCATCCCTGGACACTTTTATTTTTCCGTTCGTCATTACTCTTCATAATTCATCCTTTCATACCTCATCCAAAAAGGTTTAAAATAGTCGATATTTTACCTTGAAATAAAAAAAAAATGATTTTTCTTTTAAAAGAAACTCATGCGGTGTAACTTCAAGTGTCGTTTTACAATCACAGGCCGCAGTATATTATATTTTCTACTGTCCTTACTGCGATGTGTGTGGAAAATATAGGTTTTAAATTATATCCACTTCATCGTCAAGACTCTCATCTGGACCTAATACTTCGCCATGGCCACATTATCTAATGATCAAATATTTTTAAAAACGCAGCGGTAAACATTAAAGTATACTTCTCACTGAGTAAACAACACCAGTAATGGGGAATATGTAATATAGACAACTGTGGGGTATAGTGTGGTTACTTACCGGGAGTTTCTTCTGGAACTCCACCCGTCGTCTGCGGAACCTCCGCCGCAACATGACGCAGACGCACGTACACATGATGACAATCAAAGCAGCAGATACCCCGACCAAGATAGGCAGGACGATGCTGAGTACATATTGGTGGTTCTGGAACCCACACATTTCATTTAGAGCTCACACTTCAAGTGTAAATAGCCGCGCAATCATAGTATAAGGTTCGGTCAATAAATTACAATACATAGTCGGTCATAACCTTTTTATTGATAAATTAGAAAACTAAAACTCTGCATAAAAGAACTCCTAACAGTCTTCTATTTATTAGAATCATTCACAATATATACATCTTCCTTCTGTACACATTTGATCCAGCGTTTTTGGAAACTTGCAAAAGCATTTTGATAAAACGCCTTATCCAACTCTATGAATCACTTTCTAATAGCTTGGAATAGAATTGAATCATTTTCAAATGTTTTACCACGTACAAAACTCTTTAATTTTCCAAACAAGTAGAAGTCTAAGGGTGTCAGATCAGGGCTGTACACAGGGTGAGGTATCAAAGTTCACCCATACCATACAATCTTATATAACAGATGTCCATAAACCTATATTGATCACACAAAATGAGTGTTCATACAGATGTAATGAAAAACCTTTATATATTTAAAATCTTTATAACGAAAAACTATATATAAGGATTAAATTTTTTCTTTCCTTTTTATAACAAAAATCTTTTATCTACAGCTGCGCTAATGACTTTTGAAAACACTAGTGCGGAGTCTAGCGGTGAACGTAATATATAACGAAAATCTATATAAGGACTAAATTTATCCTTCCCTTATTAGATCAAAACATATCTTTAAACTATAGCTGCGCTAATGACTTTTGAAAACATTATTACGGAGCCTAGCATTATACAATAGGCGAAATATGGAGGCTGACCTCAGATATATAATTCTGAATAAGTTTGTTGACAATACCATGTATCACACATCACAAATGACAAGGTACTAGAGAGAGAAAACAAAATTTGATCTTAGTCAAAAATGTCATTTTAAAAGGCTAAGAAAGCGACGTGACTGAACGTAGATAGGTCATGCGCATTAAGACACAATGATAGGTTACTAAAAAGATCATTGAAGGGAACACCATATCAAGAGGACGCCCTCCTAACACATTTATGGACAGACTGAAGAGATGAAGTAAGATAACGTCTTACCGGCAGACTATGGCTAGGGATTTATTAACTTGGAGAAGCCAGGTTAAAGAGGCACATCACAATATTTCAGGACTGATCAAACTAAAATTTAAAATATAAGAATACAGCAAATTCTCACAAAAATACACTAATGGACAAAACTTAAGGAAGTTGTACCTTTTAGCATATATATCGGGATTCAGACAATAACTCTGTGAAAGATATTACAGTGACCTTTATTAAAGACACACTAGATAACCAAATGTGAACAAAATTGCCTCTGTCTCCTCTAAAAAGAAAAAAAAAATAGACGACCGACGACATCAAATACTTTCTATTTCCTTACGTTTTATCCATGAGTATAAATTCCCACAAATATGCAAATATAGCCTCTATTTTTCCTATAAATATATATGCGTAAACATAATAGAAACACAAAAATGTCTAATGCTAATATATCATATTCATATACAAATATATTGCACCTTTGTTAAATAATTTGCTACCCTTCATATAGTCTGAAACATTTTTACTATAAGCTAAATGTGGCCGACAATAAATATATAAGTAGTAAACCAATATAACTTATTTATTATAAAAATACTTACCAGCCAGGAGAAGACTGGAGTTTCATAGAGCTTGTCTGAAACAGATCAAATATTCGTTAACGCTGTACTCACAGATTCATTGAACAACTGTTTCAAGAGTTGAGGTAAAAATAAAGACAAAATTATAGAAATGTGAAAATTTTGTGTGTGAATCATATTTCAGGATTAACACAAAGAGATAGTTATAGATGGAATTTTGCCGGGAGGATATTGATCTAAAGAGACAAGGTTAGTTTGCGGCGATGGTCAATAGATGGCGTCTAGTTTTGACGTCTATTTTGATGGGAGAGGCGACCCTTGTCTCTTTAAAGAGATTGTTGTTAGGCTGTAAGCTCTTTGACGTTTATATATTCCTATATCGTGCTATTATTCCATTTCTTATTTCTAAAAATAGAATAGGTAAATTCAATAGCCAATAATTCATTTAATTCAACAACAACAACAAAAAACCTTTATTAAGACACTATTGTCTTACAAGGGGATTCCCCATAACGGTTATATATGTACATGAGTGAGGAGGAAAAGCAATTTAGAGGGGAGGGGGAGCAATCAGCCATTGTCTGTGGAGTTGAGCACTTCTTCTCTCATTTTATCAATTGCCTTGAAAAATTTAAAATATTTATAAACAAATGTTTTATCCAGCAGGAGAGAAGTAAAGATTTTATATACATGTTGTTCATTGTAGTGAGTTAGCTCCGAAATTTCGCGAATTTCCATTCTCTTTTCATGTAGGAATGGGCAATGGAATAGATAGTGGACCAAATTGTCTTGGATGCCAATATTGCAGAAGTAGCAATTTAAAGGGTCGCTGTTCCAAAATCCCGTGATATCCTCGCGGAAAAGTAACCATAGAATCCTTTGACGGGCTATAAATCGTTTAATTTTCAAAGGGAGATTTGATAGTAAGTAGTCCTCCGTCATAAAGGAGCTACTTAGAAATTGGTAGTGAATAAAATGAGTTGAGTTTTGTATCTTAGCTCGGTCAAATTGGAGTATCTGGTCCACTGTGGTTTGAATAATTCTAGGCATTTCTCCTCGCACAACCATATAATCTTCACAGTTCTTAAGAAAAGAAAAATCCCTAGAGTCAATGATGCTATTCAAGTTATGAATGAAATTGTTTCCCGCTTTTCCCACAATTGAAACTTTCCAGAGCTGGGACAAGCAAACATAGGGTAATCTTGTCCTGTCCATTTTTAAGATCCGTATCCAGAACTTTAGAGTCAATTTCGTAATGTTTAATTCAAGGGACATCCTTCCGGTTTCTGTTCGTAAGATGTAGCCCGGAGTATATCTGGGAAGGTCAAGAAATCGCCGTAGGAAAATATCCTGGATCTGGTTTACAACTCCTATCTGATTTGTCGCCCACAGGGGGGCCGAGTATAACAACGTGGATAAAACTATGGAGTCAAGTAATTTCATCACTGCTCCGAACGATTTGGTTCTTGACTTAGATAGTATTCTCCATACTGCGTTTGTAGCAACCAATGCTTTGCTTTTAAAGTGCTGCGCCACGTAAGCAGTTGGATTCTTGGTAGTTAAGGGGTAGCCAAGATATGTATATTTTGAAGATACTGTCAAGGGTTGTTGGCCCCAAAACCAAACGTCAGATCTGGCCAAGCGGCCTCCATTTCGAAACACTACGATTTTAGACTTGGATTGGTTCAGAGTTAAACCATTTTCCTCAAAATATCTTTTTATTAGATTAATCTTTATTTGGAGATTTATCTTGGATTCACCAAAGAGGACTATATCATCCGCGAACAGGAGGAGGTGTATAGTTCCATGGCCCGGTAAGTATATACCTGGCAGGTCAGAATCATCCAATGTAGCAACCAGATCGTTAATAAAAATAACAAATAAATACGGTGAAAGAGGTTCACCCTGAAGAACACCTGATTGTATTTTGATGAATTCTGTAAAAGAGCCGTTCCATCTGACCGCTGCCATCATTTGAGCATAGTAGTTCTGTATGAGTTTGATAAATCGCCCACTTAAACCAACAAGCGCAAGCTTTCTCCATAAAAGTAGATGTGGAACTGTATCAAACGCTTTTTTGAGATCAATAAAAAATGCGTAAAGTTTCCTTCTTTTGCGGCTTAATGTCATTTGGATTAGTGATGTAAGCGTGAAGATATGGTCTTGGCACGAGTAACCCCTTCTGAATCCTGCCTGGTTTTCCGCTATGAGTTTTCTATTCTCAATCCAATTACTTAGTCTATTTTTTAATATGGATGTAAAAAGTTTTGACAAGTTGCTTATAAGGGCAATGCCCCTATAATTTGATGGTGCATTCGGATCACCATTTTTGAATATTGGTTGGATTATGGTTTTTGACCACTGTGAAGGAACTTGGGATTTAGTAAATATTTTATTGAATAAGTTAGATAAAAGGATTAAACTATTCTCAGGTAAGGCCTTGATAGCTTCATTTGGTATACTATCGTAACCTGCTGCTTTATTGTTTTTTAAGCTAGCGATTTCCCTCGCAATTTCCAAAAATGAAATTTCGGCGTCCAGCTCGGGGTCAGTAGGAATTAGTAGAGTAGGTATATCAGCCACAATTCTTTGAGGAGGAGACAATAAACCCTGATAGAAGGATTCCCACTCTGAGATGTCAATATTTCCTTTTGTGCTAATCCGTTTCTTAAAGGACGCAATTATTTTCCAAAATTCGGCAGAGTCCTTAACATTGCTAAGGGCAGCTTGAACAGAATCAGAGTATTTGTTCTTTTTGTATTTGAGCAATGATAAGTATTTGCGTTTACTCGTAATAAACAAATCTTTATAAATAGGAGTATTGAGAGTCAAATATAACTTAAGATTTTTTTTCATATATGTTTTTGCTGAATAGCATTCTCCGTCAAACCATGGCTTAGACCGCGAACTATCCGCTCTTCCCTTTGTTAGCATTCCTGCTCTCACCATTGATGTTTGAATCCTGCTAGTAAGAGTGTCAGCACATAGATCTATTGAGGCGTCTTCCGGTAGTTGAAGAGCATTTAGGTCTTCGAGACAAAGTTCATATGTCGGAGCTTTATTTATTGACCAGGTAAATTTTCTTACAGGAATATACTCTAAAGGTAGGCTTTTCGCTTTTGTATTGTCTGATCCGTTTAGTTTTAGAATAAGTGGCAAATGATCGGAGTAAGGCAAACTTTCTATACTTAGGTCAAGAACAAGTTCCAGTAGTGCAGGAGAAACCATGAATAAGTCCAAAACTGAAGACCCCTGATGTGAGATAAAAGTATAGCATCCGTTTTTATCACTAATAGATCTTCCGTTTAGTATAGTGAGGGAGTTATCATCAAGGAAATCGACAAGGGTCTCAGCCAGGGGGGACACGGTTGGATCTCTGGAGGTACGGTAGCCGGAAAGCAGAACTGGGATCTGGAACAAGTTGTGGAAAGCACCCAAGTAGCCAATGCGAATATTTAAATCACCGCCTAAAACTATTTCGAATCCTTGTTGCATTTTATTTTCAACATAGCAAAACAATTTTTTTAAATTTTCTAGCTGTAATTCGCTTGGGGGTAAGTAAACAAAAATTGCACACACTAGGGGTGAGTCTGCTATTGAAGCCAGTTTAAATATAACCGAGATCCATTTAGGCTCAATTTCAACTTTGTAGATCAAGCCTTGGATTTCCTTTCTAATTCCTACAAGGATTCCTCCAGAGCTTCTCCCTCGGTTCGAAGGTTTAACAGCTGGTGATTGGTAAAACTCAAAATCTTCTACAGCTAGGTCAAGTAAATAGTGGCACCAGGTTTCAGTTACAGCAAAAATATCAAACGATTTCAAGTAATCGAAGAGAGAGAAGACCGAAGTAATTCTAAAAAATCCATTTATATTCCAGTATATGATCCTTAAGGGATTACCTTTTGCTTTTAAAGGTTTATTTGTAGGGTAATTTGGGTGGCAATGATTAACTGAGCATGTATTTCGGGTTTTCCTATTTGGCGGGATTGGATGATCTATTGATAGTCTCTGTGTATTTCTATCCAATTGCTATAGTTCGGTACCCTCCTTGGTAGTAATTTTACCATTAGAAGCTTGGTAAACCGTGCCATTAACAATCAGTTTGTTATCTCTTAGTTTTGCATTGATTCCTTTATTCAAGAGTTCTTTCCGTTTAGAAATCAATATTCTGCGTTGTTCTCTGATGCTAGGGGAGTAATCCTTATTCACGAAGACATTAATATCTTTAAGTTTGAATGAATTTTTCAATATCTTCATTCTCTCAGTGTGT
Source organism: Cordylochernes scorpioides (assembly GCA_030710605.1). Classification (NCBI taxonomy): domain Eukaryota; kingdom Metazoa; phylum Arthropoda; class Arachnida; order Pseudoscorpiones; family Chernetidae; genus Cordylochernes; species Cordylochernes scorpioides. Next base: position 41,767,228 of record CP092884.1, read on the forward strand.
TCGGAAACCTCGACCAAAATTGGGGCTTTATCTCTTTTGGATAGCCTCCAGCACTTGGAAACATCGATCTCGTCGGAAATTTGCATATTGTCCTTTATTAGTCTTTTTATTTTAACGCATGATTCATTCGACGTTTCTGTACCACTACCTTCAATGCCATAAAAAACTAAGTTTTTCTCTCTGTTTTTCATCTCCAGAAACTCAATTCGCCTCTCGAATTCGCTAATCTTTTTAGCATTCGATGCAACAGCACACGTGGTATCTTCTAGTGAAGACTCGAGCTGTTGTACACGGGAGTCGAATTTCTGCATACCTAGTTCAATTGAAGATAGCCTAGATTCTATTTTTGATCCCCAGTCGTCAATTTTAACAGTAAGTGCCGCAATTAGTTCTCTTAGATCTTTCTCCATAGAAGTTTCTATCGTTGTTTGTCTAGTAGCTTTAGGGCCTGGATTACTTTCGATACCCGAAATTAACAGCAATGCAGGTATGATTATTCTCAGATTTGATTTACCATAACGAACGTATCGAGTAAGATGAATGTTTTTAACTTGATCTAGGTCAGCCACTTTATCGAAATTTGCATCATTATCGTCAATATAGTCCAAATTTACGTAATCAAGAAATAAGCAAGCTCGTAGCTTTACCTGACACGTAATGAATAAAAGTAAAATCATGGTTAAATTCATTTTCAAAATCTAATTTAAACTCTATTGCTGAACTAGCACAATTTTTTTAAATAATAGGGATAAAATGCAAAAGATATAAAGAAATAATAGTACTTGGCGAGAGCCGTAGTTACCTGCTGCCTCTTCGGTTGGCCACCTAGCGGGGAATAATTCATTTAATTCTAGTAAGAGGAAGGGCCATTACCCAGAGAAGAATGACAGCCAGTCACTGAAAAATCGAGAATTCAATAAATTATCAGTTGATGTAGTTGTGTTTTTTTTTTTTTTTCAAATTAACTTCCAACCAAAAATTGATCTTCAAAATTCAATACATTTAAAAACAATCAAAAATACATCTTATAATTGAAAAATCTAAATTCATTTTATGTATATATAAATCTCTTGGAAAATATAAATTAGGAATTATATATATATATTGTGTTAGATTTTTTTTTTTGTGTTCTGTTTTTGAAAAGAGGTGCAGTAGTGGAAAAGTAAAGATAATTATTTACCTTTAAAGTAGATTTTATTTAGAATTACTTGAAGTGAAATTACACATAAAATTATTTATCACTGCAATATAGAATTTATAGAATGAATTCTATAATCGGGATTTTTAAAAAAGGTAGGGTTAACTTTACATATTTACAACAATAATAATTAAAGTGGTAGGTTCTGAATCTATGGTCAAAAAATATATAACAGTCAATGAATGAAAATGAAATACACTGGTGTCCAAAAAATAAGAAACTTAACTAATATTGAAATTTCTCAAAAGCTAATTTATTAACAAATATAAAATTTAGTATACAAATAGTTTAAACTATGGAGAACTTGACTAGCTATATGAAAATTAAAAAAAATTGAAATTAGGAAATATGCAAATTATTACCAACATACCCAAAGCTAAGGCTCCAGATCTTAAAGAAATAAGATATCAATAGGGAGTATGATCACCTCTAACAGCTATCAAGGTCTCACAGCGAGCCCTCATACTGTTTACCAGGCTTTGGAGGAGGTCCAGGGGTAGTACCCCACTCCTCCAATAGAGCCGTTCTTTGCTCAACGAGGGTTCTGGGAGAGGGGTGACGAGCTCCAATACGCCACCCTAGAGCATCCCACACATGCTCTATTGGATTCAGGTCCGGAGATCTGACTGGCCAATCCATCCTTCGAATATTCTCACTCTGGAGATATTCATTGACTAGCCTAGCCCTATGCGGACGAGCATTATCGTCCATAAAAATTAAATTGTGACCAATTTGATCTCTATAAGGTCTTAGATAGGGCTCAAGGATCTCGTCCCTGTACCTTTGGGCAGTTAAAGTGCCCCCAGAAAAAATGTGGAGGGGTGTGCGTCTGCTAGAACTGATGCCAGCCCAGACTAAGAGACTACCCCCTCTAAAACTGTCTATTTCCCTGATGTTACTGGGATGATAGCGGGTTCCAGGCTCCCTCCAGAGAAAACTCGTCGAGAATCTGTGTTTAAACTAAATCTTGACTCGTCACTGAAGAGAACATTGGCCCACTGATCATGAGTCCAGGCATGATGTTCCAAGCACCAATCCAAGCGGGCTCTCCTGTGAGCAGAGGTTAAAGGGATACAGACCATTGGTTGTCTTGCATAAAGAGCACCTTCGTGAAGCCTTCGGTAAACAGTTTGTCTTGAAATTCTCGTTCCAGTAGCACTTGAGAGTTCATTAGAGAGTTGAATAGCTGTCATCTCCCTATGGCGCTTGGCAGTTACGACCAGATAACGGTTTTCAGAGGTAGCTGTTTTTCTTTTTCTACCAGAACCTTATTTTCTTTTGATGGTTCCTGTCTCAATGAACTGTTTCCATATTTTGCTGATCATAGATTTATTCACATTTAGCCATTTTGCTACTTCAACTTGTGATTGCCCTGCCTCCATTCTTCCAACAGCTCTCCATTTTAAATTATCTGCCAAAATTTTTCGTAAACTCATAATTAACTAAGGATTAAATAAAATTATAATTGGACAATTCTTAGATGGGGTAAACGACACGCCAAATAGCACACTTATAAAGACAAGCAAAAATTTGCTTATTTTCAATTTTACCGAATCGAATGGTTGCGATAAATAAATTCTACGACTTAAAATACCTAATTAAATTACTTTTTAGCTTTTAGCGTTGTATATTTTAAAACATATCATTAAAAAACAAAAGTTTCTTATTTTTTGGACACCAGTGTATATGTTTTAAAAATATATATATATTTGTATTTTAGATTATATAATATATATATAATCAAAAATGAATATTTCTCTCATTTTTCTTATTTTACATAATAATGTAACATTATATAACATATGTACCAAAAGAGGCCCTTCTCTCTATAATTCACCGTGCATCGTTCTAATAAAAACCTTTACTGGTGATTATAAAGAATGACCCATAATACTAGTTTTTTTCAAATTCAGACTTTTTTGGTAAAAATTCGATTTATTTCATGACCCCTCTCATAGGGTGCAATGTAATCGAAGCTGCCCATGTACTGATGAGGGCCAAAGCCTGAAACCATGGTATACAGGTTGTTGGCTTTTGTCTGAATTTGTCAAACTGGTGTTGTGGCTTATTCTTTATCATCACTAATAAAGTTTTTTAGGGTAATGCACAGTGATAATTCTGATGCGCAATTAAAAGGTGAGGTGTCTCTTTTGGTATACATATATTAATATTTAAAAATAAAACATATATTAGATGTTTTAAGATGTTTTAAAAATGTTTTCCAATAGAAAAACTATATAATGCTAGATGACACTAAATACACATCAGGCTGTATTAATCCTATTGATAAAGATATATTATAGGAATGACTGACCGTGGCTCTATATATTGATAAATAAATAAAATTTCAAATAAAATATTTTTCAAAATTCGAAATTATTATAGACGCGTATGATTCTTTTTAAAAATAAACAATTTCTACGGACTTTACTGGGAGAGCCATTAATTTTTCCATTGCAGTAAAGTCAGTAGAAATTGTTTCTTTTTTAAAAGAATCATACGTGTCTATAATAGTTTTGAATTTTGATAACAGATGGCGCGCTAATGCTTCAAAATATTTTGTTAAATACACAATTTATTTAAAAGTTGGTAGCTAACATTAATGATCCTTCGCTGACAGGATCCAGATAGAGTTTAAGACCCCAGTCTCTTTCATTCGAGGACTAAATAGAGGTCCAGAAGAAAGGGAACCTTGTTCTTCAAACAATATTAATCCCTAATTAGTATATCTTCCCCACAAATCAAGATAGTTATAGACAAGATATAGTCCATAGTTTTCTTGTAAACCATTTCTGAGATTCCACCCTTCAGTGATGCGTATATAAGCAGAATCGTCCAATACAGTATTAGAGCTCTGAGAAGCGGTCTGGTGGATTAAATTGGCGAAACCGCTGGAAGGGTTCACCACTGATGAGCCAAGCCCTCCCAATATATTTTTTCATCGCAGTAAGGACAGTAGAAGTTTGTATTGTGTAAAAAAGAAACACTCGTGCTTTTAAATCCTTTCATTTTATATATTCCCATCAGAGCCCCAATTAACGAAGTAGTATGGTAGACATTGTTCAGTTGGACCAGACAGTTTACATTGTACAATCGGACTTTCCGTTCTTTCCTTTCATTATACAACCAAAAAGCTCTATTAAGACCTTTTGGCCTTAAATAGATTCTCCTAGTAGAAGAGGGCATATACAGAAATAACAGTATAATAGTAACCTTTCATTATTAATTTCTTTTTATCTGTCGATATGAATTCAGGTCAGATAAAACCCTATATCTTTAAGTTATTTTAACTTCGATAAAACATTTTTCAATCTCTGAATCTTATTTTTACTTTTTAAAAGTTTTTAATATAAAAAAAGGTTTCTAAAAGATCTGTGTGTGACGCTCTAAAAATCCCTAATAAAATGCTCAACTCAAAGAAGAAAAAAATGATAATCAAATAATTATAAGAATTTGAAACTATTATAGACGCGTATGATCCTTTTAAAAATTAAACAATTATCTTACTGCCCAAATCTATAATTGTTTTTTTTAAGAATCATACGCGTCTATAATAGTTTGGAATTCTCATACCAGATGACGCGCTAACGTATCATATTGCCACGTGGAAAATTAAGAAAGACAAACTTCGGGATGACACAACAATTTTATTTAAGGCAAGAACAAACTATGAATGATAGAAAAAAAAAGATAAACAATGAGGAAAGTTTACAGAGTAGCAAAGTATAAACATCAAAAATGATACTCTGTTAATAAAATAAAATAATAATTTGCTACAATAATATAAATGAATATAACATGAAATCCTACATTTTATATAAAAAATTATGTACATATTTTATATAATTAACAATTAAAATTAGAAGAGAAAGAGGGTTGAATAATATCAGCACCAGATGGCGCCCATGGGTTAGTAGAGCAGACGAACAACTACGGTGAGATATTATTATTTCGTGGCGTGACAGGGGGGCCAGATCCATTTATTGATCTTGTTTTTTATCATTATTGGAAAAAAAGAGTATTGACGGGTTTGATTGTGTTGTCCTTTCTTTTTTTTTTTTTTACCCGCTTTCTTAATTAACATCCTTCCTTGCCAGGGAAATAGATACTCGGCAACCCTGACTTTTTGGTCATTAAATTCGTATTTGGAGAGTATCAGTGAGTAAAATTATTAAAAATTTATAAAAATAAACAGTTTTGAATCCTTTAAAAATACATTATTCGATTTTTTTAACATTTACTTTGAACTTTTGAATTTTAATATGTAAATTTTATATTTTGATACATTAATAAGAAACAATAAATTATTTTATTTTTTATTTAATATAATTTAGACTCTATAGACAATAATGTTGCTATAAAAGAATCTTATTTTGAATATACAGTTAAACTGTCTATAGCGCCCCCTCTTGGGACTCACCAAAATATTAATCAAAATTCATAACTATTATAGACGCGTAATTTTAAAAAATAAACAATTTCTACTGCCCTTACTGCAATGGAAAAATTAATGGGAGGACCTGGCTCATCAGTGGTGAACCCTCCCAGTGATTTTGCCAGTTTAACCTACCATACCGCATATATTGCATTTTTCGTCAGTATTTGACGCTGATGCTTTGGCAAAATACAAGATAATCAAACAAAAAATAAGAAACGATCAAATATGTGAAATAAACTCTGAGAGAAAACTGACAAAATCTATAACAAGACTTAGAACAAAACACTATAAAGGAATGACAATACATCCAGATGGCACAAGAACCTATAGGACATGCAACAACTGTCCAGGTGTGGAACTAACACCTACTCACATATTCTCATGTCCAGCAATGGCCGCAGCTTTGCAGAAAGTTGACATAGACCCAGAGCAGCAGCTTTACACACCCAAGATAGAGGACATTGCTGCTGCTGTGATGGAGACATCTGAGACTCTTCTTTCGACACGACAACAACAACATTGCATTTTTCGATCTTCCTTTTATAGTGATTTTGATAACAGATGGCGTCCTAATGCATCATGAAAAATATTAATGTTTCAATCATCCATCCACTAAATATTTTTTCTATCCACATACACTTTATATTTTTACATTTAATTCTTTTTAACCATACAAATACCAAACACAAACCATTACACAAATACATATTTTTAACACATTCGGTGGACGAGTGGGTAACACCCTCAATTCCCGACAGTCATGAACCGGGATCAAATCCCGCGTTAACATTTTGTTTGATATGTTAATAACCTTCACATTCATTGTTGTAATATCATAAACTAGGTTGTTCTTTTTGACAGGTACCTAATAAAGTGATTTTGGAACAAGATATTTTAAACACATCAATTCTCTATTCTCTCTCTTATCAAATTTAATTTCAAAATGTCATTTATCAAATAATTTTTACACTTTTTGATTATATTTTTACAAAGCCTATAACGATGATAAAAAAAATTAGATGGTTTGGTTTATCATTGATGAACTCTCTCAGAAGCTGATTCACTGAAGTCACTTAAGGATTCACCACTGATGATCTAAGCCCTCTCATCTCATTTTTTATCATCTCAATAAGATGTTAAACATAGTTGACGTAGTCATTGATGATTCAAAATAGATACTTAACGTAAAAAGTGTTAATTTTATTCAGATTTATATTTTTCTAATTTACATTGATGGACAAAAATTATGGAAGTGGAAAATCTTTGATGTCTTCGATCGTCTATATTCTTTAAAATGAAACAAAGGCAATTCTGTTCACACTTGGTTATCTCGTGTGTCTTCAATAAAGATCATCGTGTATCAAATATCTTTCAGAGTGATTGTCTGAATCCCGATATACATGCTGAAAGGTACAACTTCCTTAAGTTTTGTCCATGAGTGTATATTGGTTATCTCGTGTCTCTTCAATAAAGGTCACTGTAATATCTTTCAGAGTGATTGCCTGAATCCCGATATACATGCTAAAGGGTACAACTTCCTTAAGTTTTGTCCATGAGTGTATATTGGTTATCTCGTGTGTCTTCAATAAAGGTCATTTTAATATCTTTCAGAGTTTTTGTCTAAATCCTGATATACATGCTGAAAGGTACAACTTCCTTAAGTTTTGTCCATGAGTGTATATTGGTTATCTCGTGTCTCTTCAATAAAGGTCACTGTAATATCTTTCAGAGTGATTGCCTGAATCCCGATATACATGCTAAAGGGTACAACTTCCTTAAGTTTTGTCCATGAGTGTATATTGGTTATCTCGTGTGTCTTCAATAAAGGTCATTTTAATATCTTTCAGAGTTTTTGTCTAAATCCTGATATACATGCTGAAAGGTACAGCTTCCTTAAGTTTTTTCCATGAGTGTATATTGGTTATCTCGTGTCTCTTCAATAAAGGTCACTAATATCTTTCAGAGTGATTGTCTAAATCCTGATATACATGCTGAAAGGTACAACTTCCTTAAGTTTTGTCCATGAGTGTATTTATTAACCAATTAGATAGATACATTTGATGTTTCAAAATATAAGAGCTTGGGTGTTAATGATCTTGAAATCTCTCGTGTGTATAGTCAAAAAACCTTGTAGACAAAAAAAAAAATCGTGAATTGTTAACACCGAAAATATTCTGGAGTTATTCATTAGTTTTAAATTATGTGTAAAATCTATTAGAACACTATCCAAAAATTGATAGTTTATAAATTGATAGAAGTATGTTGTTAGGTTTTTATTATTATTATTATTATTGTATTTTATTAATTAATTATAATTCATATTCATAGAATTTTATTGTTACTTATCATCATTTTTTTGTTTTTTTTTTTTTCTTCTTCTATTTTCTTTTGTGTTACAAATACAACTAAATCGCATTAAATCGTAATGTATTTCTCTTTTGTTGTTTGAAATAAATCGAATTGAGTCAGCTCGTTCTTTCTAGAAGAAACTTCAAAGGAAACGTGCTAACATATGTGTTTTGAGTCCCAAGGATAGCTGTACAAGGTTTGTTGATGATCTATTTCAGTAGAATATAGAGGGATGTTGGTGTTGAAATGGAACGTAAACAACATCTCTGAGGTACTGTAAGCCATGTTTTGATCCAATACATATCCGGTATAGTGAAGAAACACTTGAAAAACACATTATATCAATGTGGAGAATATAGTACACAAGTGAAACTGTACTGGGATCAGGTAGATAAATTAAGAGCATCTCCTTATCGTGAAACTGAAAGTTACTGATGGCTTGCGCCATCTATCAAAAAAAAATATCAACTAATCGTTGATAATTAATTTATCAGAATTGTTCAAAATATACCCTTTCGTGATTAATAAATAAAAGATATTTTGGCTAATTCTCGAATAATTAAAAATGAACGATTATTTTATATTTATTCCGACAGATGGTGCAATCCATCAGCAAATTTTAGTTGACAATCAGGAGAAGCCTTTTTCTTAGATTATATCAAGTTTGTTATTGCACTTGGGATAATTTTACTTTTGGTTTTATTTCGCCATAAGAAGAAAATGTTGGACAAATCCAGAATTATTCTCTTTCGCTATTTATCATTTTTTATTGTACATTTTTTTCTAAAAATCTATTAAAGTGTCATGTTGATATTTCATTTTAACACAGCTAGCCCATTAGACCTTCGCCTATTCGACAGTCTATTTCGAGAAAAATGAAATCTTTATAAATGTGTCAAGACGTGAATAAATTACTCTATATCCCTATAGACAGAGTTAACTATTACAGACTCAGGGTATCAAGTGTACCATATCTCTCTATAATATAAAAAGACTTTTAAAATATGAAATTTGTTTTTGAAAAGTACATATAGAATGAAATATAAGATAATTTTTCAAAGCATTTACATTCATGGACAAAACTTAAGGAAGTGGAAAGTCTTTGATATCGCCGGTCGTCTTCTTTTTTTTTTTTAAGACAGAGGCTGTTTACACTTGGTTATCTCATATGTCTTAATAAAGGTCACTGTAATATTTTTCAGAGTTATTGGCTGAATCCCGATATACAATATATGCTTAGATGTACAACTTCCTTCAGTTTTGTCCATGAGTGTAAATAGAGATATTCATCATTAAAAGTATTATATGTAAATATTATAGAAGAACTTACCAACGTATTCTTTAAGATTCTTCAGAGAATCTTGGAGATAAGCTTCGGAAGAGTTGGTGATGGTAGAATTGGTATCGATGAAGGATCCATTTGTGGTGGAATTGTTATCAATTAAAGTAGAATTGAGATGGAAATAATGTTCAGTGGTGTTAGCTGAGTGTTCGCTGGAGTTAGTAGGGAATTCTGTAGTGAGGCGTTGTGTCAAGTTGAGAGCTATCAGGTCCGTGGCATTTATCCAAGACTCCGTGGAGTTCCTGAGTTCCCCCACGGTAGAATTGGACCCCAGGATTCCCCAAGGTGTTCCCAGAAGGGCGCCAGTAAGCCATAGCAAAGTAGTCGCCATCTTGTCTGCTGTACACCAAGACTTCCTTAAAAAACATGTTCTCTTCCTTATATTTAGCAATACACAGTACAACAGCAACAAACTCAGTATCGGGAAGATTACAATTTCTTACATCTACACTTCCTAACTCGCTCACTTGGCTGAGTGTTACGTGAGCTAACTAAAGGTTTATAATCAAAAGACAGAAGACAGATAAAAGACAGAATAGACGAACAAAGAAGAAACATTAAAAACAAAGACCCCAAATCTCTAATAGTGCAACACATCAGACACACAGATCATGAATTCAATCTAGCAAACCCAAATATTCATTACACAAACATAAACAGTAAATACAAAAGATTAATACTAGAAGCATTGATATCAACAAAATATAATAGTATAAACAGACATATAGACATCCCAGAGACATATGATAGGCTAGTCCAAAAACTAAAATAGAATTTCCCGTTTTTTCTTCATCACACCATTTTACAATTATGCATTTAATAATAATATCAGCAAATTGACTAATTTACATAACAATAATTTTTCTCTTAAATATTAAAATAAAATATAATACTTCATAATTAATCCTAGATATGCAAAAAATACCTGTTATATATATGTATATACATCTTTACTTGAAATTGTTCCATTATTTCCTGTGGAAGGGCCGCTTACGCCCGAAAGCTAGAAACGTTTTTCCCAATAAAAGAAACTCATCCTTTTTGATTCTATGCGTATTACAATATATTAAAAGGATTAATCGTATTAAATGTTTTAAGATTATTAATTTTTTCTTCGTAAAAACATTATTCTATAAATATTTAATTTAAAACGTTTAAATTATTTTATTAAATTTCTTATTATCTCATAAAATAATATTAGTTGGTCTCATCACACATTCTCTAACTTGGTAAAAGTTTAAAGTTGTAATCATTGTGGTTGAAATACACTCATGGACAAAACTTAAGGAAGCTGTAACTTTTTAGCATTTATATTGAGATTAAACAATAACTCTGAAAGATATTTGATACACAGTGAGCTTAGCATGTATATCGGGATTCAGTGACTTTTATTGAAGACACGCGAGATAACAAAGTGTGAACAAAATTGACTCTGTCTTCTTAAAAAAAAAAGAAAAAAAAAGGTTACTGGCGATATCAGACTTTCTACTTATTAAGTTTTGTCTATGAGTGTAAAATCCGGTAAAACGTAAATATTTTTAAAAATTAAAATTTTAAAATTAAAATTAAACATTTACACACACATATAAAAGAAAATCGTAACAATTTAATGAAATAATATTTTAAGAGAGAGAGAAATAAAACAAATATTTAATCCAACCTTAAAGAACAAGTGTTGTTGTAAAGTACGTGTTATATGGTATCAGATAAAAACATAAACACATTGTTAGATAGTTTTGGTTTCGATTTACTCAAATTTTCACCGTCGCACATGCGCAAAAGAGGGAATACTCTAACACATCTACATAGAAACCGATTAATACTTATAGAGATTATAGATTTTTCAAAAATAAATGGAATCAAGTCCCACACACACACACAAAACCTTTATTTAAAAGACCTACACACTGGTCTTACAAAAGATTCCCCTTGGAAATTATAAGAGAGAGAAATTGCGGAGAACAATAAATACAGGGTGTACCAGGTAAATTGGGAATTTCAACAATGGTATTTTAACTGAAATTTTTTGCAAGTAAAAATTAAAATATCCGAAGTAGTAGATAAAAGGATATAGTTTTTATTTATTCAATGTAGTTTTCATTATTAGCTACAACAGTCTCGAGGCGAGTGCGGAATGAAGCACAGGCCTTGGCGACGATGACCTTGTCCATTTGGGTCATCACCGTGTGAACTGCTTTCTTGACAGACTGGATGGTGGTATAAGGAGCTTTGTTGACATCTCTCTCAACAACGCCCCATACATAGTAGTCGAGGGGATTGCAATCTGGAGAATTAGGGGGCCAAATATCAGGACCCCAGTGACTAGGGACGTTAAGTGTCAGCCACGATTGTGTCTTTTTTGCCTTATGGGCTGGAGCTGAGTCCTGTTGGAAGACATACTTCCTTCCTGCGGCCACCATGTCCATCCAAGGCTTCACAACGGTCTCCAGAACATTGATGTAGGTGTCAGCGTTCATACTAAGGCCCTTCTCAAAGAAATGGGGAGGCATGACATCACCTTCACTGCTGATAACGCCAAGGACCATTACGGAGGCAGGAAATTTCGTGTGCATCACGACAGGTATCTCTGAGGGGTCTTTACAGATCCAGCGATCATTCCTGGGATTTACCTTTTGGTCCACGTCAAAGTTCTTTTCGTCAGAGAAGAACCTTAGCATGCCAAAAGAGTCGTGTTTCAGGTTGTTGAGGAGGGCAGCAGCCTTTCCTTTTCTGTTATTCTTCATATTCTCAGTCAGCAACTGACCTTTCCGAAGGGCATAAGACTTGAGACCAAGGTCCTCGTGGATAGTTCTGACAATTGTCATAGAGCCAACGTCCATTTCCTTGGCTATGGCCCTCATGCTCTTCCCAGGGTTTCCATCAATCTTCTCCTTGACATTTTTGACAAATTCTTCGCCTCTTACCCTGTCCGATCGACGCGAGTGCTTTTTCCTTGTAGCTATCCCCTCTTTGTTACTGTCGGCCTCATCAAACTGCTTCTTGACACGATAAATAGTGGTTTTGGGCAACTTAAGAAAATCCACTATCTCTTTGGGGCTCCTTCCGGCGCGCAGAGCAACGATGATGGCAGCTCGATTTTCAAATTCTCGGTTACTCTTCATCACTACACTGCGCACACATGTACTGTTGCATTTTACATGAATATGGCTACGTAATGAAAAAAAAACAAGTTTTTAATCTCAAGTAGTTTTTGTTTTATGGACTGTCAAAGTTAGTCCCAATTTACCTGGTACACCCTGTATATATGAAACAATAAAAGAAGTTTTTTTTATGTACACATGTTATATGTATAAACGTTCTTCCCTGATTTATAATATTATAAAGTAAATAAAGCTTCCAGGGTTAAGTTTCTTGTTTACATTTTTATTTTCAAGCTTTCGGACTTGTTAGTCCTTCAACAGGAGTATCACGATAATAAATTGATTATATATACTATTTTTATATACAAATTAATTGTTACATTATGTAAAAATATGTAAATAATAATTTGTATATAAAAATAGTATATATCATCAATTTATTATCGTGATACTTCTGTTGAAGGACTGACAAGTCTGAAAGCTTGAAAATAAAAAAGCTGAACAAGAAACTTAACCCTGGAAGCTTTATTTACTTTATAACATGCTATAGGTATTGCAATATATATGTAAAAAATAAGAAAAAAAAATAGAAAATTGGTAAATAAAGTGTTGATATTAAAAACACACACAAAATTGGCATTTCCTTATCGCTCACCTGAGCTTTTTAGATTGCAGAAAGAGAGTGCCATCTAATGGAACATAAATCAACTAAACGTTGATTTAACTTGTTCCGTGATATTTGACCAAACCAATATCTTGATCAATCAAGAAAAGCTAACCACGTACGCGTTTCGGGCTGTTGGCCCTCGTCAGCGTGGTGCAGACTGTACCTCTACAACCAAAAATATGGTCCCAGAGGCTTCCTGAGAAATCAAGAAATGGGTATTTGAGGCCAAATTTATAGTAAATGGAGCTTTACCATATAAAAAGCTTATGTAAGCGGTTATAAAACGCCAATTTTGTGTGTGATTTTAATATCAACATCTGACCATTTTCTTTTTATTATTTCACATGAACAGCGTATTTACTCAAATTTGACCTTAAATACCCATTTTTTGATTCCTCATGAAGCCTCTGGGACCATATTTTTGATCTTAGAGATACAGCCTGCACCACGCTAACGAGGGCTAACAGCCCGAAACGCGTACGTGGTTGACTTTTCTTGATTTATCAAGAAATTGGTTTGGCCAAATATCTTTGGAACAAGCTATATCAACGTTTAGTTGATTTTTGTTCTACTAAATGACGCTTTACCATCTAAAATACTCATGTAAGCGGTCAGAAAAAGCCAATTTTGTTTATATACGTATATACAGTTACGAGCGTCATTCTTCATCTCCTAATCATTTATCATCTCTGTCACCGTTTGCTTTTTTTTTTTTTTGGATGGCGCCCTCCTATTGGTTGGCTACGGTCACGCCACCTTTGCCCCCCCCCCACTCGCTTATTCGTTTTTGTAACTATTGTGTTGGAGCGGGTCGCTCCTTAAATAAATGCATATATTAGTTAATAACTAAATGGAATCCTCTCTTTCTTTTTCCCAGTAAGAAACGCCTACGGAAGCCAACAGTACATAGACAGATAAAGCACATAGGCTATAGTTATTAACTAATATATGCATTTATTAAAGGCGCCAAATTTATAATTGTAACAAATAGTATTTGAATAAAAACATTCAATCGGGTAAAACACGGGCGTTGCCCGGGTCATTCGGCTAGTATACGTATATACAGCACAGTTATTAACGCATATTAAAATTATGGGCAGTATAATATTTTTGATTCTTTTCATCTCTCTCTCCAACTTGCAACTAGCATATATTTTATTGTATTTTTTAAATTATTTTTTTTAATATCTACTTGAATGGTGCGGACTGTGCACTTTTGTCTATATTTTGACGGGATGTCATTAAAACTATGTTATTTGTCATTTGTCTCCAACTTGCAAACTTAAAACCTTAAATGGAATCATATCGAAGATAAGTGTGATGTACGTGATGTGATGATAGCAAAATTGCTAACATTAGACCAGATGGTATTCCTCTATTCATAATCCCTGTAATTTTAACCCTTTATTACTTCACGTCAAATATCTAACCCTTCATGCATTTATTTCGATTATACATGATATGTTGAAAATAGAGAATGTTTGAATTATTATCATTATAGAAGTATGTTGTGTTTTTGCCAGGTATCGGAGCAGGCTTAATGATTTACTAACCTAATTGAAACGTATAGTATGTTTACAGGCCATTATAAGGTTTGTTAAGGTTAGGTAAGGATAGGCGAGTTAGAGGATAGGTTTAGGAATAGGTTAGGTTTGTTTTAAGACTTCCCGCGTTTTTTTAAACTTTAAATAGAGAGTCGGTGAACCAGTGTTCTAAACCGTTGGTTTTAGAACGCTACGACCCGGGATCGAATACCCCGCATTGGGCACTTTTTTTTCCAATTTAAAATAAAATGCTCCAATGCCCCCCGATTCTTGCAAAAGACCAACTCCACCAGCGAGTGCAAGTAACTAAACGGGGCTCTGGCATATTTGTAAGTGCAAAAGTCGAACTGCTTTTCACGTGTGTAGACATGTAAAGCTTATAGTAAAAGCAGTCGCCAACTTCTACCCACCATGATTATCATGTCCTGTACCACGTGTACTAGAAATAATTTTTTAAAATATTTTTCAAAAGAATCAGAATTTATAATAAACTAAGAGAGATGGGATAAAAGCTAAAGGCGACAAGTTTCTGTAATTGAAGAATGTTATGAAAAAAGGTATCTCCTTATCGTGCAACAGAAAGTTACTGATGACTCGCGCCATCTATCGGAATAAATATCAACTATTCTCATTGATTTTTAATTATTCCAGAATTGGCCAAATACCCATTCTTGATTAATCAAGATAATCTAACTACGTACACGTTTCAGGCTGTTTGCCTTCATCAGCGTGGTGCAAGCTGTACCTCAACGACCAAAAAACTGGTCATTCAGGCATCCTAAAAAATCATGAAACAGGTAGTTAAGGCCCGAATTGTGTGAGACCGTGACACAATGTGGTAAAAAATGAAGAATGTTATTATCCAAAAGCTCACCAAGCTTATATATTTTTAATAAAGAAACAAGTCTCTGTTAGATTTTATCTCTTAGTAATGATATCTGATTATTCCTCTTATTGTATTATAATAAACTTTTAATATATATTTTGTTATGATGCATCAGTATCACTATAAAAGGAAGTTCTAAAAATGCAATATAACAACGGTATGGTAGATTAAACTGGGGAAACCGCTGGGAGGGTTCACCACTGATGAGCCAAGCCCTACCATTAATTTTTCCATTGCAGTAAGGACAGTAGAAATTGTTTTATTTTTAAAAGAATCATACGCGTCTATAATAGTTTCGAATATATTTTGTTATACAAAAAAAACATTAGTTAAAATATATTTATAGATAGAATACTCATTAAATAGCTATTTAAAAACAACAGTTCCAGTCAGAACATTCAATAACAACAACAACAAAAAGTCTTTATTTAGGGTCACTGACCCTATACAGGATTCACCAGAGGTATGCATAAGAACAAAGCAGTGAGACAAAGGAAACAACGATATAGACAGAAAAAAAATAAAAGGGGGAAAAAAAACAAGAAAGAGAAAGAGGGAAGCAAGAAAAACAACACAAAAAGAGTAGCAGTAAGAAAGTGAGGAGTGAGTGTCACTTGGCCTTCTTCTGAGATATGGACTTGTGGAAACCATAAAACGCCGCAGCAATATACTTATTCTGGGTCATATTTTCAATTGTTGATGGGAGTGAAGCACAGCAGAACATTTAATAAATAATTATCTCAACAAAAAGAATATTCAGAGAAAAAAAGGTTTGAGAGAGAAATCAAAACTTAGATCTATATACAAGTGTTTCTAGAGGGTTTTAATCTCTCGATAGAATAGAAGAGATCGTTTTCAATCCAAAGATATATGCAACAACATATATTCACTAATGGACAAAACTTAAGAGCCAGTAAAACATTTTAAAATCTGAAAAAAAAAATAGTACAAATGTGATATTGTACTGGGATAAGGTGCATAAATTATGAAAAAGGCTTCTTCCTATCGTGCAAATGAAAGTTGCTGATGGCTTTCACCATCTATCGGAATAAATATCAACTATTAACGCGTCCGTAGTTAGCTTTTCTTGATTAATCAAGAATGGCTATTTGATCAATTTTGGAATAATTAAAAATCAACGAGAATAGTTTATATTTATTCCGATAGATGGCGCAAGCCATCAGCAACTTTCAGTTGCACGATAAGGAGATGCCTTTTTCATAATTTTAAAATCTATTTATATTTTTACCATATATGGTTAAAAACTAAATTTTCGTACATAAATCATATACGATGACTTCAAACAATATTTTTTTAAGATTTCTTATCGCAGTTTCTTTCAAATAAATAATGAGATGGATTCTAGAAAGATATTCCTTGAAGAAGATAGGTAATTAGCCTGGGTGAAATATAGAACGAGATACCAATAAAATTAGCTGATACACAAAATAAACGTTTCACACACATAACAATAACACACCAAATAATATGCAAATTAAGTATTCGAAATTAAGTATGCAGGAGATAGTGCGAGAAGGGTTCAACGTACCATTATCAATGGAAATTTCCACGACAATAGCAGCTGGCTAGAAACAGCAGTATGGAAAGTTGGGAAAATGTTCTATTTTTTCCAATATAATGCTTCTTTTTTTTTTTTTTTTTTGGATTACCAGTTGCAAAAGTGACGCTATTTCCGATGTGAATAATTCCTCAGGTATAAGTATAAAATATTAACATTACAATAAATAAATAGTTTTGTGATAAATTCAGGTTATTTATATAAGGATGATAGAGAATTAAATAGTAGATTTGAACACACGTTGAAGTTATTTACAATACTTCAAACAATAGTAGACTAGGTATATCTACACTCATAGACAAAACTTAAGGAAGTGGAAAGTCTTTGATGCCGCCGGTCGTCTATTTTTTTTTTTAGAAAGAGACAGAGGCTATTCACACACTTGGTTATCTCGTGTGTCTTCAATAAAGGTCACTGTAATATCTTTCAGAGTTATAATCCCGATATAGATGCCAAAAGGTACAACTTCCTTAAGTTTTGTCGATGAAT
The DNA here is from genome assembly GCA_030710605.1 of Cordylochernes scorpioides. NCBI lineage: Eukaryota > Metazoa > Arthropoda > Arachnida > Pseudoscorpiones > Chernetidae > Cordylochernes > Cordylochernes scorpioides. The sequence continues at coordinate 41,784,821 of CP092884.1, forward strand.
GTAAATGCGCTCATTTTGAATTATTTCTTGAAAATATTCCTAAGTAAATAAATTTATATTTAAAAAATATAACTGTATGATATATATAGAAGATATGAAGAAGAGCCGGTAGCGTGAAAGCTCAAACCCAGATTTCACCAAAAGAAAACCTGTCACTCCAGTGTAGTGGAATTTTGGTATTGGAACTGGAGAAAATAGAGACGTCGTTTCTATAAACGAATAATTAAGTGAAGTGCTTCTTTAATTTAAGGAAAAACTTTTATTGAAAATGTAAACCATTTACAAAAAAAAAACGCGATTATGTTTTCTTTCCAAATAAAACAATTTTTTTACTGACCTTACTGCAATGATAAAATATAATGGGTGGGCCTAGCTCATCAGTGGTGAAACCTCCCAGCGGTTTCGCCAGTTTATCTTCCATACCGTTCTATTATTGTTAAATAATACTATTGTTTTATATATGGTACAGATCTTTGTAAAGTAGGTTATTTTTATGGTGTTCAGGGCATCTCAACTCTTTCGGAATTCTCTTTCGCCCACGTTCTAATATTGTATTGGGCTGCTTTACTTTCATACCCGGTACTGAAGATAAACTCTTGGTAAAGGTATATTTAATAAAAGTATATTTAGACAAATGTAAAGGCATATATGTATGACAGCGCAAGTGTCTCTAGGGGGAGATAGCACTTTAAATTGAAATAAAATTTAAAATTAAAAAAAAGGTATATTTAAGTGAACTATGGACATAAGTTTTGTGTGTGTGATGAGAGTATAAATACATATAGATTTAAATACATGCTTCGAATTCTCGTTTGCTCTTCCGCAAACAATTTATAAAAGCATTTTAAACAAGTTACAATAGAGCGCTATCTGTTAATGGAAATATGAACTACACTCATGGCCAAAACTTAAAGAGGTTGTACCTTTTAGCATGTCTATCGGGTTTATAACTCTGAAAGATATTACAGTGATCTTTATTGAAGACATACGAGATAACCAAATGTGAACAGCCTCTGTCTCCTTAAAAAAAAAAAAAAAAAAAAACAGATGACCGGCGACATCGAAGACGTTCACTTTTCTTTCGTTTTGTCCATGAGTGTATTTATAACGCACATTTTTCTATTTTCAAAAATAAACAACTTTTCTCTTACCCTTATATCAACTATAAAATAATAGATGGCCCTCTGGCTTTTATATAATTTTTTTTCTTATGATCCATCGATACAGAGGATGATCAAATTAATTTTAATCTGGATATTTTCACTTTAAAATAGTTCTCTTACTTACGTACTAGGAGAATACTGTGGAAGAATGGCACAGAGATGGAGATAATTGATCAATGCAGAAAGTGGCAAACCTACCTCGAACGTCTTCCACGCAGGAAGGCAGCGGGATGTCCGGTGTCTGATAGGACTAATCTTGAGGACCAATTAGAGACGAGAGAACTAGTTTGCTCCCTACATAGATCACCCATCTCTACAACTACAGTAGTCTCCCATGGCTGAAATACATGTCTTTCCTGGAAGTTAGTCTTTCATCGGACTCTCAGTTTAAAAGACTCCTTGGCTTGACATGACACAGTTTCTGATGAGATACCATCTCCAGGAGAAACCAGGTTTACCCATATTTTTAGATTTACATTCATGAGAGATTTCACTGTACATTAGATATACTGTATATAAAAGAAATCAAACCAAACAAAGAAGAAGAATGGCTAAAAAAGAGTATCAGAAACCACATCGATGCTTTCGTAAATGATAAAACAAAGAAAATAAATCGACATGAGTTGCGTTTTCTCACTCGCTGCCTTGTAGAATCTATATTGATTTAATACAAAACATATGCAAATAAAGAAATTTGAATATAATGAAATATAACACCATCTATATATATATGTAATATGATGCAATAGTGTTGTTACACTATAATATTTGTTGTATTACACTGTTGTAGGATCCTGTCGACTTAACCGTTCTGTGACAATATCGTTGCGGAATTTCTTGTTGTTGGATGCGAATGGTGATATTTGATTGAAGCGCAGTCGTTGAGTGGTAAGTGAAGCACACAGTTAGGAATAATCAGGACACGTGATTGAGTTTGGAAATATAAGGCAACGGGTTGGAGGAAAGAAAGCTTGAGAAGAACTGAGCGATTTGACTCATTAATTAGTTGATCACATGGCGGTGATTGTACTTAGCTGTGGGATGAGCAGAGGGAGAGAGGTCTAGAGCAGATGTCACCTTCTTGGAAGCTAAATCACTACTAACTATTCTTGTCTTTCGATTTAACACCACGAGTCAGTTTCTCTCTGATTGGTTGAGAGATCTCACATGATCTTTCCCTATTGGTTGACCTACTTAAGGTGCTATCTTCTGATAGGCCGGCGGTTTCCTTTGGTGAAAGATATGATCTGCTTTGATAGGAAGTGTCGAGTGCCATTTTGACTTTATTTACTTCCGTGTTATCAAATACGTCCTATCTTTGCCGGAAATGTTGGGCGTTAGCTTAATATTTATAACTTCTGGTCACCGAATACATCCTGTTTTTCCAGGAAGTGTCGAGTGCTTCTTGTCTAATATAACTTCTGCGGTCACTAGAGACGACCGGTCTCTGCCCCTGCAATGTTGACACAGGGGTGCCAAAATAGTCGTGCCCGCTTTAGTCTTACTTCCTATATCTTTTGTTACTTTCTTTCCTCCAGTTACCTTGTTCTTTATTAAGTCTTTGAAAATCATACATGGTACATACATAGTGGGTCGGGGTTGCATTTAATTATATACAAATTATGACAGATGCGCCCCCTACATGTGAAGAATTCAAGAAGGGGTTAGCCTGAGAGAATTCTGTAAAGTGAAAAATAATTTTGTGGGAAAATTAGTTGTGGGTATGGAGGGGCTATATACAAACATTGCTGGTAATATAAAAGTAAAATAGAATGGTGTTGATGATATAGGTTGAGTATAATTAATAGAAATCAAAAATTTTTTAATTGTAAGAAATCAATGAATGTTATGGTACATAGTGGGTAAAACAAAGAAAATGCGCCTAAACGAATTCTACTCGAGATAAGAAATGATATCGAGGGCGTTCTATTAAGGCTTTTGAAATCAAATAAAAATAATATAAAAAGAGTTGAATGAAATCAAAATTGAATGTGTTTGGTTGAAAAAGAAAAATATTTTGTTGCATGGTGACAAAGACAACTGCTTAGTTACTTTTTTGCTCGAATTCTGAGAAAAAGGAATCGAGGAAATTTCATAAGGTGCTTTGAAATCAGAACAAAATGAAATAAGAAGTTGAATGAAATCAAAATTGAATGTGTTTGGTTGAAAAAGAAAAATATTTTGTTGCATGGTGACAAAGACAACTGCTTAGTTACTTTTTTGCTCGAATTCTGAGAAAAAGGAATCGAGGAAATTTCATAAGGTGCTTTGAAATCAGAACAAAATGAAATAAGAAGTTGAATGAAATCAAAATTGAATGTGTTTGGTTGAATGGTGAGAGAAAAAAGAAAAATGCCTAACCCTATTCTAGCTCGGAATTGGGAATGGAAACCGAGGGAATTTTATTAGGGCTTGTGAGAAATCAAAATAAAAATAAAAATAAAAAGTTGAATGAAATCAAAGTGAAGGCTTGGTTGCACAAAAAAAAAGAAAAGGCCTTGTTGTATGAAAAAAAGGAGAAAATGCTTTGTTGCGTTGGTGAAAAAAAAAAAAGAATTGCCTAATTACTATCCTACTTGAGATTGGGAATGAAATCGAAGGGGTTTTCATTAGGTCTTTTGAGAAATCAAAATAAAAATAAAAATAAGAGTTGAACGAAATCAAAGTGAATGCTTGGTGCGTGGTGAGAAAAAAAAAGGAAAATTGCCTAATTATATTCTAGCTCGGAATTGGGAATGGAGACCGAGGGAATTTTATTAGGGCTTTTGAGAAATCAAAAATAAAAATAAAATAAAAGTTTTTTGAGCGAAATCAAAGTTGAGTGCTTGAAAAAAAGAAAAATGAAAAATAAAAAGGTTTCAACAATAAAGGGTGATTTAATGTTTTTAGTTTAATCGAAAACCAGTGTTTTCGTTGATAATTGAGTTGTGACAATATAAGTCAAGTGGTAAATAGAATGATAATTGATAAATAAAAATGATAATATAAACTAATTGGGAAAAAAAAATGATAATTAATGATAAAAGTGGTAATAAGTTGAATAAATTGATAAATTGATTAAATATTTAACTTTTAATTGAGAGAAAATAATAAAATGATTGATATGAAAAATAAGATGTATTGGTTGGAACCCTTTGGTATCTACATGCCCTGATCTAAATGTATTGATTGCTCCATTTTGCCCTATAAATGTTTTACTTGCTCAATTATGTCCTATAAATTTTTTGTCTCGTCTGTATCGACACTTAGGTGAAAAACGTGATTCTAGCCCTCAAGTGCGTTTTATGCTGTGTACAGGAGACATGGAAATCTATATAACCTTTATGTGTAATTTTTTGTCTTTGTGTGTGTGTTGTGAAAAATGTTAGAAGTCGGTTGTGTAAGAGTTGTGTGAGTTAGTTCTAGGTGTTGTTTCGTGGATGTGTAATTGGTTGGTAAAAATCGATATGTAGACTCGAACTGGAATCAAAACCGGTGGCATAGTGAGGTTCCCAGTCGACCTCAATAGGGGGTCTTCTCATTGTAATTAGAGATACGGAAGTGGGGTGTGTCGGGCAAAAGAGAGGGAATGAAATTGGAGATCGGACGAGGGCGCTTCGCTTTGTTTACAGAGGCCGAATTTATCCGCTGCGGACTACACTTCCGTCGTGGTGTCTCAAATTCTCGTTTCCTCCCGTCTATTTATTTTTGGTGCGGCTCAGATCTTGTTTTTGGAGCGTGATTTCTCCGACACTAGTTGGTTACCTTTCAGTTACTGCTATCTTTTTCGGAGTTTATTTAGATTTTCTGCGAAGATGGTTCCTAAAATTATGAGGAGTTTTATAAATGCTTGTCCACAATGAAAAACTGCCTCTTGTAGTTCGAAGATTTTCTGATCGGGCATAGCATAGATAAACAAGTATTTAATGAATAAAATTGGAATACAGTTGTACGGTAGAACTAATAAACAAAGGATAAAAATCAGATGAAAGATAGGATATTGCCCCATGTTCGTCCACATTTTTGTAACTGGGGACTCTGAACTATTTGCTTGAACCTTATTAATTATAGAATTTAAATGATTGGTAGGTTCGCAGTTCTCCTGTTTGATATCTTTAGGGAGTGGTGTGATATGATTGGATTGGTTGTCAGGTTTACAGTTCTCCTGCTTGATCGTCAATGGTTTTATTAGAGATATGTCGGCGGTAATTGGTTTAGGTTGAGACGTGAGATCGTTTCTCTGACGTGGATGTGGTAATTTTGGCATTGTTTGTGTTGTGTGTACGCTGTGCTTTATGTACGAATTTTGTTTTGTTTGGGTACCTGTGTCGGTATTTTTACGTGCAGGTTGTTTGTATTCATCGATTCTTCTAGCGAATCGGCAGGTGGGGCAGGTTTTCACCTGTTTTGCGATGTCTTGTGTCATGTTCTGCCAATAATATTGTGCTGAGATGAGTCTCGTCATCTTGGAGATGTTTGGGTGGTGGTGTTGTGTGTGTACGGACTTAAGAAGTCTGGTTGTAAATGAATTTGGGACTATAGTTTTAAGTACTCCTTTTCGGGAGACGGTGCGCAGTTTATTGGGATCCATAGTCACGCGGGATTTTCCCGGTGGAGAAGACTGTTGGCTCTGTATGAGTGGCGCATCTAGAAAGCCACAAAATGGGATACGAGTTACAACGCCCGTTTCATATTGTTGTACTCCATTTATGCTACGGACCTCATATTCGTATCTTGACAATCTTAACCTCCATCGAAACAATCTGCCTGACGGAGCTTTGATCTCTTTCAACCACTGCAATGCGGGATGGTCAGAAAATATTGTAAACTTTCTGCCATTTAGACAGGTGCGGAAATTATCCACACTTTCCACAATGGCTAGGCATTGTAGTTCCAAGTCTGAATAATTTCGCTCGTGACTACGTAGAGATCGGCTGAAATGTTGAACGGTGTATGTCTTCCCATCAGGGTAGACTTGTTTAAGAACGCCTGTAATGCTGAATGTTGAGGTATTATAGTACACCTGGCATGGCAGACCTTCCTGGTAAAGGTGTAATGTGGGGTGTGTGGTAAGGTTTTCCTTCAGGTTAGTGAACGCTTTCTGGCATTCGTCATCCCAGACCCACATGATATCTCTTTTTAGAAGGTTGACAAGTGGCGTCCGCAAGCGGGCGTGGTCCGGAATGAACTCTTTATAGGCGTTCACAGCTTTTAGGAAAGATCGTAATGTTTTTCGATTGTGTGGTTGTTTGGTGGCGTGAATTTTTTCTATGTTTTGTGTAGATGGGATGATTGTATTATTCTTAACGGTTGTGCATGCGCTTGTTTGTCGTTGTTGTTGTCTTTTGGTGTGCGTGTTGCGTTTGTTGTGCGGGTTGTGCGTGTTTGTTGCGTGGTGGCGTATGGGTGCGTGTATGTTGTGAGGTACATTTGCGTAATTCTGGCGTTGCGAAGTATGGTCATGTGTGGATTTTGTGTGGTAAGTGGGTGAGCTGTGTCGGTGTACGGACACTTTTTTGGGCATTATTGGAATTGTAGGTTGGAGTCGTGGTGGCTTTATGTGTTGTGGGCATGAAAAGTTGCGTGGTGTGAGATTAGAATGGTGGCATGTAAATATTTGAGGTTTGGGCAATGAATGCAGGCAAGGGTTTCCATGTGTGAAAGCTTTGTGTGCTGTACGAGTCCTTTGGGACAGGTTTTGGTCTAGTCCGTGCTTGCATTCATTTGATACATGTTTAAAGTGGTAGATAGTATTAGACAATGGGACGCCAAGTTGGAAAATAGTGCCGCGATTATAATTTAGTTTTAATTTATATTGATAAAGGGTTTCTAAGGTAAGAACTCCAAATGGCAAGGATGCATTTACCACGTGGAAGTTCTCTCTACGGGTTATTTGGCCTATTGTCAGAGGGAAAGTTAAGTGTCCTATTATTTTCGTAAAACTATTTAGGGTGGATAGATCAAGGGAAGGTTTTTTAATACTTAAGTTGGGAAGTTGTGCTTTTAATCTATTGTATAAATGATACGGCAATATGTTCGAACCTGCGTCTGGTTCAATGAGAAAGGTACATGGTAGGTCCTGGGTCAGATACAAGTCCAAAGTCAATTTGATGGTGTCATTGGATGGATTGCCTACCTTAGTCTCGAAAAGTCTCCATTGTGGCGTCTTCGGCTTGGTGTGGTTGGCTTGGAATATCTGTTGAACCGGATCGGGACCTTTTGTACTGTCCGCGCGATTGAAAGGGAAATCTAGTCATTTGTACTGCTTCCATTCGAGTGGATCGCGTTGTCGGTACACTGGGTCCGTGTCGCGTGGGTTGCTTCCGGGTGCACGGGTACGGCATGGCTGATGGCGATTCCTCGGTGGACGTCAGGTTGTTCGGACACGTACCGGCGGTGCGGGCGGCGGTTGCCCCTTGTAGCGCGGCGGTCAGTTCTAAAATTACCGTCGCCAGGGTATATCTTGTCGCTTCGTTCGTTGTCAGTTTCTTTCCGTTCGTTGCCAGTTTCTTCTCTCTTGGGTTGTCATTGCCTTTTGTTGTGCTGGCGCCTGGGTTAATTTCCATCTTCATCCTGATTAAGTTCCATAATCTTTATCCTGTCGACTTACTGTAATATGATGCAATAGTGTTGTTACACTATAATATTTGTTGTATTACACTGTTGTAGGATCCTGTCGACTTAACCGTTCTGTGACAATATCGTTGCGGAATTTCTTGTTGTTGGATGCGAATGGTGATATTTGATTGAAGCGCAGTCGTTGAGTGGTAAGTGAAGCACACAGTTAGGAATAATCAGGACACGTGATTGAGTTTGGAAATATAAGGCAACGGGTTGGAGGAAAGAAAGCTTGAGAAGAACTGAGCGATTTGACTCATTAATTAGTTGATCACATGGCGGTGATTGTACTTAGCTGTGGGATGAGCAGAGGGAGAGAGGTCTAGAGCAGATGTCACCTTCTTGGAAGCTAAATCACTACTAACTATTCTTGTCTTTCGATTTAACACCACGAGTCAGTTTCTCTCTGATTGGTTGAGAGATCTCACATGATCTTTCCCTATTGGTTGACCTACTTAAGGTGCTATCTTCTGATAGGCCGGCGGTTTCCTTTGGTGAAAGATATGATCTGCTTTGATAGGAAGTGTCGAGTGCCATTTTGACTTTATTTACTTCCGTGTTATCAAATACGTCCTATCTTTGCCGGAAATGTTGGGCGTTAGCTTAATATTTATAACTTCTGGTCACCGAATACATCCTGTTTTTCCAGGAAGTGTCGAGTGCTTCTTGTCTAATATAACTTCTGCGGTCACTAGAGACGACCGGTCTCTGCCCCTGCAATGTTGACACAGGGGTGCCAAAATAGTCGTGCCCGCTTTAGTCTTACTTCCTATATCTTTTGTTACTTTCTTTCCTCCAGTTACCTTGTTCTTTATTAAGTCTTTGAAAATCATACATGGTACATACATAGTGGGTCGGGGTTGCATTTAATTATATACAAATTATGACATATATATATATATATATATATATATATATATATATATATATATATATATATATAGATTGAAATTTTGCCGGGAGGAAAATGATCTAAAGAGACAAGGCTTTGTAACCGACCTGAGGCCGCTAGTTGCGGCGACGGTCAACAGATGGCGTCTGTTTTAGACGTCTATTTTGACGGGAGAGGCAACCCATGGCTCTTTAGATATATATATATGAGAATTAAAGCTATTAGCGTACTTTTTCTGTTTTTTTTCATATGTAAAACAACTTTCCACTGTGTCCTTAACGCAATGGGAAAATATGAGACAGGCTCTTCCAAAATTGACTATCACAGAAAGGACAGTAGGGACTTATGTGGAAAAGGAAACATTTTACGCTAAAAGTTTAAAATTTTATACATATATGGACGACTCTAACGTATATATGGGTTCAGGACTCCGACGCTGCGGCCAAGTTGCAGCGGCCTTTAACACTGCCTCTCCTTCAAATTTTATATATATAAAGAAAGAGGAGGAATACATGTTTTTTGTGGTTGTATAGATTTGGAATTTGAACAATGAACAAAGAACTTGAGCTGGAAATAAACTCCTTTGCCATCTGGTATGTTTGAAGAATCCTCAAGTTCTAATAGAGAAGATAAACAGAGAGATGCTGTTGGGGATATATAGTATTAAAAATTTGAAGTTTAAAGGACATGTACTCCGAGGTTATCATCGGGATATCATCAAATGACCATACTGTCCTGAAGAATGAAGGGATAAAGAGACCAGAGGAGAAAGGATTGATTCTCGATAATCTTATAGAATGGTCTAGAAACTGGTCTGGAAGATACAAATAGATTAATTGCACAGAACAAGATGACGTTCCATGATGGCTAAACTCCGTATACGAGATGATCAAATGAATGACGAAGAAATAAATTCATAGACGAAACTTAAGGAAGTTGTTCCTTTTATCATGTTTATCGGGATTCATACAATATCTCTGAAAGTATTACAGTGACCTTTATTGAAGACACACGAGGTAACCAAGTGTGAACAGCTTCTGTATCCTTAAAAAACAGATGACCAGCGACATCAAAGATATTCCACTTCCTCAAGTTTTGTCCATGAGTGTAAATATCATTTGGTTGATAACGTTTTTTTTTAAGGTTTATAGGAAAACGTATATTAAAATTTTATCCCTCGTAAAATATTAATTGTGTTCGTAGAAAATGATCGAAACACGTGTCTAATTAATAGCACACAACAAAAGAAACATTAAAGATACATTGGAAATTTAATGGCAGCGTCATGCTGAATTCCCCAAATGGTTAGAGTAAGTCAGAGTATTATTTTATATCAAAAAAATGTGAAATATTCTCCACAAGAAAGCTGATTACTAGACGAAATGGCATGTAAAAATTTGCAAAACTACTGATAACATTTATAAAAGGATAGTTTTTATTTTTGTTTAGGAAGAATGTTTATAAAATCTTAATGTTCTCTCCTTTTTCGGCTTATTTATTAAAAATCTTTCTCTATTCTTATCTTTTTTTTTCTTAACATAATTTTAATAATATATAAAAGGGTTTATTAAAAAAATATTATTAGAATCTAAAATAAATTTACTTCACCTCTTGCGATCATAAAACTCCTCTTGGAGTATGTGATGTATATAGGGTTTTTTTGTGTGAGTGTGTATGTGTTTGTGTGGAGATTTTTTCATAAATTTTGCTTTATATGGATTGTTGTGGACCATATTTTTCTTAATTTTGATATTTACATGCAATATTTTATCAAAGAGGTGTTATTATTTTGGAATATATTGCCACGTGGAAAATTAGGGAAGACAAAAACTTCAGGAGGAGACAACAATTTATTTCAGGCAAGGACAAACTATGAATGGTAAACAAAATATAAGCCACGAGGAAAATTTACAGAGTAGCAAAATATAAACATAAAAATGACTACTCTGTTAATAAAAATAATAAAATTAATAAATACTTTGTTACAATATTTATAGGGATATATTAAAGTTGTTGTTATGTTCAATTTTGACTCCGGTACTAATTATTGTCTCTTGAATGGTAAAATCTTAAAATTCTGGTTTGTACTGAGGTTATCTCAACATTTTCTTTGAACATTCAACTTCCTATTTACCGATTGCGTATTTAACGCCGTCGTAAAGTCGAGGAAAACTTTACATGAAGATCATTAAAAGAAAGACTAAAAAATGAAATGCATATAGAGATGGAGAGGATAAAGTTATTGCTGAAGGGAGGTATGGAAATAAGATTAGGGATAGGAAAGCCGAGAATGAAGTTATTGGACAATTTTTTGGGAAAAATACAATACCATAAAAAAAACTAGCTATAGAAAATAAATTCTGTGAGGTCAGAGGAAAACTGCCCACTAATCTATAGGTTGAGGAGAAAGAGATGACTAAGCCTATAAGAGCATTCTTTGGAGAACAAAACCAAAATTAAAAGTATTGATTAGTTTGTTGATCAAATTTTGGTTTTGTTAAATGGACTTTCGTCTTAAAGCCATCTCCTATTTGTATGTATACAAATTACTCTGTAATCTTCATTACATCTCTGTGGTAATGTTTCTAATATGGAAATATCTTATTATTGTAGAAATAGTACAAATTATTATTGAACAACTCTATATGGGTGTGTGTGTTCTTCTTTCTTTCTTATCTCCACACTGGGTGAAGTAGAATGTGTCTGCCTTTGTCATTAAGACTGGGAGCAATACTCAGTGGCAGGCCAACTTAACTCCAAAAGAAATGGCCACCTCTGACATGAGGAACAGACGCCATGTGCAGCCGCTCCTAACATGGAGTACAAACACTGCTCATCCTGTATCCCTGGATCAGGAGTTCTTACAGGGTACTATCAGCCGGGCCAGCTGAGCCCAGGGTGTGTGTGTGTTTAGCAATTACACTCATGGACTTAAGGAAATTTCATATTTTATATCGCCGGTCGTCTATTTTTTTTTAAGGAGACAGAGGCAATTTTGTTTACACACTTGGTTATCTCGTGTGTCTTCAATAAAGATCACTGTGTATCAAATATATATTCAGAGTTATTATCCCAATATACATGCTAAATGGTACAACTTCCTCAAGTTTTGTCCATAAGTGTACAAGAGCACAATAGAAAATGGGAAAGAAGAATGTTCGTGATATATTTGTATCAATATTTCTATATGCACTCATGGATTAAGGAAGTTGTACCTTTTAGCATGTATATCGGGATTCAGACAATAACTCTTAAAGATATTACAGTGACCTTTATTGAAGAAACACGAGATAACCAAGTGTGAACAAAATTGTCTCCTTCAAAAAATTCAGACGACCAGCGACATCAGACTTTCCACTTCCTTAAGTTTTATCCATGAGCATATTTTATGAACTTTTAAAGGGATACTTTTTGCATCTAAATGACGAACTTTCCTAATTGAAGTCAGTGAATTTGATCACTCATTCTGATGCCTCATTTTTGCTAAAGCTAAAATTCAGATTTAAAAACTTAATTCTGAGATGAAACTATTTATTTCATTATAGAGCTCTACTCTTCCCCGGCAGACACCATCAAAAATCTCAAGCTTTACAAGCTTGATACCTTAGTGTGATTGAGTGGAGATAAGAAAGAAGAAGAAGAAGATTTCATTATACACATCTGGCTTATTATCTGTGATTTTCTTGCCGAAAAGCAATATTTTTACTCTTTCAAAACTTATACCTAAAATATTTTCCTTAAAATATATAGATAAATCAATAAATTTAAATTCTAACTAAGATTTAAAAATTGGGATAATGAATTATAGTTCTATTAACGAGGGGGAGGAGAAAAAAGTCAAAAAGAAAATATATAGTAACATAATTTTTAGAAAAAAACTCATTTCAATATTTATGTTTTAAATCTAAAAAATCATATATGTTGGTATCAGAATTAAAATATATAATGTATATAATACATTTGAATATGTAGGCTATATGATTTCTTGTGTGCGCATCAAGAAAGAAACTTCCTTATTTCCGTCAATATATTTCTCAAGCATAAAATAATTTCTTATCGATGTTTTTTTTTTTTTTTTGTGAGGTGCAGAGAATTTATATAGAATAATTGTAAATATATATCATTGTGCCCCAATATGTTTTTATATATCCTAAAATATTCATAAATAGTAGTTTAAAAAATATTTGTAATATTATATTTTATTACAAATCTATCACGCCTATAAATTTTATATTCTAAATTATGACGAATGATTTTAAAATATATATAGCAATTATTTTTAAAGGTACAGAGAGGAGAAATAGGTAAAACCTAGGTCGGGAGCGTCAATAATATTTGCAAACAACCTATAAAAACGATATTTCGTAAAGCAAATAATATTATATTAAACGCAAAATATATATTCGGAATGTCGAAACATATGTATAACATTATAATATAGATCAAAAATGATTTTAAATGGCAGAAAATAAATAAATGTATTCTCAAAAATATTTTAATGCTGCGCTTATTTATATATAATTAATATTCAAAATTATTTTATGGATATAACCATTTTGATATCTATGTTTAAAAAAGTGTTTTTAAAATGTAACGGTTTTCGAAAAATATATTTGCGTTTTTTAATTATCTAAATATTATAGACACATATATAACGTAAACATTTTGACATATTTTGTACGCACCAGTAACCTGAGTTAATTTAGTTAATATACACACACAGCTAAATGTCCCAACAAATGAGAAAAAAAAACGAAGGAAAAATAATATAAAGTGTGTAAGAAATATATATATATTTTAAAATACTCACAAATGCTCTTCCGATAATAAATAATGTGTATTTCCAAAAAATATCGGCGAATGTAACTAATAAACTCGTCTGCTTTTTAAAAAATGTTATAAAAGGACTCAAAAAAAAAAAATAAGAAGAAATAAAAGTTGAAATTTTTAAATTTATAATTAATTATAAACTAAAGAAAAACAAATATTCAAAATAAAATTATTAAATATTTTATAGCATATTTAGACATTTCTGAAATATTTTTCGATATTTTAGGGGAAATTTATGGCTAGGGTTCTTACCTACGGCGTGCCACGTGTGAGAAGGTTCAGCAGATGTCTCGTAGCAGCTGTGATGGCAACGTGACTTATCTGCTGACTGGCTTACGTCCTATCCTGCCGTTTCTTCTCATGTTTGTCAGTATCTACCTACCTTTGGTTCCCAACCTTATTTCACATACGACATTCAAACTTGAATGCATTTTGGCGACACTTAAGAATAGCAACTCAAATTCTCCACAAAGGCGTTTATAACTTAATGGAGAAATGGAAAATTTTACAGCAAAATGGAGTTAAATAAAAATTAAAAGATTTAGCGTATAATGAAAAAAATGAATTTTATATTATCAAAAATATAGTTTATTTCTTCATATATTGTTCTATTATTTTCATTTTCAATAATTTGGTCTATGAAATTGCCTGTACATTTTTTTTTTTCATACCAGTTTCAGAATATTCCTCAAGTTCCTTTTAGGTATATTTCTTTCTATTTCGTCTAGCGTATTCAAAAGCAGATATTTAGAAAATATTGGAGCTTTATAATTTGTTTACAGCTTTTTTGTTTGTTTTCGTTTAGGATATATAATTTGTTACTTTCAGCAGAACTGAGAAACGCTCACAACGCACCTTTCGTGGGGAAGAGGGGGGGGGGAGAGGTGGTTAAAATATTTATTAAAATAACATTATTTATGTTATTTTGTAGTTTATTTAACACATAAATATACTACAAATTAAGATAATATATTATTTTATTATCTTTACCAAGATTACAAACATATTAATTAGAGAATTATTTACCACTAACTAAAAGGTAAACATTAGGGCTATTCACATTCCTTTGTTCTGTACTGCCAGGGTTGCTGAAACACATTTATTTTAACACCCCATCTCAATTGGCATTTTCACAAATGTCAATTGTACAATTTTCACCCCATGTTGGAAAGTTTCATGAATTTGTTCAACATGTCTTTACATAAGGGTTTAGTTAACATGTCTGCTATGTTTCTGCATCCCTCAATGTAGTCTATTTTGATTATGTCTTTGGCCAATAAATCCTTTATGTAGTGAGTTCTTATATCAATGTGTTTACTTCTTTTGGAGTTTTCAAAAGTTTTGGCCATGCAGATAGCACTCTTGTTGTCCACTATCAAAGTTGTGTCCTCAAATGATGTAAAGTCCTTATTTATTTCCTTCAGATGAACTAGGTCTTGTATAGAAGCAGCAGCTGCTACATATTCTGCTTCTGCAGTCGAAAGAGAAACACATCCCTGTTTCTTAGAAAACCAAGACACTGCATTTGATCCATGTAGTACTTTGTTTCCACTTGTACTTTTTCTGTCAATTTTATCTCTGGCCCAGTCAGAGTCTGAATATGAAATCAAATTGTTGGATGATATTGTATATATCAGTCCAATATCTTTGGTTGCCATCAAATATCTCACTATTCGTTTCGCAGCTTTCCAAGTTGCTTGAGTGGGCTTATCTAGAGTTCTACTCAAGTACGACACTGGGAACATTATGTCTGGTCTTGTAATAGTTGCTACATATAATAGACTTCCGATCAATTGACGATAAGGAACTTTTATATCTTCTTGATTTTGATCAGCTTGAAAGTTTAGTTCCATAGGTGTATCCACTCTTTTGCATTCTGTCATATTGAACTTTTCTAAAATTTTGTTAATGAACTTTGTTTGATCATTAACTTGCCACTTTCTCTTGATATTTCCATTCCCAAGAAATTTGTCACTTTTCCAAGATCTTTTGCATTAAATTCTTGTTTGAATATTTCTATTACTTTATCAATATAGTCTCTTTTTCCAGTAATCAGTAGATCATCTACATACAACACTATCCATGTATTATCATTTATATATAAACACGAGTCATTTAGAGATCTTGTGAAGTTGTATTTACTAGCTATTTCAATTTTAAGTGAGTACAAGTTTCTATAATTATTACACTTAAAATTATGGTTTCTTGTAATTATAATTACTTAATCTTGTTTAAATATCACTTGGTGGCCCTGTTGTGTAATTTTTCCTACTGACAATAAGTTCTGTTTAATGCCATCAACTATTAGTCCATGGATTGCTATTGGGATATTATTGATTTTTACATTTAAAGTTCCACTTTTATTAGCTGAGAGACATCTTTTCACCATTTGCCATATGAATTTCAACCTTATGTTCTATAATCTTCACATCTGTCATATATTTTTCTAATTCACTTTTGATCAGGTTCTGTGTTGCTCCTGAGTCTAAAATAAAATGATCATTTTCATAGTAATCTATAGCATTAATTGCTACAAATGATAGTTTTCCATCCATCTGATAGGCTTGTTGTCTAGGTTGACTCTCTTTTTGTCTTTCATTTCTCTCTTTTTGTGTTTGATTCTTTTCTCTTTTGAAAAATTTCTTTTTATTTCTACATTCTGTAGCCTTGTGACCTTTCTTGCCACAATTATAACATGTAAATGTGAATGATCCAAATGTCATTTCTTCATTCCTAGGTTCCCCTTGTTTATTTTTCCTTTTGAGTTCTTCATCCAGCAATCTTGCCTTAACAAATTCCATTTTGATTTCAGTATTTATTGTTTCTATTGCTGTGATTACATTTTCATACTCTTC
Source organism: Cordylochernes scorpioides (assembly GCA_030710605.1). Lineage (NCBI taxonomy): Eukaryota > Metazoa > Arthropoda > Arachnida > Pseudoscorpiones > Chernetidae > Cordylochernes > Cordylochernes scorpioides. The sequence continues at coordinate 41,801,158 of CP092884.1, forward strand.
ATTCAATGACAATAACAGATTACATATTTTGTCAGATTCATCCATTTTGGAACCTATATTATCCAATTCACGAATTATAGAATCAAATTTAAGAAAATGGTCCTCTAATTTTTCATTATGTTTGCATTTTAAAGTCAACAACTTTCTTTTTAGTGTTAGTTTTGTGAACACACTTTTTCTTTCAAATATATTTTCGAGCGCTTTCATCATTTCTTTAGCTGTTTTTGCATCTTTAATTATGTCTAGATGTTTATCAGTTAAACATTGAACAAGCGTAGATTTTGCCTTTGCATCTTTAATTGCAAATAACTCGCGTTCTTTTTCATCGACAAAATCATTAATTTCCTTTTCTAATGTTAGATGTATTTGTTTTTCTTCTAACAATAGTTTAACTCTAAATTTCCAGCTGTTGAAATTTGTACCAGTTAAAATTGGCAAATTAGAATTAATTACGCTCATTTTAAAATATATTCAAAGTTGTACTTACTAAAACACGTTCTTGATATTTCTTTGTTATTATTTAAACTTCAGTCTCATAATCTGTTATTTTGTAGTTTATTTAACACATAAATATACTACAAATTAAGATAATATCTTATTTTATTATCTTTACCAAGATTACAAACATATTAATTAGAGAATTATTTACCACTAACTAAAAGGTAAACATTAGGGCTATTCACATTCCTTTGTTCTGTACTGCCAGGGTTGCTGAAACACATTTATTTTAACAATTTATATCAGCGTTTTGAATAAATATTCTATTAGATATAAAATTATATTTCACATCAAACAAATACACGTCTTCCCTTTCTCAATGCTTCGATAGCAGAGTTGCCTATATATTGGAAAGGTATAGAAAAATATATTTTTGTTTTGAAAAATATAATTTTATATACATATTCTCCATCAACCAAAAAACAATTTATTCAACAACAACAACAAAAAGGCTTTTATTAGGGCCCATTGCCCTGTATGGATTCGCCATACAACAACAAAACAATACAGTAATTTTTCCTCCATTTCCCCATGTGCACGTGAGCCTTTTTTTTTTTTGGAAAGGGATTTATTTACACATCCAATTTACTCAATTACGTCAGTAATTCCAAACTATCAAACCTTAATATAGTTGTTGAAATGACCAATATTTTATCGTTATGTGGAATACTCAAAAAATTAAATAATGATAAAATTTTATAAATAAATACATTGCGCAGTGTATATTTTAGTCTTCACTTTCTAATATTTTCTGCAATTAAATCAATGGAAAAGTAAAGCAATAGTTACAATAAATTTGTTTTTCTTACCATTTTATAAGTAAGTTTTGTAGCAGCTGGAAAAAATTTAATTGTTATAATATAATTATGGTGTATAGATTAATTTTTATTTAATTAAATAAAAAAACTAAATTACTCTATGAAATGTAAATTAAAAAATGAGTAAATGTTTTGAATAGGAATAATACTATATATGTCTAGCTTGCTATAGTTTTGCATGGCTAAAAAGAACAAGATAATTTGCATGTATATAAATTAATAAATAACATTATTTCTAACCAACGGTGAATGAATTTCTGATTCTGAACCCCTGATAACACTTACAGTTTCAAACTAGGATTTGGTTGAAACCATCACTACAGAGAATGTTAGCATACCTCCCCTTTTCCTATAAATAGAAAGAGATTCCAAAGATAAAAATAGATACTTTGATCAGGGCCGCCCCATGGATAGCCCCAGGCGCTCGATCAGAGGATACGTCTAATGAAGACCGTAAAATGGCAAATAGCAATAATGGTACCGAATTAATAATTTAAGAAATGTTCTTATATATAATTTCTAATGCTGAGTCGATAACAGTAAAAGATTAGTTATAAGATTTGGTTGAGAAGGAGTGACAGGAAAGGAAGCATAAGTGGGGTGATGAGGCCGCGAGAAATCTCCCATGTGCATACTGAAGATATAATGCCTGTGGAAAAAGGAACATCAATAAAAATCATGAAGAACAAAGAAGAATGTTTTGATATGAAGAAAAAAAGGATGGTCTTTAATTTTTAAATAACCTTTCGTATTTAGATATATAATCTTTTGCATTTAATCATTTATTACTTTTATAATGTTGTGCTAATAATATAATAATGCTAATAAAATAATATGATTTAATATTGAAATGCTCCAACTCTTCAAACGAAAATTAACAACACATACAACCCTCGCCTTGTCTCCAGTTTAGCCAAAAAAGGCAAAATTTGTGACAATGCTGCATATGTATCGTATTGTCTTAACTGCAGTCTGTCAATGCAGTGCTCATGTCGAGTACCGTCCGTGGCCTGAAAGTTGCATACTTTTGATGCAGCGGACAATGTAGTGACTGGAGTGAGATTGCTAAGTCGGAACAAAGATCCACCGTGTGAACGTACTGCAAGTTGTACCACATTGTCACTGACCGTGGGATGTAAGGGCATCTATGCCTATTATCATCCTTTGCTCGGTCGTTTGACTGAGATAAATTTCTATTGTCACTGATAGGTTGGTGTTTACTTCCTCTCCACAAGACATTATTCCCCACAGTATAGAACACTGAGTATATTGCTCACGGTTTATTCTTGAAACCATCGTTATATTTCTGCTGTTTTATACTTGAAACTTTCAGTAATTGTATTATTTACCTTCAACAACTACACTTTGATTCTGTTGGAATATTACAGAGTAACAATGGCTATAGATGAGACTGAGTTTAAAAAGGAACTTGTATGTATATCATGTTTTAGTATTGCTTTTGTTGTTTTCATGTAGACATATATACCAAGATTTGTTTCATATAATTACTATTAATAATAAATAATATGCAATTTTAAATTGGTTACGGATTCATCCTTCTAATTTACTTTAATTAAATAACAGATTCTCCTTGGGTCATTTTTGGACAACATTTCCAAACCCAAATATCAATTACCTTGATACAATGAGATCTATACATTATAGATATGACACCACTATTAGGCGACTTCGAGAAATCTCAAGTAGAAGTTTCCACCTTCGCTGGTGACACCGCCAACACCTGGTCCCTTTAGTCCATCAGCTGGGTGAGAGTCCGCCCATCTAACATGGAGCCAGAGATACCTTCCCACTATAACCAAATACCATAGAGGTTACAGAACTGGAAATATAACTTTCCTCTGTTATTAAACATTATATTTTTGTTATCACAAAATATTTTTAAAATCATGAAAAATATTATCGAGTTGTTAGAAATTCCTGAATAAATACACATATTGAAAATAGAGCACTCCATATTGTTATATTTGTTCATAAAGGGCACATCTTGGATTCAATAAATAATCTTTTATTTCCGATTGTGAGACGCCCGTGTCTCAAGTTTAATGCGCGGCTTGCCGCGAGAGGGGATGAGATCCTTGAAAAAGATGGCCGTTTAGCCCATTGAAATATCGGAAATAAAAGATTATTTATTGAATCCAAGATGTGCCCTTTGTGAACAAATACATATATATTTAGAGAGAGGATTGTTTATTTATTTAACTCCTAAAAAGAGAATTGATACTTCGCGAATACCAAGTTATAAAGAAGGGACTCGGTGACCTAAGGAGGGAGCTTAAAGAAAGACATTTACCTAAATGTTAACTAGACACGGTGAGGGCTCCACGTGATATCTAGATACATAACACAGAGGGGGTTAGAGGTAGACTATACACACCGTCATGTATTGCTACACCCCTGAACCCAACGTCCCAATTCCGACAACTCGATGAACTCGTTGAGTTCACTATTGGACAACAAAGTGAAATGGAGCGGACTAGAGACCGAAGACAGAACTGCTGACACTGCCAACGCTGAAAGCCGGACTTTGCGTCACACGCGAGGCCTCCCATTGGAGTTTTGCGCCAGAACCAGCAGACTAGTAATCAGTACCTAGTCCTGGGTCTGTGGAGCGAGCCAAGCTGCCGGAGGAGAAGTTGAGTACCAATCCACGTTATGTGACACAGGGTTAAAATAGTGGGTCCTCCCGCCCAACGTGGAATGGTAGATGACCACAGCCCCTGCTGTGATCACCACATGAGTGTAAGCCTAAAACCCTCCCCGCTGTCAATAGCTACTGTCTAACACTATCTAGATCCTGCAACAACGCCGTTAGTAGAGCTGGAACACAGGGAAGTCACGGCTCTCCATCTGGAACGTCTGTTACACACAGCAGCCTAGAATTCAGACTTTATGGTCAACAGATTGCTATTGTCCCCGAGTCCCTTTTTTATCCTTGGCATTCACGCGGTTTGTAAGTTTTTTTATTCCATCTGATTCTTAGTAATTTCAAAGAGAAAAGCTCAAAGTTCTCACATTAAGAACTTCCAACTAGGACAAAGAAATTTTTACATTTTCGGTGCAACCGACCAATTCATGGAGCAGCTCTAATCAGCAACCCAAGATACCAAATTCCTCCAAGAACCTCAGGAAAACCTATAACCTCTAGATTCAACTCATATTTCTTCAAGTTATATAATAAACTACCCCCCCCCCTGGATATATTTTTAAAAATTTGCAAAACGGTTTTAAGAGAGATAGAAGAAAACATTTGTGGCTGATAGGTTGTAAATATGTAAATATTATTATTTGTTCCTTTCTTTGATATTTTTCAATACAATTCAAACTTGCTATTTATTGTTTTTCCTAAGTGATTAATATTCTCAAGCTCTTTTATATTTTCAGCTTTATATTTTTCTGAAGATTATACTCATATCTAGTTGAAATTGCTCTCTAATTAGACTTTTCAAAGTTTTTAAAACTTTCCAATTTTTTGTTGTCTTAATAATTTTTAAGAAAATTGGCATCACGTTGATTTTTATCAATCCAACCAATCATTGGGCCAGTTCACACCGCTTGATATTATGTAAAATTCAGATTGAATGTCTGGTGGTGTATCAATATTTGGTGATGAAGAAGGATTAGCTTGGTCTGTCCAGCTGGCAAGAAGATTGTAACCCTCAACAGTAGAGAGGTGATACCAGAATTGACATCTGAGATTGATACAAGAGTTGGACAATTCTTTGACGAGTTTAATATTTGTTTTTGACTCGTGCTTTAGATGTTGTACTAAATTCGAAAAATCGCGTGAGAACGCCCTTGCAATCTCAAAGCAATTTTTAACGCCTTGCCAAATGCTTTATTTTTATTCATTTCTCCTGACAAAGGCAAAAGATTTTTGTCGAAACGTTGAGAAAATCAAAAAATCTAACTGGCTGAAATGTATTTTTTACAGAAATTCTGGTTTAGTATAGGGATTTCTTCGGTATGGATATATCAGAGTGATCATTAAAATTCTTACCTTCATTCTTCAACATGTTGGTATTTAAATTCAAAATAAAGTTTGTAATATTGTCTTAATATATTTGTATTACTTCTTTTCATATGAGTGTGCGTCAGAATTTTCTCGTCTTCATCAAATATTGAATTAAATCAAAATTTGTATCAAATCAATAATAATTATTAATGATATATATATAATTATTTATTTTATAATTTTGTAAAAAACGAAATATTTTTTATTTATTTTTGTTCTTTTTAAAAATATTTTTCTCTGATTGTTTAGTTAATTATATTTGGTCAGTGAGTTTATTTTATTTCTTTTTTTTATCATATACTAAAAGAGATATTTATAATCCAGGTTCCTGACATACCAAATGAGATAGAATTAATTTCTTATGTTTCATATGTGTTGTTTTTGCGGGCTTTCACGTTGTCAAATATCAATAAAAATAGCCCAATATTTTAATGAATTTCTTCAAATATTATTTTGATATGTATTTGGATTTTCAAAAAATCATATTTGATTGATTTGTTTAGTTGAGAATTAAAAATTTTATATATTTATTTTTTGTAATTTTAATTTAATGATTTAAAACCCAATATTTATACAAATATTATTATGAATGGTCAGATTTTTAATGAAAAATAGAATTTTTTCTAACTTTCTAAATTATATTTAAATCCATTGTTATACTCAAAAAAGTTTCAATTTATAAAAAATAATAAATAAATATAGCTTTTATTTTTTTTAAATATTATTTTGATATTAAGAAGAAGGGAATTATTTACCAAAGGAATAAATTCTACCTTGGATTTTCTATCATTTATATATTCACCTTCTTAAAATGGCTGACAAAATAATTCTTAATAATATTTATAATAAAATTTGATAATATTATAAATTATAATAGAATATATATATAATATAATTGTTGTGATGTGTTCCAATTTAATTAAAGGAAAATATGTTCTGATATGTCTTGTTAGGCTAAGGGGGAACTACGCTTAACTAAAGATTTCTTTTGGGAAATGAGCTTCATCCATTTGTAACCGTTATCATTAGGTCATATTGCAAATTGTGGATTTCAAGTTATAAGCATTGTAATATTATCATTGCTAAATGTATTATCAGATTTTATTAAAGATATAAATGCTCTATATGAAATCTCTTCTTTTTAAGTAAATAACTAAGAATATACATGTATATAGAAAACCTATTTAAGACAAGAAATATATTGTATATATATTACAGAAGTAGAATTCTCTCTGATAGAGTATCTTTAATGTAAACACAGAATGTTACATATCAGGAAATCAAGTTGACTCCTACTCTTCCAATTATGGAATTCCAAGTCCTAATCACCACTACTAGTTATCATTGCTAGATATACATTAACATCTTTATAAGATACTAGCCGAATGACCCGGGCAACGCCCGGGTTTTACCCAATTAAAGTTTTTATTCAAATACTATTCGTTGCAATTATAAATTGGCGCCGTGGATGTCATTCTTGTGAAACGTCCCGCTCCAAACACTGTGTGTTTTTAAAATATAAAAATTTAAATTTCACAAAGATATTTGAAAATTGTATTATTTTGATTTTTTATATGAATATATTTTAAATTTGATATATACATAAAATGATAGCAAGTGATTTCTTGCCCCTACGCCGTCATTACGTCACTCAAGGTCACCGTCGCCCCACGTGGTCCATCCTTCCTCAACTTTACTTCTCGAAGTTACCGCAGTGAGGCGCTGGTTGCGAGTGAAATAGGGAAAAATTGTTGATAATTTGTTAATAACACAAAGGATATTCGAGATAGAAGCCTGAAAATTTGCCTATAAGTTTTTTCCAGATTAAACTCTATATACTGTTAAAATTTCAGCCAGATTAGTTACGTATTGTGGACGTGTATAGCTGACAAACATATATACATACATACACTGACTTTTATATATATAGGGATAAAGGGTATGTGGTGTAGATTTGAAACTTGTTAAATAACCTCCAAGATTGATTAAGTCGAGTCAAATAAAGTTATACTGGACAAACATATATGTTTCCTAGTGTGTTTCACTGTGTTACATTTAATGCTCAGAGTTGTGGTTGAAGCCATGTGTATGGTGTGATGTTCCACATGACGTTGTTACTCACGTCTCGGTGTTCCCTATGGAGGGACAGTTCTTGTTCTGTTTAGACAGGTCTGTGATAAGTCCAGGTCCAATGGTGAGGAATTGAGGCAATCCTGCAGGTCCTCAATATTAGCTATGGGAGGGATGGAACCATTCTTCAGGTACCTAGATAAGTCCTCAGTTATGTAGTCCAACGGAATCGAACGGAACATTGGTCATTATAAGTCCAGGTTTTGGATCTCCAAAGACAATAATGGTTGTAGACAACTAAACAATCATTGTTGAAGTTGTCGACATTCAGCTCTCTCAAGTGATAGGATGTTTTTATATAATTCAATATAATATAATGCGGCTTGTGATTGAAAAATCACATTTCCCATCCCTGGACACTTTTATTTTTCCGTTTATCATTACTCTTCACAATTCATCCTTTCATACCTCATCCCTAAGGTTAGAAATGGTCGTTATTTCTCCTTGAAATAAAATTGGATTTTTGTGTTGAAAAGGAAACACATGCGGTATAATTTTAAATTCTTGTTTTTATATAGTTTAGCATAAATGCCTAGAAAATTTTAGACTTGAAGACTATATTTAGTATATGTCACTTTAAGTGGATGAAATATTATTGCTTTGGTCATGATGTTTTTTTTTTTTTTTTGGTATATCGATGTCTTTTACAACTTGGCTTATCAAAAAAGGCTTCTATAGAAACCTCCTTGGATTCGTTAAAAGAAGGGAAATAGGAACTTTACTTTCGTAAAGATTCTTATTCAGATGAAACCTTTCTGGCTTATTTCTTTTATAATTTTAATTGAAATATAGTGAGAGAGAAGATAATTGAGAGATATTTATTTCAATTATTTCAAAAGAGAAATGATCCTCATTAAATATATGCATACTATCCAAATGACCCTGTTTACCCCTACTTTTCCACCTGATGAAATTTTGTCGAACAATTATAGCTTTAACTATTTTTATTTATTATGGTTATATATATTATTCTCATCCTAATTGGTAGTTACGATGATATAATTAATATATTAAAATACCATCATTAGTATCTGGTTCTAAAATTTTCATTTTTTTAAATTTTCCAATTTTTACTTTAGATTATATATTTCATTCTATATACTTATGTGTAGAGCTATAATGATACTCGTATAATCCTAATAAAAGCGTTTTTATTTGGCTAATTTACATGTTCTGGCGTTGAAACTATGATATAAACAACTTTCAGACCAGATCGTGGTAAAATATTATCCAATAGTTCAATTGATATATTAGTATTTTTACTCCAAGTCTAAAATATTTGAATTCCCAGAATAGCATGATTTTATATATACTGTTATATTGTTGCTTAACAAAAGAACAAATTCCGTGGGTACAGAGGATCTTTAAGACTTTATTTGAGCCAAATCAATGAAATAATTACAAAATAATTAAAAAGAAAAAACCATAAAGATACAGCAGTTGCAAACTTACTAACTGCACCACAGAAAATGAAAACAGGAGCAAAACAGAAGACAGAGGTTGGTAGAGCCTTCCAGAATCTTCCATCTAGTACACCGGGGCTTTGATGATAAGCAGAAACCTGACCTCTTGAGACAGCAGCTCGCACTTGCTTGAAGCACACCACTGTAGTTTCGTTCTTCTTTTTCGGCATGAGCTCTGTATTCATATATATCCCGAAGTAGATCTTTCCAGAACGCTCAAGGTCAGTCAACCAATCATAAAGAAGGCAGAACTAAGCCTTGCGCAATCGATTTTAATTGGCCAATCAGTTCTTGAATGTTCCACATTATTCTAGAATGCTCTAAAAAAACATTTTATTCTGGAATTCGACTTTTATTCTACGAAACACTAGTAATACACCCATTGACAAAACTTAAGGAAGTGGAAAGTTTTTGATGTCGCCAGTCGTCTATTTTTTAGGAGACAGAAGAAATTTTGTTCACACTTTTGGGGGGTTATCTAGTATGTCTTTATAATAAAGGTCACTGTTTATCAAATATATTTCAAAGTTATTGTTTGAATCCCGATATACATGCTTAATGGTACGATTTCCTTAAGTTTTGTCCATGAGTGTGAATTATATGCAAGTAATTTTTGCAAATATATAAATATTGATCGAAAATAAATACTTTTTAAAAATGATTCATACTTCTGGAGTATCAGCCATTGCTAACTTTCTTGTTTTATTCCCAATGAAATATTCGTATAAATGTCCTCATTGATGCATTGAATAGGTAATATCATGATTCCTTATTAATCAATGATAGCGATTTTATAGATTGTTAAATTTTTTTGGGAACAAATTCCAATTTCCATGGTTACACTTTAAATTTATCTATATGCTCTATATACCTCGACGTGTTCTATCTGCATCTGTTTTCTTTGTTCTTCTGATTTTTAATTAGAAACCTTATCAAACACAAAAGAAAATTATTGTGATTTTTGATTAATAAAAAATAAAAATATTTTTCATTTATTATTTTAATTATTGATCCCTCAAAGAACAAAAAAAATTATTTTACTCCAATTCCAAATTCTGCCAACAACGACTTATTCTCGAGAACATATCAAGTTTTCTGGACTTAATAAATTATTCTATGAATAATGGCACACACAATCTCTATGCGATTTAAAATAAATATATGTTACTACAAAATATTTATCAGTATATAATTTTAAAAATTCTTATAAATACCTAAGTGAAACTTCTTATTTTATGAAAATTTGATATACTCATTGACTCATATGATATTTATTTTTATAATATCCTTTTGTTAAATCAATGTATTTTTCTTGATAAAACAATCAAGTTTAATAAATCTCGTTATTTTCAAACATAAAATGTAATCTATTTTGATTTGTGACATGGTGCCAGTACTGGTGATCAAATACATGGCAACAATTATTAAAAAGGCAGAAAACATGTAGGAGGAGTCGCTCAGATCTAGGCGCAAGAGAGACGCCAATGGAATTCCTTAAAGGATGAGTAAGGCTCAAAATGGCGTGATGATGGCCGGAGAGGTGATAATACCCCCTCCACCGCCAGTTCCAGACATCAGGCCTTTGCACATTAGGCCTGTTCAATGGTGAGTCCTCTAACTGTGAAAATTCCAAATTCTCAAAAAAAAAAAAAAAAAAAACTTGAAGCGCCATTCAGCTACCGCTATTTCGTTGATATCTTCTTTCATGGTATATTTCTAACATTGATTATATTTTGAATAATTTTCGCGCACGAGAGCATCTTGAACAGCTTCCAGTTTATTGATGAAAATTGATAAAAATTCTTATTTAATATATATCATATAAGGTTTTTTTTGTCAAAATTACAATAAATAAATAAAGCATATAAATTGCTGCATTCATAAGAAATTTGAAAATGACATAACTTTAGAAGTAAATTATATGGAATGTGAAAAATGAAAAAATGTTTGATAAGTAATTTTGATATCAATTAAAATTTGGAATTTATATGATGAAAGAAAGAAGTTCAAGAGTGAATCATACTCTATCTAAATCGAAATTTTGAAGGTTAAATAATTATTAGTCTTTCTAATCATCATGAAAATAATTATAATTGATATTTATACTTATATGAAATAGTTTTAAAATTCGATAAAACTATGAGCTACGCTGAATTTACTGTGATGGAATTTCCACATAAATATTTTATATCTCTCGTGTAATTAATATATTATTCCCAAATATTTTATAAGTATGACCCCAAAATTATTAATTTTATTAAATGTAATAGTCGAAGAGCAGTGTCTGCGCGTAGGTTTATTTCTAGTTAAAAAATTTAAAATCACAAACAAATAATTAATAGAGAGAAATAAGGGAGCAAAAGATAACTTAAATGTTACTGAATATTTAAAGTTAGTGCAACTATTTAACCATCGGAAATTTCTTTTTATTACAATAAAATAATACCTATTATACTAGATATCTATAACATTTTAAAACCAAAAATAATGAAAATACTCTAATACATTTTCTTTTGACAAGTTTCTAAATTCTTATTACATATTTTATCGATTGCACATTTTATATATAGTAATAATTTTTTGCTTTAACATATTTTTATTTTTGAAAGAAAAAAAAATCGAATTCGATTATTAAAGAACAAAGGGTTATGAAAATAAGAAGATTCTAATATCATATCAATGTTTCGGTCTTGATAAACTGTTATCAACATTTTTGCGCAACCGCAAAAGTTGTCATATACCGCTTGTTATTCTTACTGATGCTAAATAGATGTTTTTATTTATTAAGATTAATGTTTCCTGATAGTGATTCAGAAAAGACACGATTTTATTTTTTAATGATATTAGCTTTTAATTACTAAGGTAAGCCTAAAACTAAATCTAAAAAAACCTTTTTAGTGTATTCATTGTTTTAAAAACTATATTCATATAGAAAACTTCTCAAATTAAAACCAAAAGCGCTATTTTAAAATTAATTAGCTCGCTTCAAACTCAAATTATACAGAGTAATTAGCAGTTTGTATAGATAATAAAAATTGTGCGGTCACATGTACTATTACTAACAAAACAATTGATCACTCAATGTTCTTAGTTATGTTTCTTTTTTTAATCATTCAAAGTTTTTTAAATTATTTAAAATGTTAGGTTTGGATATGCCGTAAGTACACCGGCATATTTTGTTTTATATTTTAAATTGTCACTTAGAAAAAAAAATCTTGGAAAAAAAAATAGCGAGAAATGTTAATTTCAAAAATGATTTTTTTAATACAAATTTTTAAATAGGACAAAAAAAAAAAGATAGCTTGAAATAAAAGCTTTAATACTTTAAACTCTATTCCGTTTATTTTCATATTTAATAGTTTTAAAAGTGTGAATCATTATAAAATTTTAAAGTTGCTATTGAACCCTGAGCTATTTTTGTCTTTTACAAAAGAAACTTATGTGAGATGTCTCTAAAAAGTTTTTAAAAAGTACTCTTACTAGTATTTTTTATAAACTCCTATTTTACATAGATAATTGTGAGAAAAATTAAACAGGTAATGGCCACTATTAAGCTTTTGTAAAAAAAAATTATCTTAATATTTTTAATTTTTGCTATTTTTTAAACTCACAAAATCAAGATAAAGTTTATCATTTAAATTTGAATATCAAGAGAAACAGTAACCTTTTGGAAAATTGCAAGATGACATTTATTTAATTTTATAATCAAGATAAAAATTCTTATAGAAAATTAATAATTACAATTTAGACTATAATTTTTATATACAAATCAAAGCTTAATTTAAATAAAAACTCTTAAACCAAAAATATCTACAAAATCATTTGATACATATTTCTATATTGCATATATAATTGCATACGACAAGCTTAGAATATGTAAATAAAATATTCAAAATATATATAATTTGATTTTGTCATTAGAATTATTAAAACTTCTTTCTTATCTCCACTCAAACATATTAGGGTATCAAGCTTGAGACTTTTAATGGTGTCTGCTGGGGATGAGTATAGCCCATTAATGGATGAGTCAATACAGTCAATGATGTGTTCATGACTGGGTGAAGTAGAATGCATCTGCCTTTGTCATTAAAACTAATATAATCAAAGAACACAAGGTAATAAGTTTCAGCACTTTTGTTTGAAGATGGTAACAATGCTGTTACCGAAACATCACACACGATTTATTTATTTAGATTAGGTCCTATTACCTTGTGTTTATAATCCAAATTGTGCATTATCATAATCAATGAATGAAACATTAGCCTTGCTTGGAAAGAAAATGTGAAGAAGGGTTTTCAGGTTCCACTGTATTTATTATTCTTCCTCTTCTTTCTTATCTCCACACTTGGTGAAGTAGAATGCATCTGCCTTTGTCATTAAGACTGGGAGCACTACTCAGTGGCAGGCCGACTTAGCTCCAAAGGAAATGGCCGCCTCTAACATGAGGAACAGACGTTCCATTGTATTTTCACTTGATAAATGTAGGTTAGGTTAGGTTAGGGGCCCCTATGATGTAATCATCAGTCAACATGGGGATACGGGAACCAGTTCTGACGCCCCCTCATCTTCAAACAAATCTGAAGAACATACCTAAACAGCCTCGTTGTTTAGGTCAACGGATGGGGGGAGTGGGTCATTCTTTTTGAAGAGATTTGTGGTCAAATTTCAATTTAAACCCTTATGTTGATCTTCTTCTTTCTTATCTCCACACTGGGTGAAGTAGAATGCGTCTGCCTTTTTCATTAAGACTGGGAGCACTACTCGGCCGACTTAGCTCCAAAAGAAATGGCCGCCTCTGACATGAGGAACAGACGCCATGTGCAGCCGCTCCTAACATGGAGTATAAATGCTGCTCATCCTGTATCCCTGGAACAGGAGCCCTTACAGGGTACTATCAGCTGGGCCAGCTGAACCCAGGTTTTTTAGCGAGCTTGTTACTGCTCCCCCTCCTCCTTTTTCATCCGGACTTGGGACCAGCAAAAGCTGGGTTCTGGCATTTAATTATTTTACACAACATAGTTCACAAGCAATGAGGTACACCATCAAGTTCCACAGACTTGAGTCTAATATGATTGAGTGGAGATAAGAAGAACAATGAGATGAGGTATGCTCAAAATGAATTGTAAAAATCTAAAAGAAAGTACATAGATAAATCCTGGCAGGATCAATATTTAAAATATTTTAAAGAATTTTCACAAAGAGACCTAGTGGTAATATAATGATAATAATGGTACCATATAGATCACAGATTAGAATCCCAAGGTAGCCATGCTGTTATCTAAATATCACCAACATTTCTTTAATTTGGATGTGGTCTTATTGTGCCTGGTGTTTATATTGATGATAATTTATTTTCGCCCATAATCATACAAAAATCATGTTACAAATTGATAAAAGAATTCTAAAATAGCCATCAACAAAGAGATATATTAACACAAAGCAAATAACGCGCCATCTATACATATCTTCTTTTCTTCTTCTTTCTTATCTCCACTCAATCACACTAAGGTATCAAGCTTGTAAAGCTTGTTGATGATGTCTGCCGGGGAAGAGTAGAGCTCATCAATGGATGAGTCAATACAGTCAATAATATGTCTTGGGGTTGCAGGCTGAGAATTGCACTTAGTACATAGTGGGAAAACCCTGTAACCATTTCCTGCAATCATGATCTATACATATAAAATGAAAGGATTTAAAAGCACGAATGTTTCTTTTATACATAATACAAACTTCTACTGTCCTTACTGCGAGGTACTGCGGAAACCGCTGGGAGGGTTCACCACTGATGAGCCAAGAGCCCTCCCAATATATTTTTTCACCACAGTAAGGACAGTAGAAGTTTGTTGTTGTTGTTGTCGTGTCCAAAGAAGAGTCTCAGATGTCTCCATGCATCTCTATCACAGCAGCAGCAATATCCACTATCTTGGGTGTGCAAAGCTGCTGCTCTGGGTCTAAGTCAATTTTCTGCAAGGCTGCGGCCATTGCTGGGCATGAGAATATGTGAGTAGGTGTTAGTTCCACACCAGGACAATTGTTGTATGCTTTATAAGTTGCACGCTTCATTTTCCAATGAAGAGTAGAAGTTTGTATTATGTATAAAATAAACATTCGTGCTTTTAAATCCTTTCGTTTTGAATGTAAAGAGATATATCTAAACAGAGAACTCCCACCACTACAGTTTTTACATATTTACAGAGGTCTCAGATATCATTGAATTCTCCCAGTTCACAGAAAGAATGGTACAAGCCACCATCCTATGTAAGGTTTTGTAGCACCCTCTCATTGATTCTCCATGAGAAAGACGTGGTTGCATTGGCAATTCTATTCTCTTTTAATCCCGTGAGTTTTTGATAATTGTTTGGATTGTTGTTTAAAGAGTTCTGATCTTCAGACAAAAGTACTGAATGAGAAATTTTACCACAGCATGGTTTAAATAGTTACTATTGATAGATAAATAGTTACACTTGATACTTTTGTTTGAAGATGGTAACAACGTTGTTACCGAAATGTCACACACTATTTATTTATTTGGATATGGTCTTATTACCTTGTGTTTAAATTGGCAATTCTATTCTCTGTTAATCTCGTGAGTTTTTGATAATTGTTTGGATTGTTGTTTAAAGAGTTCTGATTAGAGCAGTATCACTGCTTTAATATTTATAGCCAACTTTAATTTAACACTAAATTTAAGGTAATAAGACCAAATCCAAATACATAAATTAGTGTGATGTTTCAGTAACAATGCTGTTACCGAAACGTTGCACACTATTTGAATTTGATCTTATATTACCTTGTTTATAATCTATAAACCAAATTGTACCTTATCACTTAATTCAATATTTCTTTGAATACCACTCAGCCTATCTAACTAAACCCACTATAATTCAAAACACTTTAACATATCCCCCTTTAAGTGTTGCCAATGTCTTACAGAAATGTCTACTTGCAGTGAGAAAGCTGTGATGAATTGATAATCATCTTAACCGACTATAATTCATTGCTGATATTAATTCATTTGGAAATTCTGATATCTTGAGGTGTTGAATTAAAGAAGTTGGACTTGATGATCACTTTGAAAAAATAGTACAAATGTGATATTGTACTGGGATAAGGTACATAAATTAAGAAAAATGCATCTCCTTATCGTGAAACTGAAAGTTGCATTAATCAAGAATGGGTATTTGGCCAATTCTGAAATAATTAAAAATCAATGAGAATAGTTGATATTTATTCCGATAGATGGCGCAAGCCATCAGCAACTTTCAGTTGCACGATAAGGAGATGCCTTTTTCTTAATTTATGCACCTTATCCCAGTACAATGTCACATTTGTACTATTTTTTTCACATTTTGTCGCGGTCTCACGCAATTCTGGCCATAATTACCCGTTTCATGATTTTTCAGGATACCTGAATGACCAATTTTTTTGTCGTTGAGGTACAGCTTGCACCACACTGATGAAGGCCAACAGCCCTAAATGCGTACGTGGTTAGCTTTTCTTGATTAATCAAGAATGGGTATTTGGCCAATTCTGGAATAATTCAAAATCAACAAGAATAGTTGATATTTACTCCGATAGATGGCGCAAGCCATCAGCAACTTTCAATTGCACGATAAGGAGATGCCTTTTTCTTAATTGATGATCACTGTATTTATAAATAACTGAATTGATGAGCAATGATCTTCCATAACTAAATCAGTCTGCTATTATGTTAAAAAGTTTTTATAGAATAATTGGAAACCTATAGCTGAAACTCATCTCTAGAAAACTGTCTTCTTCTTCTTTCTTATCTCCACTCAATCATATTAAGGTATCAATCTTGTAAAGCTTGTTGATGGTGTCTGTCGGGGATGAGTAGAATTTAGAAACCTGTTGTATTCCCAAGGTAATAAGACCAAATCCAAATAAATAGTGTGTGACGTTTCGGTAATAGCGTTGTTACCATCTTCAGACAAAAGTACTGAATGTGATAAGGCACAATTTGGATTATAGATTATAAACACAAGGTAATAAGACCAAATTTGGTCTTATTACCTTGTGTTTATAATCACATTCAGTACTTTTGTCTGAAGATGGTAACAACGCTGTTACCGAAACCTCACACACTATTTATTTATTTGGATTTGGTCTTATTACCTTGTGTTTATAATCTATAATCCAAATTGTGTCTTATCCAAACCTGTTGCATTATTTAATTTATATATCCAAGAGATTTAAGTCAATTGATATCTAATCTATAATCCAAATTATTCCTTATCGTACAGTATATACAAACAGTTGAGAACAAGCAGTTATTTTTCTTAAAGAACAATAATTAGTAAAATTGACAGAAATATAATTACCAGACATCTCTATACAGTTGTATACATGGATGTATCAAGGGTAGAGGGTTGTCTAAAGCATTCATCAATTCAGTTATTTACAAATACAGAGATCAAGTCCAAATTCTTTAATTCAACCCTCCACAAGGGATCAGAATTTTCTGTTGAATTAATATTGTCATTGAATTATAGTCGGTTAAGATGATTATCAATTCATCACAGCTTTCTCTCACTGCAAGTAGACATTTCTCAAAGACATGGGCAACACTTAAAAGGGGATATGTTAAAGTGTGTGTTTTGAATTATATCGGGTTTAGTTTGATAGGCTGAGTGGTATTCGAAGAACAATTGAATTAAGTGATACGGTACAATTTGGTTTATAGATTATAAACAAGGTAATAAGACCAAATCCAAATAGTGTGTGGGTAACAGCATTGTTACTGAAACATCACACACTATTTATTTATTTGGATTTGGTCTTACTACCTTGTGTTTATAATCTATAATCCAAATTGTGCCTTATCATCCAATAGATTTATTTAAATCAAATGATATCTAATCTATAATCCAAATTGTGTCTTTTTAAAGTAGGTGTTGAAGAGGTTATATTGTAATTCATCTTGGTTATAGAAATGTCTTAGAGAGTTCTTGACCCTCCTGGAGGTCAAGATCCTATTTGTTTATATGACCATCCATCCAGTCTGTCCCACTATCTTTCAGGTCAAACTCCACCGCACAGAATTTGTTGTCCTCAACCAGACTTATACTGTAATAGATCACGAGTTTGTCAAAGGCAGCAAACAGGTCTCCAATCAATAGATTTATTGATTTGTTTCTCCTGATCAATCCTTAGTGCTTGTGCAACTCTTTTTCTTCTCAACAGTAGAACCTTCATGACCGGACAACATCTTTTGTCTTTTGTATAAAAGACAGTTTTCATTGACAAAATGACCATTTTTACCAATTTTTAATTTAAGCAGATTAGTATGAGATTTTTTAGGGGGTTGGTGAAAGGATGATATAAACCGTTGGTTTTTGACCGCTAGGACCCGAGTTCGATTCCCGCATTAGACACTTTTTTCTGATTTAAAAAAAAATCGTCCATTGGCTCCCTGATTCTTGCAAAAGTCCAACCCCACCAACGAGTGCAAGTAACCAAACAGGGCTCTAGCATATTTGTAAGTGCAAAGTCGAAGTGCTTTTCACATGTGTAGTAGACATGTGGTGTACTTACAGTAAAAGCAGTCGCCTACTTCTACCCACCATGATTATCATGGCCTGTACTATGTGTACTAGGGATAAACAAAAAAAAAGTACAATATTTTTTTGGCAATTTTTGTATACAGTAGAACAACCTCCATGAGAGGAGACTCCCGCTAGCGAGAGTCCTTTACAAAGGACAATTTTCAATGTCAAAATTGCCTTTTTTCTTTCTAATTAGCAACTCAGCAGTAAGAGGTCACTTCTCCCTAAAGAACACTTTGACTCTGCACCAAGGTGTCCTTAAAGGAGAGATTCCACTGTATTCTGTTTTGAGTTGCTCGCAGTATTTTAAAGATTCCACCTACAACTTCTAACAGATGGACAGAATATTTAAGATGTTTCAAGTACAGTAGAGCCTCTATTAAAGGACACCTCTCTACAAAGGACAGTTTTCATCACCAAAATGATCATTTTTACCAATTAGCCATTCTCTAGTAAGAGGACACTTCTCTTTAAAGAGCACTTTTGGGCTCTGCATCTATATGTTGTCCTTTAGAGAAAGATTCTACTCTCTCATCATATATTTTGTTTAATATTTTGGAAAATTATCATTCTGATTATATATTAATGTATTTAAACTTTACTCGATAAGGCACAATTTGGATTATAGATTATAAACACAAGGTAATAAGACCAAATCCAAATAAATAAATAATGTGTGACGTTTCGGTAACAGCGTTACCATCTTCAGACAAAATTTCTCATTCAGTACTTTTGTCTGAAGATGGTAACAACGCTGTTACCGAAACGTCACACACTATTTATTTATTTATTTGGATTTGGTCTTATTACCTTGTTTTTTAAACTTTACTCATTTACTCTTTTGTCTGATGATGGTGACAATGTTGTTGCCGAAATGTCACACACTATTAAATTATTTGGATTAGGTCTTATTTTCCTTTTTTAAAATATATTAATGAATTCTTACATCATCACTACTAATATTAATGAAAGTAATAAGGAACTTAATGAGCACAAACAACCAACTCCATTTTAAAAATGCCATCTCTAGCATAAATTTTACCTTCCTTTTTTTTTTTTTGACGTTGTTTCTCACAAGGTAATAAGACCAAATCCAAATAAATAAATAAATAGTGTGTGACGTTTCGTTTTGTGTGACATTCAGTACTTTTGTCTGAAGATGGTAACAACGCTGTTACCGAAACGTCACACACTATTTATTTATTTGGATTTGGTCTTATTACCTTGTGTTTATAATCTATAACCTAAATTGTGCCTTATCAACATTGTTTCTCATTTTAAATAAATCCTCAAAAACTTCTCCTGTAAGCCCTCCTGCGATGATAGAAAATATTACATGAGAAGTCTTAGCACTTGTCCAATGGTGAACCCTCACAGGCGATGTTATGCCAATTTCCAAACTGTTTCTGACGATCCAAACCCTCTTCTTCTTCTAACAGCTCAGTAAGGTTTGTAGAAGTAGTTTTTGGAGGCTTTCTGTCAGAAAAGAAAGCATTAATGTGAAAAATACAACAACAAAAAGGCTTTATACAGATTTTTTCCAAGCAACAAGAGATGTAGGGTACAAACAGGAATTCCAGTAATAGTATCACTAATCAGTAATGTTATTTATAGTATATCAAATAAGTGGAAGAAAAAAGAAAGGAAGAAATTAGCACAAACTTATATACAAGCAGTCGAGAACAAGCAATTCTTTTTCTTTAATTAACAATAATTAGTAGAATTGAGACAGAAATATAATTATAAGACATCTATACAGTTGTATACATGGATGTCAAAATTCGAAACTATTTTAGATGCGTAAGATTCTTTTTGAAATTAAAAACAATTTCTACTGCCCTTACTGCAATGGAAAAAATTAATGGGAGGGCCTGGCTCATCAGTGGTAAGGGCAGTAGCCTGGTTCAAAATCACATTAATAGGTACCGCTCAGCAAGAGCAACCTAGTTCATGATAATTGAAACAGTGAATAATATGTGAAGGTTATTCACATATTAAGACAAATTTTAACGCGGGATTCAATCCCGGTTCATGACTGTCGGGAATTGAGCGTGTTACCCTCTCATCCACCAACTTATAAGGGCAGTAGAAATTGTTTAATTTCAAAAAGAATCTTACCCCTTTAAAATAGTTTCGAATTTTGATAACAGATGGTGCGCTAGTGCATCATACATGGATGTATCAAGGGTAGAGGGTTGTATAAAGTCAGAATATAAAGTCTTAGGAGTTAATATTAATGTGAATAATAATGTAAAATGAATTAGTAATAAGGTATGAAATATGATGGGAGATGGACATCTTTATAAATAGGAAACTAAAAGTCTTATTGTGTAAATATTTGTTACTCTTGTTTCTCTACCAAAATGCAGAATCATTCGTTAATAAGTTTTTTTTTCTTCTAAAATTGTTTGTCATATGTAAATTTTTAATGATTTGCATAAGCTGCACACATTTATCCAGGTAGTAAAAAAAATTGTTTGAAATTTTTTTGTAGGAGATTGGTAACAAAGGTTTGAAAGATTTGTTCTTAAAAAAAAAAAATTCAACTGTTCTTTAAAAAAAAAAAATTCCATTTAAAAATTTTCTTGGAAGAGATCGGTAACAAAGGTTTGAAAGGAAAGATTCAGGAAGTTGTCGATGTCGCTTGTTACAAAAAAAAAAAGATGGCAGGAGTAGATGACCTTGTGACCATTGAAGTGTTACACTGCTGCTCTTTGCCTGGCCCCTGCTTACTTCTTCCGCTGGGCACAAGGTTGGCAGAGGTTGTGTTTATTCCTCAGTGGGGAGACATACCAATTGGGAATAATGGGTAAACAGTAGGATCCTCTTCTGTAACACCGTTGTCACTCACCATAGAATTCTCCTTATACAGTAGAACCTCCCTGTAAAGGACACCTAGTTGCAGACCAAAAATGTCCTTTAGGGAGAGGTGTCCTCTTACCGGAGAGTTGCTATATAGTATAAATGGTCATTTTGGCGATGAAAACAGTTCTTTGTAGAGAGGTTTCCTCTAGCGTGAGTGTCCTCTCATGGAGTATGTTCTACTGTATTTTGAATACAATTTCATGATGTGTCTGCAGGGATTGTTTTCATTCTTCAATGGTAGAATAAGGCCAAATGGGACTATAGTTGGGGGAGGATGATTTTTGCAAGGTAACAAGACCAAATCCAAATAAGTAATTTATTTGCGACGTTTCGGTACAAGTTTCCATCTTTGGTACTTTTGTCTGAAGCTGGTAACAATGCTGATACCAAAAAAATCACTTATAATTTACTTATTTTGGCTTTTTTTTTTTAAAACCTTGTGATGAATAATTAATATGTTAGAGTTGTTTGAATAAAATAACCTTTTTTAGAGGGGGGTCAGTGGATGGATGGTCTAAACCATTGGATTAAGACCGCTACAACCCGGGTTCAATTCCCGCATTGGGCACTTTTTTTCTGATAAAAAAAAAAATGCTCCAATGGCTCCCAATTCTTGCAAAAGTCCAACCCCACCAGCGAGTGCAAGTAACCAAACGGGGCTCTGGCACATTTGTAAGTGCAAAGTCGAACTGCTTTTCACATGTGTAGACATGTGGTGTACTTACAGTAAAAGCAGTCGCTAAATACCCACCATGATTATCATGGCCTGTACCACGCGTTCTAGGGATAAGCAAAAAAGAAAAACTTTTTTAGAAAACTTTTTATTGGGATAGTGCCAGGTTTTTAACTCTCTCAACTAAAGAGTTATCAATTAAAACAAAAAAGATGATGCAATCATGTTAAAAAACAAAAATCAATGGATGATGGAATGGTAACAAAGATAAACCTATCTCTTTCATGTTTTTTTTAACTTATTACATCATTACATATCTCCCCTTTTTAAAAATGCAACTTTACATTGAGAAAGAGAGAGAGAGAAAAGGTCAAGAACTGAAATCTCTGTAAAATATTTTTAAAGAAAAGTTGTAATTATACAGTAGAACCTCTCTGTAAGGACAACACCTAGTTGCAGAACCAAATTGTCCTTTAGGGAGAGGTGTCCTCTTACTGGATAGTTGCTAATATGTAAAAATGGTAATTATGCAAATGAAAAGTGTCCTTTGTAGAGAAGTGTCTTCTCATGGAGGTTCTACCTTATTTATATTTAAACATCACATAGTTTGACAATTTTGTATTTTTTTCCCAAATCTAAATTTTTTATTTTCCATTCAAGAGGATAAGTAAGATTTTTGTAAAACATGAGAAGCCACTCTCGTTAGAGGATACCTCTCTACAAAGGCCATTTTCATCACCAAAATTGCCACTTTTTTTTTACTAATTAGCAACTCAGTGGTAAGAGGTCACTTCTTGTGCTCAACAGAGAGATTCCACTTGTGTTTTGAGTTCCTCCAAGCATTTTAAAGAAATTCCATCTACAACTTCTAATAGATAGACACAGAATGTTTAAATAGTTTCAAGTACAGTAAAGCTTCCATTAGAGGAAACTATCACTAGAGGACACCTCCCTAAAAGTGTCAGTTTTCAATGCCAAAATTACCATTTTTGTCAATTAGCTGTTTTACGGTGAGAGGACACTTCTATCTCTTAAAGAACACATTGGCTCTATGCAACTAGGTGTTGTCCTTTAGGGAGAGAGATTGAGATTTAAAAATATTTTATTGACCTCATACACAAGTCAATGGTAGTAGTATATAATAATTATAAAAAGAGGGATAAAATAAAAGAATAAAATATATACAGTTATGTACAGTTGAGGAGATTCCCCCAACGACAGAGAGTCCTCCTCAAAACAGTAAGGGGGTTTTCACGTTCTCCCCTCATCTCAAGGCTCAGGAAGAACCTGTGTTAGGGAGAGAGATAGATTCAGTGATTTAATTGATACAATGATTTATTTGATACAATTATTTGTTTGCTTATATTTGATTGATTGATTGCTTCAATGATTTGTTTAAAGCACATTTCTCATGATTAGATTTTTAACAGATTTTTAAAGACTAAAAGATTTTTAAGAGAGAGAGAGAGAGATTTAAAAATATTTTATTGACCTCATACCACAAGTCAATGGTGGTAGTATAAAATAGTCATAAAAAGACAACAATAACAACAAAAAGCCTTTATTTAGGGTCACTGACCCTATACAGGATTCACCAGAGGTATGCATAAGAACAAAGCAGTGAGACAAAGGAAACAATGATATAGACAGAAGAAAAAAAACAAGAAAGAGAAAGAGGGAAGCAAGAAAAACAACACAAAAAGAGTAGCAGTAAGAAAGTGATAAAATAATCATAAAAAGAAGGATAAAATAAAGGAGTAAAATATATACAGTTATATACAGTCGAGGAGATTCCCCCAACGACAGAGTCCTCCTCCAGACAGTAAGGGGTTTTTCAGAGAGAGAGAGATTAAGAGAGGTTCTCTATACTGCAGTCAGGGTCTTTTGCCCATTGTCAGTAGAGTGTGAATCACATTTTGACTCAGTTTCCTCATAGAAGTAAGAGTTCAAATGTTAACTAGCTTGATTCATAACACAAATCCAAATAAAAGTAATTTATAGTAAAACTTTGTCATAGTTCCTCTTTTATAACAAAAACTTGATGTTATAGCCTTATAGTTTTCAAGTCCAGAGTTTTAAGTCCCAGTTGTTTTAACCGTGATTCTAACAGCATAAAGGTAATGTGTGATAAGGTACAATTAGGATTATAGATTAGAAACTTAAAACATGATTTGGATTGCGTCTTGTTTTACCTACCTTATGTTTACAACATAAAGGTATTCTTTTATTACTTGTAGGTAATTAAATATTAAAGGTATTACTTGATAACAGTAACTATTTAAAACATCCATAGAAGCAATGGGCGCCTCTCCCGTCAAATGTCAAAACCTGACGCCATTTTGACGGGAGAGGCGCCCATTGCTTCTATGGATTAATTTCCTCTCGGCAAATTTTCCATCTATATTTAAAACATGTTGTGGTAAAATTTCTTATTCAGTACTTTTGTTCAACGTTGTTCAGTACAACGCTGTAACAGAAACATCACACTATTTATTTATTTGGATTTGGTCTTATTACCTTGTGTTTATAAAGGTATTCAATACATTTGCCATCTGGTGATAGAGAAGCATTTGTTGGTGATACAAAACTGGGCAGACACCCATGGTTTGGAGGAGTGGAAGAATACTCCCCTCTACAGAATGGTAGCAGACAATTGTATTCAGACCTTATAGAGACCATTTTGTCCATCATCATGTTAGACATGGGATGCTATCTCATCCTGCTCTCTTCCACCTTTTTGTACCTTCTCAATTCCAGGCCATTCTTTGGCAATTATCAAACCCCAATCATCCAATTCTTTCATTTACATCTTTCTTTATTAGCTTTAGATCCTGAACTCTTTAAAATAGAATCTTCAAGTGATGGTTTAGCATCAACTACAGTAGAAACTCCCTGTAAAGGACAACACCTAATTGCAGAGCCAAAGTATCCTTTAGGGAGAGATGTCCTCTTACCGGAGAATTGCTAAATTGTAAAAATTTTCTTTTTAACAATATATATATATGTTATAAAAACAAATGAGATTTCTGTTGATTTTGATTATCTTGAGTTATGCTATGGTATTGCAGTCGTGGTAAATATCTTGAAAATTTAATAAAAATAGTAAAGATTAGAAATAGCTTTAATTGAGCTAAGGAATATATATTAAAAAAACATAATTTGATAAAAGTACTGCCTGGCTTAAGGCGTAAGAATAAAAAAAATGAAAAACTTATTTACATAATGTACAAAAGATTTGAGCCGGCCAATGGGAAACAACAACAATTAGTTTTTATAGGGGAAGCATGACCTCTGGAGGTCAATTTAACAGAGTATATGAATCTATGAAATATAATTTTAAAAATAAAATAATATTTTTATATAACATATATATAATTAAAAGTTAATTTTCTAGAGCCCTGCAATGAATAAAAATTGAAAGAGAGAGGGCATGGCTCACCAGAGGTGAACCCTCCCAGCGGTATCGCCACTACTATTGTATTAGACTGATATTTCTTGGTGTTTTGAAAGGACATAATGCTTCTAGGACTGTAGAAATATAAATTATTCATATAGATTTTAACAATTGGAGATATGAAATAAATAAAAAGTTCTTCTATATTCTGTTCTAGGACAATTGTCCAATGCTCTTGATAATGTGTGTGTGTTGAAACAGTGCTTAAGAATGTACCAGGTGTTCTCAGATTGCTAGATAAAAGTATAATCTTGTGGAAGGTTACATAACCTATCTTAGGGAAAAATTGCAGAGATATTCTTTATGAAATATATTTCAGAACTCCGCAACACCCAAGAATGTTAAGTAAAATTAATCATTCCTCCAGGGAAAAGTGTCTTTTCAAAACATTTTAAATATTCTTTAGCTTTCGGTCACGGACGCCCCTCTACAGAATAAAACATGGTATATACCATGGTATATGTGCTGTGTGAGCAGAAGAGCTTAAATTGACTTGTTCCATTATATGTATGTTCCATATGTAAATACCTGTTTTTTTTTTCCTCTTTTCGCTCTCCACTTCTTCCATCCATATTTCCAAATCCATATTCTTATTTTCCATAGGATCATTCAAATAATAATCTGTATAACGAAAATTAAAATTATACCGCGAATGTTTCTTTTAAAAATCGAAATTTATTTTCAAAGAGAAATAGCGACATTTCTAACTTTGAGGATGAGGTATGGAAAGGTGAAACATGAAGAGTAATGGAGAACGGAAAAATAAAAAGTGTCCAGGGGCGGGAATCGAACCCACACCCTTCTGCTTACCGGGCAGGTGCCTTGTCCACTCGGCTACCCTGGACGTATTTTTCCGTTCATAACTTATATTTAAATTTAAGTTATGAACGGAAAAATACGTCCAGGGTAGCCGAGGCACCTGCCCGGTAAGCAGAAGGGTGTGGGTTCAATTCCCGCCCCTGGACACTTTTTATTTTTCCGTTCTCCATTACTCTTCATGTTTCACCTTTCCATACCTCATCCTCAAAGTTAGAAATGTCGCTATTTCTCTTTGAAAATAAATTTTGATTTTTAAAAGAAACATTCGCGGTATAATTTTAATTTTCGTTTTACAATCATCAGCCGCGTTATATATTGTATTTTAAATAATCTGTATATATTTATCACATGTGTATATAATCTTTCTCCATTTTTACCCCTTTGTATATTTCTCACTTTCATAGGTTTCTCCGTCTTGTAACTCCAAGAAGAATCCTCTGTAAGACCTGTGTGTCTTAATAAAGGTTTTTGTATGTGTATATCATGGTATACCGGATATACCATGTTTTCTCCTTTTGAGGGTCGTCCGTGCCTGAAAGCTAAAGAACAATAAAAATGTTGTTGAAAAGAAACTTTTCCCTGGAGGAATGATTAATTTTACTGAATATTGACACAAGGTATTATTTTATAGAACACAAGAATGTCTCCTTATTACCTTTAAATAATCAAGATGGCAAGCTTTTGAGCATTAAGACCTCTTCTAAGATTTAAAGAGATTTGTAGAGATATATTCCTTTAATTCAACCAATTTCTCTCAAATCCCAATCATCCTATTTACTTTTTTAATATAACTAATTATAAGTCAATTCAGAGAGGAACAGAAAATTCTGATCCTTTTGGAATTTGAATTGAAGTTATGCTGTGTATATGTGGTATGAAAGGTGAGGAAATAAACACATCACAAGTTGGAAGAGGAACCCAGACAACCAGAGAGAGAGAGACGGGACCGGCACAGCTGGACGGCCGTTCGTGCCGCACACAATCCCAACTGTCTTAAAAGTCCTGAGGTGTTAACTAACGAGCCTCAGTGGTCGCCCCTTGGAATGTCGCTGGTGTGTCAAGTGACCGGACCTTTACCCTCCTGTCTCTCTCTGGGTTGTCTTTAGGTTGGCTTTATTATTCCTGGAAGAATATATATTATGACTATATATATATATTATTTACTAGTTTTTCCTTCTTTAATTAGGCCTCTATCGAAGAATTTTTAATACAGTGAACATGCTCCATGAGAAGACATCTCTATACAAAGGACAGTTTGCATCGATGAAATAACCATTTTTACTTATTTAGCTGCTCTCTGTTAAGAGGAGACTTCTCCCTAAAGAACACTTTGGTTATGCAACTAGGAGTTGTACTTTACAGGGAGGTAGTTCTAATGTTCTTGAATACTTGCCCTTGGTTATTTTTATAATGTAAGTAAGTAAACGGTGTTGTGTAAAGTAGTGAGATGTAATTCATAGGGAGAGAGATTTGGTGGTGGATGAAACCAGATTCCTATGATCTCACCTAGGGAGTTGAGGGATCCAATGACACTTTCTTACAAGTGTTGAATTTCTCCACAGAACCGTATTTAATGGATGCTGTTGGATCACTTTCCTGTGACTTCTC
The DNA here is from genome assembly GCA_030710605.1 of Cordylochernes scorpioides. Taxonomy (NCBI): domain Eukaryota; kingdom Metazoa; phylum Arthropoda; class Arachnida; order Pseudoscorpiones; family Chernetidae; genus Cordylochernes; species Cordylochernes scorpioides. The sequence goes on from CP092884.1 coordinate 41,829,085, forward strand.
TTGGAGGTGATTGCATGGAGGTGGGTAGAAGTAGGCAACTACTTTTACTATAAGAGCACCACATGTCTACACAAGCAGTTCGACTTTGCACTTAGAAATGTGCCAGAGCCCCGTATATAAAATACTTTCAACTATATAACTCCATTCAATTCCAAAGATCCCTGGGGAAATCCTCAGTTTAATTAAGTACAAGAGAGATTTCATTAGTTCAAGGAGCGATGAACTCATGGAATTTGTGTAATCTTTACACAAGGGGATAAGAAACAACGCAAGAGAGATTACAAGGTCTTCTTCTTTCTTATCTCCACTCAATCATATTAGGGTATTGTGACCCTTGATGGTGTCTGTTTGACAACCATCATGACTGGGTCAAGTATATAATGCATCTTCCTTTGTCATTAAGACTGGGAGAACTACTCAGTGGCAGGCCGACTTAGCTCCAAAATAAATGGCCGCCTCTGACATGAGGAACAGACACCATGTGCAGCTGCTCCTAACATGGAGTACAAACGCTGCTCATCCTGTATCCCTGGAGTCTTTACAGGGTAATATCAGCCGGGCCAGTTGAGCCCAGGTTTTTTAGCAAGCTTGTTGGATTTTGTTGATTGGAGATTGATGGATTAGATCAGGCCATCTTTGATTTTACAAAAGTGATTGGTTAAGGGAAGATGATCAATTTAGATCCTCACTAGAGATTTTGATGCTAATACAAGCTATTGTTGATTTGGGTCAATCATTTTCTCAAAATTTTCATAGAAAAATCTGGTTCAGTAGAAAAATGACAGCACTCTCTTCATCCTGTTCAGCTATTAGTTATTTTATAGTGACAATAATAAACTCTTTTTTATGTTTGATAAGGCACAATTTGGATTATAGATTATAAACACAAGGTAATAAGACCAAATAAATAAATAAATAGCGTGTGACATTTCGGTAACAGTGTTGTTACCATCTTCAGACAAAAGTACTAGATTCAGTATTTTGTCTGAAGATGGTAAATAGGTGTTACCGAAACCTCACACACTATTTATTTGGATTTGGTCTTATTACCTTGTGTTTTTTTATATTTGTTCCTGTCAATCAAACATTCTCACTCTCCTTATCTGCATCTGAGGGCCACATACAGTAAAACCCCTCTATAGCGAACTCCAATGGGACTGAATCTTTGGTTCACTATAGCCATAGTTCACTGTATTATAAAATGGGGATTATATATTTTAGGTTTGTTATACTAGACGAAAGAGACCTCCTCCGTACCATCAAAACCCAATGCCTGCAGGAATGGAAATCTGATGCTGCACATGACTGGTACAGAGCAGGAGGGACAAGCACCGGTTCTGTCCTCCCAAGAGAACAACAGTCTTTGATTTCCAGACTTAAGTCTGGTCATCTACGGACACTGACTTTCCAGAATGGTTGCAAGGTTTTCTCACTATGTACTAAGTGCAATTCTCAGCCTGCAACCCCAAGACATATTATTGACTGTATTGACTCATCCATTGATGAGCTCTACTCTACCCCGGCAGACACCATCAAAATTCTCAAGCTTTACAAGCTTGATACCTTAGTGTGATTGAGTGGAGATAAGAAAGAAGAAGAGGTTTGTTATAATAGAAGGCTAACTATATCCCTGATTTGTTTTAGAGGAGTTTTAATGTATTCTAGAATATCGAATAACCCTCTGATCCTTCTTACCTATTTATAAATGTTTTTTTAATGGTTAGGTACAATATGGATTATAGATATATCTAAATAAATAAATAGTGTGTGACATTTGGGTAACACAACATGTTACCTCACTATCTCTTCTTTCAGTCAAGTGTCTTTTTTTTTCCTTTAGTAATTCTTTTTTTTTTTAGTAGAAATTTTATAGCTCTGGTCATTTTATTGCCATCTCCATTCTTTTTACATGCATTTCCTCCTCCAAGTTGCCTCCAATCTTTCCCTTCAATCCCTATGTCATTCTCTGATGAGCTCACCCCTATCCTATTGTTACGGCCAATCTCTCCCTGATACCCCAATTTTAACCATAACATCACTAGGTGCTTACTCACTCTCTAACAAAAAGCAATAACGCGCCATCTATACATATAAAATGAAAGGATTTAAAAGCACGAATGTTTCTTTTGTACATAATACAAACTTCTACTGTCCTTACTGCGATGAAAAAATATATTGGGAGGGCTTGGCTCACCAGTGGTGAAACCTCCCAGCGGTTTCGCCAATCTAATCTACCAGACCGCTTCTCAGAGCTCTACTACTGTATTGGACGATTCTGCTTATATACGCAGCACTGAAGGATGGAATCTCAGAAATGGTTTTTAAGAAGACTATGGACAGTAGGACAGTAGAATTACATTCAAATATAACTCTCTCCTATGTTGAGTAATTGAGGCAATTCTAAAGTACAGTAGAACTATCTCTCTGTAGAGATCTAGTTACAGAGCTAAGTGTCCTTTAGAGAGAGAGGGTCCTCCTTAAAGGAGAGTTGCTAGTTAGTAGAAATGGTAATTTTGGCGATGGAAACTCTTCTATGTAGAGAGGTATCCTCTCATGTAGGGTCTTCTACTGTAATATAGGATCTACTTTTATATTCTTCTTAATACAGTAGTCAACCTCCATGAGAGGATGCCTCTCTACAAAGGACAGTTTTTTTTTATAGCCGCCACAATTACAATTTTCCACTAATTGGCATATCTCCAGTAAGAAGACCCTTCTCTCAATTTGGACCTGTAAAACTAGGTTTTGTCATTTAGAGAGAGAGAGAGAAGTTCTAGAATGGTGATATAAATGTTTATTATCCACATACACATAATTGTATGCGTGCATTGAAAGGAGCTTCTTCTTTATTTCAAGTTAGATGAGAAACGCCTTCACAAAACATAATTTTATACGGTCCATTAAGTCGGCCAAGATGTTTCTTGGTCCCATTTTTTTTAATTCAATGCCAAAGAGCTAATTGGCAACACTGGCATGTTCCTCCGCCTTCAGTGGCAGCTGACGACCTTGGATAGAACAGGTACTTTACCTACGGTCGGTTGGCTGAGCTGGCCAACTTGTGTCTAGGAACTATCAGGGTTCTTTCCCCTCTCTATATAGCTCTTTACAGGCTGTTTATTCCTAGGAAATGTGCAAATGTGATTTCTTAAGCTTGTAGGAATTCCCTCCTGTGATGTAAATCCGCAAGGGGGATTTCTGAATTTGGATTTTGACTTCCCCATTTTGGAGGATTGGCACAGCGGAGTGTAAAGGTTAGTTTAAGCTTCTCTCAAAAATTGACAAGTCGTTGCCCTTGCTTATCTCTCTCTCACTCACTTTCTTTCTTGTTTTTTTTTTATGCCAACTTGTGTCTAGGAACCATCAGGGTTCTTTCCCCCCTATAGTTCTTTCCTTTTTATAGGCTGTTTATTCTTAGGAAATGTGCAAATTTGATTTCTTAAGCTTGTAGAACTTCCACTCCATGATGTAAATCCGCAAGGGGGATTTCTGACTTCTCCATTTGAGAGGATTTGCACGGCAGAGTGTAAAAGGTTTAAGCTTCTCCTCTCAAAAATTGACAAGCCCTTGCTTATCTCTCTTTTTTTTTTTCAATGCCAACGTGTGTCTAGGAACCATCAGGGTTCTTTCCCCTTCTATAGTTCTTTCCTCTTTACAGGCTGTTTATTCCTAGAAAATGTGCAAATGTGATTTCTTAAGCTTGTAGAAATTCCCTCCCCTGATGTAAATTTGTATGGGGGATTTCTGACTTTGAATTTCTAACTTCCCCATTTGAAAGGATTAGTACGGCGGAGTGTAAAAGGTTATTTTATTACAAAGCAATAACACGCCATCTATATATATAACAAATAAAAACATTTAGAAATGAGAATACTTCTTTTCACAAATAATTCAAACTTCTATTTTTTTCATCGCAGTAAGGACAGTAGAATTTTGATTTATTTGTGAAAAAGAAACATTAGGATATAAATGTTTTTAAAAGTTAGTTTGTTGTTAAGCTTCTCTCTCCTCTTAACAATTAGCTAAGATTGACAAGTTCTTGCCCTTGCTTATCTCTCTCCCTTTATGATAAGATGACACTTGTAAAAAAAATCTACTCTAATTTCTCTCCCTCTCTCTCTCTCTTTTTTCCCTGTCTTTCATTTTTAATTAAGTTTTTTCCCTCAATTTTATCTTCAGGTAATTATATCATATTACTTTTAAAAAAAAGAAGTTTATTGCAATAATAAATTAAGTCCAAGTGTTGAAACTTTGTTATAATGACATCACTTGGTAACAAGAGTTTTTTATTTTTTTGGTACAACTGCCTTTTGGGACTTTGGAATTAGGGTGTGTTATAACCTCTAAGTTGCTATTATAATATACTGAGATATTATTGTACAGTAGAACTACCTCCCTGTAAAGGACAACACCTAATTGCAGAGCTAAAGTGTCTTTTAGAGAGAGGGGTCCTCTTACCGGAGAGTTGCTAAATTGTAAAAATGGTAATTTTGTAAAGAAAAACTGTCCTTTGTAGAGAGGTGTCCTCTAGCAGGATGTCCGCTAAAAGGAGGTTCTACTGTATCTTAATATATTTCTAACACACAGTTGTTAAATAAATTGGTAATATTATTATACTTTTCTAGAAGGCAGTAGAGAGTAAATAGTATTGAGACAATATTTGACATTTTATTTATTGTGAGAAACATGTAAAAAAAAAGTTTGGATAATTGTCAATTGAAACTATAATAGTACATTAGAACCTTCCTGTAAAGGACAACACCTAATTACAGAGCCAAAATGTCTTTTAGGGAGATGTTTCCTCTTACCGGAGAGTTGCTAACTATAAAAATAGTAATTTGGGAAATGGAAACTGTCCTTTGTAGAGAGGTGTCCTCTAGCACGAGTGTAGTCTATAAATGCTTGTAGAACAAACAATATGCAAATAGCCTGTTAATTTGCATATTCCAGGCTGTCACTTAGTACAGCCATCTTGGAGGAACACTATCTCTCCTTGATAAAGCACAATTTGAATTATAAATTATAATACAAGAGAGAAAATGAATAACTTATTTCTTATTTTCTTATATTATAATCTATAATCCAAATTGTGCTTTATCATTTTTGATAGACTTCAATGGACCTAAAAAGTTGCATATTTTTTTCATTTATTCTTTTGTCTGATGATGGTAACAATGCTGTTGCCGAAATGTCACACAATTAAATTATTTGGATTAGGTCTTTATTTTCTTATATGCTATCTCTCCTTATTCTGAGCTCTTCCAATTCCAGACCCTATCAAGCACCAATCCTTCCTCTCTTCATTCTTCTTTATCAAAGAGATTGTAAGCTTAAGGTGATCATACAAAGTCCTAAAGGTATACTATTGAAATGTTCAAGATATTATCAATTCGACCAAATTTTGCAGAGGAATGTAGGATCAAGCAATGAGAATTGCAGATTACGGAAGCTTATCTTGAGGGTAAACATCTCTACTGATATCTTATGGGTCACAATGCAGGAAGTACTTGGTGGAGCTTTGGTGAGTATCACAGCTTTCCACCACCCACCTTGAGTTAGTTTTAGGTGACTCATTAAATATTGTTGCATAGTGTTGCAACTTTGTAGGGTCATCCACCTTGATTCCCTCCTTATTTCTGCCGTACATGTTTCTCGAGCGATAGATAAAGATATAAACAATAACAATGTTACAAAAGGATTGATACTATAGTACATAATCTGTTTAAAATAAATTTAAAATATCATATTGTTTTGATTAAATAGAGGGGTGTATCAAACATGATATAACAATGCAAAGGCACAATTTGGATTATAGATTATAAACACATTATAAGACCAAATCCAAATAAATAAATAGTGTGTGACGTTTCAGTAACAGCGTTATTGCCATCTTCAGACAAAAGCACTGAATCTTTTGTCTAAAGATGGTAACAACGCTGTTACTGAAATGTCACACACTATTTATTTATTTGGAATTGGTCTTATTACTTTGTGTTTCTAATGTAACTATAGGGTAAGAATTGTGGCACTGAATTTGTACCAGGAGTGTATATTGTAGGTACATTATTATTGCTTCCTTTTTGCATATTACCCCCTTCTATATTCTCATTTGATCTTGTTTTCCTTCACCCCAGCACCTTTTGTGGATTCAGTGTTTTATACCATCTTGATAAATGGTTATATTTCAACATTAATCATAACGATGAGGAACAAAAGAAAGATGGCTCTTATTATTTCAATTACAGTTAATCCTGTCTATAGCGCCCCCTCTTGGGACTCACCAAAATAGGGTGCTATAGACAGGTCACTTTTAATGTAAATCTCATCGTACTACGTATTTAAAATCAGGAGCTATAGAGAGGCGTTATTTAGAGGGAGCACTATATACAGGTTTAACTGTATTTCAAAAAGAGAGGTGCCTATCAAAATAAGTCTGAAGTTGAATGATTTTCCCAATTTGCCCAAACTGGTGTTATGGCTTCCTTTTGACTACCAGAGTCTGATAGATGGCAGAGACAATAACTCAATCACTAGTATGATTCCATTGAAAATCACCCTCTAACCCTCTACAACTGGAAACTATTTTTATATTTGATTTTTTAAAATTTATTTCTGTGAATCTCTTATTATATGTATGTTGCACGCCTTTGCGGAGTCAGTAGTCTGATGAAGAGCGACCGCGTGAAAGCTTGCCTCCCAATTTCTGAATAAAAGAAACTACAAATATTTTTATATTTATTTAATTCAATTATAATATTATTTGCATCTATATTTCCAGTACAAATTAGTATGATTCCACTGTAGAGTTTTAATAACATAATCTTGGTCCTACATGATATTGTAATAAGGTTCAGTTGTATCTGGAGTAACAAACCTTGAGAATCTGTGGTTCTTAAAGTCTTCTTCTTTTTTTGCTTTCTTATCTCCACACTGGGTGAAATAGAATGCAGCTGCCTTTGTCATCAAGACTGGGAGCACTACTCAGTGGCAGGCCAACTTAGCTCCAAAAAAAATGGCAGCCTCTGACATGAGGAACAGATGCCATGTGCAGCCGCTCCTAACATGGAGTACAAACGCTGCTCATCCTGTATCCCTGGATTAGGAGCCCTTACAGGGTACTATCAGCTAGGCCAGCTGAGCCCAGGTTTTTTAGTGAGCTTGTTACTGCTCCCCCTCCTCCTTTTTTATCTGGGCTTGGGACTGGCAAAGGCGGAGTTGGTTCTTAAAGAAAATAAAGGTCATGAAGAGAGAGAGAGAGAGAAGGAGGGATATTGCCCCATTCTCCAGGGACAATGCCACGGTGGGATAACCACAGTACAATGTGGTAGCCTTACACAAGAGTTTTGCAACATTCTACCTACTCAGTCAGTCCTCTAATGACCAGCCGGCCATTCACAGTTTGTAAACAACCCCCTCCTTCATTATCCTTACGTGCATTTCTTTTTTTTTCCCCTCCCCAGTGATATAATAAACAATGTAATTTGCCATGTGGTAGTGGTTGTTGCTATTTTGGGAACTCATTTCTTCTTTGATTTTTCTTGAGCAATACACCTTTTTGTTGTTTTTTAACAATGGAGAATGATCACTACTTTTTCTCTAATTTATAAAAATTAAGATTTCAAATGCAGGAAAGCAGAATATTCCAATTTTCTAGTGGATAGATTAGATTTCCTTTGATTGTTGCAACTCTTCTTTCATTTGGAGATTTGATGATCATAAATAAAATAGGTTGTGGGTGAACCCCTGCAACCCCAAGACACATTATTGACTGTATTGACTCATCCATTGATGAACTCTACTCATCCCCAGCAGACACCATCAACAAGCTTTACAAGCTTTATACCCTAATATGATTGAGTGGAAATAAGAAAGAAGAAGAAATTGATTGTTTTTCCAAACAATATTCTATTCTAATTTAAAAATTTGGCAAAATCAGAATTTGTAATTGAAATAGAATTTTGTGTTTGAAAACACACAACATATTTTTGTGATGTTCTAGTGGATATGTTAAAATATTTCAAGAAGAATAAAATTGGTTAGTGGGGCTTTTTTTTTTGTGTGTAAAATTACAACTGCTACCAACCACACAGGGTTATAACAAATGATAAAACACAATTTGGATTATAGATTATAATACAAATGTATTATGTATTATAATCTATATATCTACATAATGTTTTTTTTTAATTAAAAAGGCATATATTGGATCAAAATATCATTTATGTTACCAATATTTCAGTTGGCTGAACTCCAACCTTTATCAAGGTGTTATAAAAAGGCTTTAATATGTTATAACACCTTGATAAAGGTTGGCGTTCAACCAACTGAAATATTGGTAAAATAAATGATATTTTGATCCAATATATGTCTTTTTAATTAAAGATTTATTTATGAATTATTTTTAAAATAATATGTATTATATAGGATATATTATCTATAATCCAAATTGTGCTTTATCATTTTTTATAGACTTCAATGGACCTAAGAAGTTATTCTTCCTATGAGGGTTATAACAACTTATATTGGTCCCAAGTGGTGTAGTTATAGCGAGGCTTGACCAGTAAGTCTGTTGCGTGTTTATCCCAATTTTCCTTGAGACGGTGCATATTTACAGGAAGGTTCTTTTAAAAACTGTAATTTGGTGAAGTCTTGCTAAATAGCAGAGATGTCAGAGTAGATCAAACAATAAAGTAGCAATCCAATAAATTTGAGCACCTTTTTTTTCCTCCAAGTTGGCCTTGTGTGTTTGTCCTTATAGATCTTTCTCTTATTTTCCTCTCTCTCTCTATTTACATATAATGGATGTGTATAGCGAATTGTGCATGTACGTATAACCCCCTTAATTCAACTTTTTTTTTTTTCAAATCTAATTCAGGCTTACAACAACAACAAATTGTTGGTGGAAGGCTGGTTAAACCGTTTGGTTTTCGACCACTATGACCCGGGTTCGATTCCCGCATTGGACACTTTTTCTGTTTTAAAAAAAAAAATTTTTAAAATGCTCCAATTGCCCCCGATTCTTGCAAAAGTTCAGCCCCATCAGCGAGTGCAAGTAACCAAACGGGGTTTTGATACATTTGTAAGTGCAAAGTCGAACTGCTTTTCACATGTGTAGACATGTGGTGCGCTTACAGTAAAAAAAAAGCAGTTGCTAACTACTCACCATGATTATCATGGCCTGTACCACGTGTACTAGGGATAAGCAAAAAAAAAAAACCTTTATTAAGACACTATTGTTGTTATGACTACTAGAGTAGTCAACTTTATTTTTATGTAAATATATTTGTAACTTAAAAACTAAGAGAAAAGTATGTAAATTTCTTTGATTGTATAAATTAGTATGTAAATTTCTTTTAATGTATAAATTGTGCGTGTTTTTCAATAAAAAAGAGTTCTGGATAAGTTTAGGACAATTGATAGTCGTCCTTAGAGCCTCTTCCTTGGAGTTACCGAGCTGGTCAAGTAGCTGTACACTAGGTTGTCTCTCAAGGTAAAGAGAGACAGCATCTAATATTGAGAATCCTCAATAATTGTCTTACAAGGGGATTCCCCTAAAAGGTTATATATGTACATGAGTGAGGAGGAAAAGTAATTTAGAAGGGAGGGGGAGCAATCAGCTGTTGTCTGTGGAGTTGAGCACTTCTTCCCTCATTTTATCATCTGCCTTGAAAATTTTAAAATATTTATAAACAAATGTTTTATCCAGCAGGAGAGTAGTAAAAATTTTATATACATGTTGTTCATTATAATGAGTTAGCCGCGAAATTTCATGAATTTCCAGTCTCTTTTCCTGTAGGAATGGGCAATGGAATAGAACAGACTATAATTCAACATTGACTTTAATTAAAGTGAAAATGTTCATATCACTTGGGGTGTTGAGTTAACAAAGTTAAGCTATGGGTTATATTAAGTTATAGATGGGGGGGGGGGGGGGGGGGTGCTTGACCTGTTTTTCATCAATAAATAGACACCTCAGGACAGAAGTAAATATTTTCATCAGTATTTCAGTGAATTAATCATTCACACCTTCATCAGGATTAAAAGATGATGAAGGAATAGTTTAAATTGTCTTTTTTTTTTTTTTTTTGACAGCCCCAAAATCATACCCTGCATTGTGGCCACTTTTTTTATCTAAAGAAAAAAAATTCCTCAATGGTTTCCCCCTGATTCTTCCAAAAGTCCAATTCTACCACTGAATGCAAGTAAACAAATGTTGGGAAGACTCTGATTGGTCCATGCTGTATAGAATTTAGCCATCATGGAATACCATTTCACCTTGGTTCTAAGCAATTTTCCTCACCTCTTTGTCATTTACAGATCATTCTTCAAGATGTATCTATCCTCCTCTCCATGGTATGACCAATATACAAACTCCCAATGATCCTCAGACTACGTGTCCTGCAAACTTTGAATTTCATTTTGATTGCTTCATTTAGAAGGCAGCTTATACTCTCCAATAAATATTCTCCAAAGTTTTTTTTTTTTTGTTGTTGTTGCTGTTGTTTTTTTGCCACTTTTCTTTCCATTTTATGACCATCCCACCAATTTTAAATAAATGGATAACTCTGTTCAGAAAGTGATTATTCATTGAAGGAAAATGAGAAATATCCACTAATGTCAGGGGTAATCATTTAACAGATGTGTGTTCTACTGAAAGCTTTAAAATTTTCTTTTTCTTCATTCTCTTCAAGGTGTATATTCACTCCCTCTAGTATAGTCATTCTCCTGATAAATCTTCCTGCAAATTTCCATTCTCTCCTTTGCTTTTGTCAGCCTAATCTTGTCAATTTGATCTTGAGGTCATCAGACTGTACAGTAGAACTACCTCCCTGCAAAGGACAACACCTAATTGCAGAGCCTAAGTGTCCTTTAACGGAGAGTTGCTAAATAGTAAAAATGATAATTTTGCAAATAAAATCTGTCCTTTATAAAGAGGTATCCTCTGTGTCCTCTCATGGAGGTTCTACTGTATTGTCACATAAAAAAATTAGGAAGGACAAAACTTAAAGATGATAGGACAATTTATTTAAGATGCAAGAACCAATTGAAAATTCTTAAATAAAATGCAAGAGAAGCAATGAGGAAAGTTTACAAAGAGCAGCAACAAGCTCACTAAAAAACCTGGGCTCGGCTGATAGTACCCTGTAAGGGCTCCTAATCCAGGGATACAGGATGAGCAGCGTTTGTACTCCATGTTAGGAGCGGCTGCACATGACGTCTGTTCCTCATGTCAGAGGCGGCCATTTCTTTTGGAGCTAAGTCAGCCTGCCACTAAGTAGTGCTCCCAGTCTTAATGACAAAGGCAGATGCATTCCTCTTCACCCAGTACTCTAATATGATTGAGTGGAGATAAGAAAGAAGAAGAAGAGACAAATAGAATTTTTAAAAATTAAATACAAGAGAAGCAATGAGTTCGCAAAGAGCAGCAAAATATCACAAAATTGATAAGCTCATCATAAAATATGATAAATACTTTGCTACAATATTAACCTGTCCTCTAAAGAACTCTTTTTTTTTTTTTTTTTTTTTTTACGAATGTCAATAAAGGTTGATGTTATTTTCTCCTTTATATATATATATATTTTTTACCCCAGTTTTATTATGTCATTAAAATATAACATTTGTGTGTTGAGGAAAAACTAATTAAAGAGTTTAATTGGCACTTAAGTCATTATGACTAATTATTGTGGTAGTAACGAAGCTGTAAACATTTCTTTGTGTTTGTTTCTGTGTGTGTGTTGCAAATATATTTCTACACAGAGATGAGGGAGTTCATTATATTGAAAATTCCTTTCTCTTTGGAGTGAAGTAATAGTTGCTAAAGTGTCTTATACTATAGTAACCCTAAATCACAAAATATAGCTCAATCTTGCTATAACATTACTTGGGAACAAGAAAATAAGACCTTCTTCTTCTTTCTTATCTCCACTCAATCATATTAAGCTGGCAAGCTTGTAAAGCTTGTTGATGGTGTCTGTCGGGGAAGAGTAGAGCTCATCAATGAATGAGTCAATACAGTCAATATTGTGTTTTGGGGTTGCAGGATTATTACTGGGTGAAGTAGAATGCGTCTGCCTTTGTCAAAAATAAGACCTAATCCAAATAAATTATTAATGTGTGATGTTTCGCCAACAGCGTTGCTGCCATCATCAGACAAAAGAATAAAATGAATAAAAGAATAACATTATTTTGTCTGATGATGGTAACAATGCTGTTACCGAAATGTCAAACACTATTTATTTGGATTAGGTCTTATTTTCTTGTATCTATAATCCAAATATTGCGCCTTATTACTTGGGAACAAGATGTCATGTCAAGAGGGTTAGTGGAAGAATGGTCTAAACCTTTGGTTTTCAACCACTACGACCCGGGTTCGATTCCTGCATTGAACACTTTTTTTCTGATAAAAAAAAATGCTCCAATGGCCCCCAACTCTTGCAAAAGTCCAACCCCACCAGCGAATGCAAGTAGCCAAACGGGACTTTTGTCACATTTGTAAGTGCAAAGTCGAACTGCTTTTCACATGTGTAGACATGTGGTGCACTTACAGTAAAAGAAGTTCTTACCTCTACCCACCATAATTATCATGGCCTGTACCATGTGTACTAGAGATATGCAAAAAAAAAAAACCAAAATGCCATTTAGTTAACACCATGTCTTCTTCTTCTTCCTTATCTCCACTCAATCATATTAGGGTTTCAAGTTGTGACCCTTGATGGTGTCTGTTTGACAACCATCATGACTGGGTGAAGTGAAATGCGTCTGCCTTTGTCATTAAGACTGGGAGCACTACTCAGTGGCAGGCCGACTTAGCTCCAAAAGAAATGGCCGCCTCTGACATGAGGAACAGTCGCCATGTGCAGCCGCTCCTAACATGGAGTACAAACGCTGCTTATCCTGTATCCCTGGATCAGGAGCCCTTACAGGGTACTATCAGCCGGGCCAGCTGAGCCCAGGTTTTTTATCAAGCTTGTTACTGCTCCCCCTCCTCCTTTTTCATCCGGGCTTGGGACCGGCAAAGGCGGAGTTAAAACCATGTTGTTGGAATAAAGAAGAATGTTATAACAAGGTTACACACTGTTAGGTACAGTTTCCACAGGATGTTTCAATATGGTACAATTTGGATTATAGATTAGATAGAAATTGAAATATCTCATTACCTCTTTGAGTGTCAAACTCTGCAGCGCTGGCAGAGGCGCCATATTCATTGTACATAGTTAATATAATCCATATTATCTCTCTTGTTTTTTTTTTAAATAGTTCAGACTGTGCACTTTGCATGTATTGACAAGATGTCAATAAAATTATTTTAATTGTCAATTGTCTTTGAGTGCCAGTATATAAACGAAGAAAGAGAGACGTTCTTCTCAAAAGTAAATGACAGCCAACTTACCTCTGTTCAAAGTATTTTAACCAACGCCATATCAAGTCGAATGGTTACTCTGTCCCTATATAACTTTTACAAACCAGTAAGCAGGAACTTAGATTTATCTCCTCCACTACATGATGGTGATTGATCATTGTGGGGATATCGTTGCAAATCGGCAATGAAAGAGGAATATTTAGAGTCTGGTGTCTTAATAAAGGCTTTATGTGTGATTATAGATTAGAAATACAAGGTAATAAGACCAAATTTATTTGGATTTGGTCGTAATACCTTGTAATAAGGATGTTTCGTTATTTAATTTTTTTTTTCTTGGTGAGGTCTTCTTTCTTATCTCAATCATATTAAGGTATCAAACTTGTAAAGCTTGAGACTTTTGATGGTGTCTGCCAGGGAAGAGTAGATTTCATCAATGGATGAGTCAATACAGTCAATAATATGTTTTGGGGTTGCAGGCTGACATTTAGTACATAGTGAGAAAATCTTACAACCATTCTGGAAAGTCATTGTCCCTAGATGACCAGACTTAATTCTGGTAATCAAAGACTGTTGTTCTCCATCTTTGTGAGGTGTAATAGCTAAAGTCATGGAGTAACTGAATCCAAGTATCTTCTTTGTAATTTCTTATTCCCACCATAATGGTCAGATGGAATCTCAGAACAAATCTATTTCTCAGAAGTTCGATGTTTTTTTTTTTTTTCCTTTCCCTCCTGGATTGTCTAGCTTAATGGTGTGGATACAATCAAGGAAATGTTGGGGACACTATTGTTTTTGTACTTGGTTCCTGCCTTCTGTTGTGTAAATTTCATCGCAAAAAGTTTCACCGTCAGTAACACAACAGGTAACACCCAGGGAATGTCTCGCACAATTTATTAATTTGGACTTTAAGTCTTATTGACCTTTTTAAAAACTTATTTTTTTGTTAAAAACACCTAATCAGTTAAATAAGTTTTTTTTTAGTTTCAGAATATAACCCCCTTGTTGTAAAAAAAAATAGCTACCCCAATCAAAATTTATTTATTAGACCTACCGGTGAGTTACCCTAGTGATAAAAGCATTACTACAGAAAAATAATGGTTGATAAGGCCCAATTTGGATTATAGATTATAAACACAAGGTAATAAGACCAAATCAAAATAAATAAATAGTGTGTGACGTTTCGGTAACAACGCTATTACCAAAATGTCACACGCTATTTATTTGGATTTGGTCTTATTACATTGTGTTTAAAAATAAAAGTTAACCATTAATTAAAAATATCATATGAATTAAAAATAGCCTATATGTAAATATCTTCAGCTACCTATATGTGTGTAAAATTTCTTAATGATTGATTCAGTAGATTTGGGCGAATAATTTCAAATTTCATTTTTAGAAATGGTAGAACCTTCTCTTTAAAGGACAATACCTAGCTTCTGAGTCAAGGTGTTCTTTAAGGAGATGTGTCCTCTTACTGGAGAACTGCCAAATTGTGAAGATGTTAATTTTGGCGATGAAAATGTGTCTTTTGTAGAGAAGTGTCCTCCTCCCTCTTACATAGGTTCTACTGTGTATATATGTTATGAAAAAATGAGATTTCTGTTTGATTGAGTTAATGCAGTCTTGGTTAAAAATCTTGAAAAAATAATAATAACATAGTTTTGATCAGATATTGCTTTATTTGAACTTATGGATTATATAAAATACATAATTTGATTAAAGTACCGCCTGGCTTAAGGCGAGTAGAACAAGGAAAAACAAAAGATTATTTACATAATGTACAAAAGTTTTGAGCCGGCCAACGTGAAACAACGAGTTTTTATATGTAAAGCATGACCTCTGGCAGTCGATTTAGCAGAATATTTGTATCTATGAAATATAATTTTAAATAAAATAATATTTTTAATATAACATATATATATATATATATATCATAATATATACTCTTCCAGGAATAATAAGCAAACCTAGAGTCAGCCCAGAGAGAGACGGGAGGGTAAAGTCCGGTCACTTGAGACAGCAGCGACATTCCAAGGGGCGACCAGAGGGGCCCGGAGTTCTCGGGACTATTAGACAGTTGGGGAATTGTGGGCGACAAGAACGAACGGCCGGCCACTCAGCGGTGGCAGGCCCGGCTGTCCCCCCCCCTCTCTCTCTCTCTGATTGCCTGGGTTCCTTCTCTTCCAAAATTGTGGTGTCCTTATTTCTCTTTCCCCACCTTATTATTATATTGCCACATATATATATACTAGCCGAATGACCCGGGCAACGCCCGGGTTTTACCCGATTAAATGTTTTTATTTAAATACTATTCGTTACAATTATAAATTGGCGGCGTGGATGTCACTCTTGTGAAACGTCCCGCTCCAAACTTTGTGTCTGAGAAGCGATATTTTTATAGAAAGATGATCTGGCTTTCGTTTTCTGCTCGAATGAATGTTTTTCTGTTAGAATTTTGTTCCTGCGTACAAAATAATGAGCTGGTTTCACCCGTGGTCTCTGCATTTTGGAATTTTTCCCGATATAATTTTGTATCTGATAATCTTACATGATACAGCAATATCGTCATCATCATTTTCTGACTAATAATATATAGTTTTAATAATTGATTTATATATTTTTTAAAATAGCCTATCGTCTTCCCTGTATTTTTTTACCTATGTATGGAAATTTTGGTTTGAATTAGTGAACTACTGCGAATTTGTATACCGGACATACAAACCAACAAACAAACATTCATTTTTATATATATAGAAGATATAATATAAATGAGTTTTAAAAATTGTTAAAAAAAAAATGCATCGGCCGGGAATCGAACCCTGGCTGCCCGCGTGGCAGGCGAGCATTCTACCACTGAACCACCGATGCTTTAATAAAATGGCCATATTTAGGTATTCATTCCATTCCGGATTAGTCCGCGTAAAAAAAAGTTCTTCAAATGAAAAAAAAAGAAATAGCCAAAAATACTAATCAAAATGCAGCCGAAAATTTTCCTCAGGTTTATAAAAAGCGACATGCAAAATTTGGTACCAATTGGTTCAGTAGTTTTTGAGTTTATCGCCAGACAGACAGACAGAAATTGACTTTTATATATATAGAGATAAAGGATTTATAAGTTGAATAATCGCCTGAAGTATTGTCAAAAGAAGAACAAAATCATTAGGTGAAGTCTCTTGTAGAGTTTTTTAAAATGTAAAATGATAAAATTTGTAGTAATTAATTTTTGCAATGTGTTTCTTTTTAATACAAGTAATAGTATCAAATATTATATCTACAGACCTTACTGCAAGAGACACTTACTTGAACAATCAAAGGTAGAAATGTGCCATCTATACATAAGAAATGGAGCCATTAAAGCATGAATGTCTTTTTTACATGTAAAAAAAACTTCTACCGTCCTTAATGTGATGAAGAAAAATATATTTGGAGGGCTTGGCTTATCAGTGTTGAATCCTTCCAATGGTTTCGCCAATTTAATCTACCAGACCTGCTTCTTTAGAGCTATTGTATTGGATCATTCTGCTTATATATGCTACACTGAAGGGTAGGTATTTTTAGAAATGGTATATAAGAAAGCTATGGACATAAACTTTTAGGACAGCAGAATTACATATAAACATTTGATGCTGAATGATAAAGCACAATTTGGATTATTCTATATACAGTTACGAGCGTCATCAATTCTTCGTCTCTTAATCAGTTTTCTTCTCTGTCACCGTTTGCTTTTTTTGGAATGGCGCCCTCCTATTGGTTGGCTACGATCACGCCACCTTTGCCCCCCCCCCCCCCCCCCCCCCCCCCCCCTCGCTTTTTCGTTTTTGTAACTATTGTGTTGGAGCGGGTCGCTCCCTAAATAAATGCATATATTAGTTAATAACCAAATGGAATCCTCTCTTTCTTTTTCCCAGTAAGAGACGCCTACGGAAGCCAACAGTACATAGACAGATAAAGCATATAGGCTATAGTTATTAACTAACATATGCATTTATTTAAGGCGCCAAATTATAATTGTAACAAATAGTATTTGAATCAAAACATTCAATCGGGTAAAACACGGGCATTGCCCGGGTCATTCGGCTAGTAGATTATAAACAAAGGGAAATAAGACCAAATAAATAAAGTGTTTACTTTTCGGTAAGAAAAAAGACAGTACTTTGTCTTTGTACTTTTGTCTGAAGATGATAACAATGCTGTTACTGAAACTTCACACACTATTTATTTATTTGGAATTAGTCTTATTACCTTGTATTTGATGCTAAAATTGTTTAAAAATGTCTGCCCTTCAACAGGAATAAAAAATGTTTTTTTAATCTCTTATTAGACTCCTCACTTCATGATATTGTTCTTTTGATAAAGGATATAGATCCATGAATGTGTCTTTAGTTTTGAAGGTAAGGATCCATTGAATTGACCCATGGGCCCTTCAACTTTGAATTCCTCCAAGTGAGTTGGTGTAAGATGGTTTTCTTGCGCAGGAGGAGCTCACAGCAGCAGCATCAGATCATGCAGGGAGGAGGAGGTGGGGAGA
The DNA here is from genome assembly GCA_030710605.1 of Cordylochernes scorpioides. Taxonomy (NCBI): domain Eukaryota; kingdom Metazoa; phylum Arthropoda; class Arachnida; order Pseudoscorpiones; family Chernetidae; genus Cordylochernes; species Cordylochernes scorpioides. The sequence continues at coordinate 41,846,973 of CP092884.1, forward strand.
AAGGCCCCTTGAACAGGGTGCGCTGCATCCTGAAGCTGGTGTTTGTGATCCTGAACAACATATACTGCATCCCCACCTACCTGGTGTGGAACTGGGTGTTCTTCCTACCCCTGAGGCTCCTACAGCTCCCTCTCTACCACAAGCTGGAGGGGGTCCTCTTCAAGTGGCTGCTGTGTATGGTGTCAGCTTGGAGCTGGGGGTCCAAGTACTACAGTGAGCATTCTTCTTATCTTTCTTTCTTATCTCCACTCAATCATCATATTAGGGTATCAGTTTATAGAGCTTGTTGATGTTTTCTATGCTGGGGATGAGTAGAGCTCATCAATGGATAAGTACAGTCTATGTTGTGGATTCTCTCTTCTTTCTTATCTCCACTAGGGTATCAGTTTATAGAGCTTGTTGATGGTGTCTATCCTGGGGATGAGTAGAACTCATCAATGGATAAGTCAATACAGTCAATTTTGTGGGTTCTCTCTTCTTCTTTCTTATCTCCACTCAATCATATTAGGGTATCAAGCTTGTAAAGCTTGAGACTTTTGATGGTATCTGCTGGGGATAATGTGTTTTGACAACCATCATTTTGGGTGAAGTAGAATGCGTCTGCTTTTGTCATTAAGACTGGCAGCACTACTCAGTGGTAGGCCGACTTAGCTCCGAAAGAAATGGCCGCCTCTGACATGAGGAACAGACGCCATGTGCAGCCGCTCCTAACATGGAGTACAAACGCTGCTCATCCTGTATCCCTGGATCAGGAGCCCTTACAGGGTACTATCAGCCGGGACAGCTGAGCCCAGGTTTTTTAGTGAGCTTCTTACTGCTCCCCCTCCTCCTTTGTCATCCAGGCTTGGGACCGGCAATGGCGGAGTTGTTGTGGGTTCTTATTTTTGTCACACCTGAACATCACATTTACAGCAAATTTAGCTTTAAATATCCCATTTCTTGATTTCTCAAGAAGGCCTCTAAGAATCCAATTTTTGGTTGTTGAGGTACACCACGCTGATTAGGATCAACAGCTCAAAACGTGTATGTCATTGGTATTTTGTAGGATTTATCAAGAAAATGGGTTGTCCCAATTATCATGGAACAAGGTAAAGCAATGTTTAGTTGATTTTTGTTCCACTAGATGGAGTTCTGCTATCTATTGTGAGCGGTCAGCTGACATCATAGTGGGCTCCTCATCTAAAATGCAGTCGAGCCAGAAATGGAGGCACACTAGCCTGAAGACAAGTGAAGACCACACGCATAGGAACATGGTTACCTCAGTTTAGGGGTGGTTCCCGGAGAAGGATGAGACTGGGACGGCTCTGGACTACATGACTACTTTCTTGGTGTGTCTGTCTGGGTACCTCCTCCTCATCTGGGTCTCCTTGTCTGGACCTCAGTCCCAGCTTATATCATATTGGTGATGTCAGAAGGACATCAGCCTCCAATCAGGGACTGCCATGACTAGTGTCTATAAATCTCTCTTGTTTACACTATCCTTCCAGGCTAATTGTTCCTTTCTCTCCCGGGTATCCTTTTTATTGTTGCCTTTTTGTAGTTACATACGAGTTTGATTTTATATACAATCTACACAATACAACATATCTATCTATATATATAGATATTTTAAAATTATTTTTTTTATCTCTGTCTATATACATTCATACATACAGAAGTTGAGAAATATGTCATGGGGAAACTTTACAAACGACTATGTACCATCCTATACATTCAAGGAGCCTTCCCCAATTCCTAAGAGACCTGCTCTAGATGATCAGAGGTCTTCATTTTCTCCCAACATCCCAAAGGCTCAAAAAGTTTTAAATGAACATTTGTTGGCCTTGGAAGAAAAGCTGGCAGAATATCTTATGGGCTCTTTCTCCCATCTGGTGATGCTAATTTGGTATTCTTGAATGTAAGAATTATACCGCTGGGTGCCCCTACTTCAACTAGTGCCACATGTGTGACTTTGTATTAATATTGTCGCAAAGTATTATTTTATTAACAGAGTATAATTTTTGATGTTTATACTTTGCTACTCTGTAAACTTTCCTCTTTGCTTATCTTTTGTTTATGATTCATAGTTTGTTCTTGCCTGAAATAAATTGTTGTTTCATCCCGAATTTGGTCTTCCCTAATTTTCCATGTGGCAATATTGTCAATTACTTCTATAACCCAAGCCAGGATGACTGTCATCATTGCTCTGGAGTCTGCTAGGGGGCGACCACAGTTGCGAGGGGTTCTTGGAAAGTTATCAACAGATAAGAAACCCCTTGATGGCCAAACACACACTTATTTTTTTTATTATCTTGATAATGATAAATCACAATTTAGATTATAGCTACAAGAAAAAATATGGACCTAATCCAAAAAAATTAATAGTGTGTGACATTTTGGTAACAAAGTTGTTTTACCATCATTGGACAAAAGAACAATTTATTCTTTTATTTAGTACTTTTGTCTGATGAAGGTAACAATGAAATTTCACACGCTATATACAGTTAAACCTGTCTATAGCGCCCTTTTGGGGCTCACCAAAATAGGGTGCTATAGACAGGTCACTTTTAATGTAAACCGCATCGTACTACGTATTTAAAATCGGGCTCTATAGACAGGTTTAACTGTATTTATTTAGATTTGGTTTTATCTTGTGTTTCTAATCTATAATCCAAATTGTAACTTAACAAAAGCCACTCAATTTCATTACTTTTTTCTGATGATGGCAACAATGCTGTTATTGAAGCATCACATACTATTTATTTATTTGGTTTTGTGTTTCTTAATCTATAATCCAAATTGTAACTTATCAAGGTTGCAAGTTAATTCAGGAACCCAGGGTTCTATAGTGTTGTCAGAAAAGTGACAGTTGTTTGTCCCACCTCGTGGCAGCAGGAAGTCCTGTGTGTTGGCAGTCTACGAGGTGGGAGATGAGGTGTCTGACCTCTACGAAGAGCCCTGCCTGGTGCTGGTGAACCACCAGTCCACCGGGGATGTGCCCATGCTCATGCAGGCTTTCCAGAACAAGTCCCAGGTCACACGGCACATGATCTGGATCCTGGACCGCCTCTTCCGCTACACCAACTTTGGGCTGGTGTCTGCCACCCACGGGGACTACTTCATTACTCAGGTCCTTTCCTGAACTTATAATACACCATAACTGCTTCTTTTAGGACCATGATTTTAGGTTGTTGTTGTCACAGTTAAAATATTTGGAACTTGAAGAATGTATCTTTAATTTTAAGAACTATGAAACCCTCTACACAATCTTGTTCTGGTAGACTTGATGCTGTAACCAGGAGAGACACTCCCTCTTTAAAAACCCTGAATTTAACTGATTTGGAACTTGAAGAATGTATCTTTAATTTTAAGAACTATGAAACCCTCTACATGATCTTGTTCTGGTAGACTTGATGCTGTAACCAGGAGGGACACTCCCTCTTTAAAAACCCTGAATTTAACTGATTTGGAACTTGAAGAATGTATCTTTAATTTTAAGAACTATGAAACCCTCTACATGATCTTGTTCTGGTAGACTTGATGCTGTAACCAGGAGGGACACTCCCTCTTTAAAAACCCTGAATTTAACTGATTTGGAACTTGAAGAATGTATCTTTAATTTTAAGAACTATGAAACCCTCTACACGATCTTGTTCTGGTAGACTTGATGCTGTAACCAGGAGAGACACTCCCTCTTTAAAAACCCTGAATTTAACTGATTTGGAACTTGAAGAATGTATCTTTAATTTTAAGAACTATGAAACCCTCTACACGATCTTGTTCTGGTAGACTTGATGCTGTAACCAGGAGAGACACTCCCTCTTTAAAAACCCTGAATTTAACTGATTTGGAACTTGAAGAATGTATCTTTAATTTTAAGAACTATGAAACCCTCTACACGATCTTGTTCTGGTAGACTTGATGCTGTAACCAGGAGAGACACTCCCTCTTTAAAAACCCTGAATTTAACTGATCTGGTTGATGGACCTCAGCAATGGTTCCACACCAGGGATATGTAGGAGCTGCGTCTGTACTCATGTTAGAGTTGGCAGCAAAGGCTTCCATGTTAGGAACAGCCTCAAATTACAGCCAAAGTCAGACTTTCACCAAAGTGTGCTTGGATCATAGTGCCATGATCAATGAAAGCTGCACCCCTATACCCCATTCCATGAGATCATGGAATTCGTGTAATCTTTACACAAGGAGATAAGAAATAACATGAATTCTGGCCAAGCAACCTGTACTTTACGATTGTTTAGGATTAGTTGTGGTACAAATCGTGCTTGGTGACTCTCATTTATGATAATAGATGGTCTGGGGTTATCTCCATTCCTTTTTGCAGATGGTACATGTTGGGAAGATCCTAACTTCGCCTTCAAATTTTATTTGCCTTGTGTGCCTTGTTTTGAGGTGGGACAGACATGTGGCATCTCCACGGGCGAGGTAGGTTGATGTTGGCCCCAAGTCTCTCAGGCCACTGGTGAGGTAAATTAAAGAAGTCCTCCTTCATTTTCCTCTTCTGGCTTAACCATACTGAGTTAGCTAGCTGGCCATCATGCAGTTCCCAACCTTCCTGTTTTTGTCTCTATGGTTCTGTAGAGCTTATGTTGTATATCCCTTTATGGATAGACCTAATGAATTAGTAGCATTTGAAAATAGAGCCAACTTATTTTCAGAAAAAAATACTCCATAGACCTACACACTGCCAATTTGTAATGCTTGCCCCACAGTTACCAATTGTGCTATTACCAAAGATTGATTCGTTCCTAACCAATGCATGCTCTCTGTTGGGGGGGCCCAATAGCAAAAGATAAAAAAAAAAAAAGAACTAATATTTTGGTCAATATAGTTATTCCGTGTTGTTATTCAGCTATTTTTTTTATCATTGCTACCTTGAGGGGCTGTTAAAAACAAGTTGTACTCTCAGGATTGTGGATTTTGACAAATTACAAAAAAAAAAAAAAGTAATAAAAAAATATAGATGCCGCAACCCTTTTTAATTTCTTGGTTTAAAGAAGCTTTCAGGCAAGCCCTTTAGTTTTAGTTAGCTGAAGAAGGGCTTGCCAGAAAGCTTATTCAACAAAGCAGATAGAAAGAGTTGTGGCTTCTTATGCTTTCTTTAAAACAATTTGTACTGTAATTTATAATACAATATAATGCTGCTTATGATTGTAGAACAAAATTTGAAAATTATACTGGTAAGCGGAACACTGGGGGTTTGTTTCCCATCCCTGGACACTTTATTTTTCCATTTATCATTACTCTTCACAATTTATCCCATCATACTTCATCCTAAGGTTAGAAATAGTCGTTATTTCTTTTTAAAATAAATTTTGATTTTTCGTTCAAAAGAAACATGTGCGGAATAATTGTCAAATTTCGTTCTATAAGTTGTACTGTATTTGGATGTGGTTGAGTGTTCAGGTGTGTGGGTGTTGTTTTTCTCTGCCATAAATCATGATCAGCACCAGTAGTGACCAGATGTATGTGAGCAGGGCAAGAACACAAGGGAGAACCAGCTCCAAGAGCTCCAGCGCCACCTCACCCACTCCTACCTCAGACGGGGACAACAGTGGATTGTGCTCTTCCCTGAGGGAGGATTCCTCTTCAAGAGGAAAGAAACAAGTCAAAAGTGAGCAGGATCTACCTTTATAGGTTTATTGTAGGTTGACAGCTTATGATCAATTAGAGATGGGAACATGAGGTATTCCTCATTACTTATTGTACAAGGGGGTCGGTAGAAGGATGGTCTAAACCGTTGGTTTTTGACTGCTACGACCAGGGTTCGATTCCCGCATTGGGCACTTTTTTTCTGATAAAAAAAAAAATAAATGTTCCAATGGCCCCCAATTCTTGCAAAAGTCCAACCCCACCAGCGAGTGCAAGTAACCAAACGGGACTCTGGCACATTTGTAAGTGCAAAGTCAAACTGCTTTTCACATGTGTAGACATGTGGTGCACTTACAGTAAAAGCAGTCGTCTACTTCTACCCACCATGATTATCGTGGCGTGTACCACGTGTACTAGGGATAAGCAAAAAAAAAAAAACTTATTGTACAACATTTCTTGTTGAGCTTTTCCACCTTGAAAAAAACAATTGACAGTGGGTTACTGAAATTTCTGCCAATAAATTTTGAAAGGTTTTGATGTCTCTTTCTTATTGGTGTATATAATTATGTCACTTTAAAAAAAAATGTATGTTGGGATATGTGGAACATGAGGAGTGGTGCAGGTACGCCCGAGAAAACAACTATCCTGTGCTGGAGAGGCTCTCCCTACCCCGGGCTGGAGCTCTCCACGCTGTCCTAGACACCCTCCGTCCAGAGCGCCTTCGTAAGTTGGCGCTCCCTCCACTAAGCAGTAAGTCACTTCCCATTCTGGGTGTGTGGCTTTGGTGTTTGTCTGGCTTTTGTAGGACGGCATTGTAGTGGCTTTGTTGCCTGTGAAAGGTATTGGTGTTTGTTCGGCTGTTGTAGTACAGCATTGTAGTGGCTTTGTTGCCTGTGGAAGGCATTGGTGTTTGTCCGGCTGTTGTAGTACAGCATTGTAGTGGCTTTGTTGCCTGTGGAAGGCATTGGTGTTTGTCCGGCTGTTGTAGTACAGCATTGTAGTGGCTTTGTTGCCTGTGGAAGGTATTGGTGTTTGTTCGGCTGTTGTAGTACAGCATTGTAGTGGCTTTGTTGCCTGTGGAAGGCGTTGATGTTTGTTCGGCTGTTGTAGTACAATATTGTAGTGGCTTTGTTGCCTGTGGAAGGCATTGGTGTTTGTCCGGCTGTTGTAGTACAGCATTGTAGTGGCTTTGTTGCCTGTGGAAGGCATTGGTGTTTGTCCGGCTGTTGTAGTACAGCATTGTAGTAGCTATGTTGCCTGTGGAAGGCATTGGTGTTTGTTCGGCTGTTGTAGTACAGCATTGTAGTGGCTTTGTTGCCTGTGGAAGGCATTGGTGTTTGTCCGGCTGTTGTAGTACAGCATTGTAGTGGCTTTGTTGCCTGTGGAAGGCATTGGTGTTTGTCCTGCTGTTGTAGTACAGCATTGTAGTGGCTTTGTTGCCTGTGGAAGGCATTGGTGTTTGTCCGACTGTTGTAGTACAGCATTGTAGTGACTTTGTTGCCTGTGGAAGGCATTGGTGTTTGTCCTGCTGTTGTAGTACAGCATTGTAGTGGCTTTGTTGCCTGTGGAAGGCATTGGTGTTTGTTTGGCTGTTTTAGTACAGCATTGTAGTGGCTTTGTTGCCTGTGGAAGGCATTGGTGTTTGTCCGCCTGTTGTAGTACAGCATTGTAGTGACTTTGTTGCCTGTGGAAGGCATTGGTGTTTGTCTGGCTGTTGTAGTACAGCATTGTAGTGGCTTTGTTGCCTGTGGAAGGCATTGGTGTTTGTCCGCCTGTTGTAGTACAGCATTGTAGTGACTTTGTTGCCTGTGGAAGGTATTGGTGTTTGTTCGGCTGTTGTAGTACAGCATTGTAGTGGCTTTGTTGCCTGTGAAAGGCATTGGTGTTTGTCTTGCTGTTGTAGTACAGCATTGTAGTAGCTTTGTTGCCTGTGAAAGGCATTGGTGTTTGTCTGGCTGTTGTAGTACAGCATTGTAGTGGCTTTGTTGCCTGTGGAAGGCATTGGTGTTTGTCTGGCTGTTGTAGTACAGCATTGTAGTGGCTTTGTTGCCTGTGGAAGGCATTGGTGTTTGGCTGTTCTAGTACAGCATTGTAATGGCTTTGTTGTCTGTGGAAGGTATTGGTGTTTGTTAAGCTGTTGTAGTACAGCATTGTAGTGGCTTTGTTGCCTGTGGAAGGTGTTGGTGTTTGTTGGGCTGTTGTAGTACAGCATTGTAGTGCCTTTGTTGCCTGTGGAAGGTATTGGTGTTTGTTCGGCTGTTGTAGTACAGCATTGTAGTGGCTTTGTTGCCTGTGGAAGGTATTGGTATCTGTTCGGCTGTTGTAGAACAGCATTGTAGTGTCTTTGCTGCCTGTGGAAGGCATTGGTGTTTGTTCGGCTGTTGTAGAACAGCATTGTAGTGGCTTTTTTGCCTGTGGAAGGTATTGGTGTTTGTCCGGCTGTTGTAGTACAGCATTGTAGTGGCTTTGTTGCCTGTGGAAGGTATTGGTGTTTGTCCGGCTGTTGTAGTGCAGCATTGTAGTGGCTTTGTTGCCTGTGGAAGGTATTGGTGTTTGTACGGCTGTTGTAGTACAGCATTGTAGTGGCTTTGTTGCCTGTGGAAGGCATTGGAGTTTGTCCGGCTGTTGTAGTACAGCATTGTAGTGGCTTTTTTGCCTGTGTAAGGCATTGGTGTTTGTCTGGCTGTTGTAGTACAGCATTGTAGTGGCTTTGTTGCCTGTGGAAGGCATTGGTGTTTGTCCGACTGTTGTAGTACAGCATTGTAGTGGCTTTGTTGCCTGTGGAAGGTATTGGTGTTTGTTCGGCTGTTGTAGTACAGCATTGTAGTAGCTTTGTTGCCTGTGGAAGGCATTGGTGTTTGTCCGGCTGTTGTAGTACAGTATTGTAGTGGCTTTGTTGCCTGTGGAAGGCATTGGAGTTTGTCCGGCTGTTGTAGTACAGCATTGTAGTGGCTTTTTTGCCTGTGGAAGGCATTGGTGTTTGTCCGGCTGTTGTAGTACAGCATTGTAGTGGCTTTTTTGCCTGTGGAAGGTATTGGTGTTCATTGTGGTAGCTAATTGAAACCCTGTTATTGTTTTTATAACCAGTTTGTAACAATATGGGTTTCTGCCAGAATTTTAATGGGAGATGTTTTAACTCTTTGGCATAATATGACAAAAATGTTTTTGGTGTACCCTAGTGAATAAGGATTACAAAATCTCACTCCTCAAAAGAAAGTGGTGAATGTAATGTGAGCCATGTGTAGGTAACAATGACATGTGGCAGCCAAAGACTGGATTAATCCTCAAGTTTGATATGTGGAGATTTGAACTTATATAATGGATCATCTTAAAGAGAACTTTTTTAATCTCTTTTCAAAAAATGTCTTCATTCTTATTCCCTAGTGAATAAGGCAGTTTCATGATGGGTGTGAAAAATAGTACAAAAGTGAATTTGTACTTGGTGGTTAGCTTTTCTTGATTAATCAAGAAACGGTATTTGGCCAATTCTGGAATAATTAAAAATCAACGATTAGTTGATATTTATTCCGATAGATGGCGCAAGCCATCAGCAACTTTCAGTTGCACGATCAAGAAATGCCTTCTTTTCTTAATTTATGATGGATGTTGTCTTTATGATGGGTCAATGTTTAGTCTGCCCCATTGATTCTAAGAATTTGAAGCAGATACTGGCAACCTATCCAGGCCTTCTTTCTCCTGGATTTTTTTTTTTTTCTTTTTTGAAGTAGAGCGTGTTGATTGAGTTAGAAACATGTTTGAAGAGTTTTCCTTTCTTTGGATATGTTGTTGTTTCTTATCCCCTTGTGTAAAGATTACACGAATTCCATGAGTTCATGCTCCTCGAGCTTTTTTGGATATTCTCTGGATATGCTGATGGCAAGTTGGATGTCTAGGTGACTCAGCACAGCCTATCAAGTGGATCATCGACATCACAGTTGCCTACCCCGACCAGTCGGACCCCCTAACCTTGTTTGAGATAACGCTGGGCTCGCGGCCTCCATGCTCCACCTTCCTCCATTACCGTCGCTTCCCTGTGGAAGGTGTGCCCCAGGACCCAGAAGCCCTCAAACTCTGGCTTTACGACCGCTGGAGCGAAAAGGAACAGCTGCTCAACTCTTTCTATAAGGATGGTGAATTTGAGGATAACACCATTGAGTCACTTTCTCCAAGACAGGTTACCCTGCAGAACTGGTGGATCGTTGTTCTTCATGTCATCTTTATCTCTTCAACAGCCTTCCATGCCATCCTGGCCTGGAAACTAGGCGTCTTCATCTTCGGCTCCCACTGACATCATATTTTCTTTTTTTCTTCCTTTTTTTTTACTATTAAACTTTTTTTTAAAGACATTATTATTTAAATATTATATATAGACTCCTTTTTTTTTATAAATTAAAAAAAAAAAGGTTTTTTTTTTCAAATTTTTTTTTAATCAAACATTTTTTTTTTAATCCCCCTTTTTTTTTCCTCCCTTTATTTTCTCTCTTTTCCTTTGTGAATGTCTATTTAAGAGTCCAATTATTTTTAAAGAAAATTGTTTAAACCTTTTTTTTTTTTTAACCCTCTATTAATTATATTTTACTTTCTTTGTCTTTTTATTATATTTGAAAAATACAAAAAAAAAGCAATATATTATAATAAAATTGTATAAAATATATATATAAAGTTTAATACTACTGTTTGTTGCAAATAATTATTTCCTAATGTTTTTCTTTTTTTTTTTTAACCACAATTTTTTTTTTTTTTTTTTAATTTTCTATGATTAAGAGAAACATTCCTAAGCAGTCATTTCTGTCTCTAATCTATATTTGTTTATATTATGTTTTTGTGAAACTTTTTTAATTATTATTATATATATAACTAAAAATTGAACACGTGGCCTTATAGTCTTATTGGTAATAATAACTTTTTTTTTTCCTCTCTTTGTATTTGCTCTTTAAAAAAAATTGAATATCTTAAAAAAAGCTCTGCTTGATAAAAAAGATTGCTTACAATTTGGTTCTGTGATAAGGATTTGCAAATGAACTACCTTCGTGAACCTCTGTGATATCTTTTTTTTTAATTTTTATTTTCACCAATTTCCTTTATATTATTTTTGACTTTTCTTCTTTTTGCTTGACTATTGTGCAATACTATTAAGAGTCACCTTCATTATTTTTATTTTCTCTCTCAAAGGCTTAATTTTTTTTTTTTTTTACTTAAAAGGAAGGAACCAAATTGTTGAAAAAAAAATTACTTTTTTTTTTTTTTTTATAAATGTAAATTCATTTATTATTATTATTAGTGTTTTTATTCTATAGTTCTCTTTTTTTTTTTAGTGATATATATAGTTTTTTTTTCTCTACTAGACCTAAAATAAAATTGTCAATAAATTGTCATTTTTTTAAAGAATTATTTTGAAAATAATTTTTTTTTTTCTAAATCCTTTTTCTAGATATTTACTCTTTTTTTTTTTTGCCTACTACTGGTTCTTCTTTTTTTTTTAGTTAACAAAATTTTAAGGTTAAAATTTAAAAAAAAAAAAAAGTTTTTTGGTAATCCAAAGTGCCTCAAAAAAAAATCGATGTGATTATTATCAATGGAATAAAAAAAAAAAAAATTCTCGCTTTTTTTTTCGTTAAAAGTAGTTGTGCACTTTTATGGAAGATAACTATATATGTAAATGTATAATAGTTTTCAAATGAGAAATATATATGTAAACTTGTGTATAGATTATTATATATTATATTTCTTTTTTTTTTATATTATTATTATTGCCATTTTCTCTCTTTTTTTACTTTTAACCACTCACTTTTATTATTTCATTATGGAAAAACAAAATCACACACAACACCAGCTGCTCGACTGCGATTTCTTAAAAAAAAAATTTTTTTTTTTTTTTTTAGAAATTGGATTTAAAGGTGTAAATATATTTAGAGAAAAAAAATAAAGTAGTAAGAAAAATAAGTAGAATAATAAAGAAGTAAAAAAAAAAAAAGATATATACAACTCATACTCAAAAGAGGAAAAGAGAAAAAAAAAATCTAATTTTATAATAAAGGAACTGTAATGGAAAAATTTAGTATAAAGATTCATTTTTTTTAAAAGCCATCATATCATCGACAGGTTTTAGGTTGGTCATTGGTCAAAGATGACCTAACCCTCTTTATTAATATATAATATAGAGTGCCTTTGATGTAGGACTTTTTTCCTTTTTAAAAAGAAAAAAAATACAGGCTCACTTCATACTAATTTATAATTTTTTTTTTCAAATTTTTAAACCTCATATTTTCGTTTATTTTTTAATTTATAAAAAATTATGTATTCCACCTTTATTATTATTATTTTTTAAAAATATTATTCAATATTCTTTAAAATTAAATAATTTTTTTTTTTTCATATTTTGTGATCACCAGTTTATAAAAGGGGGGTTTAGAAATATATTTATAAAAATTAATTTCATATTTTCACAGAAGTTCTAGGTGTTTCTAAAAAAATATATATTTTGCAACTTTTTTTTTTCTTCAAATTTTTAAACCTCATCTCTTTGTTTACTTTTTAATTTATAAATATTTATGTATTCCACCATTATTTTTTTAATGTGAATATTATTCAATATTCTTTAAATTATTATTTTATTCATATTTTGTGCACACCAGTTTATAAGGGGGGGGGGGTTAGAAATATATTTATAAAAATTTCATATTTTCACATTCACAGAAGTTCTAGGTGTTTCTAAAAAAAGTAAGATTTTGCAATTTTTTTTTTTCAAATTTTTAAAACTCATCTTTTTGTTTACTTTATAAAAATTTATGTATTCCACCATTATTATTTTTTTAAATGTGAATATTATTCAATATTCTTTAAAAATTTTTTTCTTCATATTTTGTGCACACCAGTTTATAAAAATTAGAAATATATTTATAAAAATTAATTTCATATTTTCAAATACACAAGAAGTTCTAGGTGTTTCTAAAAAAAAAATAAGATTTTGCAACTTTTTTTTTTTTCATAAATAATAAAAATAAGATTAGAATAAGTTACAATTTTTACATTTAATGACAATAATTTTTTTGAAAAATTTATGCTTAGTTTTTAACATTATATATATTTCAAGGTTTTACTTTTCAATATATTATATGGTAAAAAAAAAATTTTTGTTAAGCAAAGAATATCAAAGTCACTTTATTTATAAAAGTAAAATATTCTCATTTAAAAAAAAAGTTTTAATTTAAAATCCATAACACAAATGACCATATCACCATATTGGCTTAATTCTTTTTATACCCAAATGATGATGATAATAAAATAGATTTGGTAGGTGTATCTTCTGACATGACTTTTTATTCTGTGGGAAGAAAAAAAAAATTGTAAATAGATATTTAGTGCTCAGACTAACTCTCCGAGCTTATTTAGGTAAAAAAAAAAAGTAAAAAATAAATAAATAAAAAAGGCCATATTGTGCGATTATATTGCCTTAAAAAAAACTATACATTATAAAGTTCTAGTTTAATTTTAAAGAGAAATTATATTATATATATACATAAATAAATGCTATAGATATATATATTACCTAATTTCTATATACATATTTTCAAAATTCTTTTTTTTTTCACAGAATAAAATCAATAAAAATCTTTTGCCCACTGCTAAGAATATTTTTGCTACCTTTTTTTTTTTCCGCCAGTTTTCAAAAATGTCATTTCTTTTTAAATATATATATATTTTAAAATGTGTGTATATATTGAGAAGTGTCATACTTATATTTTGAATATTTTTTTAATTTCATGTTTTTTTTTTATTCTCCATTCAAATAAAATATAGTCAATATATTATTTTCAATTTTTTTTTTTAAGACTAGATAATTTTATTGAACTAGTCATCTTCATTGACTACATAATTTTCTTCATTTATTATTTGGTCATTTAATAAATTTTATAATTAAAATGCAAAAAACATACAGCATTAAAAACCAAATTAACACTTTTTAATTTTTTTTTTTTATTATTCTTTATAATGGTGAGAAAGTAAGGAGAGAGAGTGAAAAAAAAAAATAAAAACAAATATAAAAGAATAACATTTAAAAAAAAATTGTTCCCAGCAAATCAACAAAAAAAGAAAAAAAATCTTAATAAAGAATTATCAAATAATATTTCAAATCTTTATTTATTTATATCCAACTAATGCGCTTTTTGATTTTTCAAAATAAAATTTCAATTCTAGTCAATCAAGTGGGCGAAGTATAAATTATTAATGATTTGATCCTATTGAAAGTTTTATTTTTGCTTATCCCTATTACACTGGGCCATGATAATCATGGTGGGTAGAAATTGACGACTACTTTTACTGTAAGTGCACCACATGTCTACATATGTGAAAAGCAATTTGACTTCTGCACTTACAATACATTGAAAAGTGTCTTTATTGATGTATGGCAGTCTCACACTGCAATTCACATGCCTTGATTTTTCAGGATGCCCTAAAGACTACCCTTTTTTGGTGGTTGAAGTACAGCTTGCACCACACTGATGAGGGCCAACACAATCATAAATATGTAAATGGTTAGTTTTTCTTAATTAATCACAAGAATGGGTATTTGTGGCCAATTGTGGAATAATTAAAAATCAATGATTAGTTGATAATTATTCAGACAGATGGCGCAAAGCCTTGTTTATATTGGATTAGATATAATTGTATATGCAAATCAAAGGAAATCAACCTAAAATTTTGTAGGATAACAAGTTATTTTTATTGCAACTTTTTTGAAGGGCACTTGGCCCGTGTAACATAATAAAGAAAGTTATCGCTTGAAAAAAGTCTTGAATTATTGATTTTTCCTTATCTTTGCCCACTTAAATGTTTTTATTCTGCTTTTGCTAGATAGTTTTTTATGAGAGACCTTTGCATATTAAAACTCAGTCTCTCTTGGAGGTAGTCTCTTGGAGGTTGTTTCTGCTGAAAAACTCCTCATGACTTGGTCTGACATAACTCTGTTAAGAGACCAGAAGAGATCAGTTTTAGTTTCTTTTTTACTTTCTTATCTTCACTCAATCATAGTAATGTGTCAAATCTAAAGGTATTTAGCTTTTTGATAGTGTCTGCTGAACAGAGCTCATTGATGGATGTGCTCTTGCAGTCAATGATGGGGTTTGTAGGGTTGCTGGTTGAGAATTGTGTATAGTGGGGAAATATTGCAACCATTCTGGTAAGTCATTGTCCATAGATTACCTCCGCCTTTGCTGGTCCCAAGCTGGATGAAAAAGGATGAGAGGGAGCAGTAACAAGCTTGCTAAAAAAAAACTGGACTCAGCTGGCCCGGCTGATAGTAATCTGTAAGGACTCCAGGGATACAGGATGAGCAGCGTATGTACTTCATGTTAGGAGCGGCTGTATCTGTTCCTCATGTCAGATATAGCCATTTCTTTCGGAGCTAAGTCGGCCTGCTACTGAGTATTGCTCCCAGTCTCAATGGCAGACACATTCTACTTCACCCAATCTTTATGGATGTCAAATCTCCATGATGTGTAGAGCTCAGCAAACACTATCAAAAATACTAGAGTTGTGTAGGTTGGATTTTTTATTAATGATTAAGTTGAAGACAGTCTTCAACTTGAATTAATCTTTTACGGATTTTTGATTAAAAAGAGGTTATAAAAAGAAGTGTGTATATCTAATAATAACAATCTGATCGTGTAAATAAAAGTTGTTAATAGAAAAGTGCCATCTATCAGAATAAAATCAACTGAACCAAGATCTTTTATATCCGGAAATTGGTTAATGGTCTTTCTTGAATTAAAAAAAAAAAGAGGGGGGGGAGAGGCGAAAACTATGTACGCCGTTTCAGGCTGTTGGTCTATGCCAGCATAGTGCAGGCAGCTGTACCTTGGTGACCATTCAAAGTGGTTCTTAGAGACTTCTTTCTAACGGAGATCCTTAATATACCCACATGATTTTACACTCATGAACATAACTTAAGGAAGTTGTACCTTTTAGAATGTATATTGGAATTATAACTGAAAGATATTACAGTGACCTTTAATGAAAACACAAGAGACAACCAATATACACTCATGGACAACACTTAAGAAAATAGTACCTTTTAGCATATATATCGGGATTCAGACAATAACTGTGAAAGATATTACAGTGACCTTTAATGAAAACAAGAGAGACAACCAATATACACTCATGGACAACACTTAAGGAAATAGTACCTTTTAGCATATATATCGGGATTGAGACAATAACTGTGAAAGATATTACAGTGACCTTTATTGAAGACACACGAGATAACCAATATACACTCATGGACAACACTTAAGGAAATAGTTCCTTTTACCATATATATCGGGATTCTGACAATAACTGTGAAAGATATTGCATTGACCTTTATTGAAGACACACGAGATCAAGTGTGAATAAATTGCCTCTGTCTCCTTCAAAAAAAAATAATAATAAAGATGACCGAAGATATCAAAGACTTTCCACTTCCTTAAGTTGTGTCCATTAGTGTAGATTATATACAGGATAGGGGGTCGGTGGAAGGCTGGTTAAACCGTTTGGTTTTCGACCACTACGACCCGGGTTCGATTCCCGCATTGGACACTTTTTATGTTTAAAAAAAAAATGCTCCAATGGCCCCCCCGATTCTTGCAAAAGTCCAACCCCACCAGCGAGTGCAAGTAACCAAACGGGGCTCTGGCACATTTGTAAGTGCAAAGTCGAACTGCTTTTCACATTGGAAGACATGTGGTGCACTTAGAGTAAAAAAGCAGTCGCTAACTACCCACCATGATTATCATGGCCTGTACCACATGTACTAGGGATAAGCAAAAAAAAAAAATATATATATATATACAAGATATATCTCAAGAAAATAAGATCTAATCCAATTATTTTCTTATATATATATAATCCAAATTGTGCTTTATCATTGGATTAGGTCTTATTTTCTTGTATCTATAATACAATTATTAGAATATCTCATTTTGAGTTTTATAAAAACAAAAAAAAAGTTTTTAAAATTGCAATTGTTTGATGGTAATTGTGAGATATCTCCAGAGCCCAGATAAAATATGGAGCCTTTCACAGTTGGAAGATTATCTTGTAGATTTCACTGTGAGAGATAAAAACTTTCCACTGACTTTTTGTTGACGTCTTACAGCTTGAATTCAACAATTCCTACACCTTTAAAAAAAAAAAGTTAAGTAAAAAAAACAGTTAAACCTGTCTATATCGCCCCCTCTTGGGACTCACCAAAATAGAGTGCTATAGACAGGTCACTTTTAATGTAAATTGCATCGTACTACGTATTTAAAATTGGGTGCTATAGAGAGGAAGGCGCTATAGAGAGGTTTAACTGTATATTGCAATATCTATAGAACATATACTTTTATTGCCATAGATAGGTACATTATGAATTTTAGACATATAACTTACTCTATCTTAATAGAGAGATGAACATACTGTTTATATGCTATGGTATACAATTTGGATTATAGATTTTAACAAAACCATTTTGAGACTTCAATAGACCTAAGAAGTTATTCAAAAGGCACAAAACAACTCTTTTCACAGAAAAATAAATTTTTAAAGAAATAGAAACAATAACCAAAACAAAAAATAAGAACTGGAGGATCCCACCTAAGCACAGCTGGTACATCCTAGAAGCAAATGGCCTCCCAGACCTTTCGGTCCATAAGCTGGAGCACAGCTGGTACAGTGGAGTGGACCCAAGAGGAGCTCAGAATCTTGATATAGACAGCATCAAATAACACTAACAAGATTTAGAACAGGCCATCTCAAGCCATTGAGAATAGAAAATAACAACAAAATCTACCCCACTTGCCCAAAATGTAGCTTGGCACCTGCAGCTCCAGAATACATTTTGGCTTGTATTAGATGTACTAAACAGGTCCTTTGGGAGAGGTCAATGCTTATCATCAAATAGCTTGAGGAGCATGGACTCATGGAATTTGTGTAATCTTTGCACAAGGAGATAAGAATCAACAAGTTATTCTTCTTATGAGCTGAAGAAAATGCAAAGAGTGAAAATCTAAAGGATGAAACCATTACTTAAGAAAGGATTTTGTTTTAAAGAGTTCAGATAGATTAGAGATGTAAGGTAACAAGACCATTTTAATAGATTTTCAATGAACCTACAATATTATTCTTATGAGCTGAAGAAAATGAATTCCAAAGTGAATTTATTTCATTTTTTTACTTATCCTTTTAGTCTAAATTAGACAAGATCTTGGAGGTCGTGCTCATAAAGTAGCTCAAGAACTCTTCTTGGTTCTCTGTACAGGGATCCTTTGTCTTTTCCAATACAATTTAGTATATGTTGGGGAATGGCCTCTTCGGTTTTGCACCTAGTGCACATGGGGAAGCTTTTAGCTCCCTCTTTATAGACTAGAGGGTGCAGGTAAAGTGAATTTCTAATGTTGATGATATCACTTAAGGTTTCTATGAGTGAGTTCAGGATCTGAAGCTGCCCTCTATTCAACTAATTAAGTACTTTTGTCTGATGATGGTAACAATGTTTTACAGGAATCTCATAAATATTGTCACATAGATAAATAAAACCAAGGGCAAATTTAAAAATAATTTATTATAAGGGGGGTATTTACCTTTATGTTCTCCAATAAAATTATATACAAAGAGGTATAAGGAGAGAGCAAATAAAAAAAAAAAACTTATCACAAGCTAATAATAACAAGTGTGTTTTTTTGGCCACGGAGGCGTCTCGTTTTTCTTATCTATCGATAAGATTCTGACACCTGTGGTACGCCCCCTAGAGGAGACCAGCGAAGATTGACAGACATGGAGCTTCCAGTGACCATGGTTGTAGAGCTACTTGGCAATATCAATAATTTAATTTGGTCTTTTTTTTTTTTTTCCTCATTACAAGTACACGTGGTACAGGCCATGATAAGTTAGCGACTGTTAAATGCACCACATATTTATTTGGATTGGGTCTTTTTTTCATTACAATTACACATGGTACAGGCCATGATGGGTAGTTAGCGACTGTAAGTACACCACATATTTATTTGTAATTGGTCTTTTGGGCTCGAAATTCATACACTTTAGTAGCCTGTAAAACCATATTTTCTTATCACTTTGTGATTATAATTTGTAATCCAAATTGTGCCTTATCATGCTTGACAGTACTATATAAAAACATGATGTAATATTTTTCTCATTTAGTCTTTTGTCTGAGGATGGTAATAATGCAGTTACCAAAATCTCACACACTATTTATTTATTTGGTCTTATTACCTTGTAGTTCTAATCTAAAATCTGAATTGTGTCTCATCAATTCTCTTCAGTACTTTTGTCTGATGATGGTAACAATGCTGTTACTGAAACGTTACACATTATTTATTTGGATTTGGGCTTGTTACCTTGTAGTTCTAATCTATAATCTGAATTGTGTCTCATCAATTCTCTTCAGTACTTTTGTCTGATGATGGTAACAATGCTGTTACTGAAACGTTACACATTATTATTTATTTGGATTTGGTCGTTACCTTGTAGTTCTAATCTATAATCTGAATTGTGTCTTATCAATTCTCTTCAGTCTTGTCTGATGATGATAACAATGCTGTTACTGAAACATCACACATTATTTATTTGTATTTGGTTGTTACCTTGTAGTTCTAATCTATAATTCAAATTGTGCCTTATCAATTCTTTTCAGTCTTTTGTCTGATGATGGTAACAATGGTCTTATTGCCTTGTGCTTTTTAAGCAACTTCACAAAGAGTGAACCTTCATGACGGGTGAATGTATGGTCTGCCATTGTCAATTCAGAGAATCTGAAATACAGTAGAACCTCCATGAGAGGATACCTACCTCTATACATAGGACAGTTTTCATTAAAATTTTTACCATTTTTACTAATTAACAACTCTCTGGTAAGAGGACAACTCTCCTTAAATATCACTTAGGCTCTGTTAGGTGTTGTCCTATACAGGGAGGTAGTTTGCAAGAAGGTCTGCTTTCAACATGTGCATACATGTGGTGCACAGTAAAAGCAGTCGCTAACTACCCATCATGATTATCATGGCCTGTACCACGTGTACTAGAAATAATAATAATTTAAAAAAAGAAGGTAGTTCTACAGTATCTACTGTGGGAATTCAACTTGGATTCAGATGAGGTTGTTCCTATTGTGGAAAACAGACACCTTAGCTGATGACCTTGGCATGGATTGAAATGCAGTTGTTTGTTGATAGTGTATCCCTGGATACTTTTACTTTTCCGTTTATCATTACTCTTCACAACTCATCCTTTCATACCTCATCCCTAAGGTTAAAAAAAATCATTATTTTTCCTTTAAATAAATTTTGATTTTTCGTTGAAAAGGAACACATGCGGGATAATTTTCAAATGTCATTTTACATACTTTTGTCATTCTGCCATTTTGTCATGCCTAACTTGGACCTTGATTTCGACTCTTTCAAATGCCTACAAAAAAGTAACATCCAAGAAAAACTAAAAGAGTCAACATTCCATCATTGGTATAATGAACCAAAAACCTGGAGCTATTCTAGAATTTAGGATGAACTGACAGGCAGGCACCATCCTGTATTTCCAGGCTTTAAACTGACAGCCATACAAGACCACTCTTTTTGCAGGGTAGTGTAAAGACCTTCCCACAATACACCATCTACAGGACCAAAGAGGTCTCACCAGACCACCTCTAGGAATGTATGGGAGCCTCAAGACATGGACTTGTATTCCAACCCTACCATGATTATAAATTTAAAACATGAATTCAGTCTCCATGACCTTGTATAATTATAAAATGGGATAATAAAAATATAATTGTCATTTACCTCCCGCATCTCTTTGATGGCTGTTGGTCTGGAACACCTTATTAGCTTCAATAAAATAATACCTTGATACAATACTATGGTCTTCTTCTTTCTTATCTCCACTCAATCATATCAGGGTATCAAGCTTGTAGAGCTTGTTGATGGTGTCTTCTTGGGATGAGTAGAGTTCATCAATGGATGAGTCAATAGTCAATAATGTGTTTTAAGGTTGCAGGTTGACAATTGCACTTGATACCGGTTCAAAATCACTTTATTAGGTACCGCTCAAAAAGAACAACCTAGTTTATGATAATTGAAACAATGAATAATATGTGAAGCCTATTCACATATTAAACAAAATGTTAACACGGGATTCAATCCTTGTTCATGCCTGTCTGGAATTGAGGGTGTTACCCACTCATCCACCGACTCAGTAAACGAGTCAGTAAATGTGGTGAAATCTTCACAATTTGCTTAAGAGGTGTTTAGCTGGTAAAGTAGCGAGGTCAAATCTATGGTCAAAATATAGATGGAAGTTTACAAGTTTATCAGACATCAGTTACTTATACAAGGGGTTGCAGGTTGACATTTAGTACATAGTGGGAAAACCTTGCAACCATTCTGGAAAGTCATTTTCTGTAGATGACCAGACTTAAGTCTGGAAATTATTTTGGGAGGACAGAACAGGTGACAATATTAAGGTGAAAACATCAAGACTCCATGGATATGTTTCTTAAAAAAAAAAAAAATTATTTCAAATATTGAGCTTTCAGGAATGATACCCTTTCTAATGGAGAAACATAATATATAAAAAAACAATGGTTGCCTGTAAAGTCGGTTTTACGGGCGAAGATTTTACGTGACAACGGTAGAATATTTATTGATATGAATATAATTAAATTGCACAATAGGAACAAGGAATTGAATGAAAATAAGAATTGCACAAATTTTAACTATAGAAATATATTTTGTTTACTAAAACATTGTACATGTAAACTTAAACTTAACTAATTCCTATTTGAGTGATTTTGTTGAGGATAGGACGATGATAGGAGAAATATGAAATGAAAGGAAGTGTTTCTGCTGTAATGTGTCTTGCGAAAGTCAAGTCGATAGTTGTTCCTTTTAACGTAGTTGACTTATAAACGTTTGATACGCAATCAAGATTATACGTATTTTTCATGAAATTAAGAAACGAGTTGTCAGGCTTTACGTTTTTGTTAAAATCACCACACAGAAGAATCGGCATACTAGAATCAATTTGCACGAACGGTGGCACGTACTGGCTGTTGTGAATGTACGGACCGAGTCCTTGCCATAGTAACCTTCCAATATCCTGCATACTAGCTCCTGGATGAATATATACAGCACCGAGTATAAACTTGAAGCTAGTATTAGCGGCGAAGCAAGTAACTTCAGTCATGCACATGTCACCCTTGGTTTTAATGACACGAGTTACGTCTGTAATCGCAACTTGGAACACTTCCGCCGTAGATGTCGATGATAATTTACGATAGATCGCCACTCCACCAGCCGCGTTGGTATCTGAGTTAGGTCGATTATTTTCCCTGGATACGCACTCATAACCCTTGATTGGAGTTGGTTCACAAGTGTCGCGCATCCACGTTTCAGTCAATACTAAATAGTCTGATCGTGGTATCACTGTATCTGTTTCAATGTCCGCGGCATGGGCACTTAAACTTTGACAGTTGATGTTCGTTACAATAAGTTGTCCAGCGTCGGTTGCGTCGTCACAGAATTTTACGTTCTGGCGGTAGAGGTGGTGTGTGGAACAACGAAAGGTACTGCAGACGTTGACGGCACGATATCCTCCGTCTCCATTGAAGTACTGGAAGTTGAAGGCACCGTTTCCATTGTTTTGAGAGTGGTGATTCCTGTTGAACATTTGAAATTGAATGGATGAATTTTTAATTTTAAAGAATCAATTTGAAAATCAAAACACTTATTCAGATCGAAGGTTCAAATTTTTGCCAAATAAATTTGAAATTAAATAAAATTTGTAATTGTAAATGATGAAGTAGAAAATTAAAACATTTACTTATATTAGATGTTAAAATTCTTGCTCAACACAGTTTAAATAAAGTTTTCTTATATCTGCCACTTTTTCTTAATATTTGTAATTTTAAATAATCAATTCGAAAATCAAAACATTTATTCAGATCGAAGGTTCAAATTTTTGCTAAATAAATTTGAAACTATTTAAAATTTGTAAAATAATAATTAATTAATTAATTAATTTTAAACTAATAATTTACTTAACACTATCAACATTTATCAATAGTATGACATAACCTATAAACTCAGTTTCTCAACTTTTGTGTCAATCTAACAATTAATCAATCAATCATAGTTTACGATAATGAAATATCAGTGTACAATTATTTACCTTTATTGTTGTAGTTGTTGTAAATGACGAATCTAAGCACTCCACATTTTCACTACAGACACAGCTGACGATACTTTAACCACACGTGTGAACTTGTATTATGACGCTTTCTTGTTTTTCCAACGCCAAGAACGTTCGAGAAAGACAAAGACAGAGACAAGCATGCGCCGATTCAATGCGCCTAATTCTCTAGCGCTGCGCGCGCAGCACTCTTGTTCGGTGACTCATCGTAACGTTACCGGGCGTTACACTTTTTCATAAGTGACTCCCAGCCGCAACCTAATTTAAGACGTTGTCACGTCAATAAATCTCTGATAGGAAATGAGTTAAAACTCAACAAACACAACGACATAACATTAATCTTATTTAATTATTACTCATTTCCTATTGGTTATCTATATATATATATAAATGAATGTATGTGTGTGTGTCCTTTATGCCTGACCAAACCACTCATTGGAACGCCATGAAACTTTGGGAAGTTATTTAGTATAGTACTGGGAAGGTTTCTAGCAAATAAAATTTTTGAAATAACTTTTCGCCTAAAAGTAATCAAGATAAATATTCTAATTTATCTGTTATAATTCAACAATCTGCTCTAAATATTATCATGATGATACGATGATTTTGTAATGTAGAAAATTAGGAAAGACAAAATTCAGGATGACACGACAATTCATTTGAGACAAGAATAATGATACAATTCCAAGGCAAGATACTATTCCTTTAACTTCCAATTACCGAGGGAACCAATTAATATTGATTTTATTCAACTTATCGAGTATTTTTCAAGGGACCGGGAAAAAATGTTCACTTTATTGAGAGATTCGTTAGACAAACCTTTACTCGGGTAAAACCTGGGCGAAGCCGGGTACGTCCGCTAGTTTAATATATAATAAAGAAAAAGGTATTTGTTTATCATGAAACTGAAAGTTGCTGATAGCTTGCGCCATCTATTGGAATAAATATCAACTATTCGTCGATTTTTTATTATTCCAAAATAGTATGTGATGTTTTGTAACAGCATTGTTACTAATCATCAGACAAAAGATTAAAATCTTTAGAAAAAAATCTTTAAAAGATTTTTTCTTTTGCCTGATGATGGTGACAATGTTGTTGCTGAAACGTCACACACTAATAAATTATTTGGATTAGTTCTTATTACTTTGTTCTAAAAATGTCAAGTTGATATTTATTACAAAAACTTCACACACTCTTTATTTATTTGGTGTTATTACCTTGTGTTTATAATATACTAGCGGATGTACCCGGCTTCGCCCGTGTTTTACCCGAGTAAAGGTTTGTCTAACGAATCTCTCGATAAAGTGAACATTTTTTCCCGGTCCCTTGAAAAATACTCGATAAGTTGAATAAAATCAATATTAATCGGTACCCGAGTAAAGGTCTGTCTAACGAACATTTGTTAAAACAATTCTCTATAAACTTATAAAAAGAAATAGATATATTTTGATAATTTGAAACTGATAAAGTGATCATTTTTTCCCGGTCCCTGTGTGCCGTGTCATTCTGAATTTTGTCTTTCCTAATTTTCTACATTACAAAATCATCGTTTTATCTAGTGAACATTTTTTCCCGGTCCCTTGAAAAATACTCGATAAGGTTGAATAAATTCATGGTTGTTTATGGAAGATGGACGAAGTTCCCGGAGGTCATCTTGGGCAAGCTCCCGCGAGGCTTTTTTTCTTGTCTACTTGGCACAGATGTGTCACCAACTCTGCCCTGATTGGTCGGTGGGTACGTCCGGCGGCCGGACAGATCTATTCTCTCACGGGGTGGGGCAGACATAAGCCTATCTCCGTCGCAAGGTGGCGCTGCTTGCGAGTTAAAGCTACAAATCTGCAAATAACTCTAAGGATATTAAAGATATTCAAGAAATTATTTTTCGTAAACCTTTCCGGGGATACACCTAATAATATCCCAAAATTTCACGGCGATTGGATGTATGGTTTTTGAATCCATAGAGGACACACACACACACAGACATTCATTTTTATATATATACTAGCGGATGTGCCCGGCTTCGCCCGGGTTTTACCCGAGTAAAGGTTTGTATAACGAACATTTGTTAAAACAATTCTCTATAAACATATAAAAAAAGAAAGATATATTTTGATGATTTGAAACTCGTAAATTTGAATCTCTCGATAAAGTGATCATTTTTTCCCGGTCCCTTGTGCCGTGTCATCCTGAATTTTGTATTTCCTAATTTTCTATATTACAAAATAATCGTTTCATCTAGTGAACATATTTTCCCGGTCCCTTGAAAAATACTCGATAAGTTGAATAAAATCATGGTCGTGAATCTCTCGATAAGGTGATCATTTTTTCCCGGTCCCTGTGTGCCGTGTCATCCCGAATTTTGTATTTCCTCGATAAAGTGAACATTTTTTACCGTTCCCTGTGAGCCGTGTCATCCTGAATTTTGTCTTTCCTAATTCTATACATTACAAAATCATCGACACGGGATATCATTTAATGTTGTCTAAAGGGGGTTAAGAGAGCAGTCTCTTTCAAATGAAAAATGCTTTAATTAAGCAGATGTTTAAAGTATAATATATGAGAGAGGCAATCTTACAGGTTGTCGACGCTGTAAAATCCCCAGAGAGAGTGTTTTTGTAGCATCATGCTGTGACTCACACGATGACCCAAGGTCATCAGGAGCAGCAAACTAAGCCTATCTCCGTCTCAATGGTAGCGCTGCTTGCGAGTTAAATATACAAATAACTAAGGATATTCAAGATATTCAAGAAATTTTTTTTCGTAAACCTTTCCGGGGATACACCTCATAATATCCCAAAATTTCACGGCGATTGGATGTATGGTTTTTGAATCCATAGAGGACACACACACACACAGACACAGACAGACATTCATTTTTATATATATAGATAGATAATCCAAATTGTACCTTAATAATTTTATTTCTGAAGGGTGGTCAAATACCCTTTCTTAGTTCAACAAGAAGGTCAACCATATTGGCAGTCAGAAAAGCTTGTACTTTGATGGAAAAAAAAAAAAATAGGTACACATTCTGAAAAGTTTATATTTTTAAAAAGTTAATTCAGTAAATATATGATATTAAAAAAAAAAAAAATGTTTAAATTTAAAATATAGTAATTCTTTAAATTGTGTGTGTTAAAAAAAAATAGTATTTATTTTTCTAAATATTCACCAAGATGAATTATTTTGTTTTCCAAAATCCTTCATATGTATATATAAAAGGATTACTGTAATAGATATATATTGATATAAGTTTATATATTATTTTTATATAACCTACTACTTTTTAGAAAAACAGATGGCTCTCTAAATAAAAGATTTGGAAAAAAAGCATACGAATAACAATGTAATTCTACACCAAATATAAATATGTATATAGGTATTATATAATATTTGGGTCTTGTTATGATTCTTACCTATATTTAAATTGTGTATAAAATATACTTTACTAAAAATAAATAAATATAAACTTTTACATACCATTGTTTGTTGTTTATTTAGAGTTAAGCCTTTTTTTTTTCTATTTCTTTGGATGTCATTTCTTTTTTATATGACCTCTAAATTAGTCTAAATTTAGATATGCTTTAAATATATATCTCAGCTAAATAATAATGCATTAACAGAGATTACATAACATGTATATATATATAAGTAGAAATAAATTATACTTTTAAGAGCAAGGTTATGTTTCCTAGGTATATTTTAGGCTTATTTTATGAGCAATTTGTAAACAAAAGTTTAACATATGGTATATTTAGTGTATATACTTCAGTAAATTAAAATTAGGTTTTAAAAAATTATTTCTGTGTGTGGTACACATTACCTATAATAAAATAAATACTTAATTCACCAAAAAACATTATAGTTTTAATTTAAATGCAAACGAATTGGCAAAAGAATCAATTTCTAGTTTTCCACACAATATTTTTGTATAAAAGTTATAAAATAAATATAAAAAAATGTTGAGACTTACCTGAACAAAAATATATGAATATAAATAAATAAACTGAAAAGACTTTTATTCTTTAAAATTTTTTTTTATTTACTATGATACAAATATCATCACTCTCTACGAATTGAGGAAGAAGCTTATTATTTCTTTGCATCTGCCATTCTATTGAGGGCACTTCCTGACTTGAACCACTCAATTTGTCCTTCGTTCATGGTGTGATTGAGCTCAATGGTTTCCCTTTTGCCATCGGCGTGGATAATCTCGCACTTGACAGGTTTGCCAGGGGAAAGGTTCTTCAGACCAAGCAGAGAGATCTTGTCTGTGGGTTGAATTTTGTCGTAGTCAGCTGGGTTGTTGAAGGTGAGAGGAAGGAGACCTTGTTTCTTTAGATTGGTCTCGTGGATGCGAGCGAAGCTCTTCACAATAATGGCGTATCCTCCCAGATGCCTGGGCTCCAGAGCTGCATGTTCTCGGCTGCTGCCTTCTCCGTAGTTTTCATCTCCGACTACCACCCATCTGATTCCTTTGGCTTTGTAGTTGCGTGCGGTGTCTGGAACACTGCCCCATTCTCCGGTAACCTGGTTCTTGATCTTATTGGCTTCTCCGTTTTCGATGTTGATGGCTCCGATGAACATGTTGTTGGAGATGTTGTCCAGATGACCTCTGTACTTGAGCCAGGGGCCTGCGGCACTGATGTGGTCGGTGGTGCACTTTCCCTTCACCTTCATGAGGATGGTCATGTCAGTCAGATCCTTTCCATCCCAGCGGTTGAAAGGCTTCAGGAGCTGCAGACGTTCGCTGGACGGGCTGACGTCGACATTGATGTTGGAGCCATCTGGAGGAGGGGCCTGGTAGGTATTCTCGCCAGGGTCAAATCCTGCCTTAGGGAGCTCGTCTCCATAGGGGCTGTCTAACTTGAACTGCTTTCCATCCTTCCCGGTCAGCTGGTCCGTGGCTGGGTTGAAGTCCAGACGGCCAGCAATGGACAGGGCGGTCACCAGCTCTGGAGAGGTGACGAAGGCGTGGGTGGCAGGATTGGCATCATTACGGCCGGTGAAGTTACGGTTGTAGGAGCTGACGATGGTGTTCTTCTCACCCTTCTTCACATCCTTCCTGTTCCACTGGCCGATGCAAGGTCCACAGGCATTAGCCAGCACAACTCCTCCAAACTTCCTGAAGACCTCAGCTTGTCCATCTCTCTCAATGGTAGCCCGGATCTGCTCAGATCCTGGGGTGACAGTGAAGAGAGTCTTGCTCTTGACACCCTTGTCCAGAGCTTGTTTGGCCACTGAGGCTGCCCTGCTCATGTCTTCGTAGCTGCTGTTGGTGCAGCTGCCAATAAGACCCACCTTGATGTCCATAGGCCAATCTGCCTTCTTAGCATTAGATCCCAGCTGGGAGATGGGGTGTGCTAGATCTGGAGTGAACGGTCCATTGACATGAGGCTCCAATTGAGATAGATTAATCTCAATCACCTTGTCATACTTGCAATTCTTATCTGCAGTCAGAAGCTTGTGGTAATCTTCAGCAGACTTAGCAATATCAGAACGGTTGGTAGCTTTGAGGTAATCACTCATTCTGGAGTTATAGGGGAAAATTGAAGTGGTTGCTCCAATCTCGGCGCCCATGTTACAAATGGTACCCATGCCAGTGCAAGAAATGGAATCCACACCAGGGCCAAAGTATTCAATAATGGCACCAGTTCCTCCCTTTACAGTCAGAATTCCAGCTACCTTCAAGATAATGTCCTTCGGTGAGGTCCAGCCGGAAAGAGATCCTGTCAGATTCACACCAATCACCTTGGGACATTTCAGCTCCCATGGGATATCCGCCATCACATCAACAGCATCTGCTCCTCCAACACCGATACAGAGACCTCCCAAACCTCCTCCATTTGGTGTATGACTGTCTGTACCAATGATCAATGCTCCTGGAAAAGCATAATTTTCCAAAATGATTTGGTGAATAATACCACTTCCAGGGTGCCAAAAACCAACACCGTATTTTGCACCTGCAGTTCTCAGAAAATTATAGACCTCTTGATTGATATCTTTGGCTTTGGCTAAATCTTCCTTTCCACCAAGTTGAGCTTCAATAAGATGATCACAGTGAATGGTGGATGGTACAGCAACCTTCTTCAGACCACTGGAAATAAACTGTAACATTGCCATTTGGGCTGTAGCATCTTGCATTGCCACTCGGTCGGGACGAAGTTTTAAATATGATACTCCACGTTCAACATCTTGGGTTTGTGGTTGGTCAATATGAGAATATAAAACTTTTTCTGAAAGAGTAAGCGGTCTATTTAAGCGTTTTGCAATCACGTCAGCATTTTTTTGAAGCTTATCATATGGAAGATAGGTTCCTTTATCGAACTTACTTATTGCAATTTGGCTTGCTGCTGCTTGCAAAGATGAGCTATGATGGAAATATTTAATCGATGCTCGAAGGCCAGGTGCCTTTGGCAATAGTGTTAACATAGTTAGCACCATTTTATTTTTAAAAAACAATTTATACCGTATAGATAGTAATAATTTAACGTCCTTCGAGAAGGTCACTACAAAAATGTGGAAGTCGCCAGTAAACAAGAGGTCTTAAAACATTAGTGTCGAATAATTTTGAAAAAATAATAAAAAATAAAAGATTCTAAAATAAAATAATAATGTTTGTGACTAGTATAATAAATAAAATTAGAGAAAATATTTTTGTGATTTTTATTCATTATGGAACATTAATATAAATTGTAATTTGTAATTAATATATTAAAATTCTAACTCATAAGTGTGAAAGAGAGAACTAATCGTAAATGCATTTAATAACATTTTTTAAATATAAATAATATCATTTTCGAATTAAAAACTCTAAAACTTGATAATTATTTTGTTAAAAATAATATAACTGAATTCCATATTTTTTCTAGAAAATATTAAATAATATTGTAGCAAGACTTTTATCTACCTAAAATAAAGTTTCGTATAAATATTTTATTATAATATAAAATATAAAGGCAACCCTGATTTGTTACTTCTGCTAAATTTTAACACGACCGCTATATATTTTTATAGGACATTTTTTATATAAGTTGACGATTTTTTATTAACCTTTGAAGTAAACAAACCCATCTTCACCATGCTTATCAGACGAATTGTGCAACAGATTCATCGTAATCGAATTTTATTAGGAAGTTGCAAGAAGTTTTACCCTATAACCTCTATACACACTACAATGATCGGGGAAAAACAGGTACAATGACTTTCATTTAATTTTTCAGTAATGCTAATATATAAATGTAATTTCTTACGTTGTTTGTTACCTATTTTATTTAATAATATATTTATTTATATGCAATATTTGTAAAAATAGGATATACCTCTATAAGCGGCATTTATAAGAGTTGTGTCACTATAACAAGTTCAAATATTGAATCTTGCATTTACTTCAATATTTGACGTGTTCGACCCACAATATTTAATATAATATCCATATAAAATGCCACATTATATATGCTATTTAGTATCTCTGATAATATCCAAAATATAGCACTAATACCAAAAATGATCATAAGTAAAATATTTCTGCTTAAACCTGCCATATTATAAATCAACTATTAGAAATACACATATTGATGAAATCAAAGGTAAAAAGGCAAATACAGATAGTAAGGACAGTAGAAAGGATAAAAAATCGTGCTTTATAAGTTTTATTTCTTACAAATAGATACGTTATGGCCTTATAATTATCATGATGATTATAATTTTTTACTCATATTAAAAAAGAAAATAAGCTTTAACCCTATAAGCTCAACACCACGATCTATCTACTTTGACCATGGGTTGGCTAATGGCCATTGCCCTGATTCATCAACGCAGGAAAAAAAAGTGGGGTCAGGACAAATTTTTCCACATACTTTTGTATTTTCTTAGGTTCCAAAATCACTTTATTAGGTACCGCTCAACAAGAACAACCTAGTTTAATGATAATTGTAACAATGCAACAATATGTAAAGGTTATTCACATATTAAACAAAATGTTAACGTGGGATTCTATCCCGGTTCATGGCTGTCGGGAATCGAGGGTGTTACCCACTTGTCCACCGACTTATATTATTTTCTTGCTTTCATCTGTTACTTTAGTTCATATTTGATATTTTACTGTTATTTTATTTTGCTTATCCCAATTTTGTATAAATATGTAAGAAAAATTGGAGGAAAAAACTGAAATTTATTTACTTAGTTCTGATGATCAGACTTCTGAATTTTTGAAAGATTTAGATATTTTCACATAATCTGAGATTGAATGTTGTGATCAGGGATATGGGTTGAAATTTATCTTCTTCTAGTGTTCCCAAACCTTTAATTTTTCTAAGATCACAACACAGCCCTTTAACTTTACCTCTTGATTATTGTTTTCTTCTTTTTATATTTGTGAGTAACAGTTGCCTAGAAATTATTTGAAAAAGAAAGAATAAATAATATTAAGGTAAAGGGTTTCTTTTAATTTTGATTTTCGCAAGCTTTCGAGCAAAATTTCTGCTCTTCAACGGGCATATACTTCTATATACAATATCAAGATGAACTTTGTACAGTAATAATTGTGTTATTGGAATGAGCTCTCGTGTAAACAGTTTGATGCACGCCCACACATGCCAATAACACAATTATTACTGTACAAAGTTCATCTTGATATTGTATATAGAAGTATATGCCCGTTGAAGAGCAGAAATTTTGCTCGAAAGCTTGAGAAAATCAAAATTAAAAGAAACCCTTTTACCATAATATTGTTTATTCTTTCTTTTTATATTATTACAAGTTCTTCCAACATTGATTTGTGTGGCATGTCTGAAATTTAATGCTATATATTATTACAATACATGCATAGCAAACATTTTCACATTATCCATTTGTGAATAAACTCTGGATGTTGTGTGAGGCTACAGTTTTATCCATATAAAGGTGAATTTAGAAAGATATTTAAATGTCTTGTCTTGTTTTAGTGCCATTATTCTTTTGTCTAATGAGGGTAACAATGCTGTTACTGAAACGTCACTCACTATTAATTTATTTGAATTAGGTGTTATTTTCTTGTAGATATTATCAATTCAAATTTGTTAGGAAAATGTTATCATGTGATAATGAATAACATATTCACATCAGTGTGGACCTTGCAAAAGACCTCGCTAAAAAAAAACAGACCCATCTCTAACTGGAACAATATAAGGTCCAATCATAGACTTCCCTTGATATTTGAATAAAAGTTCCCCCTTCAATGTATGTTATCTATATAAACACAAGTGGTTATAAGACCCTATCTAAATAAATAAATGTGTGTTATGTTTTGGTAAGAATATTGCTACCATCATCAGTACTGTTAACAGCATTGTTACCATCTTCAGACAAAAGTAGTAAATGAAAAATTTTACCACAGCATGTTTTAAATAGTTATTGTTATCAAGTGTGTAATCAAGTGTACACACTTGATAACAATAACTATTTAAAACATGCTGTGGTAAAATTTCTCATTCAGTACTTTTGTCTGATGATGGTAACAATGCTGTTACCGAAATGTCGCACACTATTTATTTATTTGGATTTGGTCTTATTACTAGGTGTTTCTAATCTATAATCCAAATTGTACCTTATCATTATCTATATGAAAAATAATAGGCTGTTAGCAACAACATATTAAGGCGAAAGTAATGACTGTTGGCGATTAGTTTACTTAGTCTACACGTTGTTCCAACTGTTGTAAATGGCAATTTTGTGTACACATTTCATGATTATACGGTGTACATATTTCAAGCTACTATTTCTAATTACTATATGCAAAATTTGACATCGAATGTGTAATTTGCGTGCTTCCCAATGTTTAACTATGTTAATTTCACAATGATTTGATTTGTATATAATATCAGATTTACATGCAATTATCCTAATTGTAGATATGGCGTGTCTATGCAACTGTTAAATAAATAATAAAGAGAACAAAAATGGAAACTCTGTGATCTCACAAATTGTTATGCAGTCTCGGAGACAAACCTCAGAGTAATCCATCATTTATATCCTCAGGTCAATGCTGTCTATGATAATTACATGGGCAGTGTTCACCTGAATGATGATCTTCTTCTTTCTTATCTCCACACTGAGTGAGGTAGAATGTGTCTGCCTTTGTCATTAAGACTGGGAGCACTACTCAGTGGAAGGTCGACTTAGCTCCAATAGAAATGGCCGCCTCTGACTTGAGGAACAGACGCCATGTGCAGCCGCTCCTAACATCCTGTATCTCTGGATAAGGAGACCTTACAGGGATCTATCAGCTGGGCCAGCTGAACCCAGGTTTTTTTAGTGAGCTTGTTACTGCTTTCCCTCCTCCTTTTTCATCCGGGCTTGGGACCGGCAAAGGCAGAGTTCTGAATGATGATGATGTACTGCTATATTGACAAGAGAAAGGATCGTAAAATCACAGCAACTTGGTAATGAACATAATACATAGTGCTCTCCTGAACCTCTACATTTTATATAGCCAGCATTCTATTGAATTACCCATGCTCACCAGACAGAAATACAGTAGAACTTCCTTTAGAGGACATTCCTACTACAGGGAGGACATTTCTCTACATAGGACAGTTTTCATCACCAAAATTACCATTTTTACTAATTAGCAATTCATCAGTCAGAAGACATCTCTCTCTAAAGGATACTTTTGCTCTGCAGCTAGGTGTTGTTCTTTATAGAGAGGTAGTTCTACTGTACCAGATGTCCATGATAGATAGTCTTGTGGAGACCCTATCAAGGGACCTACTTCATCATAGGAGGGTCGGTGGAAGGGTAGTCTAAATCATTGGTTTTCGACCACTACGACCCAGGATCAAATCCCACAGTGGACACTTTTTTCTGATTTAAAAATAGATGCCCCAATGGCCCCCGATTCTTACAAAAGTCCAACCCCACTAGTGAGTGTGAATAACCAAACGGGGCTCTGACTCACTTGTAAGTGCAAAAGTCAAACTGCTTTTCATATGTGTAGACATGTGGTGCACTTACAGTAAAAGCAATCGCCAACTTCTACCCACCATGTTTATCATGCCCTGTACCACGTGTTCTAGGGATAATATAAAAAAAAACATCATCATAGATCACTAACAGCTAAAAAAAATCTTCTTCTTCTTCTTTCTTATCCCCACACTGGGTGAAGTAGAATGGGTCTGCCTTTGTCATTAAGACTGGGAGCACTACTCAGTGGCAGGCCGACTTAGCTCCAAAATAAATGGCCGCCTCTAACATGAGGAACAGACGCCATTGTGCAGCCGCTCCTAACATGGAGTACAAACGCTGCTCATCCTGTATCCCTGGATTAGGAGCCCTTACAGGGTACTATCAGCTGGGCCAGCTGAATCCAGGTTTTTTAGTGAGCTTGTTACTGCTCCCCCTCCTCCTTTTTCATCCGGGCTTGGGACCGGCAAGGGCGGAGTTGAAAATCTTAATTAAGTAAACAACTGAATATACCCAAAGAGACTTTGTACAAATAGTTGTCCCCACTGGGTACAAACAATGGATATATTCAGTTCTTTACGCAATTAAGATGTTAGTTAGACTGATATGGAAGACCGAGTTCTCTTAAATCCCAGCACAAAGAACAATTGAGGGAAGTAAACTTCCCTGTAGAAAATTGGAGCTCTCCCCCCCAAAAATATGTATCAAATTACAGGGACAAATTGCCACCTTCCTTAAACACTTATTTATGCCATCTGAGACTTCCTCCTCCAATTTTTTTTTTCTTCCCCTCACATATGCATTTTGCAAGTTCCATCTCTCAATATTTAAAAGAAGAAAAATGTAATGGGACAAATTGGATACAGCCATTATGTAAATGGAGATCTTCCTGGTGGTATGTAATTTAGCTCTGCCGTGGCCCAGATGGGAGAAGGGAAGTGATGGTTGGGTGACCAAGAAGGTCTTTGCTTTCATTCTGCCGGCCATGGCCAAACACACCAACAACTCTCAGATTAGGAGAAAACTTCACAAGTTGGAGAAGCTCTTTGGATCCCGGATTCCTATTACGGTATTGTTTTTGTCTTCATTACTCTTTCTAGTTTCTATCTTCTCTTTTCTTCTTCTTCATTTGATATACAGTTTAACCTCATTATAGTGAATCCCAATGAACTTTTATTTAGTTCACTATAGACATATTTTACTATATGATATCGCTAATATTGGATGATGATTGTGTTGCCTTCCCCGGCAGACACCATTAAAAGTCTCAAGCTTTACAAGCTTGATTCCTTAATATGATTGAGTAGAGATAAGAAAGAAGAAGAAGACTAATATTGGAGATTATATGTAAGGGAAGGTTTGCTATATCCCTGGTTTGTTTTAATGAGGTTTTACTGCTTATTTAGAGCATTCTTTGTTGTGTTTTTTATACCTACTTTATTAAAAATATCTTCCCTATAGTAAATATGTCCTAAAATTGGGACTAATATTGGATTTAAAAATGAATTTTCTATATTAATTTTTCAATATTTCAATGAGCAGATGAGGGTATTTTTTATTGATAAGGTACAATTTGGATTATAGATTAGAAACACAAGGTTCTAAGACCAAAACCAAATTGTGTGTGGTGTTTTGTTACAATGCTGTTACCAATAGGTACTACACTATCAGGGTTTGGTCTTATTACCAGGTGTTTTATATTGTTTGTGTTATTTTTTAATTCCAACCATAAGGTTTTTTCATCCAAAATCCGCCTTTGCCGGTCCCAAGCCAGGATAAAAAAGGAGGAGGGGGAGCAATAACAAGCTCACTAAAAAACCTGGGTTCAGCTGGCCCGGCTGATAGTACCCTGTAAGGGCTCCTAATCCAGGGATACAGGATGTGCAGTGTTTGTACTCCATGTTAGGAGCGGCTGCACATGGCGTCTGTTCCTCATGTCAGAGGCGGCCATTTCTTTTGGAGCTAAGTCGGCCTGCCACTGAGTAGTGCTCCCAGTCTTAATGACAAAGACAGACGCATTCTACTTCACCCAGTCATGATGGTTGTCAATCTCAAGCTCTACAAGCTTGACACCCTAATATGATTGAGTGGAGATAAGAAAGAAGAAGAAGAAGGATTTTCCATGGCAAACTTCCTGCTGGCCAGTGGAAATCTCTGGGTAGTCTATTGTAGGAGAGTTATTTCTGGTGCGTGGTATAAAGAGAGGAACTTTCTATCACAAGGTGGAAGAGAGATAACTGGAAAGGGGGATGAAGTAACTTCCAGATATGATATAGAGCCATCCTCAACCGTTTCATTACTTTGTTCTTTGAATTCTCATTAGTCCTGAGATAGATTCCTGTGTTCTTATTATGTGACTTTCCCCTGACTGAGGAAATCACAGCTTAAAAATATATAAAAGGACCCATTCTCTCTTGAGTACTGTACTCAGAGATATGTGTAAATTTAGATAGTTTCACATTTTGGTGTGTTTATTCAGAATAATAAATATACTGTATAAATTCCCTCTTTAAAGGACACCATCTAGTTGCAAAGCCAAAGTTTCCTATAAGGAGAATTGTCTTCACATTGTAGAGTTATTTAACCCAGTAGTAAAAAAAAGATATTTGGTGGTGATAAGGCACAATTTGGATCATAGATTAGAAATAATTGTTTAACATTATTACCAAAATGTCACACACTATTTATTTATTTGAATTTGGTCTTATCACTTTGTATTCATAATTAAGGGTATAAAAAGTGACCTTTGTAGAGAAGTGTCCTCTAGCAAGAGAGTCCTCCTATGAAAGTTCTATTGGATATAGAAACATTGTGTTAAGATATTTGGAATATCTTTTGTATAAAATGAAAGGATTTAAAAGCACGAATGTTTCTTTTATACACAATACAAACTTCTACTGCCCTTACTGCGATGAAAAAATATATTGGGAGGGCTTGGCTCATCAGTGGTGAACCCTCCCAGCGGTTTCACCAATTTAATCCACCAGACCGCTTCTCAGAGCTCTAATACTGTATTGGACGATTCTGCTTATATATGTCACACTGAAGGATGGAATCTCAGAAATGGTTTTCAAGAAAACTATGGACATAAGCTTATAGGACAGTAGAATTACATTCAAATATTTGCATCGAGCAATACACTTCCGCAAACAATAAAGACAATGCCAGTTAGGCATAAATTAACACAAAGCAATAACGCACCATCTATATATCTTTTGTGCTTGTTGAAATATACCATCAGCAACTTTTAAGTTGCACGATTAAGAGATGTCTTTTTTTTAAGGTGAAAATATCAGGCGCTTCCGGGGATAAGTTTCTTTTAAAACATTTTAATTCATAAATCTCTAGCTTTCTGGCATGAAAGCCCTTCTCTACAGGATAAAATATGCTACAATAAAATATTTATTTTTATTAATTCAGCCACCTAATTCCAGTACAATTTCACTTTTGTACCGTTTTATCATATAGGTTATGTTACAGTGGAATGTCCATTAGTTGATAACTCTATACAATTGACAGTTTTCATTGTCAAAATTACCATTTTTTACACTGATTAGCTGCACTCTGGTATAATAGTACACACCTCTCCCTAAAGGACACTTTAGCTCTGCAACTAGATGTTGTCCTTTACAGAGAGTTACTTCTACTGTAGGGGGTCGGTGGAAGGCTGGTTAAACCGTTTGGTTTTCGACCACTAGGACCCGGGTTCGATTCCCGCATTGGACACTTTTTTCTGTTTAAAAAAAAAAAAATGCTTCAATGGCCCCCGATTCTTGCAAAAGTCCAACCCCACCAGCGAGTGCAAGTAACCAAACGGGGCTCTGGCATTTGTAAGTGCAAAGTCGAACTGCTTTTCACATGTGTAGACATGTGGTGCGCTTACAGTAAAAAGCAGTCGCTAACTACCCACCATGATTATCATGGCCTGTACCACGTGTACTAGGGATAAGCAAAAAAAAAAAAACTTCTACTGTACCATTAACCAATAATGGATAAACACAAGGTAATAAGACCAAATCCAAATAAATAAATAGTGTGTGATGTTTCAGTAATAGCATTGTTACCATCATCAGACTAAAGTACTGAATGGCTGTTACCAAAACATCACACACAATATATTTATTCGGATTTAGTCTTATTTTACCTTGTGTTTATAATCTATAATCCAAATTGTGTGTGGTTGCATCAAACAATGGATAGAATTAATTGCTGTAATATCTTCTTCTTTCTTATCTCCACTCAATCACACTAAGGTATCAAGCTTGTAAGGCTTGAGACTTTTGATGGTGTCTGCCGGGGAAGAGTAGAGCTCATCAATGGATGAGTCAATACAGTCAATAATATGTCTTGGGGTTGCAGGCTGAGAATTGCACTTAGTACATAGTGGGAAAACCTTGCAACCATTCTGGAAAGTGCTGTAATATACACATCCTGAATTCATATTAAAGAGATATTGTTTTACAAACACTGATTGACTACCTAAGGCAGATTGTACTCTATCATCAAGTGTGTTTGATGTGTGTGTGATAACAGAGGAATTTTACTTTGGAAGATTCTCAGATATATTACCTACTCTGACCCTGTGTAATGAACTGTGTGGTGTTTCTGTTATGATGTATGTCAAACAGTAATTCTCCTATTCTGGTTGGAAAAACACACTCTTCTTCTTCTTTCTTATCTCCACTCAATCATATTAGGGTGTCAAGCTTGTAGAGCTTGTTGATGGTGTCTGCTGGGGATGAGTAGAGCTCATCAATGGATGAGTCAATACAGTCAATAATGTGTTTTGAGGTTGCAGGTTGAGAATTACAGAAAAACACTTCAATATTTAAAAAAAAAATTATGAGAAACTATTTTTGCCAACCATGTGTAGGTGAAAGAAGTTGGTGGCACAAAGTTTTGACAAGCATGCTATGGAATTGAATCTCACATTGGGCACTTTTTTGTTTCTTCTGAAGAAAAAATTGCTTCTCAATGGCTCCATTCCAACCCTGATCAGGGTTTGGTACCTCTTGTACCTTATAATTGCAAAGGTCTAACTTCCTTCAACATGTAGTGCACATACACAGTGTGAAAGCATTTTCCCACTATTATATTATGGTTTGTTATATCACATATACTGAGATTTTTTTTTTAATTATCCCTAGTACACGTGGTACAGGCCATGATAATCATGGTGGGTAGAAGTTGGCGACTGCTTTTACTGTAAGCTCACCACATGCCTACACATGTGAAAAGCAGTTCGACTTTGCACTTACAAATGTGCCCAAAGCCCCGTTTGGTTACTTGCACTCGCTGGTGGGGTTGGACTTTTGCAAGAATCGGGGGCCATTGGAGCATATATACTGAGATAAGTTTTATGATTACTCAGTTCTGGTCTGACTTATGAACAATTGAATGTAGACGTGAAGCCCTGGGATGGTGCCACAATATGGTGTGAGTGCAGGCCGACTACAGGGTGGAGCAGGACACCTTTGGAGAGCTGAAAGTTCCCTCCAACAAATACTATGGAGCTCAGACTATGAGATCTCTCATCAACTTCAACATTGGAGGGGAGAATGAGCGCATGCCTGTAAGTATAGTTTAATGTACTCTTGGAGCACATTTAATGTACTCTGTGCAGCACTTGGTGATATAAATTTATAATTAACAGAAGACAGTAACTATTAAAATAAAAAGCTGTGGTAAAATTTCTCATTCAGTACTTTTATCTGAAGATGGTAACAATGCTGTTACCGAAACATCACACACTATTTATTTATTTTGGATTTGGTCTTATTACCTTGTGATTAACAGAAGATATTTCACTAACTGTTTCAAAGACACTTGTAGTGCAGCATATACCTATCTCACAGTACCTTATTTACAGAGCACTACAATAAAGCAACATCACATTGTAATTATGACTTGTGGGACACTGGCCTTAATCATTGTAATGATTATCATTATTTTCCTGCCATCACCCAATCTGAAGGTTTTTCAATCATTGTGTTCCAACCTTCTTTGGTTTCTTTTAATTCTAAAGCTCCCTCGCTTGTAGAACATTCCAGTCCTTAAGGGCATTGCTCTACATTCTTCTTGGTCTTTTCATCTATCCTTTCTTTTGCTATCGTACAAGTCTAGAACCAATGATCTCCTGAAGAGACCCTTAAAACATTAATTGAGGCACAGCTTGCACCATGCTGATGAGGGTCAACAGCCTGAAATACGTCCGTGGTTAGCTTTTCTTGATTAATCAAGAATGGGTATTGGCCAATTCTGGAATAATTAAAAATCAACGAGAATAGTTGAAATTTATTCCGATAGATGGCACAAGACATCAGCAACTTTCAGTTGCATGATAAGGAGATGCCTTTTTCTTAATTTATGCACCTTATCCCAGTACAATATCACATTTGTACTATTTTTCCACATTATAAACTTTATTTATTTGTATTTGGTCTTATAATCTTTATGTCTAATCTACAATTCAAATTGTACTGTTTATCATCATCGAGAAAATGCTTTGGTGGTTGTAGAAGTTATTGACCTTTTTTGTTTTGAGTATGGCTATAAAGGACAATTATATACAAAACACATGTTCAAATAACACAGTAAAAGTCCCCGTGAATATGTCTATTCAGCCTATTGTCACGCAGCATGTGTAACATGGAGTTGTGTTGTGACAGCTTCCTCTTATCAAGGCCTTTGGAATCCTGAAGAAAGCCAGTGCGGAGGTGAACAAGTCCTATGGTCTGGATGCCAAGGTGGCTGATGCTATCTGCCAGGCTGCTGATGAGGTGGGTACACTCATGGACACAAATCTTATGGATGTGGAAAGTCTTTGATGTCCGCTGGTTGTCTGGTTTTATATGAAGGAGATAGGGGCAATTTTGTTCACACTTGGTTAGCTTGTGTGGCTTCAATAAAGGTCACTGTAATATCTTTCAGAGTTATTGTCTGAATCCTGACAACTTCCTTTGTCCATGAGTTTACAAGACACAACTTTAATTCAACTAAAATTCTTATCCTATGGGGTGTTGAATTAAAGAGAAGTTGGAATGTGAAACCTCTCTGTAAAGGTCACCATGTTGAAGAGCCAAAGTGTCCTTTACTGAGAGGTGTCCTCATACCAGAGAATTGCTAAAGATTAAAAATGATAATTTTGTTAAGGGAAAGCTGTCCATTGTAGAGAGGTGTCCTATAGCGAAAGTGTTCTCTCATGGAGTACAGTAGAACCTCCCTGTAGAGGACACCTAATTACAGAGCCAAAGTGTCCTTTAGGGAGAGGTATCCTCATACCAGAGAATTGCTAAAGAGTAAAAATGATAATTTTGTTAAGGGAAAGCTGTCCTTTGTAGAGAGGTGTCCTGTAGCGAAAGTGTTCTCTCATGGAGTACAGTAGAACCTCCCTGTGGAAGACACCTAATTACAGAGCCAAAGTGTCCTTTAGGGAGAGGTGTCCTCCTACCAGAGAATTGCTAAAGAGTAAAAATGATAATATCGTTGAGGGAAAGCTGTCCTTTGTAGAGAAGTGTCCTCTCATGGAGGTTCTACTGTATATATTCTACTGAAACGGCTGTTAACCAAAAGGATGTGCAGGTAATTGATGGGAAGCTGAAAGACCACTTCCCTCTGGTGATCTGGCAGACAGGCTCCGGCACCCAGACCAACATGAATGTCAACGAGGTCATTGCAAACAGAGCCATAGAAATCCTGGGTGGCAAACTGGGCTCTAAGGACCCAGTCCATCCAAACGACCACGTCAACAAGAGCCAGGTAACTCCTTCTTCTATACAGGCTTAACTCACACTGAGGAAACCGATGTTTGAGTTAGTTATAATGATGTTTCTTTTTTTCTTCTTCTCTCTTTTTTTTTTTTTGCTTATCCCTAGTACACGTGGTACAGGCCATGATAATCATGGTGGGTAGTTAGCAACTGCTTTTACTGTAAGCGCACCACATGCCTACACATGTGAAAAGCAGTTCGACTTTGCACTTACAAATGCCAGAGCCCCGTTTGGTTACTTGCACTCGCTGGAGGGGTTGGACTTTTGCAAGAATCGGGGGCCATTGGAGCATTTTTTTTTTTAAACAGAAAAAAGTGTCCAATGCGGGAATCGAACCCGGGTCCTAGTGGTCGAAAACCAAACGGTTTAACCAGCCTTCCACCGACCCCCCCTCTTCTCTCTATGTTAACAAGAAGAAAATCACCAGGTAATAAGACTCAAAAATAAAGTAAATTAATTTCTTACACACACAGTCTCTTAAAAGCATATGTTCCTAATTCCATTAAAAACACCCATTTACTGTAATCAATAACAAATGCAGGCTATATAAGAAATTCAGTTAGTTGTTGTTTCTTATCCCCTTGCGAGTGGGTAACACCCTCGATTCCCGACAGTCATGAACTGGGATTGTATCCTGCGTTAAAATTTGGTTTAATATGTGAATAACCTTCACATATTATTCACTGTTTCAATTATTATGAACTAGGTTGGTCTTGTTGAGCGGTACCTATTAATGTGATTTTGAAGTTAGTTGTTGTTTCTTATCCCCTTGTGTAAAGATTACATGAATTCCATGAGTGCTCCTCGAACTAGAAATTCAGTCTTAATACTATAGTAGAGCAGCCTGGGAGTTAAACTGGCAAACCAACTGGAAGAGTTCTCCACTCATGGCCTTCCTTCCTTTTAACAATATTTATTCATTGCAGAATAAGGACTGTAGAAATAAAAAAAATTACAATTAGGTGTTGTCCTTTACAGGGAGGTAGTTCTACCGTACAATTTATTTTTATCATGTCTGTCTGTCTATCTATAATACACGATTTAAACTCTGAAACTATTTTTTTTTGCTTATTTTCCTAGTACACGTGGTACAAGCTATGAAAATCATGGTGGGTAGAAGTAGGCTACTGCTTTTACTGTAAGTGCACCACATGTCTACACATGTGAAAGGCAGTTCGACTTTGCACTTACAAATGTGCCAAAGCCCCGTTTGGTTATTCGCACTCGCTGGTGGGGTTGGACTTTTGCAAGAATCGGGGGCCATAGGAGCATTTTCTTTTTAAATCAGAAAAAAGTGCCCAATGCGGGAATCAAACCCAGGTCGTATGGTCGAAAACCAACGGTTTAGACTATCCTTCCACCGACCCCCCAAATATCATTATGATTAAAATATAGTAAATCCCCTCTAAAATGAGCCGAGATATAGCAAACTCTTCATTATAACAAACCGGATATAGTGAACCATGGCTATAGTGAACCAAAGGTTGAGTCCCATTGGGGTTTGCTATAGAGGGGTGTTCTACTGTATTTATAATTGTCAGCGATAGATGAGGCTAAGTTGATGCTTTGTTAAACATGGTGTTTTGATACAGCGTTGTCACCATCTTCAGAACAAACTACTGAATTCAATATAAGATGGTATCAATGCTGTTACATCACATATAAATTACTTATTTGAATTTCTTCCATAAATCTCCATAATGGGTAAAAAGAGCTGCTGTCATTGGTTACCTATCCAGGAGGCACCACATGACAGTCAGACTTAGTCCCCTTTAAATTTCATCGAAATCTACATCTTTGTTTTCTTCAAATATATATATATATATATATATATATATATATTCCCATACATTTAACACAAATTTTATTGTTTAGATACAAAAACACAAGGTAATAAGACCAAATCCAAATAAATAAATAGTGTGCGACATTTTGGTAACAGCGTTGTTACCATCTTCAGACAAAAGTAATGAATTTTTTAGATACGTATATATATATATAACCACTTTACATATATTTTAGGGAATAATTAGGCACACAAAAGGGATCTC
Organism: Cordylochernes scorpioides; assembly: GCA_030710605.1. NCBI lineage: Eukaryota > Metazoa > Arthropoda > Arachnida > Pseudoscorpiones > Chernetidae > Cordylochernes > Cordylochernes scorpioides. The sequence continues at coordinate 41,890,549 of CP092884.1, forward strand.
AAGCCAGATTTCACTCTTTAAGGGGACAGAAACGAAGAGAGTAAAGTTAAAAAGACTTATATAAGTAGGGATAGTATTATATTTCCCTCTACATGAATATTTGATCATCTCCAATTCTCTTATATTCTCTTTGTATGTCAACTTTGGGCTTCCACATATCTTGTACATTAGGTTGCTTCCCCCCTAGCCTTCTGAACAAAGCAGCTTCTAGAAACATTGGCAAATGTTTTTGTTATCAGCTAGTCACTTTATTTGACCATATGGCAAACTCTTCTTGATTATGAACATGGTCAACAAGAGAACAAATAAGGGGGGTTGGTAGAAAAATGGTCTAAACCATTGGTTTTTGGCCACTACGACCCGTGATCGAATCCTGCATTGGGCACTTTTTTCTGATTAAAAAATATATGCCCCAATGGCCCCCGATTCTTACAAAAGTCTAACCCTACCAGGGAGTGCAAATAACCAAACTGGGCTCTGGCACATTTGTAAGTGCAAAGTCAAACTGCTCTTCACATGTGTAGATATGTGGTGCACTTACAGTAAACGCAGTCGCCAACTTCTACCCACCATGATTATCATGGCCTGTACTAGGGATAAGCAAAAAAAAGAGAACAAATATAAATTAATATGGTTATTTAATAAAAGTATTTGTTAATATCATCAGACAAAAGTACTGAATGAATGCTGAAAGTACACAATATTTGGATTTTAGTCTTGATATCTTATGTTTCTAATCAATCATCCAAATTGTACCATATCGCTCCTTATGATCATTTTCCTCATTTCTATTATCATCTTTTTTTTTTATGGTCACCATACCAATCACTACATCTTGCAGTCAGTAGGTTGACCATGTGAATGAGATGTCAAGTGATGGTGGCAGAGCTCCAACGACACCTACCCCACCGCCATGCACGTGGCAGTGGCCATGGAGATTGAGCTGTCCCTTATCCCAGCCCTGAAGAACCTCCACGAAACCCTGGTGAACAAGAGCAAGGAATGGGAGGACATTGTCAAGATTGGCAGGACCCACCTCCAGGTAGGATGATTTAATAGTATGTAGTATAGTAGAACTATCTCTCTGTAAAGGACAACACCTAATTGCAGAGCCAAAGTGTTCTTTAGATAGAGGTGTCCTCTTACCGGAGAGTTGATATATTGTAAAAATGGTACAAACACAAGGTAATAAGACCAAATCCAAATGAATAAATAGTGTGTGAAGTTTCAGTTACTACACACTATTTATTCATTTGGATTTGGTCTTATTATCTTGTGTTTATAATCTATAATCCAAATTGTGCCTTATCATCTGTAAAAATGGTAATTGAAAACTATCCTTTGCAGAGAGGTATCCTCTAGTATGAGCGTCCTCTCATGGAGATTCTACTGTTGTAGGATGATCACAACCAGAGTAAACTGAGGGGAATGTGGTGTAGGATGCAGTCCCTCTCACCCTAGGCCAGGAGTTCAGTGGCTACTCCACCCAGATCCAGTTTGGCATGGAGAGGATAAAGGCCGCTCTACCTCGAGTCTACTACCTGGCTGCCGGTATGTTGGATACATCCCCCCTAGAAATATCAATAAGTCTTTATGGTGATTTAATGTTTATTTTTGATACAGTAGAACTACATATCATTCTATAGTGGTAACACCTCATGCTATAATCAAAGTGTCCTTTAGAGTCTCTTCTCTCTTATCAGAGATGGGCTGAATTATGGTAGTTTTGGCAATTTAAACTTTCCTTTGAGAGGTGTCCTCTAGTATACCTCTCTCTATAGGAACATTACCTAGTTGCAGAGCCAAAGTGTTTTTTAGTCTCCTCTTACCAGAGAGGTGCTGAGTAATGGTATTTTTGATTATTAACCCTTAACTGGACGGGTTGGGTAGATTCTGCCCATGCATAAATTTAATATAGGAAAAAAGTATATTTTTCGTTTACCTAGAGCTACCAGCTTTCATGTATTCTAATTTTACAGTGATACAAACATTTTCCATCCATCGTTTATAAATTTCAGTTTTGGGAGGGGGGTTAAATTTGCACGTCTGGGCGGATTCCGCCCAGCCCGTCCAGAAGCGTGAGAATTTTTCGTGTCAGTGTTAGCTCGTGGCTCATACTTGAGTCTCTATCTTCCGCTATTTTTAGCTTCCTTTTATAAAATAACACTTCTTTCTTTGGATAAGTAGAATAATCAATCAAGTCAACAGAGAGAACTATCCCTGCCAACCCAAAATATATATAATTTTTAGAGATTAGTCAACCACACTTTGGAAGAAATATTCCAGTAGACAATTGATTCACTTCAGTAGAATTAGTTTATAAGTTGAAAGAACATGGCCTTACATATTTAGGAATGATGAGAAAGAACAAGCCTTAGATTCACCACAATTTCAACCGCACCCTAATAGAGAATCAGGAACTTCTATTTTTGGTTTCTCTGGAACAACCACTTTAGTCTCCTATGTTCCAAAAAAAGAAAATCGGTAATCAGATTGATAAAAAAGGTAAAAAAGAAAGGAGTCATTTTATTGTTGATCTCGGGAGAGCATTGACTGATGAACACCTGGCCACACGTAATCTCAATTCTCTCCCACTGAAATTATAGGCGACAATTCAAGAAGAATGATGGTTCAAGTAAACCAAGTGAATCTACGATGCCACAACAATCTGATACTCCAAAAAGGTGCTACAAGTGTCCATCAAAAAGCGCAATAAAAAATAAAAACCCTTTGCTCTGTATGTCAACTAAGCGTTTGCAATAACATTTCTTTATAATTTTTAAAAACTAAATAGATTATATTCAGAATTTTTAAAAGTCAAAATCTGTATATTAACTATATATTTTTAAAATATTTTTTAAAATATTGATTTCAATCATTATTTAGCGCTTATTTTATAAAGTTACATAGGTGGGTTGAATCTACCCAACCCGTCCAGTTACGTAAGAAAAATCCACCCGTCCAGTTAAGGGTTAAAGCTGACCTTTGTAGAGAGGTGTCCTCTAATGTGGACATTCTATTGTACAGAATGCCTCCCGTAGCTGGTGTTAGCTCCATTGGTCAGGCTGAGAGAGACAGAGTGGCTCCACCAGACCTATACTTTAAACACCATTAAAGAGATCGATACAAGAAAATAAGATCTAATACAAATAAATTAATGCTGTTTTCAGAAGCAGGTTTTGCTATAATTTATATCATGTGTGATATTTGTGGACCAAGAAGATTGTGTTCTACAGGAGGCACTGCAGTTGGCACAGGCCTGAATACAAGAATTGGGTTCGCTGAGAAAGTGGCTGGCAAGATTGCAGAGATCACAGGTGAGTAACTTGCTCTCTATGAGTGGAGAGTTTTGACCATGTAGCCATCACTTTTCTATATACACCAACTATTTACTCGGGTAAAACCCGGGCGAAGCCGGGTACATCCGCTAGTCTATTATAAAACTTCAGATGTAAAGTTGTAAAAATTTTCCTATTTTAGGTTAATCACCATTTAGTGTTTTCTTCAAGGCATAGATTCACTTTCATTGATTTTTCTTAAAGTTGCAAATTACAACCCTAATCCTCAGTAATTACTGTAAAAGCTCCCAAACTTGTGTATGCATGCAAATATCCAAGACCGATATCGCGTGCTTTGTAAATGATAATAAATAAATAAACTATTGCAGTGAAACTTGGGTAGAAGACCATCCCTTTCCCATATTGCTCTAATATTCCTTGTGGTCAGGGGATTCCAAATGATATTTTTCAGTATAGTAACATAATTCAATTCCATAATAAACTCTTGGCCAAGACCCAGAATACTCTGGTTGTTTTAACCAAGATTTACTGGAGATATACACTGATGGACAAAACTTAAGAAAGTTGTACCTTTTAGTATGTGTATCGGTATTCAGAAAATAACTGAAAGATATTACAGAGACTTTCCACCTTGAAGTTTTGGCCACGAGTGTATTTGGGGGGTTTCAGAGTTATCTCTGGTCTATTATAAAATTTCAGATGTAAAGTTGTAAAAATTTTCCTATTTTAGGTTAATCACCATTTAGTGTTTTCTCCAAGGCATAGATTCACTTTCATTGATTTTTCTTAAAGTTGCAAACTACAACTCTAATTAGTTCTTTAAGTTGATGAACATTTTCAAATTCTACACGCCTTGCAGTAAATATCTGAACCCTAGCAGATACTCATCAATAAATTGTGTTTTATTAAAGCTGTTGTACCATGTGTTCAAATAGAGTTGCCCTCCATGATGCTGTTTGGCACGTCAAGTGGCATGTTCACACATGGACTTTATGTACTTTGTATATACATCTTATAAGATTTATTTATTTCAATTCAAAACGCTATGTCCCCCTAGGGACACTTGCACTAAATGTACATACAAATATAACAAAGAAAATATTCAACATGGAAAGATACACAGAAAGCGACTTTGAAAAATTCAAAAATGTTATTTACATATAGAGATATTCTTTGAATTTTATTTAGTTACATTATTAAATTTAAAAGATATATACATATATACACGCATACACATATATATTGTTTACAACCATATAATATGTCCAATATTTCCTTGAGATCGTTACATCAAAGACCATTTTTCTTAATGAAATCCAAAATATATTTACAAAGGAAATTAAATTTTATATATGTGTCCTTACTTGAAATTAAATCACTAGGGCCTAAAGCTATTAAACCGTTGTTGACTCTGTAATCTTGAAAGACAGGGCACTCCAGCAATCTGTTAGGAAACCAGTAAAGGGGCCTGATACAACCCTTTTTGCATCATGTGTTTAACAAAGCTTGCAATCCATATGATTTGCAAGGTGGCATATTCACATGGATTTTGACATGGTTTTATACTCATGGACAAAAACTTGAGGAAATTTCATATTTTAAGCATAAACCACTCCTTAATTGCTTATATAACGGCGGAATTCCCATACATGTAAATTTGAACATTCTCCTTCAATGCAATACATGCTAATAAATACAAATTCCTTAAGTTTTGTCAATGAGTATATACATCTTGTAAGGTATATATTGGGGGGTCGGTGGAAGGATGGTCTAAACCGTTGGTTTTCGACCACTACGACCCGGGTTCGAATCCCGCATTGGGGACTTTTTTTCTGATTTAAGAAAAAAAAATGCTCCAATGTTCCTGATTCTTGCAAAAGTCCAACCCCACCAGCGAGTGCAAGTAACCAAACGGGGCTCTGGCATATTTGTAAGTGCAAAGTCGAACTGCTTTTCACATGTATAGACATGTGGTGCGCTTACAGTAAAAAGCAGTCGCTAACTACCCACCATGATTACATGGCCTGTACCACGTGTACTAGGGATAAGCAAGAAGAAGAAGGTATATATTGCTAGGAAAGCAGGATAGGGACCTCTGATACAGCCCTATATTAGTGGGAATCTACCTTCAAAGTACCAATGTGTAAATATGATGATGCAGGTCTCCCCTTTGAGACCGCTCCCAACAAGTTTGAGGCCCTGGCCAGCAACGACGCCATGGTGGAGATCCATGGAGCCCTTAACACCCTGGCCTGCAGCATGATGAAGGTGGCCAATGACATCCGGCTGCTGGGATCTGGACCCCGCTGTGGCCTAGGGGAGCTGTCCCTGCCGGAGAATGAGCCAGGGAGTTCCATCATGCCAGGTTCTCAACTTTCCTGTTCTGTCATTTATTGATCACAAATTTGAACAATCTTCTTTCTTATCCCATTGCCTAAGACTTAAAAGATGCCTTCCTGATTGGTAAATGTTGTTGATTCAATGAAACATATACAGTAAAACCCCGCTAAAACAAACCTGGGATATAGCGAACCTTCCCTTATAACAAACCTGAAATAATCCCCATTTTTTAATTTTATAATACAGGGAACCATGGCTATAGTGAACCACAAGTTCAGACCAGGGGGTCGGTGGAAAGATGGTCTAAACTGTTGGTTTTCAACCGCTACGACCCCGGTTCGATTCCCGCATTGGGCACTTTTTTTCTGATAAAAAAAAAATGCTCCAATGGCCCCCGATTCTTGCTAAAGTCCAACCCCACCATCGAGTGCAAGTGACCAAACGGGGCTCTGGCACATTTGTAAGTGCAAAGTCGAACTGCTTTTCACATGTATAGACATGTGGGTGAAGTTACAGTAAAAGCAGTCATCTACTTCTACCCACCATGATTATCACGGCCTGTGCCAAGTTTGTACTAGGGATAAGCAAAAAAAAAGCTTAGACCCATTGGGGTTTGCTATGAAGGGGTTTTACTGTACTATGTAAATCTGAATTGGCCCTAGTTAGGTTGCTCCTAACATGAAAAACAAACACCTCTACTATCAACCCTGACATGGATTAGCTGGCAAATAGCACATGCTGACATTGCAGCACTGTTGCCAAAATGTCAACCTTTAGTTGGACTTGTGTGTTTTATTCTTCAATAACTACTATAGACCCATTCTACACCTATTTGATTCCATTATCTCGTAAATAAATAATAATTCCATTCAAGAGCTTTTGCTCAAAAGTACCTAATAAATGATACAGTTCTGTAAATTATATTTTAAAAAATAAAATATATATAGGATTTGCACTTTTAATTAATATTTAATGGGAAACTGTTTGCTTTATAACAATTTTTTTTAAGTCAAAAATATGTTCATATTTTTTATAAGGAAGTTTAGGGCCCTCTCATGAATTCCACTTGCCTTGTAAATAAAATCAAGGCAACCTGAGTGTCAGAAGGACAGCCCAGGTAATTGGCAGCATTTGTATGCTCCAAGAACCTGGGTTAACCAAATACATCATTTACAATGAAGTCTAGTTGTTTCCAAGACAGTATATAAATACAGTTAAACCTGTCTATAGCGCCCCCTCTTGGGACTCACCAAAATAGGGTGCTATAGACAGGTCACCTTTAATGTAAATCGCATTGTACTACCTATTTAAAATTGGGTGCTATAGAGAGGAAGGCGCTATTTAGAGGGTTCGCTATAGACAGGTTTAACTGTATATTGTAACAGTGAGGTGATAAGACCAAATCCATTTCTCATTCAGTACTTTTGTCTGAAGATGGTAACAATGCTGTTACTGAAACGTCGCACACTATATATTTATTTGTATTAGGTCTTATTACCTTGTGTTTATAATCTATAATCCAAATTATGCCTAATCAAATACATAATAATTTACAATGGAGTCTAGTTGTTTCCAAGACAGTATGTAAATATGGTGTAATGGTGTGATACACAGGCAAGGTAAACCCCACCCAGTGTGAGGCTATGACCATGGTGGCAGCCCAGGTGATGGGCAACCACACTGCCATTACAGTGGGAGCCAGCAACGGACACTTTGAGCTCAATGTCTTCAAGCCACTCATTGTCTCCAACGTGCTCCGTTCCATCCGCCTCCTAGCTGATGCCAGCCGTTCCTTCAATGATAACTGTGTGACGGGCATCCAACCTAACAGGTGACTCTACCTTTGATACATCATGATGAAGCACAATTTAGATTATAGCTTATAAACACAAGGTAATAAGACCAAATCCAAATAAATAAATAGAGTGTGACGTTTTGGTAACAGCATTGTTGCCATCTTCAGACAAAAATACTGAATGAGAAATTTTATCACAGCATGGTTTAAATAGTAACTGTTATCAAGTGTTAAAATTTCTCATTCAGTACTTTTGTCTGAAGATGGTAACAATACTGTTACCGAAACGTCACACGCTATTTATTTGGATTTGGTCTTATTACCTTGTGTTTGATACATCATGTTTAATAGAGAGGGTTAGATAGTAGTGTTTTGTTATCATGATCACATTTGGGGTGTTTGGAAGTTTGGATAAATACACAGCGCTACAACAACTAATTTTTTTATTTAGTTTACAATGTTTCAATGACACACTGTCATTCTCTTCACAATCATTGCCCTGAGGACAGCGATTAAATGAAATGTTGGCAACTAAATATATATATTTTTTTTGCTTATCCCTAGTACATGTGGTACAGGCCATGATAATCATGGTGGGTAGAGGTTGGTGACTGATTTTACTGTAAGTGCACCACATGTCTACACATGTGAAAAGCAGTTTGACTTTGCACTTACAAATATGCCAGAGCCCAGTTTGGTTACTTGCACTTGCTGGTGGGGTTGGACTGGACTGTTGGGGTTGAAGTAGCCAGTATTTTGTTAAGACATGTTATCTCTTTATAGCATCACAATTTCTTTTTAGGTAATAAAAAACAAGTATATAACCTCTCTCTATAATGTTTTAATTATAATTATACTCTCTAATTTACTCTTTTTAAAAGAAAATAAGACTTAATCAAAATAATAGTGTGTGACGTTTCAGCAACAACATTGTCACCATTATCAGACAAAAGAATAAATGAGAAAAAAATACAAAAAATATTTCAAGTTGACTTAAAAAAACTATTATCCTTATCTGTTATCTTGTTTAAACACTTGATAACAGTACTATTTAAGAACTTGCTGTAATATTTTTTCTCATTTATTCTTTTGTCTGATGATGGTGATAATGTTGTTGCCGAAACGTCACACACTAATAAATTATTTGGATTAGGTCTTATTTTCTTTTATTATAATCTATAATCCAAATTGTGCTTTATCTTTTTAAAAGCTTTTATTTAACCTGCTTCTATGTCTGTCTTCTACAAGTCTTGTAATCAATTTTGAATATACTTACAGAGGAAGCTGTACCTTTTAGCATGTATATTGGGATTATAACTCTGAAAGATATTACAGTTACCTTTATTGAAGACATACAAGATAACCAAGTGTGAACAGTCTCTATCTCCTTAAAAAAAAAGTATCAGACTTTCCACTTCCTTAAGTTTTGTCCATGAATGTAAGTAAAAATAGAGATGTGGATTTGTTTTGTGTGTGAGACAATTGAGAACATATTCATTTTATCCCAAGATTGAACTATTTGTCATAATTTGGAGGCTCCTATTCTAGATATTCTGCTCCTTCAAAAAATAAATGAATGACTAGCAACATCAAAGTATGAAACTTTCTTTAAGTTTTATAAACACATCTATCATGTAATGTGTATTTTATAAACACATCTAACAAACTATCTTGTTTACACACTTGATAACAGTAACTATTTAAAACATGCTGTGGTAAAATTTCTCATTCAGTTGTTGTTTTTTTCTTATCCCCTTGTATAAAGATTACACAAATTCCATGAGTTCATGCTCCTCTAGCTGTTTTATGATAAGCAGCGGCCTCTCCCAAAGGTCCTGTTTAGTGTATCTAATGCAAGCCTCATTCAGTGCTTTTGTCTGAAGATGGTAACAATGTTGTTACCGAAACGTCACACACTATTTATTTATTTGGATAGGTCTTACCTTGTGTTTATAATCTATATAATCCAAATTGTGCTTTATCCTTCCTTAAGTTTTGTCCATGAGTGTACTACTCAGGTACCATTACAAACCACCTAGGTATAGTAGTGGGGTAACAGAGGGATGTGTGTCTGCAGGGAGAAGATCAACACCATCCTCAAGGAGTCCCTGATGTTGGTGACTGCCCTCAACCCCCACATAGGCTATGACAAGGCTGCCAAGATTGCCAAGACCGCCCACAAGGAGGGTGGAACCTTGCGTGACACAGCCATCAAATTGGGCTATCTGACAGCGGAGCAGTTTGACCAATGGGTGGTTCCCAGTAATATGCTGGGTCCCAAGTAAATCCTGGAGAGAATAAATTGTTACTTTATAGTTACATCACACTGATTTCTTAATACCTTAATCCCTATGTCCTTTCCCAATATCTCACTGTGTTGATCAAATTTTTTTTTTTTTTTTTGCTTATCCCTAGTACACATGGTACAGGCCATGATAATCATGGTGGGTAGAAGAAGGCAACTGCTTTTACTGTAAGTGCACCACATATCTACACATGTGAAAAGCAGTTCCACTTTGCACTTACAAATGTGCCAGAGCCCCGTTTGTTTACTTGCACTCGCTGGTAGGGTTGGACTTTTGTAAGAATCAAGGACCATTGGAGCATTTTTTTTAATCAGAAAAAAGTGCCCAATGCGGGACTCAAACCCGGGTCGTAGCGGTCAAAAACCAACGGTTTAGATCATCCTTCCACCGACCCCCCTTACTGATTTCTTAATACCTATGTCCTTTCCCAATATCTCGCTGTGTTGATCAAATAGCATGTTGATCATGTGGGGTAGATTTTTTTTTAAAATTGTAATCACATTCTACTTCACCCAAACACTATGGAGCTCTGCAAATCATCAGCTGACACCATTAAAAGTCCTAAGTTCTCCAGGCTTGATACCCTAAGATGATTGAGTGGAGATAAGGAAGAAGATTGTAATCACACATGGATATTTTTATTACAACCTCCATGAGAGGACACTCCCGCTATAGGACACCTCTCTACAAAGGATAGTTTTCATTTGCAAAATTTTTACTATTAAGCAACTCTCCAGTAATAGAACGCCTCTCCCTAAAGGACACTTTATCGTAGGTTAAACTGGCGAAACCACTGGGAGAGTTCACCACTGATGAGCCAAGGCCCTCCCATTTATAGGGAGGTTCTACTCTACTATGTGTATTTATTCTAGTTTTAAATTTACATACTTGATTATAATGTTATTATCATCTTCAGACAAAACAACTGAATATATATTTGAATGAATCCAGTTCCTATCCTATTTGTTTGCAGATGGTAACAACACTGTTCCCAAAATATTGCATATAAATTATTTACTTGTATCCTGATACCTTGGGATCTTCAAAAAAAAAACTTGGCAATAAAGGAAGTAAAATGAATGACGACATAAAAGAAGAGCATGAGAATTCCTATAACCTATGTATGAAAAACAGTACAAAATTGAGATTGTACTGGAAAAAAAGGCATCTGATCATGCGACTAAAAGAAGCTGCCATCTGTCACAATAAATATCAACTATTCTCGTTGATTTTTAAATATTCCAGAATTGGCCAAATACCCATTCTTGATTAATCAAGAAAAGCTAACCACGGACTTCTTTTTCTTGATTAATCAAGAATGGGTATTTGGCCAATTCTGGAATAATTAAAAATCAACGAGAATAGTTGATATTTAGTCCGATAGATGGCGCAAGCGATCAGCAACTTTCAGTTGTACGATAAGGAGATGCCTTTTTTCACAATTATGCACCTTATCCCAGTACAATATCAAATTTGTACTATTTTTCACATTGATTTTTAATTATTCCAGAATTGGCGCCAAATACCCTTTATTGATTAATCAAGAAAAGCTAACCATGCAAACGTTCGATGATTAGTTGATGTTTATTCTGACAGATGATACAAGCCATCAGCAGCTTTTTGTCGCTAATTAAGTATATATTTCTCATAAAACTTTATAAATACACTTCCTTTATATAAGGTAACAAGACTAAATCCTTATATAAAGGAAGGGGTCGGTGGAAGGCTGGTTAAACCGTTTGGTTTTCGACCACTACGGACCCCCGATTCTTGCAGTCCAACCCCACCATCGAGTGCAAGTAACCAAACGGGGCTCTGGCACATTTGTAAGTGCAAAGTCGAACTGCTTTTCACATGTGTAGACATGTGGTGCGCTTACAGTAAAAGCAGTCGCTAACTACCCACCATGATTATCATGGCCTATACCACGTGTACTGGGGATAAGCAAAAAAAAAAAAAAAAGACTAAATCCAAATTATTCAAATATTGTCATTATATTTAATCTTGTTACCTTCTAATCAATAATCACAAATTGTACCATATCTTTATCTTTAAGGAGAATCTATATGTGTCTAAAGGTATTAATTTTTTTCTTTTATTATCCCATGTATCATTAAACCAGGTCATGTTCCCTCAGCAAGTCTGACTGCTATAGGGCGCGTCCCCAGGTGGCGGATAGGGGAATGACCTTCAGATATGAAGGCCAGCTGTGAAACAAGCAGAATAACTTTGACAAATAAGCAGTCGCGGACCAACAGCAGCATTGTTAGAAGATGAGTAGACCTCTTTAAAAATCCAGCTTTAACTGACTCGGTTGATAGACCTCAGCAAGGGTCCCACTCCAGGAATACGGAGAAGCTGCGCCTGTACTCATGTTAGTCTGCAGCAAAGGCATCTGCTTCTATGTTAGGAACGGCCTCAAACTACAGGCAAGTCAGACTTTCACCAAAGTGTACCTGAATCATGGTGCCATGATTAACGAAAGCTGCACCCCTATACACCCTATTCCATGAGATCAGACATGGAATTTGTGTTATCTTTACACAAGGGGATAAGAAACAACAAGCCAGGTCATGGAGAGAGGTATTAATAAAGGTATTGATTGATTGAAAAATGATGAGCCACAAAAGAATTCAATATTATATTTATTTTTATAAAAGTATAATGCCATAGACAATTTTACTAAGGATTTCTGACTTTGAAATAGCTTGGGGGGGAAAAAAAATTGGTTTGATTTAAAAAAAAAAGTAAACCTTACTTTTATTCTTTTTTTTTTTATTTTTTAAATATACAAAAATATTTACAAGACACCTACCATTATATACATCACAGAGAAATAAAGCCAAACCTATGAGTGTTGTCATTATTTTAAATATAAAAATAAGAAAGAGGTAAAAAAAAAAATGTATAAAAAAATATCTATTATATAACAAAAAAAGATTAAAAGAGAGAGAAAATGCTTATTAATTAGTAAATAATTAAAACTAGTTTTTTTTTGTAAAAGCCACACACACAAAAAAAAAAGGAAAAATCACAGAATTATATTTTTACAATATAGATCTGGCAACACTGCTACAAAAAAAATAAAACTTGTAAACACAAAAATTTTTTTTTTTTTTTTTTTAATCTTTCAGAATAAAGAAAAGATTTGTAATTTTAAAAAGAAAATAATAAAGAGGTGTGGAATAGAAAAACAAAAAAAAAAAAGACTTAGAAATGTTGAGGATTATTTTCCATTTCTTGGAAGATCCTAGTGATGACTTGATGAGTGAAGTCGCTGTCTTCAGTGTTGAGGTTGTAGCTGGTGAAGACTTGTTTGTTGCTGCGACGGCCTATGCGAGCAGAGACTGCCCGGCCCAGCCTATGGCCCTCCTCCTTGTTCCCCAAGAGCTGATTGGCCAATGGGCTCTGGGTATACTTGGTGATAATGGCCAGGGTGAGCTCGTTCATGGAGCCTCTGTCACCCACCCATATGAAGAGAGAATCCAACATCTTCAGAACCAGGAAGTACACTTGGTGGTTTTGGTATTTCTCTTGGAAGGTATGGATGGACATCTTGGGTCGGATAGCGGAATCCATCTGGCAACACAGCCATCACTGATTAAATAGATATAATATATATATTACATATATATGGTAATTTAAAACAACAACCTCATATTGTGTAGATAACTTATAACAAGATTGTCATGTTGTATATAGAGACACATCTATAAATAATTATGCGCATGATTAATCTGTGTCATTGCATCACCTATGTAATGTAATTTGTACAAAGTGGATAAATAAATAAAATCTGTAATAGATTTAAGAGTTGAGCTAAAGCAGAGATCGAGCATAGTATTGCCAAAACAACAGTCTAAAGATGGAACTCATAAATCAGGTAGATTTACAATTCCCACAAACAAGGCCACCCACACTGTCACATGTGGTGGAATGCAGAGACCCCTCTCACACCTGGACATGCCAAGGCCCCCCTTTTCTCAGAAACGCCCATGTCACATAAGGTCACCCCGTCTTTAACCTATAAATCATCACCTTACAGTGGCTTGACAGCTCAGTACAGTTCAGTCAGTTTAGTTTAGTTCACCCTTAGCGCAAGCCGCGTCGGTCGTACCTTATGTCGATCTCAACTATCATGTAGACGAGTAAGAAACTTCTATGTCTCCATCTTTCGCTCCTTAGCTCAACTTTTATCTGTTACGGGACTTTCTTAGTGCAACTGTGTCTTCGTTTTTGTGTGGATATCCCCAGCTTTCCACTCTGCCTCGACCACGACTGCCTGTATTTTGTGAGAACTTTTAAAGGTCTTCCAAGGTGCAGAGAGGTACTGGAAAACTCTACATCCTGACTGTTCCTCTCGGTCAACACAGTACAACAAGAGCTACCAGAACTTCAACAATTATTTCAGTAGTCGACAGGATCTCTACAAAAGCTACTGGAATTCTCACTCTACATTACATGAGTCGACAGGATATCTCATCACAGATAAGTCGACAGCAAAACATCATCACATTTAAGCCGACAGGATGACCAAAACGAAGGATGACACAACGAAGAGGTAAGAAGACCGTTCAGATAGGAAGCGAGAAAGGGCAAAGATGGAGGAACAAGCCTGACCATTCCAACGAAACGTCCAAGCAATCTCTCCCCAAGATATTTACGGAAGAAACGCCGCCCCAACGGACTTCCGCATACCCGCTAACCGATCGCCAACGTCGGGAGCAAGCTGACCGCGCCAACGACAGCCCCGATATTCCCGCAAGTCATGGAAACCGAGCAGCGATGTACCCAAACCCTGTGACAAGTTCTTCACCTTCGACCTGACATCGTCGAGACAATGCTCAAGGCAACAAGCCACAATCAACTTCACAGAAGCTACAAGCGTCTACAAGCTCTACATGGAGCGTCTTCAACGTCAGCAGGAATACAAGCCAAGACCAAGTTTCCTGACTGAACTTTCACACAACTGTAAGTTTTTTAAAAAAAAACCTACCTTAACTTTATCCTCAAGTTCACAACTTGATTCAACCTAAATTTTGTATTTATATTTTCACTTTAAGCATTTAAAATCAATTTTTACCTTTTTTATATCATTTTTATTGAATTTTTAAAACTCTCACACTCTCATTTATCAAATTTATTTTAATTTTTAATCAGATTATAAATTTCAAGTTATTACTTTAAAAAAAAAAAAAAAATTCGCCCATCACGCATTTTTACTAATTTACTAATCTTACATGCCTTTCCTAAATTTACCTAAAATGGCATTATCCAAAGCTACGACTTGAAAAAAAAAAAAATCATTATTATTATTTTAAAAAAAATCTCATTCATCATAATTCTCAACTTATTTTTGTTTCACTTATTAGTTATCTTTATATCAAAAGACCAATATCTTTATCAATTCTTAAAATTTGGTAATGTTCACCATTTTAAGTAAGCGCCCAATTCAAATTATTTGTAACTCTCACGACATTGCCCTTTTATAAGAATCATTTTAATTATCATAATCAACAATTTAAAAAGTATATTCAAATTTTAAATATAAATTAACATAGGTTAAACGCATTTTTTTTTAATTGTAAAAATCGGAAGATACAATATCTTCAAAAACACCACTAGGGAAAACAACTATCTTTCCCAAAACAAGTTAAAATTAAAGATTCCCTCCACTTCATCGCCAGTAGCTAAATTAGGTCACAACCTACCAAACTTATTAACAACATGTTATTATAACTTAGATACACTCCCTCGTCTCTACTTTTTACATGCATAATTAAGCATCAATAAATCTCTCTCAACAAATGTTACAACACTCACACATCACTTTATACAATTGGCAACAAATTTTTGTGCGCGACTTAACACCCAAATCCAAATCTTGAGCCACACAAGCTCCACTTAGCTCTATATCGTCGCCACACTAAAATAATTTCACATTAAACTTGCCAAATCCACTAACAGTCAAATATTCTCTCGATGTGTTTCATACAACAACCACCCATGACTTTATTAAATTTGTTATTCATGGTGAAACAGGTTAGATTTGTACCAAACTAAGACTTCACGTGACACCTTTTCATTCACATTTCTCACTTCGTGTCATAGCGCTACACCACAAAACCTTTTCACTTTTCAGGCCAAAGACGCCTTCATGCCTATGACTTCTCACCTCAAAGCGTGTACACGTCGAAAGTCATATCTTTCACTCACTTCTAGCCTGAAATCATCGTATAACAATTTTACTAAGTCTAAACTGATTTCGAGACACAACACTTACGAACATCGAGAAAACTATATTTTCAAATAGGCAAGAAAATTGCCAAACTTCAACAAAAGAAGAGAGAGAAAGTCAGTTTCAAGCAAGACAGAAAATAAACACCCCGCACGTGTGACCACCCCACAAATAGAATTTCCGTGAAAAAAAAAGGAAGTGGACGCTCTTTATGACGTCACTCCCCTGGTCACTGTTATCTTTTGAGAATATCTTTGGACATGCCCTCTCTTCCCCCTCAAGGCAGATCTTCTTGACCGCTAGCTTCATGACGCCATTTTGAACACATGTGTCACACTACTCATTTAGATTTCCTCGAGAATCTCACAAATCTCACCAACGAGATATCACAACACAACATACTTTAAACATTTTACATGTTAATTGATAACACCAATTAAAACAATTTGGTTAAGTCTTATATAGACTTTTTAATGCGAAAGAGAAATCATTCTCTACATACCAGCATTGAGGACAAACGAAAAGATCATTTCACATATTCCCAGTTTCAGAGTCATAGAAACACCGATGTTACCAAAGGGATATAATCTAGTCACACTCCACAACTGTAACTTTTCGTCAAAAGCTACTGGAATTCTCACTCTACATTACATGAGTCGACAGGATATCTCATCACAGATAAGTCGACAGCAAAACATCATCACATATATTATTTTCTGTTGATTATGGAATTATTACTTGCTGATTGATATAGAGAATTGAGCATTTGCTTTTTTTTTTTTGTAAAAGCCACACCCAAAATAAAAGGAAAAATCACAGAATTATATCTTTACAATATAGATCTGGCAACACTGCTACAAATAAAATAAAACTTGTGAACAAAAACAGAGGTTGGTATACATGATTATTTAAATTGCAGTCGTGGTAAAATATATTACAATCAAAATTTGCTTTAATTGTGCTAATAAAGTAGAGAATACATAATTTTGAGAAAGTACTACCTTACTTAAGGCGTGAAGAATGAAGAAAACAAAAGACTTATTTACATATCTACAGAAAGATTTGAGCCGGCCAACGGGAAGCAAAAACAATAGGTTTATAAAGGGAAAGCTGCATCATCTGGCGGTCAATTTAAACAGTAATTTGCTCTAGAAATTATAATTTTGGTATAAAATTTATAATATATATATTTATACAGTCAATTCCTCATTTAACAAGCACCAGGTTACTCATTTAACAGGGTCATATAAGTATAGAAATTTGAAAAAATGATAGCAAAACATTTTTTTTTTCAAATAAATAATTATACTGTTTTCTCACTGCTATAAAAAAATATATTGGGAGAGCTTTGCTCATCAGTGGTGAATCCTCTCAGTGATTTTGCCAATTTAAGCCACTGTACTGCTTTATTATTGGATTGGGTTATTCAATTTGTATATATAAAACACTTTAAAGAGAGAAATTCTATAAAAAATAATCCCTGGTTGATTTTTTTTCTCTCAAAAGAGAAATTCTAAGTTAAGGTGTTTAAGCAAACTATGGGCATAAACACTTTAAGGACAGGAGAATTGTATGGGAGAGTGAAATAATTTTTGCCAAATATGGAAAAATGTAAACAAAGAGTGTCATTACATTGAAATATTGGTTATTCAAGCAAACTATGGATATAAGTCTTCAGGACAGTAGAATTACATATTGCTGTGTGTCAACAAGTAGCCGACCAATGGTGGTACATGGGAGCAGTACAAATTATTATTATTATTTTTTTATTTAATCAGAGAAACTGCACCACAGAGATGACGGGTATAAATTGTATTTGACCATTGACCACCGTTTCGCAGCAATGCTTTAAATACAATGTGCCCGTTATCGTTTTATCCTTTGTCTATTTTTTTTTTTTTTTAACCTGGCGATTAGAAATTTCCAACTACAGCTCCAACCCCTCCTACAACCGGCCCGGCGAGACCCAGAACATCATGACCTTGATGGACCGGACCACGAGCCCAGCACTGCACCAAATAAACCATCTGAGTAGTACATCCTTGCCTTTGTGTCTCATCAATATAAATGTTTGCATCAAGCAAAGCTATTCCACAAATAATAAGGAAGCCCCTATGTCTATAGTTTTCTTAATTACCATGACTATGATTCCACCCTTCAGTGTTTCCTGTATAAACAGAATTGTCCAGTACGATATTAGAGCTCTAAAAGCAGTCTGGTCTTCTTATTTCTTATCTCCACACTGGGTGAAGTAGAATGTGTCTGCCTTTGTCATTAAGACTGGGAGCACTACTCAGTGGCAGGCCGACTTAGCTCCAAAAGAAATGGCCGCCTCTGACATGAGGAACAGACACCATGTACACAGCTGCTCCTAACATGGAGTACAAACGCTGCTCATCCTGTATCCCTGGATTAGGAGCCCTAACAGGGTACTATCAGCCGGGCCAGCTGAGCCCAGGTTTTTTAGTGAGCTTGTTACTGCTCCCCCTCCTCCTTTTTCATTGGGGCTTGGGACCGGCAAAGGTAAAGTTTGGTGCCAGTAGTCTGGTGGATTAATTTGGCGAAATGGCTGGGAGAGTTCACCACTGATGAGTCAATCCCCCCCCCCCCCACACACACACAATATATTTCATTGCAGTAAGGACAGTGTAGGAAGTTTGTTTCATTTGGTTTTAAAAGAAACATTCGTTGGCTTCATGGTTTTATTTCCAATACCTGTAAGTGAAAAAGTCGAGCTGCTCTCTACATGTGTAGACATGGCGGTGCACTTGCAGTAAGATCTATCGCTAACTACTACCCACCATAACTTTTAAAAAAATATATTCACTAATTGAACCATTAAATTTCGGTATACCGTAGTTGCCTCCTTTATTTATAGGAAAATAGAACGTGGTAAGCAACTTATTTGTATCCTCAGTCTCACCTCCCAGATTAATCTTTAAAAAGAAAGCAAAACCATTCTATTTAGGAGAAAGTTGATAAGAAAAAAACCTTTAATTTCTGAATTGTCTGCTAGCAGGAATGTTTATTATATGTAAAATCAATAAAAATAATTTTATTTCTAGGAAAATGGAAGGCTGTAAGCAACTTATTTGTATCCTCAGTCCCTCATCCCAGATTAATCTTTAAAAAGAAGACAAAACCATTCTATTTAGGAGAAAGTTGATTAGAAAAAAAAAACCTTTGATTTTCTGAATTGTCCGCTAGCAGGAATGTCTATTATATATATATGTAAAATCAATAAAAACCATAGTGCAAACACATTTTCAATAGGAGGGCAATTTTGGTGTTAAAAAAACTATAAGTTGTTTAGAAGTGCCCGCTAGATAAGAAAGAGGAGAACGTGAGCGTCCGCTATGAGAAGTTCTACTGCATAAAAATTATTTATTTAAAAAAAAAAAATAATAATAATAACATTGTCGCGCTTGACCCCTCTGGTTCTTGGCGCCACCGCTTCTTCCTCTGCAGATCACCTATCCAGGCTCTGTTGCATTCCTCTGTAGCCCTACCCTGCAGTCCACCCAAAGACCTCTGAGAACCACTACTCAGGTGGATCTCCTTTCCTCTGGCAGTATCTCTGGGCCTTACCACTGGTGGGGGGACACGAGACACTTACCAGAAGAGTAGCGACTGTGGTGTTGGCGAGAGTCATAACTGCAACCAGTACCAAGACCTCTAACACTCCTCCTCTTTTAGTGTCATCTTTATTAAACCACATTAAATATAACTCGAATAACAATAAACGGGTATTTACACATTATACATCCCAGGGCCAATATCAATGAATATTTACAATCATTTGCCCCAGGAAACAGGACCGCAGTTGTCGGCGATTCCCACACTAGTTCCAGGCCGGAAATAGGCGAAAGCGCCATCTAATGGCGGAGGTTGTAGGTGTTTTTCAGGCTCATTAACGCAACAATATTATATAACTTGAGCAAAACCATCATCTTTTTAACAGTAGCCTTGTGACGACAACAATGATTTGTTCAGACACAAGGAAGTTAGAAAATCCTCTATTTAAAAAGTGACCCTGGGAGTTATGTAGCCACAGGGCGACCTTGGAAGGTGAGTAGAGGATTGATTGCCAATCAAACTACATTGGAACCTCGTTATACAAGATTTCATAACATCCTAATTCTCAAGTTTCAATAGACCACTGGTTTCAACTGGGGTTATAACGTGATAAAGCACAATTTGGATTATAGATTAGACTAAATACAACTCTAAATCCAAATAAATTAGTGTGTGATATTTCAGTAACAGAATTATTTGGTGTTGTTTATCTTATGTTTCTGGGGTTATAGCAACAAGCTAAAATAGTGTGGTCCCTCCCAAAATCCTATCCTATAGCCTCAAAGTGGCGGGAGGGTGTAAATGGGTAGCACAGTACGTTGGGAATTTAACTCCTGGTAGGGCCACCCTAGGTGTGAAGGCTGTGCTACACACCCGGCTAATGTAGGAAGATATCAATTGTCTGTTCTTCATAGGAGCGGCTACAAAGGGCACTCCATATCAGGAGCGGCCAATCAAAAGAAACAAAGTCACACTGAGTGGTACTTCCAGGTCTTCAGATCAACAACAGGTGTACCCCTCTTTCCTTCTCCATGGGACCTAATGGAGATTGTTTAAACGACTCGAGGCAACAACAACAACAACAAAATTGTGTGGTTCCAAATTATGTTGTTATAGCAATGTATCAACATTGATGATAATTATTATATCAATTCCAAGCTATACCATTAACTTTGTACATTATGGGTTTTTATATATTTTTGAAAAAAAGAGAGAGAGGCAGTCAAACCTCGCTATAACAGCAGAACCTGGGACCAAAATTTAGGATTAGTATAACCATGGTGAAAAACAATTTGGACTTGAAAGCCAAGACTTTAGGATGCCATTACAAAATTTGTATTATTAAAAGGACCTTTGAGGTTCCATTGTAACTTGAATATAAACTTTTAAATTTATTCTTATCCTTGATTTCTGCTCCTTCACAAATGGCTACAAAAAGAAACATCACAGCAAAAATACAAGAGTCAACATTCCATCATTGGTACCTACACCAAAAGCCTGGAGATATTCTAGAATGTGGGATGAACTGATAGTCAGTTAACCTGTATTTCCAGGCTTTAAACTGACAGACATACAAGACCGCTCCTTTTTCTGGATAGTGTAAAGACCTTCCCACAATACATTATCTACAGGACCAAAGAGACCTCCCCAGACCACCTCTTGGAATGTATGGGAGTCTCAAGACAGGATCTATATTACAACCTTACCAAGATTGTAAATTTTATCCCTGAATTTAGTCTTCATTGACCTTTAGATACAAGAAAATAATACCTAATCCAAATAATTTAATAGTGTGTGATGTTTGGGCAACAGCATTGTTACCATCATCAGACAAAAGAATAAATCTAAAACGTCACACACTTTTAAATTATTTCATTAGGTCTTATTTTCTTGTATCTTTGATCCAAATTGTGCTTTATCATTTTCATGACCTTGTATATGATGATATACAACGGAACTACAAGGTAATAAGACCAAATCCAAATAAATAAATAGTGTGTGACGTTTTGGTAACAGCATTGTTATCATCATAAAAAGACTGAATGAAAACAAAACAAAACAAAAAAAGATGAAACATTCAGTACTTTTGTCTGATGATGATAACACTGTTACCAAAATGTCACACACTATTTATTTATTTGGATTTGGTCCTTTTACCTTTTAGTTCAAATCGAAACATTCAGTACTTTTGTCTGATGATGAAAACAACGCTGTTACCAAAACATCACACACCATTTATTTATTTGGATTTGGTCTTATTACCTTTTAGTTCAAATCGAAACATTCAGTACTTTGGTCTGATGATGATAACGCTGTTACCAAAATGTCACACACTATTTATTTATTTGGATTTGGTCTTATTACCTTTTAGTTCAAATCGAAACATTCAGTACTTTTGTCTGATGATGAAAACAACGCTGTTACCAAAATGTCACACACCATTTATTTATTTGGATTTGGTCTTATTACCTTTTAGTTCAAATCGAAACATTCAGTACTTTTGTCTGATGATGAAAACAACGCTGTTACCAAAACATCACACACCATTTATTTATTTGGATTTGGTCTTATTACCTTTTAGTTCAAATCGAAACATTCAGTACTTTTGTCTGATGATGAAAACAACGCTGTTACCAAAACATCACACACCATTTATTTATTTATTTGGATTTGGTCTTATTACCTTTTAGTTCAAATCGAAACATTCAGTACTTTTGTCTGATGATGAAAACAACGCTGTTACCAAAACATCACACACCATTTATTTATTTATTTGGATTTGGTTTTATTACCTTTTAGTTCAAATCGAAACATTCAGTACTTTTGTCTGATGATGAAAACAACGCTGTTACCAAAACATCACACACCATTTATTTATTTGGATTTGGTCTTATTACCTTTTAGTTCAAATCGAAACATTCAGTACTTTTGTCTGATGATGAAAACAACGCTGTTACCAAAACATCACACACCATTTATTTATTTATTTGGATTTGGTTTTATTACCTTTTAGTTCAAATCGAAACATTCAGTACTTTTGTCTGATGATGAAAACAACGCTGTTACCAAAACATCACACACCATTTATTTATTTGGATTTGGTCTTATTACCTTTTAGTTCAAATCGAAACATTCAGTACTTTTGTCTGATGATGAAAACAACGCTGTTACCAAAACATCACACACCATTTATTTATTTGGATTTGGTCTTATTACCTTTTAGTTCAAATCGAAACATTCAGTACTTTTGTCTGATGATGAAAACAACGCTGTTACCAAAACATCACACACCATTTATTTATTTATTTGGATTTGGTTTTATTACCTTTTAGTTCAAATCGAAACATTCAGTACTTTTGTCTGATGATGAAAACAACGCTGTTACCAAAACATCACACACCATTTATTTATTTGGATTTGGTCTTATTACCTTTTAGTTCAAATCGAAACATTCAGTACTTTTGTCTGATGATGAAAACAACGCTGTTACCAAAACATCACACACCATTTATTTATTTATTTGGATTTGGTTTTATTACCTTTTAGTTCAAATCGAAACATTCAGTACTTTTGTCTGATGATGAAAACAACGCTGTTACCAAAACATCACACACCATTTATTTATTTGGATTTGGTCTTATTACCTTTTAGTTCAAATCGAAACATTCAGTACTTTTGTCTGATGATGAAAACAACGCTGTTACCAAAACATCACACACCATTTATTTATTTATTTGGATTTGGTTTTATTACCTTTTAGTTCAAATCGAAACATTCAGTACTTTTGTCTGATGATGAAAACAACGCTGTTACCAAAACATCACACACCATTTATTTATTTGGATTTGGTCTTATTACCTTTTAGTTCAAATCGAAACATTCAGTACTTTTGTCTGATGATGAAAACAACGCTGTTACCAAAACATCACACACCATTTATTTATTTGGATTTGGTCTTATTACCTTTTAGTTCAAATCGAAACATTCAGTACTTTTGTCTGATGATGAAAACAACGCTGTTACCAAAACATCACACACTATTTATTTATTTGGATTTGGTCTTATTACCTTTTAGTTCAAATCGAAACATTCAGTACTTTTGTCTGATGATGATAACAACGTTGTTACCAAAACATCACACACCATTTATTTATTTGGTTTTATTACCTTGTATTTCTAATCTATAATCTAAATTGTGCCTTATCATAGCACACACACAATGGGGAATAAAAAATAATAAATTTTTAATTATTCTTTTAAATATTCTTATATTCTTTTAAAATAAAGAGATATCTATCGGAGGAAGAAGTAAACAAGTTGAGAGACAGCTGGGATTGGCTGATACAGCCCTTAGAGTATGAAGAGAGAATTGGGTTTAAGTATGTAAATTAATAGGTGAAGAGATTTTGGATGGATGAGGAGGAACTGAAATAGGGTAGTGAGAGGTATTTATAGAGGGATTGTTTTGGCACCTCCCCCCCCCCCTCCCCTCTACACTCTCCGGTCTTCACAGCAGCTGACTGGGGGTCTGGAGGTACGAGGTCTTCATGATATCATGTTATATTACAATGCACTAGTACGCCATCTGTTATGAAAATTGGAAACTATTTTAGATGCGTTATATATTTATAATTATATGTAATTCTACTGTCCTCAAAGCTTATGTCCATAGTTCATCTAAAATACCCCATTCCAAGAGTCTAGCATCAGTATCACTATAAAAGGAAGTTCCAAAAATGCAATATAACAGCAGTATGGTAGATTAAACTGGCGAAACCGCTGGGAGGGTTCACCACTGATGAACCAGGCCCTCCCATTAATTTTTCCATTGCAGTAAGGGCAGTAGAAATTGTTTATTTTCAAAAAGAATCTTATGCGTCTAAAATAGTTTCCAATTTTCACATCTTGTTGTATACAATTTAATCTTCTTTCTTATCTCTGGGTAGATGCTGGCGACTGCTTTTTACTGTAAGTGCACCACATATCTACACATGTGAAAAGCAGTTCGACTTTTGTACTTACAAGTATGCCAGAGCCCCCGTTTGGTTACTTGCACTCGCTGATGGGGTTGGACTTTTTCAAGAATCAGGAGCCATTGGAGCATTTTTTTTAATCAGAAAAAAGTGCCTAATGCGGGAATCAAACCCGTGTCGTATTTTAATTAATTAATTGTTTAAACAGAGTAGGTATGTCTTCTTCTTTCTTATCTCCACACTGGGTGAAGTAGAATGCGTCTGCCTTTGTCATTAAGACAGGGAGCACTACTCAGTAGCAGGCCGACTTAGCTCCAAAAGAAATGGCCGCCTCTGACATGAGGGACAGACGCCATGTGCAGTCGCTCCTAACATGGAGTACAAACGCTGCGAGTAGGTATGTAAAATCACAAGAAAATAGGCTCTGATCATAAGAAGAAGATTTTTAGTTTTTGTTTATTATTGATGGAATTTTTTTGCTGGGGAGGAAACTGATCTATAAAAACATAGGGCGACTCACCCGTCAAATTAAACATCTAGTTTTAACTGCAGAGGTGCCCTAAGCTTTTATTGTTTATTAATGTGATAAAAAAAAAAGGTTTTATGATATTTTTTCTCTCTATGGATACTCTACCATCTTGTTCTGAATTTAGTACATTATGGCTTTCTTAACTTGACACCAAGCCTATCTTCATGGACAAAACTTAAGAAAGTGGAAAGTATTTGAAGCCTTTGGTTGTTGCCATGGCTTTGCAATTAGGGATGCCTGTAAAGAGGTGGTCTACTGTACATTAAAAAAAAAAGTGTTATTTTAAGTAAAACCTCTCTGTAAAGGACAACATCTAGTTTCAGAACCAGTGTCCTTTAGGGAGAGGTGTCCTCTTACCAGTAAAACTACAAGATAATAAGGCCAAATCTAAAAATGTTTAAAAAGTGTGACATTTCGGGTAACAGCATTGTGTTACCACATCATCAGAAAAAAAGTCTATGACTAAAATCATTTAGTCTTTTGTCTGTTGATGGTAACAATGCTGTTACTGAAACGTCACGCGCAATTTACTTATGTATTTGGTGTTATTATCTTGTAGTTCTAATCTATACTCTTCTTCTTTCTTATCTCTACTCAATCATATTAAGATATCAAGCTTGAAAAGCTTGAGACTTTTGATGGTGTCTGCCAGGGAAGAGTAGAGCTCATCAATGGATGAGTCAATAATGTGTATCTATAATCTGAATTGTGCTTTATCATTACCAGTATAAGTTTCTATGATAGGTAAAAAGAGCTGTTGTCTTTATTTGGCTACCAGTACCGCATGACAGTCAGTATTTGGGATAATAAAAAATAGATGAAAAATTACCAGTATAATCTTGTAGTTTTAAAAAATGGCTTTTAAATATCATTGGGTGGATAATCTGAGTTAAAGAAGAACGCTGTTCAAAACAAGGCTGTTACTGAAACGTCACACACAACTTATTTGGTGTTATTATCTTATAGTTATAATCTATAATCTAAATTGTGCCTTATCATTTCCAGTATAAGTTTACATGATAGGTAAAAACGCTGCTGTCTTTGTTTGGCTATCCTAGGGGCACCACATGACAGTCAGACTTTGGGATAATAAAAAATCACCAGTATAATCTTGTTGTTGTTGTTTCTTATCACCTTGTGTAAAGATTACACGAATTCCATGAGTTCATGCTCCTGGAGCTGTTTTATGATGAGCAGCGGCCTCTTCCAAAGTTTAGTGCATCTAATGCAAGCCAAAATGTATTCTGGAGCTGCAGGTACCAAACTACATTTTGGTATAATCTTGAAGTTTTAATAAATTACTTTTAAATATCATTGGGTGAATAATCTGTGTTAAAGAAGAACACCAGCTAATGGAATGGGTGGCAGTGGCTAACAATATGGCAGGTTTAGCACACTGTGGGAAAAAGGGTTAAAATAACTGAGAATTTCTCCATCTTACCTCTTGAATCCTCTCTCAGAAAACCCTGTCCAACCTATTGTAACAATGAAAGGTAGGGATGATAAACATGGCTATTCTCATTCCTCTTCTTTCTTATCTCCTTACTGGGTGAAGTAGAATGCATCTGCCTTTGTCATTAAAACTGGGAGCACTACTCAGTGGCAGGCCGACTTAGCTCCAAAAGAAATTTGGGGGGGTCGGTGGAAGGCTGGTTAAACCGTTTGGTTTACGACCACTACGACCCGGGTTCGATCCCCGCATTGGACACTTTTTTCTGTTTAAAAAAAAAATTATCCAATGGCCCCCCGATTCTTGCAAAAGTCCAACCCCACCAGCGAGTGCAAGTAACCAAACGGGGCTCTGGCACATTTGTAAGTGCAAAGTCGAACTGCTTTCACATGTGTAGACCTGTGGTGCGCTTACAAGTAAAAAGCAGTCGCAAACTACCCACCATGATTATCATGGCCTGTACCACGTGTACTAGGGATAAGCAAAAAAAAAAAAAAATGGCCACATTTGACTTGAGGAACAAACGCCATGTGCAGTCGCTCCTAACATGGAGTAACGCTGCTCATCCTGTATCCTTGGATTAGGAGCCCTTCCAGGGTACTATCAGCCGGGCCAGCTGAACCCAGGTTTTTTAGTGAGCTTGTTACTGCTCCCCCTCCTTTTTCATCCAGGTTTGGGACTGGCAAAGGCGTAGTCATTCTCATTCCTTATTGGCCACAATTTCACTGAAATAGAGGAGTTAGAAATTAGCGGGAGCTGATAGGTAGAATTGAGGACACATCTTTCTTTAATGGCCCAAAACCATTTGCACAAAAATTTTATGGCAGTAGCGAATTGTCAAAGTTTGCGCATGTACACTGGCACTTGATGGCCTGCCTCAAGCAGTGGTATATAGTGGGCAACTCACACACATTTAGGCAGAATGATTCAGTATAGTATTAGAGCTCTAAAGAGTAGCATATATAAGTAGAATGATCAATACAGTATTAGAGCTCTAACAGAGCTCCAACATCGGGTCGCTCAAGTCAGCCTCTGCCCTTTTTTAGGTATTACTGGGCCGAGTCCGATTAAATCAGCCCTGCCAGTCTCCTAGACATCCTACCAAGAGTAAAAGTTAGAGCTGAAGGGTGGAATCTTAGAAAATGGTATTTAAGAAATGGTATTAAATATTAAGCAATAGTATTAAATACCATTTCTAAGATTCCACCCTTCAGTATAGCATATAAAAGTAGATTGATCCTATACAGTATTAGAGCTCTAAAGAAGTGGTTTGGTAGATTAAATTGGCGAAACTGCTGGGAGGGTTCACCACTGATGAGCCAAGCCCTCCTAATATATTTTCATAGCGGTAAGAACAGTATAAGTTTGATGTATGAAAAAAAAATTGCATCTTAATGTTTTTTCATTTACTGTATATAGATGGCATGTTATTGCCTTACATATCACTCCGCACATTTTTTACACAAGATGAGTTTTCCTTTTTTTTTCCAAAATAAAATAATATACACCTGTATTAGATAAGGATACAGCACAATTTGGATTATTCTATATACAGTTACGAGCGTCATGCGTCATGGCTTCATCTCTGTCACCGTTTGCTTTTTTGGAATGGCGCTCTCCTATTGGTTGGCTACGATCACGCCACCACTACGCGAGACACTTTGTTTTTGACTTTGCCCCCCCACTCGCTCTTTGGTTTTTGGAACTATTGTGTTGGAGCGGGTCGCTCCTTAAATAAATGCATATATTAGTTAATAACCAAATGGAATCCTCTCTTTCTTTTTCCCAGTAAGAGACGCCTACGGAAGCCAACAGTATATAGACAGATAAAGCACATAGGCTATAGTTATTAACTAAAATATGCATTTATTTAAGGCGCCAATTTATAATTGTAACAAATAGTATTTGAATCAAAACATTCAATCGGGTAAAACACGGGCGTTGCCCGGGTCATTCGGCTAGTATTAGATAAGCCTAAGGCACAATATGGATTATAGATTATAAAAACAAGGTAATAAGACCAAATCCAAATAAATAAATAGTGTGTGACATTTCGGTAACAGCATTGTTACCATCTTCATTTAAAACATGCTGTTGTAAAATTTCTCATTCGGTACTTTTGTCTGAAAATGGTAACAACGCTGTTATCGAAATGTCACACACTATTTATTTATTTGGATTTGGTCTTATTACCTTGTGACTGTATTAGATAAGTAACATCAATCTAAAAACCTGAAAACCTACGCTTACATAAATGAACAAATCGGACTGCTGAATAAAATTAGGTTTAGTAACTCATAAAAAAATCAGTCTGGGATAGGCTTTGAATATGTGAAATCCATAGGATTGGATAAAGAGATACTATACAGATCTCGTTAAAATACAAGTCCATTCTGAGAACTAACGAGGGTCATTAAGATAAAACCAAAGTCTCCAGGTGGGAGTTCTGAATTTGCCAAAACTGGTGTTTTGGTTTTGTTACTGACCCGAGTCCACTAGATTGTTAAGATTGTCAATAGATGGCAATTTTGACAGGAGACCTTATTTTTATAGATCCATATCTTTCTTGTCATAATTTTCATCTACTTTTTCTTCTTCTTTCTTATCTCTACTCAATCATATTTGGGTGTCAAGCCTGTAAAGCTTGAGATGGTGTTTGCTGGGGATAAGTAAAGCACATCAATGGATGAGTTTTCTTCTGTCTTATCTCCACTCAATCATTATAAGGTATCAAGCTTGTAAAGCTTGTTGATGGTGCCTGCTGGGGATGAGTAAAGCCCATCAATGGATGAGTCTTCTTCTTTCTTATCTCCACTCAATCATTATAAGGTATCAAGCTTGTAAAGCTTGTTGATGGTGCCTGCTGGGGATGAGTAAAGCACATCAATGGATGAGTCTTCTCTTTTCTTATCTCCACTCAATCATATTAGGGTGTCTGCTGGGGATGAGTAAAGCACATCAATGGGTGAGTCTTCTTTCTTATCTCCACTCAATCATTATAAGGTATCAAGCTTGTAAAGCTTGAGACTTTTGATGGTGTCTGCTGGGGATAAGTAAAGCACATCAATGGACAAGTCTTTTTCCTTCTTATCTCCACTCAATCATATTAGGGTGTCAAGCTTGTAAAGCTTGAGACTTTTTATGGTGTCTGCCGGGTATGAGTCAATAATATGTTTTGGGATTGCAGGTTGAGAAATCTACTTTTCAACATATGTGATAGGGAGGAAATGTTAAAAAACATCAACCTCTTTGATCCTAGTTATATAATAAAAAATCATTTGAAATTTCTATTGGTAATATAAAAGTAGTTGGTGGGTAGCAATTAATAATAATAATTAATCTCATTTGAATATTTATTAAATGATATTTATATGTTTTGCAAAGATTGGCGTTTAGCCAAATGAAATATTGATAAATAACATTTTTTTAAAAATCAATATATGAGTGAGAACGAAAGAAAATATTAACGCAATTTACTTGAATTAATACATAAACTTTTTAAAATTTCTGTTATTGTAGCAAAAACAAATTGATTTTTTTTTTAAAAACATTGTATTCTCAAAATATTTATGTGATTCATACATATACTTTATTTAGACAATATTTTTCATGCTGTTAGGCTTATTCTTTGTTATGGTTACCAGCTACAATAAATCTAGAAAGTTATAGTATATTTTTAAAATGAGATAAATAGTATACCATTAGATAATAACAATTATTTACTTACTTTTAACATGTAAATATAAATCTTCTTTGAGGATTAAAATATGAAAAAATCGACACTAAACAATACAAAATCAAAACAAAGTTAACTCTGCAAAATAATTACGAAGTTGAGTTCTTTTTTTAAAACGAAGCTCATGTTTTGAATTTTTATTTTTTTAAATATAAAAATAAAATTTATATGTTTCAATTTTTATATTTAACACGTTTTCTTTATATTTAAAACATACATAACGAATATGAATACGAACAAAGACTGAATTTTCTTGATAAATAATAGTAAAACTCTGTTTATTTTTGTAAAGAGTGAGGAGTTTGTAAAAGGGTCACTCCAATAACAAGTTTGTGTGCTTTTCTTTTACGTTTTGATATAAAATTATAGTCGAATGCAATTCGTAAAAAAAATTACAGTCAAAGCCAATGTAAGTTAAATTTCAGAATATTTTTCTTGTTAAAAAAGTGTACGTAATTTAAATATAAAAGATTGTTAGAGCGTAAGATTTTAATATTTAAATCTCCAATACCTATTTATAGTAAACATTTATATGAAAAAAAAAGACTTTTGGATGATTCAATCAATTTTTAGATCATTTTCAAAAATGCCTAAAACTTGTTTTTACGCCGTTAAAATTGGCAGAAAGCCTGGTATTTATGCGTCTTGGAATGAATGTGAAGAACAAGTAAAAGGTTTCCCAAAAGCCGCATATAAAAAATTTGGTTTAATTGAAGAGGCTAAGCAATTTATTGGATCAGATAACCATTCAAATATCCATGAAAATATTCCAATTGATCCTTTAAAAGCTGACACAATTGTCACAACCAATTTAAGTAACAAACGAACACATTCCCATACAAGTAAAAACAATGAAAATATCATTAAAAAGTTGAAAGTAGAAAACCTAAACTTTACAAATACGACTATAAAATATAAAAATGATGAAGAACCAATTAATATAGCAATTTATAAGGATATTGAAGATAAATTAGAATCAAAACATAAAATGATACATATATATACAGATGGTGCATGCAGTTATAATGGACAAGAAGGAGCTAATGCTGGAATTGGAGTATATTGGGGACCTGATCATCCTCTAAATATAAGTAAAAAGTTAAAAGGTCGTCCAACAAATAACAGAGCAGAAATATATGCAGCAATATATGCTTTAACTCAAGCTAAAGCTTATGGTTACAAAAGCATTACTATTCATACAGATAGCAAATTTATGATAAACAGTATTACTAAATGGATAACTAATTGGAAATCAAATGGATGGAAAGTGGTATCAGGGAAAGATGTTGTTAATAAAAATGATTTCCTAGTTCTTGAGGAGGCTCAACAAGGATTGGATGTGAAATGGATCTATGTTCCAGGACATCAAGGTGAAGCTGGAAATGAAGCAGCAGATAAACTAGCTGTTGCTGGAATCAATTCAAATGATTCTTAACAATGATAACAGACAATTTCATTGCATTGTACATTGATCAATATAAAAATTGAGTTGTTTATAAAAAAAAATGTTTTTTAAATTAAAAAAAAAAAACATTTTAAAAATACAATTTTCATTTTATAATAATCTTTAAAGAGTTTTTTTTTTTTATTGATAAATAAAAATTTTAAAATTATATAACAATAGTATGTTTTTTTTCCCCCTTTTTTTGTTGTTGTTGTTTCTTATCCCCTTGTGTAAAGATTACACAAATTCCATGAGTTCATGCTCCTTGAGCTGTTTTATGATGAGCAGCGGCCTCTCCCAAAGGTCCTGTTTAGATTTTTTTTTTTTTTGTGATAGTACAAAATACAAATTCACCTTCAAGTATTATATAGACAGTAACTACCTCTCTGTAAAGGACAACTGGTTACAGAGCCAAAGTGTTCTTTAGAGAGAAATATATTCTTACTGGAGAGTTGTTAAATAGTAAAAATGGTAATTTTGACAATGAAAACTGTTCTTTATAGAGAGGTGTCCGCTAAAGAGATGTTCTACTGTATATGGAGGCATTTTAAAACATGTTCTCTATTAGAAATTGCTTAGTGTAATTACAAACCATTCAATTATAATCATCCTATCATAAAGGACAGTTTGAATGAGACATATCTTATGAAATAAACAGGAAGAACCAGGCATTGTCCCAAAGATAAAAAAAAATTCATCTTTTAATTGCCATCTATCAATAGAGCGTTCTGGAGATTAATTTGAAGAAACTGCTGAGAGGGTTCACCACTGATGAGCCAAGCCCTCTAATTTAATAACTATAATTATTGTGCAGTATAAGGTATGTAGAGATATTATTTGATGATATTTATCATAAGAAACACACATTGTCATAAAATTACTAATATTACAAATTCAGCTTTAACACATACACATTGAGGTTCTACTGTAAGACAGAATTGTTAATTAAAGCTATAGGTAATTTGAACTATGTAGATAATAGGGACTACTGATAATTGGGACTACTAATAGAGTATAATCTCTATGAGTGGACATCTGTCTACAAAAGACAGTTTTCATCTCCAAATTTAGCCATTTTGTTATCAATTAGCTGTTCTCCAGTAAGAGAACATATCTCCCTAAAGGACACTATGTCTCTGTAACTTGGCGTTGTTTAGATAGAGGTTCTATATATACTCTGTATTATAAACATCCAATTATATAAATTAAAGTTACAGGATTGTTATGCAATGCACAATTTATTGAATTGGTTCTGTTAACTTATGGTACAATTCCGCTTTTGCCGCTCCCAAGCCCAGATGAAAAAGGAGGGGGGTGGGGAGCAGTAACAAGCTCACTAAAAAACCTGGGTTCAGCTGGCAGTACCCTGTAAGGGCTCCTAATCCAGGGATACAGGATGAGCAGCATTTGTACTCCATGTCAGGAGCAGCTGTACATGGCGTCTGTTCCTCATGTCAGAGGCAGCCATTTCTTTTGGAGCTAAGTCGGCCTGCCACTGAGTAGTGCTCCCAGTCTTAATGACAAAGGCAGACGCATTCTACTTCATCCAGTGTGGAGATAAGAAAGAAGACCATATGGTACAGTTTATAATGATAAACAATGATAATCTGTATAGATATGAATGATTGAGTAACTATGATGAAACTATTAATAAAAGCTGAATTGAGAGGTGTTTACAAGGTAATACAGTAGAAACACCCTGTAAAGGACAACACCTAGTTGCAGAACCAAAGTGTCCTTTAGGGAGATGTGTCCTCTTACTGGAGAGTTGCTTAATTGTAAAAATGGTAAACACAAGGTAATAAGACCAAATTAACACCAAATTCAAATAAATAAATAGTGTGTGACGTTTTGGTAACAGCATTGTTACCGAAACGTCACACACTATTTATTTATTTGGTCTTATTACCTTGTGTTTATAATCCAAATTGTGCCTTATCAGTAAAAATGGTAATTTTAGAGATGAAAACTGTCCTTTATAGAGAGGTGTCCTCTAGCATGAGTGTCCTCTCATGGAGGTTCTACTGTAAGACCAAATAAATAGTGTGTGACATTTCTGTAACAATCTTGTTACCATTATTTATTTGGATTTGGTCTTATTACCTTTTGTTTATAATCTATAATCCAAATTGTGCCTTATCAGTAAAAATGGTAATTTTAGAGATGAAAACTGTCCTTTATAGAGAGGTGTCCTCTAGCATGAGTGTCCTCTCATGGAGGTTCTACTGTAAAACCAAATAAATAGTGTGTGACATTTCTGTAACAATCTTGTTACCATTATTTATTTGGATTTGGTCATGTTACCTTTTGTTTATAATCTATAATCCAAATTGTGCCTTATCAGTAAAAATGGTAATTTTAGAGATGAAAACTGTCCTTTATAGAGAGGTGTCCTCTAGCATGAGTGTCCTCTCATGGAGGTTCTACTGTAAAACCAAATAAATAGTGTGTGACATTTCTGTAACAATCTTGTTACCATTATTTATTTTGATTTTGTCTTATTACCTTGTATGGGATCCAAATTGTGCCTTATTATGAGAGATCTTCATAAACACATGGTAATAAGACTAAATAAATATTGTATGTGACGTTTCGGTAACAGCATTGTTACCATCATCAGACAAAAATACTGAATATATGGTAACTGATGATGGTGACAACGCTGTTACCGAAACATCACACACTATAGATTAAGTATAATTACCTTATGTTTATAATCTGTAATCCAAATTGTACCTAATCACCAGCAATGTTATAGTGTTTGCATCCATCTTCTTGGGAGAGGCTGCCTTTCATCAAGTCCATATGTTATTTATTTAGAATTAAACACAAGGTAATAAGACCAAATTTAAATAAATAAATAGTGTGTAACGTTTCGGTAACAGCATTATTACCATCTTCAGACAAAAGTACTGAATCTTTTGGTATAGATGGTAACAACGCTGTTACCGAAACGTCACACACTATTTATTTGGATTTGGTCTTATTACCTTGTGTTTATAATTTATAATCCAAATTGTACATTATCTTATTTAGAGTTAGTTATGATATTCCCTTCCAATATATGATGCCTAATCTAAATTTTCTTGTTATATTTTCATGAAATAAAACTACATAAACTTCTTCTTTCTTATCTCCACTCAATCATATTAGGGTATTAAGTTGTGACCCTTAATGGTGTCTGTTTGACAACCATCATGACTGGGTGAAGTAGAATGAGTCTGCCTTTGTCATTAAGACTGGGAGCACTACTCAGCGGCAGGCCACCGACTTAGCTCCAAAAGAAATGGCCGCCTCTGACATGAGGAACAGACGCCATGTGCAGCTGCTCCTAACATAGGATTACAGATGCTACTCATCCTGTATCCCTAGATTAGGAGCCCTTACAGGGTACTATCAGCTGAGCCCAGGTTTTTTTAGTGAGCTTGTTACTGCTCCTCCTCCTCCTTTTTCATCCGGGCTTGGGACCAGCAAAGGCGGAGTTCTACATGAATTTCAATATTAGATATCTTCTACCTACAATAAATAGTTTTTTTTTTTTGCAACTTTTTTTTCGTTTATTTATATTTAATTTTTTTGCAGAATCATCCCTTGGTCCAAAGACAGTTTTGGGGTTGGCTAAACGCAATTTTCAACAAGTGAGTCCATATTTTCTATTATTATGTCTTTTTTACCCTATACAGTAGAACCTTCATATGAGGATACTCGCGCTAGAGAAGACACCTCTCTACAAAGGACAGTTTTAATTTACAAAATTACCATTTTTACTATTTAGCAACTCTCCAGTAAGAAAACACCTCTCCCTAAAGGACACTTCAGGGCTCTGCAATTAGGTGTTGTCCTTTACAGAGAGGTTCTACTGTATATATATGTAAAGGTTTCAATTTTTAGAACTCCATCTACACTTAATCAAATTGAATTATTTTGTCTTTTTTTTTTCCCTCTCTGTCTTATTTCACAATCTCTAGTCGTTACAACTAACAAGATATCAAATCAAAATGTCATTTATGATTAGGTACAATTTGGCTTATAGATTAGAAACACAAGGTAATTTTTAAAAAGGTAGGATTCAAAAAAATTATAAAGCACAATTTAGATTATAGATTATAGATACAAGAAAATAAGACCTAATCCAAATAATTTATTAGTGTGTGATGTTTCGGCAACAGCATTGTCACCATCATCAAACAAATTTACTCTTTTATTCTTTTGTCTGATGATGATGATGACAATGCTGTTGCCGAAACGTCACACACTAATAAATTATTTGGATTAGAGGTCTTATTTTATTTTATTATGAATCATTTGTCATTTTTTCTCTCTGATTCTACATCTCTAGTCGTTACAAGTAACAAGATATCAAATCAAAATGTCATTTATGATTAGGTGTACAATTTGCTCATAGATTAGAAACACAAGGTAATTTTAAAAAAAGGTAAGATTCAGTATGTTTGGGTGATGATGGTAACAACGCTGTTACTCAAGGTAATAAGACCAAATCCAAATAAATAATCTTATTACCTTGTGTTTATAATCTACTAGCGGACGTACCCGGCTTCGCCCGGGTTTTACCCGAGTAAAGGTTTGTCTAACGAATCTCTCGATAAAGAACATTTTTTCCCGGTCCCTTGAAAAATACTCGAAAGTTGAATAAAATCAATATTAATTGGTTCCCTCTGTAATTGGAAGTTAAAGGAATAGTATCTTGCCTTGGAATTGTATCATTATTCTTGTCTCAAATAAATTGCCGTGTCATCCTGAATTTTGTCTTTCCTAATTTTCTACATTACAAAATCATCGTATCATCATGATAATATTTAGAGCAGATTGTTGAATTATAACAGATAAATTAGAATATTTATCTTGATTATTTTCAGGCGAAAAGTTATTTCAAAAATTTTATTTGCTAGAAACCTTCCCAGTACTAAAAAAAAAAACAAAGGCCAGAACAAAAATTAATTAAAAATACGAAAGCCATTGTTCACATACAGTAACACTAATTTTGTAAAGTTTTTTTTTAAATTGCATTGTGTGCACTTACCGTAACTTAGTAATATAAATTTCTCTCTCAATACTTTTGTAAAAAAAAAGTGACACTCGTATAAAAAGATATTTAAAAAAAAGTACGCAAGCAACTTGAAAAGAAATGCAGAACGCTTATTGGTCGCTTAATTGGCCTCGTGTTGTTACTTTCCCTCGTATTTACTCCGCGTAAGACTCGTATTTACTCCGCGTAAAAAAAAGTTCTTCAAATGAAAAAAAGAAATAGCCAAAAATACTAATCAAAATGTAGCCGAAATTTTTCTTCAGGTTTATAAAAAGCGACATGCAAAATTTGATATCAATTGGTTCAGTAGTTTTTGAGTTTATCGCAAAACAGACAGACAGAAATTGACTTTTATATATATATAGAGATAAACCAAATTGTGCCTTATCAATGCTGTTACTGAAACATCACACGCTATTTATTTGGATTTAGTCTTTATTACCTTGATAAGGCACAATATTTGGATTATAGATTATAAAAACAAGGTAATAAGACCAAATAAATAAATAGTGTGCTGTTTTAGTAACAGCGTTGTTACCATCTTCAGGCCAAAGTACTGAATAAGAAATTATACCAAAGCATGTTTTAAATAGTTACTGTTAGCAACAAGCTGGGGTATATTTTTCTCATTCAGTACTTTTGTCTAAAGATGGTAACAATGCTGTTACCGAAACGTCACACACTAGTTATTTATTTGGATTTAGTCTTATTACCTTGTGTTTTGAAATGTTATTTATAAATTAAGTATTTTGATGAAGTGTCTTGTTACCTTGTGTATTTTGGTCTATAATTAAAATTGTACTTTATCATCTCTAATGTGTTGTACATGTTGTACCAGTTGTTGACACTTCATTGGATCACAAATTTATGGCAAATCCATGAGATTCACTGTAGCGTCAATTTACCATCTTCAACCCACATTGTTTCTATAGTATTTTATTATTATTATTATTATCCCTAGTACATGTGTGGCTTAGGCCATGAAAATCATGATGGGTAGTTAGTGACTGCTTTTACTGTAAGTGCACTACATGTCTACATATGTGAAAAGCAGTTTGACTTTTGCACTTACAAATGTGCCAAAGCCCCATTTTGTTACTTGCACTCACTGTTGGGGTGGAACTTTTTCAAGAATCGGGGGCCATTGGAGCATATTTTTAATTAGAAAATAGAATACAATTGGAGATTCGATCCTGGGTTGTAGCGGTCAAAAACCAATGGTTTAGACCTCCCTTCCACTACCCTCATCCTTATAGTGAGAGAGAACAGTAATACAGACCATGATAATCATGGTGGGTAGTTAGTAGTCACTTATATTGACAATTTACTTCATTTTTGCATATGTTGGAAGCTGTTGAAATTCTACCCTTTCACAGTTTCAAATACCTCTTTGTGAATGATAAGGTTACAATTTGGATTATAGATTAGAAAAATAGAAAAGGTAAAAAGACTAAATAAATAAATAGTGTGTGACATTTGTGTCACAGCGTTGTTACCATTCAGTACTTTTGTCTGATGGTAACAACTCTGTTACCAGAATGTCGCATACTATTTATTTGGATTTGGTCTTATTATCTTGTAAGACATGGTTGATATATACATACCTTGATTGATAGGGATGGACTAGGGCAGCAGGAATCACAAGGAATAAAACTTTGTTTAGAACAACATCAAACTTTGATAAGGCACAATTTGGATTATAGATCTCTTCTTTCTTATCTCCACTCAATCATATTAGGGTATCAAGCTTGTAGAGTTGAGACTTGACAACCATCATGACTGGGTGAAATAGAATGCGCTGTCTTTGTCATTAACACTGGGAGCACTACTCAGTGGCAGGCCACTGACTTAGCTCCAAAAGAAATGGCCGCCTCTGACATGAGGAACAGATGCCATGTGTAGTTGCTCCTAACATGGAGTACAAACGCTGCTCATCCTGTATCCCTGGATTAGGAGCCTTTACAGGGTACTATCAGCCGGGCCAGCTGAACCCAGTTTTTTTAGTGAGCTTGTTACTGCTCTCCTTCTTCCTTTTTCATCCGGGCTTGGGACCGGCAAAGGTGGAGTTTGGATTATAGATTATAAACACAAGGTAATAAGGCCAAATCCAAAAATAAATAGTGTGTAACATTTCAGTAACAGCCTTGTTACGCACTATTTTGTGAATTGGAAACTATTATAGAGGCGTATGATTCTTTTCCAAATTAGATAATTTTCTACTGTCCTTACTGCAATTAAACTGGCGAAACCGCTAGGAGGGTTCACCACTAATGAACCAGGCCTTCCCAATTAATTTTTCATTGCAGTTAGGTCAGTAGAAAATTGCCTAATTTGGAAAATAAACATACATGTCTATAATAGTTTATAATTCACATAACAGATGGAATTATTTGGATGTGGTCTTATTAATTTGTGTTTCTAGTTATATGCAAATAAAGATACTGCAGATAAAGCACAATTTGGATTATCTATATATATAAAAATCAATGTTTGTATGTTTGTTTGTTTGTATGTCCGATATACAAATTCGCAGTAGTTTACTAATTCAAACCAAAATTTCCATATATAGGTAAAAAAAATACGGGGAAGACGATAGGCTATTTTAAAAAATATATAAATCAATTATTAAAACTATATATTCAAATTATTCTACCTAACTCACGAACAGCGCCCTCTATCAAAGATTAGATTAAATTATGCTGATGCAAACAAATAGATAATGCTAATAACAAACAATTATAAAAAAAAAATCTTATCGAAATATATATCACTCGGGTAGATATGCACACGGGTCAATATAGATTATAAACAGAAGGTAATAAGACCAAATCCAAATAAATAGTGTGTGATGTTTTGGTAACAGCATTGTTACCATCTTCAGACATCTGCAGTTAGGTGGGTGTCAGGAAGAGAGAATCATCAGTTAGATAGAAGTCCTATGGACTTTCATAGTCTACCATTTTCTAAAAAAAAAATCATTGAAGGCTCTGTGATGGCATCCTATTGACACATGGATGGAATGGAGTCCTCGTTGAAGTCCTCGATGGCAGGTATGATTACAACCGAGTGAAGGAGATTGGACCGGATCGCGCCGCGGCAGAGTGGCTAATCCGCTGTGGAGCATCAGTCAAGTGGGAGGGCAGCGCTAAATGGCACTCAGACTACAACACCTTGTCCCTTGTCTCCTCATCTAGCCGCATCCTGGAAATTGACGGCTCCAACTCATCTGTGATGCAACTTGGTTTTCCATACCTCAGTGAGTGTTTAACAGACTTTCTCCCTTTCTTTCTTCTCTTTGTATTTCCTCTTGTGACTTGTTGCTCTCTTGTGTTTTGCCCCTGTACTAAAATAACTGATACACTAGTGTTGTGGGTCGGTGTTACAAAAAGAACAGCCAAATAAGTGATTTTATAAATATAGTATTATTATTCTATATACAGTTACGAGCGTCATTCCTCATCTCCTAATCAATCAGTCAGTTTTCATCTCTGTCACCGTTTGCTTTTTTTTGGAATGGCGCCCTCCTATTGGTTGGCTACACCTTTGCCCCCCCCCCCCCCCCCCATCATGCCCCCCATCAAGAGATTCTAAAATAAATTATCATCTTTATTCAACTAACTTTTAACCATTTCATAATCCCCACCACAGTGGCTTCTTTAATTTAACAGACTACGATTCACCCCCAACGTGAATCACCTAGCTCTTGGGGGACTGTTGAATTCAAGAGGTTTGATTCTGATAAGGCACAATATGGATATGGGGGTCAGTGGAAGGCTGGTTAAACCATTTGGTTTTCGACACAAGACCCGGGTTCGATTCCCGCATTGGACACTTTTTTCTGTTTAAAAAAAAAAAAAGAAAATGCTCCAATGGCCCCTGATTCTTGCAAAAGTCCAACCCCACCAGCGAGTGCAAGTAACCAAACGGGGCTCTGGCACATTTGTAAGTGCAAAGTCTAACTGCTTTTCACATGTGCAGACATGTGGTGCGCTTACATTAAAAAGCAGTCGCTAACTACCCACCATGATTATCATGGCCTGTACCACGTGTACTAGGGATAAGCAAAAAAAACAATATGGATTATAGAATATAAACACAAGGTAATAAGACGAAATCCAAATAAATAAATAGTGTGTGACGTTTTGGTAACAGTGTTGTTACCATCTTCAGACAAAAGTACTGAATGTACTTTATAATAAAAATTTATAATACTATCATTCAGTACTTTTGTCTGAATATGGTAACAACGTTGCTACTGAAACATCACACACTATTTATTTATTTGGATTTGGTCTTATTACCTTGTGTAGGTTTGATTCTTTTTTTTTTTGCTTATTCCTAGTACACGTGGTACAGGCCACGATAATTATGGTGGGTAGTTAGCGACTGCTTTTTACTGTAAGCGCACCACATGTCTAGACATGTGAAAAGCAATTCGACTTTGCACTTACAAATGTGCCAGAGCCCCGTTTGGTTACTTGCACTCGCTGGTGGGGTTGGACTTTTGCAAGAATCAGGGGCCATTGGAGCATTTTTTTTTTTTTTAAACAGAAAAAAATTATCCAATGCGGGAATCAAACCTGGGTTGTAACGGTCGAAAACCAAACAGTTTAACCAGCTTTCCACCGACCCCCAGGTTTGATTCTATTATAGGTAATAATATTGAGTGAGAAAAATCATTAAGGGATAAGTTTCTTTAAACCAGAGTTTATTGAATCCAAGGTAAGACATCTCCACCTGGCAAGCTGTAAAGATCTCTTTTGGATAAGACACAAATAACGTTCTATTTCAATCACACAGCGCTATATTCATCATTGTAAAACTTGGACTTTGATTGGAACATTATAGTGAAAGGGATAAGGCACAATTTGGATTATAGATTATAAACACAAGGTAATAAGACCAAATCCAAATAAATAGTGTGTGACGTTTCGGTAACAGCGTTCGGTAACAACTGAATGATTCAGTACTTTTGTCTGAAGATGAAACAACGCTGTTACCGAAACGTCACACACTATTTATTTATTTGGATTTGGTCTTATTACCTTGTGTTTATAGTGAAAGGGATATCAATTTTCTAATGGAATTAATTTTTTTTTTTTTTGCTTATCCCTAGTACACGTGGTACAGGCCATGATAATCATGGTGGGTAGTTAGCGACTGCTTTTTACTGTAAGCGCACCACGTGTCTACACATGTGAAAAGCAGTTCGACTTTGCACTTACAAATGCCAGAGCCCCGTTTGGTTACTTGCACTCGCTGGTGGGGTTGGACTTTTGCAAGAATCGGGGGCCATTGGAGCATTTTTTTTTTTAAACAGAAAAAAGTGTCCAATGCGGGAATCGAACTCGGGTCCTAGTGGTCGAAAACCAAACGGTTTAACCAGCCTTCCACCGACCCCCCTAATGGAATTAATAATGTTTTATAATTGTCACGTGGAAAATTAGGAAAAACAAACTTTAGGATAGCACAGCAATATATTTAAGGCAAGAACAAACTATGAAGGATAAACAAAAGATAAGGAATGAGGGAAGTTTACAGAGTAGTAAAACATAAACATCAAAAATGATACTCTGTTATTAAAATAATAAATATTATAAAATAAATAAAGCTTCCAGGGTTAAGTTTCTTGTACAACTTTTATTTTCAAGCTTTTGGACTTGTCAGTACTTCAACAATACCTCGCTAGAATATATAAAGATTAGAAAGAGGGGGTCAGTGGAAGGATGGTCTTAACCGTTGGTTTACGACCACTACAACCTGGGTTCGATTCCCGGATTGGGCACTTTTTTTCTGATTTAAAAAAAAATGCTCCAATGGCCCCCCGATTCGTGCGAAAGTTCAACCCCACCAGAGAGTACAAGTAACCAAACGGGGCTCTGGCACATTTATAAGTGCAAAGTCGAACTGCTTTTCACATGTGTAGACATGTGGTGCACTTACAGTAAAAGCAGTCGTCTACATCTACCCACCATGATTATCATGGCCTGTACCATGTGTACTAGGGATAAGGAAAAAAAAAAAAAGATTAGATTAGAAAGAGCTTTTTAAAGTTTCTTTTAAAATGTTCTCTCTCTCTCTTTTTTAGAAAAAGCTTTAGGTAACTATATTGTCAGATGGAAAATTTAGGAAATATGAACTTCAGAATGATACACCAATTTATTTATGATACAAAAAAACAAATTTATAAAATCCAAGATAAGCAATGAGGAATGTTTACAGAGTATTAAAATATAAATTTCAAAATTAATAATCTATACATAAAATATAATAAATACTTTGTTACATAGATCCTTCCCTGTTGGACCTGTGACCCACAGCTTGCAAATATTGTAGATACTAAAATGGATTTGACATGCTTTGTAGCAGCTGGAAAAAATTTAATTGTTATAATATAATCATGGTGTATAGATTAATTTTTCTTTAAAACAAGGTAATAAGACCAAATCCAAATAAATAAATAGTGTGTGACGTTTCGGTAACAACGCTGTTACCAAAATGTCACACACTATTGAATTATTTGGATTTGGTCTTATTACCTTGTTTTATAATCTACAATCCAAATTGTGCCTTATTAATTTTTCTTTAATTAAATAAAAAATTACTCTATGAAATGTAAAAAAAAAAAAGAGTTTTGAATAGGAATAATACTATATATGTCTAGCTTGCTATAGTTTTGTATGGCTAAAAAAAGAACAAGATAATTTACATGTATATAAATTAATAAATAAACGTTTCTTTTAACCAACGGTGAATGAATTTCTGATTCTGAATACCTGATAACACTTACAGCCTCTGCCAAGAAGAACCCCCTTAGTCTTGGAACTTTGTTCCTAACAGCTTCGCATCTTATGTGGTGTGAAGAGCAG
Source organism: Cordylochernes scorpioides (assembly GCA_030710605.1). Lineage (NCBI taxonomy): Eukaryota > Metazoa > Arthropoda > Arachnida > Pseudoscorpiones > Chernetidae > Cordylochernes > Cordylochernes scorpioides. The sequence continues at coordinate 41,934,151 of CP092884.1, forward strand.
CTTCGGCATCGTATCATTAATAGGTAAATCGTCTTCTTATAGGGAATTCTTGACTTTGACACGGCGGTGGAATCCTGGAACCATTCTTGGAAAATATAGAACATAGCACCCATGGCCTCAAGGTCTTCTCAGATATCTTCAGTTTGTCTTCCCTAATCTACCCAGCATCTCCACTAAATATCTATATAAAATAATACTTTCTATACAATATACCAGGTCTATTAGTATGAAACGTGAAAATTTTCAGTGAATTCAAAAGTTCACCAATTCCATACAACAAAAGATCTTTTATTCAAAGTAATTGCCCTTATTAGCTATACATTCGGACCACCTTTCAGGCAATTTTCGAATTCCTTGTCTGAAAAATTCTATTCCTTTTGAGTCGAACCAGTCAACAAGCCATTTTCGGAGTATGTCTGAGTTTGAAAATTCCTGGTTTTTTAGGGCGTGTCCTAAAGATGTGAAAAGGGGGTAGTCCGACGGCGCTAAGTCTGGTGAGTACAGCAGGTGGGGTAAGAGTTCCCAGCCCAAGTCTTTTACGGTGTTTTTGACCACCGTAGCGTTGTGAGCTGGAGCGTTATCATGCTGCAGTATCAGCTTGTGCTTTTCACGCCATTCCGGTCTTTTTTCATTCAACGCCTATCTCAAATTGTGCATTTGTTGTTTGTAGCGACTAGTATACCAGGTATTAACCGTTTCGCTAGGCTTCAGGAGCTCGAAATATACTACGCCGGTCTGGTCCCACCATATGCAAAGCATTGCCTTTTTTCCAAAGCGATTGGGCCTAGGCGTCTGTTTTGGAAATTGGCCGGGCAGGCCCCACAACTTTTGGCGCGTAGGATTGCTGAAGTGGATCCATTTCTCATCAGAAGTTACAATTCGGTGCAAAAATGACTTCTTTTCATGCCTGGCGAGCAGCCCTTCGCAGGTTACCAGATGCCGTTCTTGCTGCCTTGCACTCAACTCATGAGGGACCCATCTGGAAAGCTTTTGGGCCATTCCGAGGCTATTTAAATAGGGAAACAGCACCTTGAGACACCTGGAGCTGTTTCGAGAGTTTCTCCTGCGTTTGGGTACAGTCCTCATCCAACAAAGCTTGCAGTTCAGCGTCCTCGAACTTTTGGGGCGGTTTTCCACGTGGTTCATTATCAAGTTCGAAATCGCCACTTTGGAATTTTTTAAACCACCTGAAACACTGCGATTTGCTCAGAGCGTAGTCGCCGTAAACTTCCTCGAGCATTCGGTGGGCTTCGGTGGCACTTTTCTTCCAGTTGAAGGCGAACAACAAAACTTCCCGCAAATGGGCACTTTTTGGCTCGGAAATTGCCATTTTCCACGGGCTCCAGAAATTTTCCACGATTTGAATTTTTTAAAAACTGCACGCGTGATGATGACACATGAGTCAAAAAACAAAATGCCTTCAACAGCGCCACCGTCGGCTCAAATAAAGTTGCACAGCGCCCTCTGGCAGCCATTTTCACATTTCATACTAATAGACCTGGTATATAAATTAAGTTTAAATTGAATTTTTCTCAGTATAACTATCTTGTAGACATGTTTAGAATAAAGGGGCCTGATGCCTGTGGATTGAAAGTTGGCCCAGATTTTAATAAGAGTCATGTGTCTCTATAGTGTTGTGGAGTCTCTGTGTGTTTTTGTTAACCTAACCTTTCTTTTTTCTCTTTATGCAGTCCATCCATTTAACATTTGAGCATTTGCCACAGATTGCAGTCTTAACAAGGATGTTAAAAGAGGAGTGTCAACACTTAAGAGGATATACTTTGCATGTATTTTTAATAATTAGCGGAACTTTTGATTTAATTTGATATTTAAAATGGGAGTTGCAACCACCTTTATTATGTGTTCCATACTTTCTTTTCTCGTGTTTGTCTGCATTTCAAAGAAGTTTTCTGAATAACATTTTCTTCTATTTGATAGAAGCTCGGAGCCATTTGGTGTTACTAGACTTTTTTCTTTTCTGTGAAATATAATCTCTTCTTTAAAAATCTTACAACATTTCTTTTTTTAAACAGTTTGGGTATAATTCGATAAAATAATCCCTTGAATCAATATAAAATAAAAACATAAAGCCTCCAGGGAAAAGATTCTTTCAAAAATATTTTTATTTAAAAATATCTCGAACTTTCGGGCAAGTAAGCCCTTCTACGGGAGAAACTATTTTACATACTTAATACGCCAATAAAATAAGATTTAAACTTAAATAAAGTCCATTCACTGTTTACATTTGTTTTAAGGCATAATCAACGCGGGCTTCTGTTGTGCGTGCTTCACTTGGGAGTTATGGGGTGGGCTCAGGGAATATAATGTTATAAACTTCCAGATTATCTATTCTTCTGTTAATGCTATTGTGTTTTCTGGATATGATGGATTCTATGATAAGTCTTTGTAGTCTATTGGGGATGTTAGAGTAATGGGTCTTTGGTTCTGATAGGAAAAAGGAAGTTTACTTGCCCGAAAGCTCTAGATATCTATATATATAAAAATCAATGTTTGTATAAAATTTTACACAAATTGCCAGTAAATTTATTTGTGTAAAATTTTAACGATAGATGGCAATAAAATTTAATTTACCAATGTTTGTATGTTTGTTTGTTTGTATGTCTGGTATACAAATTCGCAGTAGTTCACTAATTCAAACCAAAATTTCCATACTTAGGTAAAAAAATACGGGGAAGACGATAGGCTATTTTAAAAATATATAAATCAAATATTAAAACTATATATTCAAATTATTTTACTTAGCTCACGAACAGCGCCCTCTATCAAAGATTAGATTAAATTATGCTGATGCAAACAAATAGATAATGCTAATAACAAACAATTATAAAAAAAAAATCTTATCTAAATATATATCACTCGGGTAGATATGCACACGGGTCAATTCCGGGGCGAAGCCCGGGTCACCCGTCTAGTTTTTAAATAAAAATATTTTTAAAAGAATCTTTTCCCTGGAGGCTTTATGTTTTTATTTTAATTAAGATTGGGTATAATTCAATAAAATATTCCTGTGTATCAATATTAAGTAAAACTATCTAGTAAATATCTTTTCCCTGGAGATTTGATTTTTTACTCAAGTTTGGGTCCTCTTACCGGAGAGTTGCTAAAATAGTAAAAATGGTAATTTTGATAATGAAAACTGTCCTTTGTGGAGAGGTGTCCGCTAACGGGGTGTTTGCTAAAGGGAGGTTCTACTGTATAGTCTTCTAAATGAAGTAAACAATTTTAAAAGATGGAAGTCTGCAGGATATGTATCCTTAGGTAGTAAAAATGATGATTTTTGGGGATTTAAACTGTCCTTTGTAGAGAGGTGTCCCCTAGCAGGAGTGTCCTCTCATAGAGTATAAACATTAGGTAATAAGACCAAATCCAAATGAATAGTGTGTGATGTTTCAGTGTAACAGCCTTGTTACTATCAATATTTTCACCCCTGATATTTGCTGCTGCCATCTTTCAACTCTGTTCTTCACTAAACACAAGGTAATAAGACCAAATCCAAATAAATAGTGTGTGATGTTTCGGTATTGTTACCATCTTCAGACAAAAGTACTGAATGATTGGTCTTATTACCTTGTGTTTATAATCTAAAATCCAAATTGTGCCTTTACATTGTTCTTCACTAAGTTGAGAGTCACTATAAGAGACTGTGGAAAGACTACTTTCCTCTTTGGAACTTGGACAATGATCAAAGAGAGCTGGAGAGGAATCCTTGTAGAATCCTAAAGGACAGATAGGAAGATAAATAAAGGAGATGACTTGATAAAGCACAATTTGGATTATAGATTATAAAACAAGATAATAAGACCAAATCCAAATAAATAAATAGTGTGTGATGTTTTGGTAACAGCGTTGTTACCATCTTCATTCAGTACTTTTGTCTGAAGATGGTAATAATGCTGTTACCGAAACATCACACACTATTTATTTATTTGGATTTGGTCTTATTACCTTGTTTTGAAGAGATGACTTATTGGATATTACAGTAGAACCTCCCTGTAAAGGACAACACCTAAATGCAGAGCCAAAGTGTTCTTTAGGGAGAAGTGTCCTCTTACCGGAGAGTTGCTAAATAGTAAAAATGGTAATTTTGACAATGAAAACTATCCCTTGTAGAGAGGTGTCCGTTAAAGGGAAGTTCTACTGTATAGTCTTCTTCTTTCTTATCTCCACTCAATCATATTAGGGTGTCAGGCTTGTAAAGCTTGAGATTTGACAACCATCATGATTGGGTGAAGTAGAATGCGTCTGCCTTTGTCATTAAGACTGGGAGCACTACTCAATGGCAGGCCGACTTAGCTCCAAAAGAAATGGCCGCCTCTGACATGAGGAACAGACGCCATGTGCAGCCGCTCCTAACATGGAGTACAAACACTGCTCATCCTGTATCCCTGGATTAGGAGCCCTTACAGGGTACTATCAGCCGAGCCAGTTGAGCCCAGGTTTTTTAGTGAGATTGTTACTGCTCCCCCTCCTCCTTTTTCATCCAGGCTTGGGACCGGCAAAGGCGGAGTATTAGTATAGTCTTCTAAATTAAGTAAACAAATTTAAATGATGGAAGTCTGCAGGATATATATCCCTAGGTAGTAAAAATGATTAATTTTGGGGATTTAAACTGTCCTTTGTAGAGAGGTGTCCCCTAGCAGGAGTGTCCTCTCATAGAGTATAAACATTAGGTAATAAGACCAAATCCAAATAAATAGTGTGTGATGGTTCAGTGTAACAGCCTTGTTATCATCATCAGATAAAAATACTGATTAAGAAAAATATATATCACAACATGCTTTTAAATAGTTTGTATTGTTATCAAGTGAGTGTTATCTCGTGAGTTTCACAATTAGGATGAAGAGCTTGTGAAAACTTTCCAGTTTTACAAATTGAAAAAAAGCAACACACACACTTATTTTGTATAAGTAGTTTTATATATATATATATATAATAGTGTCATCAGGGTAGCCTTTCTGGTGTTGTGGGCACTTTTAAGGAAGCATATAGGCTTCAATTCGGTTGGAGACAAGAAGAAGTCTGGCAAGAAGATACAGAAGTTCTGCCACAACTATTTTGATAAGGCCAGACATCCAGGATGCAGCAAGCTTTCCGAGCTTTGTAAGTGAGGCAGTGATCGTATCCGAAATATTGGTGAATAAATCATTTTCCTTGGCAATTTTTTATCGCTATAAAAAATAAATGTATCTATCCAGGGATCCTCACAACCTAGTTACTTCTTTTTATCTCTCTAAGGGATAAGAAACAGTTGATAAGCTTCTTGAAGTCTCATAGCCTCAGGTCAGTTAGTCTCTAACTACAACACATATAACTGCTAGGATAAGTAACATATTTGGCCTAGATTTTAAAACCTTTTTTTTTTTATTGTCATTCATCAATAATATATCATACAAGTTTAAGAAATTTAGGATCAACCTTGCAATCTACTTCCCCCAGGCTCAATTGCATCCAACAATTTCCCCCTACTTTTAACAGACATATAAATTGCTTCTTTACTTTTTAGCAAGCACTAAAATTTTACTCTACTTTTCAAAAGATTCAAATATTTTCGTTTAATTTTTAATAGACCCAAAGATTTCACCCTACCCTTTAACAGATCCAAAGATTTCACCCTACTCTTCAACAGACCCAAAAATTTCCCCACAGCGGAGTTAATCTGAAATATATGCAATGGAGGAAACTATAATATTGTTGCATCATGATTAATCCGTGTATTTTTAAATTATTTATAATATTATTTTTTATATATTTAAAATTTAAATTATATATTTATTTATTTTTATAAAACATATTATTATTATGAAATATTATGTACTATAAAACATTTGTATTTTGATACACTGAATACACCATTTGCTTTAAACTTTGATGTGATAAATAAAGAGATATTCTAGGTGTTACCTAAATATATAGTTGTCTTATTATTGACTGGTTTAACCTTGTAGGATGGTTGAGACACGTTCTGGAAAGATGCAAGATGCATCTGAGGAGAGAATCAAGACTGAATAATCTGTCAAACCGCAGCCTGGTGCAACAATATAAACTATATATATTCAGTAGAGGAGACTCACCCAACATTGAAGAGTCCTCCTCCAGGGAACTCTTCATTATCTCACTTCAAGGTTCAGGAAAAACTTGTACTTGGATGTCTTTAGATAGATGGACACCTTTGTTGACACAATGGAGTTGGTGTTGTCATCCATTCCTTGTCTGAAAAGCCAGCTCTGTAGATCGGGTGGCCAGCCACTGTTTGATGTTGAAAACCTCATAGATTAAATAGTTGTATTAATATGGTGCATTAATGTGTACTAAGTGCAATTCTCAGCCTGCAACCCCAAGACATTAACTGTATTGACTCATCCATTGATGAGCTCTACTCTTCCCCGGCAGACACCATCAAAAATATCAAGCTTTATGTGGAGATAAGAAAGAAGAAGAAGAATATATGGTGCATTACAGATGATCAATTTGAACTATATATGAATGGTGCAGGAATAAATAAAATTTACTCAATTTTTCTAATACAAATTTCATTTATCTGGGGAATACCTAGGTTTTATAAATGAATAAAACAAAGCATCAAGGGCTGCGTATCTTTATTAGAACAAATATATACGAGCTTTCGGGCACATACGCCCTTCTACAGGAATTAACACAAATAATAAAACAAATTCATTCACAGTATAAGATATCACATGTCTGATGGGATACCTTGCAAGTTGATATGCACGTGTATCGTGGATATGCACGTTAAATTTATATATAAATCTTATTTTAAACTAGTTGGATTATTGTTTCATTAATTCCTGTAGAAGGGCGTATGTGCCCGAAAGCTCGTATATATTTGTTCTAATAAAGATACGCAGCCCTTGATGCTTTGTTTTATTCATTTATAAATCGTACAGGGCTTTTTCAATTGATACCTAGGTTTTAGTATAATGATGGTGGGTAGGGATTTAACATTGCTTTTACACCACATGTCTACACATGTGGAAAGTGATGTAACATTTGCTCCTAGAACCCTGTTTTTGGCTACTTGAACTCACTAGTAGGGTTGGACTTTAAAAGTTAAGTCCATTGAGTCAATTTTATTTGTAGGATGATTAGGTGTTGAATGATTTGTATTATAGATTAGAAACACAAGGTAATTAGATCAAATAAACAGCGTTGTTACCGAAACATCACACTATTTGTATTTGGTCTTTGTGTTTTAATTTGTAGAAGAAAAAAAAATTATTCAATTGATGATTACATTGTACAAGTTGATTACATTGTCTCATCACTTTAACAAATTCATTGTTAAATCTCTTCTTCTTCAATAATATAATCTATATGATTGACTGTATTGACTCATTCATTGATGAGCTCTACTCTTCCCCGGCAGACACCATCAACAAGCTTTACAAGCTTGATACCTTAATATGATTGAGTGGAGATAAGAAAGAAGAAGAAGAAGATTGTTAAATCTATTTATACACACTCCTGCTTCACAAATCAGTGTTTTTTTTTTCTAAGCTGATGATTGGGGGGGGGGGTAAGAAAAGGAAGTGTTAAATAAAACAAGGTAATAAGACCAAATCCAAATAAATAAATAGTGTGTGACGTTTCGGTAACAGCGCTGTTACCATCTTCAGACAAAAGTACTGAATGAGAAAATTTTACCATAGCATGTTTCAAATAGTTACTATAGTAATGCTGTTACCCAAACATCACACATTATTTCTCATTCAGTACTTTTGTCTGAAGATGGTAACAACGCTGTTACCGAAACGTCACACACTATTTATTTATTTGGATTTGGTCTTATTACCTTGTTTTATAATATATAATCCAAATTGTGCCTTATTGAAATGTTAAATAAAAATTGTAATTGAATCCAGAGGAACCTTGGTTTATAATAGCTACTTGGAGTAGAACCTCTTTCTGTATAGGACAACACCTAGTTGCATAGCAAAAGTGTCCTTTAGAGAGAGGTGTCATCTTACCAGAAAGTTACTAATTAGTAAAAAATGGTCATTTTGGTGATGAAGACTGTCTTTTGTAGAGAAATGTCCTTTACTGATGATTCTACTGTATCACAAAAAAAAAATCATATTTCAAAGGTCTTAAGTATTTTTTTAACTGTGGTTCCCAAAAAAAAAAAAAACATGGTTACATCAACACAAGGGAATAAGACCAAATCCAAATAAATAAATAGCGTGTGAGGTTTCGGTAACAGCATTGTTACCATCTTCAGACAAAAGTACTGAAAATAATAACAACGCTTTTACCGAAATGTCACACACTATTTATTTATTTGGATTTAATCTTATTACTTTGTGTATATATAATCTATAATCCAAATTGTGCCTTATCATGGTTACAACAACATAAAATCTTTGTCAAAATGGTGTTATTATAGTAAGGTTTAACTTTTTAGTGCTTTATCAAGTCAAAAGTAAATGTAGAGGGGGAGGGATAAAAATTCATCACTGGTCATCCACTCAATCCAATGTTAAAATGCTTTTAATCTGATTTGAAGAAAGTGTTGTTTTTTTTCTATTGAGACTATATATATAAATGTTGCTTTCCTTAAAACAAACCTAGAAAAATGAGAGAACCATGTGTTATAAAATACTGTAGAACCTTCCTGTAAAAGACAACACCTAATTTCAGAGCTAAAGTGTCCTTTTAGTGAGAGGTTTCCTCTTACTCTAAAATTTCTGAATAGTGATAAAGCACAATTTGGATTATAGATTATAATACAAGAAAATAAGACCTAATCCAAATAATTTATTAGTGTGTGACGTTTCAGCAACAGAATTGTCACCATCATCAGACAAAAGAATAAATGAGAAAAAATATCACAGCAAGTTATTAAATAGTACTGTTATTAAGTGTTTAAACAACAAATTTAAGAACTTGCTGTGATATTTTTTCTCATTTATTCTTTAGTCTGATGATGGTGACAATAATGTTGCCCAAACATCACACACTAATAAATTATGTATTTGGATTAGGTCTTATTTTCTTTAATTTCTGAATAGTATAAATGTTAATTTTGCAAATGAAAACTATCTTTTGTAGAGAGGTTGTCTTCTCATGGAGGTTCTACTGTATAGATTGATATTCAAGATGCTATCACTCTCCATAGACACAGTGTTGTTTGCTGTGAAAGTACGTGGTCACCCATCCTCAGGCTGTTGCCAGGGAGGATAGTGTGATGTAGACTTGCCAACCTTGAATGACTCTGCAGTCTGGCTGATGCTTTGAATTGTCTTATTCCTTGTTTGTGTTTCAAGTGTTTTTCTTGACTATAGAGGTTGCCTGGCAGCATTAATTGTTATTGAGGGGGACCAAATCTGACTGCCATCTCTCCTATAAGACCTAAGGCTGGATGCCCCCTGGGTAACCAACCAACAGCAGCAGTACCATGTAGCTATATTTTTTCTGAATCAACTTCAAACCAGCAAATGATATTCAGAAGATTATTCTTTGTGTCATTACACAATGTATGAAGACTATTTACATGTATCTTGTCAGTGTAAAAGGTCTTCATCTTCTTCTTTCTTATCTCCATTCAATCATATTAGGGTATTAAGTTGTGACTCTTGATGGTATCTGTTTGACAACCATCATGACTGGGTGAAGTAGAATGTGTCTGCCTTTGTCATTAAGACTGGGAGCACTACTCAGTGGCAGGCCGACTTAGCTCCAAAAGAAATGGCCGCCTCTGACATGAGGAACAGACATCATGTGCAGCCACTCCTAACATGGAGTACAAACGCTGCTCATCCTGTATCCCTGGATTAGGAGCCCTTACAGGGTACTATCAGCCGGGCCAGCTGAGCCCAGGTTTTTTAGTGAGCTTGTTACTGCTCCCCCTCCTCCTTTTTCATCCGGACTTGGGACCGGCAAAGGTTTCCATGACATTGTGTAATGACACAAAGGATAAAAACTTCTGAATATCATTTGTTAGTTGGAAGTAGATTCAGAGAACAAACACAGCCGCCACATCTGTTTATTTAACTCCCGACGTTTCAATGACTTGCTCTCCTCTTTGGGCACTTTTTTTCTATTTAAAAAATTCTCCAATGGCCCCCTGTTTCTTCAAGTCAAGTTCAACTCCACCAGTAAGTGAGAGTAACCAAACGGGGGCTCTGGCACATTTGTAATTGCAAAAGTCGAACATCTTATAACCTGTTTAGACATGTGTTACACTTTCAGTAAAAGCAGTTGCCAACCTCAACCCACCATGATTATCATGACCTGTACTTAGGGATAATAAAAACATTACTGTCATGGAGTATCTTGTTCGAGCCCCATCTAAACCCTTACTAAGACTATAAGTCTTTTAATTTAATTTCAAAGAAATTAGTGTAATATCACAAAAAAAAAGTAAAAAAGTATATACAGTATAACCTCGTTAATTCGACACATGCAAATTCGACACTCTACCTTAATTCGACCATATTCTGATGTCCCGACCTCCGGCCTATCAAATAACAAACCGTAATTCGACAGTATCGATAATACGACAGTTCCGATAGTTCGACCATTTAAAAATTCGAATTTCGACAGTTGAATGTTTTTTTTTACATACAACTTTACCGCTAAACGGTATTACGGCGGCGACGATCGGCATTGGCGGGCGCCGATAGGATCGCGCCTGCGCACTTTTGGTTTCTGTTAGTTTAAGTTTCACTTTGCAGTGCCGTTGCGCAATGTCGCGAGTGTTATTGTTTTGTTTGTTTTTTTACACAGAAATTTAGGCTTTTTGCGATAATTAATAATATTATTTTCTTTTTAATTTTTAGCATTGAAATATTTTAGTGTTATTTTAAAATTTACAAATAATTTCTTTTTAAATAAATAAATCTTCATAAAATGTAGCCATAATTATTATGATAACATTTTATTTCAATATTCCATTTCCATGTTATTATAAAAGATTTAACCCGGCATTGCGCGCGCCAGGTGAAAATTACCCATGGCAACATTTGAATGGAGAATTAACCAATAAATAATCGGTTGGTGGAGATGTGGTTTCGTTTAGCTTCCTGACTCATCAATTATTATAAAGTTTTGGTTTCACATTTTGACAGCTCCCACTGAAATTCCATCTATTGTCACTGTCGGGTAAAAAATACCCGGCGCGCGCACTCACGTAATTTTTTTGTTGCATTTTTTTTATGACATTTTTTAAAGTGAGATAAATAATTCGAATTAATAATTTAAAAAATAACTATAATAGGTTGATATATTTATCAGCCTATAATTATATATAAAATGGAGGGAAGAAGGTCATATTTATTAGATCAAGAAGATATTATTGTAGAAGGTGATATTGAAGAAGATCATCTAAATGAACATTTTTATGGAAGTGACACTGGAATATATTCAGATATAGGAATTTTGTGGAATAAGGGAATTATCCCACAAACACATTTTTATATAGGGAGAGCCTCGAAAATCAAATGGTTCAAAAATTGTCCTTCACAAACAGTAAAGCTGAGAACGCCTAATGTCATTACACATTTACTAGGCTTGAAAGGTGAAGAAGCAAAAAATTAAAATACACCTTTAGAAGCTCTTTTGAAGAAAATTCTTGAAGTGTTTGGCCCTTGAACTCATCAAAGAGCAACTAAATCAAAGAAAAATCATTTCTTCACTGCCTAAAAGACTATTAAAAATTTCCTTTTTTTACAGATAAGTTAATTCAAATCATAAATGTATACTCTAAATATTTATTTCAATTATTTTTTAGAAGGCACTTCAAGCCATAAAGAAGGTCAGGAACCGCAAGATAAAGCTTCCTACCAGATGTAGTGTGTCCCTCCAGTAAGGACAGGAAGACCTCGACTTTGTGCCATAAATGTGCAAAACCAATTTATAAAGGACATACAATTACAGTTTGCAATGATTTGTCTAAAATATCCTCATGGAATTTTATATATTTAATATTGAAAAGGAGCAATAGTTTCATATTTTATATGCCATTACCAATTTTGAGGATAATTCAAGAATAGTTTTTAAAATGTTTAATCTGTGTAAAAAATATAAATATTTTATTAATAATTGCCTTTTTTGAAAATTAAAATGTTATTACTTTGAAATAGAAAAGGTTTTGTTTTTCCTCAGTTAATATTTATATTCAAAATATGTAATTTTAATATCGGGTAAATTTCACCCAGCGCGCGCAAGTACGTTACATTTTTAGCGCGCGCGCTCGAGGGTTAAACACAAAATCAATAACACCTGCAGCAGCAGTGGATGCCTTTAATACAATAAAAGCTCTTTGTTATTTAAAACACATTCCAGAGGAAGAAAGACATGCATGTTTTTTTTAAATAGACCCTTTGGAATATATTTTGAATAGGATTTTAGTGAAAAAGCAGACATCTATAAAGGAATTTTTAAAAAGATATTCATGATTATTTTTAAATTTTCTTTTTATTTCCATATTTATTTCCTTTCAACTGCTATATTCTTCAATTAGAATAAATTTTATTTGTAATTATCTGTTTCAAAAATATGTATTATTGCCATTTTGTCCCTGATACTAAAAGTTAATCATCAAAATAAAAAAATAAATACAAAAGTACACATACAATAGTTTCAATTAATATCATTAATTTATATTACAAAGCAATTTTTTTTAATATTATTTTCGTGATTAGCTAATCATCTAACCTTAATTCAACACTTCCTTTAATTCAACCGAAAGGTCTGATCCCTTGGGGTGTTGAATTAAAGAGGTTCGACTGTAACTTGAAACCAATAAATGTCGAACAATTGATTATTTACATCTATGGTACAAAAAAATATAAGGTAATAAGACCAAATAAATAAATTTTGTGACATTTTTGCAACAGCATTGTTACCATCATCAGACAAAAGTACTAAATGGTAACAATGCTGTAACAGAAATGTCACACACTATTTATTTGGATTCAGTCTTATTTTACCTTGGGTTTCTGATCTATAATCCAAATTGTATCTAATCATTGGTCAAAATGAAAAAAAAATTTCAAACAGGAATGCTGGCTAAAAGTAGATAAAATTAATTTTATTTCATTGTGTCTTGTAGGTTTTTTAAAAGGTCTAGCTTATTGAGATGAAGTAATAATATGTCATATATCTACTTATATATTTGCCTTATTCTGTCTGTTTGTCTGAAGCTCACGGATAGAATGCGCGCCCATTGGCTGCCAGCGAACACGTGGCCTCCCTGCCCCCCTCTAGACAACCCTGTTATCAGCTGTGCGATACATACACCTGTCTATAGCGGCCACTCTAGACAACCCTGTTATCAGCTGAGTGATACATCCACCTGTCTATACAGACCACCCTGTCATAGCGGTCACCCTAGGCAACCCTGTTATCAGCTGTGTGATACATCCACCTGTCTATACAGACCACCCTGTCATAGCGGTCACCTTAGGCAACCCTGTTATCAGCTGTGTGACACATCCACCTGTCTATACAGACCACCCTGTCATAGCGGTCACCCTAGGCAACCCTGTTATCAGCTGTGTGATACATCCACCTGTCTATACAGACCACCCTGTCATAGCGGTCACCCTAGGCAACCCTGTTATCAGCTGTGTGATACATCCACCTGTTTATACAGACCACCCTGTCATAGCGGTCACCCTAGGCAACCCTGTTATCAGCTGTGTGATACATCCACCTGTCTATACAGACCACCCTGTCATAGCGGTCACCCTAGGCAACCCTGTTATCAGCTGTGTGATACATCCACCTGTCTATACAGACCACCCTGTCATAGCGGTCACCCTAGGCAACCCTGTTATCAGCTGAGTGATACATCCACCTGTCTATACAGACCACCCTGTCATAGCGGTCACCCTAGGCAACCCTGATATCAGCTGTGTGATACATCCACCTGTCTATACAGACCACCCTGTCATAGCGGTCACCCTAGGCAACCCTGTTATCAGCTGTGTGATACATCCACCTGTCTATACAGACCACCCTGTCATAGCGGTCACCCTAGGCAACCCTGTTATCAGCTGAGTGATACATCCACCTGTCTATACAGACCACCCTGTCATAGCGGTCACCCTAGGCAACCCTGTTATCAGCTGTGTGATACATCCACCTGTCTATACAGACCACCCTGTCATAGCGGTCACCCTAGGCAACCCTGTTATCAGCTGAGTGATACAACAACCTGTCTATACAGACCACCCTGTCATAGCGGTCACCCTAGGCAACCCTGTTATCTGCTGTGTGATACATCCACCTGTCTATACAGACCACCCTGTCCTAGCGGTCACCCTAGGCAACCCTGTTATCAGCTGAGTGATACATCCACCTGTCTATACAGACCACCCTGTCTATAGCGGCCACTCTAGACAACCCTGTTATCGGCTGTGTGATACATACACCTGTCGATACAGACCACCCTGTCTATAGCGGCCACTCTAGACAACCCTGTTATCGGCTGTGTGATACATACACCTGTCTATACAGACCACCCTGACTATAGCGACCACTCTAGACAACCCTGTTATCAGCTGCCTGTCTATACAGACCACCCTGTCTATAGCGGTCACCTTAGGCAACCCTGTTATCAGCTGTGTGATACATCCACCTGTCTATACAGACCACCCTGTCATAGCGGTCACCCTAGGCAACCCTGTTATCAGCTGAGTGATACATCCACCTGTCTATACAGACCACCCTGTCATAGCGGCCACCCTAGGCAACCCTGTTATCAGCTGTGTGATACATCCACCTGTCTATACAGACCACCCTGTCATAGCGGTCACCCTAGGCAACCCTGTTATCAGCTGAGTGATACATCCACCTGTCTATACAGACCACCCTGTCATAGCGGTCACCCTAGGCAACCCTGTTATCAGCAGAGTGATACATCCACCTGTCTATAGCGGCCACTCTAGACACCCCTGTTATCATCAGTGTGATAAATTCACCTGTCTATACAGACCACCCTATCTATAGCGGTCACTCTAGGCAACCCTGTTAACAGCAGTGTGATACATACACCTGTCTATACAGACCACCCTGACTATAGCGACCACTCTTTATGAAAATCCACAATTCTAATATTATATATTCAAGACACACACAGTTTGGGGCGGGAAGTTTCACAAGAGAGACATCCACGGCGCCAATTTATAATTGTAACGAATAGTATTTTAATTAAAACATTTCTAAAATATATACGCACTCGGGTGAACCCCGGGCGTTGCCTGGGCCTTACGTCTAGTGAAACAACACTTAAAGTTTCACCGCATAAGTTTCTTTTCTGTGAAAAATCAATATTTATTTCAAAGAGAAATATTTACTATTTCTAACTTTTTTTGGATGAAGTATGAAAGGGTGAAAATATGAAGAGTAATGGCGAACGGAATTCCCCCCCCTGGACACTTTTATTTTTTCATTCGCCATTACTCTTCATATTTTCACCCTTTCATACTTCATCCAAAAAAAGTTAGAAATAGTAAATATTTCTCTTTGAAATAAATATTGATTTTTCACAGAAAAGAAACTTATGCGGTGAAACTTTAAGTGTTGTTTTATAATCATACGCCGCAGTCCTTTATACGTCATATATATACGTATATAGCAATTGAAAACAAAGATGCAAATGTGAAAAAATAGTACAAATGTGATATTGTACTGGGATAAGGTGCATAAATTATAAAAAAAGGCATCTCCTTATTGTGCAACTGAAAGTTGCTGATGGCTTGCGCCATCTATTGGAATAAATATCAACTATTCTCGTTGATATATGCACTCAAAAAAAAAAACTCAACACTCAATTTATGCACCTTATCCCAGTACAATATCATATTTGTATTATTTTTTTTACATTGTGTCGTGGTCTCACGCAATTCTGGCCTTTACTACCTGTTTCATGATTTTTCAAGATGCCTGAAGGACCAGTTTTTTTGGTCATTGAGGTACAGCTTGCACCACGCTGATGAGGGCCAACAGCCCGAAACGCGTCCATTGTTAGCTTTTCTTGATTAATCAAGAATGGGTATTTGGCCAATTCTGGAATAATTAAAATAATCAATGAATAGTTGATATTTATTCTGATAGATGGCGCAAGCCATCAGAAACTTTCAGTTGCACGATAAGGCACAATATGCCTTATTTATTAAAGATGCAAATGTTTCTTCCACACATTAATCAAATTTCTACTGTCCTTACTGTAATGAAAAATTATTGGGGAGGGCTTGGCTCATCAGTGGTGAATTCTCCAAGCGGTTTCGCCAATTTAATCTACCAGACCACTTCTTTAGAGCTCTAATTCTATATTGGATCATTCTGCTTATACAGTAAAACCCCTCTATAGTGAACCCCAATGGGACAGAGCTTTTGGTTCACTATAGCCACGGTTCACTATAGCCACGGTTTGGCTATTTTTTTTTTTTACTTTTCAAAAATTTTAGACCGTATAATTATAAAACAGCCATACACACAAGAAGAGGCTGCCTCTTAATAGTGGTCACTTTATTTTAATTCCCTTAATTGACTAATTTCCTTATATTAATACTGAATAATAATAGAAATCATTAGATAATAGGTTCTTCTTATGATTAACATACATGTACCTCTATGTCTAAGTTAAAAATCAAGACAAATCCTAGGCAAAGTTTTATTAAATATATATTCAAAGATCTGAAATGATTTTAAAACATCATTATCACATATTATATAATACAATTTTTACTTGAAAAAAATGGCTCTAATACCTTGTTGTTTCAAAGCATTCTTCCAAGCATTGCACCATTCAAATAGAGTTAGTGTTTTTCTTCCATTTCATGTTTCCCCATATTCTTCTAGGTCTAGATTTCGTTTTTTTTTAACCTGCCATGCAAAACATTGCTGACTTTAAAATCACCATAGTTAATGGCATAAAAATAATTTTTGTTTCATCACGGGACCGTTTATTTGGACTTTTTTTTTTTTTTTTTTTTAAGTTCTAAAACGTACGATCGCGATCGCGGCAAAAGTTGAAGTTGATTCCTCTTTGTAACAATTTTTAATAACTTTATATTTTATCTTTTATAATAGAAAAGTTATATTCTCTTATTTTAATATGTTCTTAACATTTTGCCTATGTTGTTTCACTTTGAAAAGTTCTGTAAATGGCCTTTTTTTTTTTTTTATGAAATAATGCTTTTGTTTTTAAAATGCCTTTGTTTTCTTCATTTTGGAAGCCATTTGCATTTTTTATATTTCAAATTTAATGGATGCAAAGATATTCTAATTAATAAAAAGTATAATGTGTAAAAATTTATACAACATACAGCAAAAATAAAGTGCAAAAATCAAACAAACAATGCCGCTAAATTTATTGTTTTGAAATCGCGATCCGCGAGCTTTAAACATGCTCAAAATTTTGTTTTTTATATTTTTTTAAATTACAATTCTAAGTTCGTTATAAGCATAGTATTTTTAATAGATTTTATAATTTTGGGACCCGAAATTGGTTCGTTATAGGGGTAGTTCGTTATTCTAAAAATCGCAAAGTTCGTTATAACGATGGTATTTTCAATGGAATGGAATTGGGAATCGGCGTGGGTTCGTTATAAGGGAAGGTTCGTTATATCCAGGGTTCGTTATAGCGGGGTTTTACTGTATATGCTACACTGAAGGGTGGAATCTCAGAAATGGTATTTAAGCAAACTATGGACATTTAAGCTTTTAGAACAAAAGAATTACATATAATATATTTGCAGCAAGTAATGTTTTTTTTTTTTTATTTAATTATTTAATATTATATTTAAAATAATTCATTTTTATTCTTTTGTCTGATGATGGTGACAATGCTGTTGCCGAAACGTCACACACTAATAAATTATTTGGATGAGGTGTTATTTTCTTTTATTATAATCTATAATCCAAATTGTGCTTTATCATTGATATAAAACAATAATGCGCCACTGTATAATGAAAACATTTAAGACGCGATTGTTTCTTTCACACAAAAATCAAATTTCTACTGTCCTTACTGCGATGAAAAAATATTGGGAGGGCTTGGCTAATCAGTGGTGAACCCTCCCAGTGGTTTCACCAATTTAATCTACCAGACCGCCTCTTTAGAGTTCTAATTCTGTATTGTATTCTTATATATTCTACACTGAAGGGTGGAATCTCAGAAATGGTATTCAACCAAACTTAGGACAGTAGAATTACATATAAATATTTGCATCGAGCAATGCTCTCCCGCAAACAATAGGACAAGGCCAGTTAGGCATAAATTAATATAAAGTAATAACGCACCATCTATATATAGCAAATGTAAACATTAAGACTTGAATGTGAACAACAGTCTTTGATTTCCAGACTTAAGTCTGGTCATCTACAGACAATGACTTTCCAGAATGGTTGCAATTTTTTCCCACTCTGTACTAAGTGCAATTCTCAGCCTGCAACCCCAAGACATATTATTGACTGTATTGACTCATCCATTGATGAGCTCTACTCTTCCCCGGCAGACACCATCAAAATTCTCAAGCTTTACAAGCTTGATACCTTAGTGTGATTGAGTGGAGATAAGAAAGAAGAAGAGACACGAATGTTTCTTTCATACTAAAAGAAAATAAGACCTAATCCAAATAATTTATTAGTGTGTGATGTTTCGGCAACAGCAATGTCACCATCATCAAACAATATACATCAGACAATATAATCCAAATTGTGCTTTATCATTTCTTTCATACATAAATCATATTTCTAGCCTATGTTGTACCAAAGCTAAGAGGTTTATTGTGTGCCAGAGGGTCTCACTAAAGTGGAGAAGATCATCCTGAAGAAGTGCTACTATCTGGAAGACGGGGCACTTTCCTATCTCGGCCACTGCAAGGCTTCTCTGAAGGACCTGGAAGTTGTTTCCTGCGGGAATATATCAGACCAGGGCGTCAAGAGTCTCAACATTCTTGAGTAAGTCCTCGAAGAACATTCTATGGATCAAGATTGACACCGGATGTGTGTGTGTGATCCAGGAACCTAAAGTCCCTCTACCTCTTTGATCTTCCAACAGTCCGGGACAGAGAGGACTGCCTCAAATTTCTGGAGGCTAGCCTTCCCAAGTGCCAAGTCAAATTCCCACCTTCGGAACCCTCCAAATAAATCTCCATTTGTCTTCTTTTTTTCTTCTTCTTCCCTGAATATTCTTTGATGCCTCCATCCCTGATTTCCATGGCAGCTTCAAGGCTGGTGTTTAGGTGCCTCCAAGCCAGGTCGCTAAGCTTCTCTTCACCCTTCCGTAATGTGGAATTCACCTCTAAAAGGTACCCTGATGTCCGCAGAGGTTCCTATGCCTCCCTGACTCAAACAGATGTTGACCACTTCAAGCAGATCCTGGGTGATAACAGAGCCATTACTGATGCCTCTGAATTGGAAGGTCCTAACACAGACTGGCTGAAATCATGCCGTGGTAAAAGTTCCCTCCTGCTACGGCCGAAGACTACAGAGGAAGTCTCCAAGATCCTGGCCTATTGCAATGAGAAACACCTGGCTGTGTGTCCCCAGGGTGGTAACACAGGCCTTGTCGGAGGGAGTGTGCCGGTCTTTGATGAAATCATCCTCTCCATGTCCCTCATGAACCAAATCATCTCCTTTGACGATGTTACAGGAATTCTGCAATGCGAGGCTGGATGCATCCTGGAGAACTTGGAGCACTATGCTTCTGAAAGGAAACACGTGGTGCCTATTGACCTGGGGGCGAAAGGAAGTTGCCATATTGGAGGCAACGTGTCGACAAATGCTGGTGGCATCAGGCTCTTCCGCTATGGTTCTCTGCTAGGCAATGTCCTTGGTCTGGAGGTTGTTCTTCCATCTGGAAAAATTCTAGATATGATGAGTCCTCTGAGAAAAGATAACACAGGTTACCATCTTAAACATCTCTTCATAGGCTGCGAAGGTACTCTCGGAGTGATCACCAAAGTTGCCTTGCTGTGTCCCACTAAGCCGAATTCCACCACCGTAGCTCTCTTGGGTTGCAAATCCTTCCAGCTTCTTCTGCAAACCTTCAAGGTGAGCAAGGAGCTGCTGGCGGAGAACCTGCTATCCTTTGAGATGATGGATGCGGCCTCAATGGATGCTGTGGAAAAGAACATGAAGATGACCAACCCCATCTCCCCACAACCCTTCTACATCGTGATGGAGGTGAGCGGCCATTCCACAGCCCACACGGAGGAAAGGATGATGACCTGCGTCGAAGCCCTCATGGAACAGCAGCTAGTAGAAGATGGCACCTTCACCAGCGATCTCTCCAAGGTACAGAACCTCTGGGCCCTACGCGAGAGAATGGCGGAAGCCCTTCTACACGATGGCTACTGCTATAAATACGACATCTCCCTACCTCTTCTCAAATTCTACGACATCGTGGAAGAAATGAAGAAACACGTAGGAGACAAAGTTACTCGATGCTGCGGCTATGGTCATGTTGGAGATGGCAACATCCACTTCAATATCACCACCCCGGCCTACAGCGCAGAGATTACCAAACTCATCGAACCCTATGTCTTCGAGTGGACTTCAAAAAATAGAGGCAGCATCAGCGCTGAACATGGACTAGGCTTCAAGAAGAGAAACCACATCCATTTCAGCAAATCCCCAGAATGTGTAGACCTGATGAAAAAGTGGAAAAACCTGATGGATCCAAATGGTATTCTTAACCCATACAAGGTGCTTCCAGATCAGTGATTTTATTTTATTTTTTCAATTTCAGGCAAAATATTTTAGGTGTAAATATTGACTGCATCTTTATTTTTTTGTGAGATTTTTTTTTCTTTTCAAATTCCTTATTTTTCTCTCTTTCTTTTCACCCCCTTTTTGTTTTGTTTTAAAAAAAAAAAATCTTTTTTTTTTCTTTCTCTCTCTTTCTCTATCTACTTATTATTGGGCAGAAATTTATTTTTTCATAGAATGAGTGATAAAAAGAATATTAAATAAATTCTATGGCTGTTATTTTTTTAGCCATTTTTGTTGAACAAGTCTCTCGTTTTTTTTTTGTTTTTTTTTATTACTATTTATGCCGGAATGACAACAAATTACTCATATTTTTTATTAACAGAAAAATACTCATGACTGCACCTATAGCAGAACATTTCAATAAAATGTATTGACATATATGTCACTTTTGACATGATACAACTTGTATTATAGATTAGAAACATATGGTCTCTTCTTCTTTCTTATCTCCACTTAATCATATTAGGGTATCAAGCTTGTAAAGCTTGAAACTTGACAACCATCATGACTGGGTGAAGTAGAATACATCTGTCTTTGTCATTAAGACTGGGAGCAGCACTACTCAGTGGCAGGCCGACTTAGCTCCAAAAGAAATGGCCGCCTCTGACATGAGGAACAGACACCATGTGCAGCCACTCCTAACATGGAGTACAAACGCTGCTCATCCTGTATCCCTGGATTAGGAGCCCTTACAGGGTACTATCAGCCGGGCCAGTTGAGCCCAGGTTTTTTAGTGAGCTTGTTACTGCTCTCCCTCCTCCTTTTTCATCCGGGGTTGGGACCGGCAAAGGCGGAAACATATGGTAACAAAACCAAATGTCACACAGTATTTATTCATTTGGATTTGGTCTTGTTACCTTATGATTTTATTATGTCAATTAGTAGAAATTCCAATATGACATTTTCAATTTAACACTACTCACAAAAAGTTTATTCTTTATTGACACAAAAAAGTGAGCTTTGAGGCATGTTGCTTCAATGGGGAATGGTTACCAAATAAGAGAAATAATTTTTTTTTTAATTATTCCATTGTATGAATATTCGAAGACGCGTAGGATTCTTTTGAAAATTAAACAATTACTACTGCCCTTACTGCAATGGAAAAATTAAAGGGAGGGCCTGGCTCATCATTTTTCCATTGCAGTAAGGGCAGTAGTAATTGTTTAATTTTCAAAAGAATCCTACTCATCTATAATAGTTTCGAATATTTATAACAGATGGCCCGCTAGGCATCATAATATAATTCCAATGTATAGTTATAGAAGGTCATTGAGACTAAATTCATGGATTAAATTTACAATTTTGGTAGGGTTGGAATATAGGTCCTGTTTTGAGATTCCATACATTCCAAGAGGTGGTCTGGTGAGGCCTCTTTAGTTCATAAGTCTCCATGATGGGTAAAAAAAGAAAGCTGCTGTCATTGGCTATGTGTCATAACATGGAGGTGAAAGCCAGACTTTGCCCTCCGGAGAGATGAATGATAAAAGTACAATTTGGATTATGGATTAGAAACATAAGGTAATAAGACCAATTCCAAATATTGTGCAATGTTTTGCTAAAAGCATTATCTGATGATGGCAATAATGCTGTTACCAAATCATCACACTATTTAGTTTTTTTTTTTAATTATTATATATATATTTTTAAAAGAGATTAGTATATATGTAATATTGTTGCAATGTGCCGACATATGGATGAACTGGCAGTCGTGTACGTGAGGCGAGTGTTGATGTTCTTCCCACACGCGGACAACAAGAAGCAGAGGCAGGGCTAGATGTTAGCACAAAGAGTGATCGGGGACAGCCCACGGGACAGAGGTAGAAGCCATGACACAAACTTGGATGCTTATCACCAAGACATGGAGGGAGAGACTGTGTGTGAAAAACAGCAGCCGTCTGTCGATGGCCACCCTCCAGAACATACTACCGACCCCCTGCCAACATCTGTCCTGTTTTCAGGGGTCGTCTATAAAGAGTCCCTGGGGGCCCCACATGGGCTTTGGCATTTTCCTCCTCTCTCCCCAGCTGACCGCTCTTTGGATCTTTATTTTGACGTCAACATTTTTAGTGTTACATACAAATAGGGGTTTACAGGTATTATCAATAAAGATATAGCATATATACAAAATATGGGGGTGGCTGCAAATAGAAACGGTGTACATTTTTAAAGAAGGGTAGAATCATTTAAGGTATCGGCTCTAACTAATTGGAAGATATGTGACATATACTAAAAGTGTCATACAGTTTAAAATATACTTTTTTTTTTCTCTCTTTTTGTATATCAGTTCCAATTTCATCTCTTCCTTTTGATAAGGCACACAATTTGGATTATAAACATGAGGTAATAAAGCCAAATAAATAGTGTGTGAGGTTTTGATACCCATAACTATTTAAAACCTGCTGTAGTATATTTTTTCTCATTTCAGTACTTTTGTCTGAAGATGGTAATGCTGTTACTGAAAAGTCTCACACTATTTATTTGGATTTGGTCTTATCACCTTGTTACTCTTCATTTTGTAGCCATGAACTGTTTAAAGGCCTTTCTCAAAATTTGTCTTTTTGTATTCATAAGTTATATTATTACCACACTTTAGCTCTCCAAAAGTCACTCTTCATAAACTACAGGCATCATGGGGTGTCATCACCCATGATAGCAGTACCTCCCTTGTCTTACTGTTACTTTAGCACTTCGTTTCTATTTTGATGATGTCCCATGTGTGGAATTTTTGGAGTCCCCCCTACCTTGCAAGATAATGTCCTATACAAGGTTTTCCCTTGAAATCTTATATAATGTTCAGACTCTTCCAAGATGTTCCTTTTCAGCAAGTGTGTGGATGAAATGGTGATTGGCAATTACAGGATATTTGAAATTGGAAGCCTCTGTCCACAAGAAATGCAGATCCAACTTTCATAATAGAATATCAGATATATTTTTAATTCACTGACTAACAAGGTTGCCACATGTATTGTAGTAAAGGTGGTCTGACACATTTCTTAAATGATAGTGGAAAAGGACTGAAAAAAAAAGGGACAAGATAGCTATAAAATTACCTCCTGACACTTTATTATTTCTTTCTTTAAAAAATTATGTGAGGGAGAGATACTTAATTGATGTGGTGGAGAAAAACTTATAGGCAAATAATCCATAGTATCTTGGGTTGTGTTGGCAGGTACTTCTTTAGAAAATACATCTTCCTAAATTGAGGCTAGTTTTACAGCATCATCAGATGCCATATGAAGGCACTGCACTTGTAGAGCTTTACAGTGAGCAGCTGCCTGTTCAATTAATGGTTCCTCTTGCTGCACACTTTCATTCTTGTGCTTGTTATACATTAACCTGTCCTTGTAAGAAGCTCGAACAGCCCTTATCGCTATTATTAAGCCTGTGTTTGGATGCCAGTCTTTCAAGGTATCTTCAGGAGGGGTAAGGTAGCAAAATGTTCCTTTGTTTTAATTAAAATGTTTGGTGGCACGATTCTTTTACAATTGTTGGGGATGGACGCAGACTTGAGGAACATGACTGTACAACTCTCCTTTTTGAACTTCTCCTGTTGGCTTTCAAAATAAGACTGTCTTCTCATGGTACTGGACTATAGGCTCTCTCTAAAAACGCTATAAGATCCTAAAATGTCATCTCATCCTCTAAATTTACTGTTTGAAATCCACCCTCTCCAACTCACAACTAATATTACTTTCGACTTGTGGGAAACTTTTACAGTGAAATTAATTTACAGATAATTTTATTTTCTAATTGATGACCACTGGAGAACTTTTTTCGAATTTGAAAAAATATATATATTAAGGAAATGCTAGTGTAAAATTTTTCAGATATGACTATATATATATATATATATATATATATATATATATATATATATGTATTTTGTAACGGGCCTAAGGGATCCTATAGTAGCTGCATTAACAGTTGAGAAATCACTACTTAACGTGGAACTCCCTGCGTTCAGGGAATATACCTAAACCTTACCACAGAGTAGGATGAATTGAGATAGATTCTTAATTCCAATAGTAACCAGCAACCTTACTGTGGGAGGGGGGTATTCCAGCTCATCAATGTTTTAATAGTGATTTACCACATACACTGTTAAACTCGAGAAACTACTTATTGCGTTCTTATAGTTATTTCTCCTTTTAATATTTATCTTTAATGTAAATTTCTCTTTTCTACTCATTTTATATTTACCCTACCAAAAGCATATTAGAATATATATAGGCCTTGGTTAATTTATATTTAATAGAATAAATGGCCTTTTAATAATACAGTAGAACCTCCCTGTAAAGGACATCTAAGTGTCCTTAGATCCTAAAATGTCCTCTTACAGGAGAGTTGCTAAAATTTAAAAATGGTAATTCTGCAATTTAAACTGTCCTTTATGGAGAGGTGTCCGCTAAAGGGAGGTTATACTGTAATAACAATAATATTTTTATATATAATTCATGGAGCGTACATATGTTGCCAACATTCTGGATTGTTGTTCTTTGTACTTATGTCTTAAGAAAAAAGCATTTTAAACACTAACACAGAATGAAATTTGCTTATATATACAAGATACGTATAAGAGTATACTAGTATAAGAGACCATCCATAAGTATAAGAGGCCATCCAATAAATAAGTCTCCCTATTTTTTTCTGCGAACGAAACGTTGTAAAAATTAGTTAGTAGTGTAATAAATGGTCACTAGGATGCGTTGGAAGCGCGTGACCTTCAAAATCACGCTATTCATACGCGCAAGTCCGTAGCACTTCAGTTTCCATGGAGCTACCACTGGTGAACGTGTCCACTTGCGAACTCCGTTCTGTAATTCGTTTTTTTCATGGCGAAAAATGAAACTGCGGTCAATATTCATCGCAATTTAGTGTCAATGCAGGGTGAAGGATGTATGAGCATCCAAATGGTTCGCCGATGGCGTTCGTGGTTCTTGGAAGGACGGCAAAACGTGCATGATGACGAGCAAAGCGGCAGGCTCGTTATGGACAATGCAGCCGTTGCTGCTGTTCGGAATGTGGTGGAAGCAGATCGCCGCGTCACCATTGACGAAATAATGATTCGACTGCCTCCTGGAATCGAAATTGGACGCTCTTCAATTGGAACAATAATGTCAGATGTTTTGAATTTTCGCAAAGTCTGCGCAAGATGGGTCCCGCGTTTGCTCTCGGAAAATCACAAACAACGATGGAGGCAGCCCGAGCTTTCCTGGAAATGCATCGAAGAGATGGAGATCAACTGTTTTCCTAAGGGTGTTTTATTGGTTGACTACTTGCCCCCAAACACTACAGTTAACGCTGCGAGGTACTGCGAAGTCCTCACTAAACTCAGAGCTGCAATAAAATGGAAACGTCCTAACTTTTGTCTCTGAAAGTATTACTCGTCCATGACAATGCTCGCCCTCACGCAGATAGAACGACCAAACGTTGCTGGAAAACTTCAAATGGGAAATTTTCACACATCCACCTTATTCTCCGGAACTTGCCCCAAGCGACTTCCATCTTTTTCCAGCACTCAAGTTGCACCTTGGAGGCAAGCACTTTGCGAATGATGACGAAGTGCAGGCGGAGGCGAACCACTGGCTACGAAGACAGGACAGGCTTGGTACAACAGTGGTACCAAAAATGTTTGAACAGAAATGGTGATTATGTAGAGAAGTAGTCTATGAGTTGTATAATGAAAATAAAATAACTGCATAATTTTAAATAATGTTGTTTATTTGTTAAAAAATAGGGAAACTTATTTATTGGATGGCCCTCGTAGTATATTAAACATTTATTTTTCAGAGGTAATATAAAAATTACATTTCATATTTAGGAATCATTATAGAGAAACATTTATAATATAAAAGTAATTATATATCTTTATACTAAAAAGATACCTACGCGCCAAAAGAAAAAAAATATATTTCCCTATATTTATTTCGGTCGAAAAATCTAGAAAATTCTCAGAACATTTTCTTTGGTACCACTGCCGAAGTTTCGAGTTCAAAGTCGTCCTTGTCACAACTCGTGCTTCATTCCACATTTTTTCATAATTTGATTTCTTGTTACATAAGAGCTCCTTTATTAATATCAACACAATAGTTAGCATTTAAAATAATGGCCAAGTGGGGTGAAGGCGATCCTCGTTGGATTGTGGAGGAAAGGCCGGATGCAACCAATGTAAACAATTGGCATTGGTAAGTTATTAATTAAGGAAATATACTATACTCACTTCCATTTCCTATGAATGAAATAAAAAATAATATTGAATAATTTATAAGTAATTAGTTCAAATATATCACAAACTCTCTTTCTTGCCTCCGCACACATGATCGTTTGTAATAATTGCCTCTTTTGTTAAATACAACAAAAGTACCAAATAAAGAGATCCAAGTGTGAAAAGCTATAATTACTCGATTCATACTTTTTCAATGTGAAATTGCCTTTTCTTCAATTAGGATATCTGATTAAAAACATTTAAACGTTAATTCTCATAGCTTTTAAGGCAGAATTTGCAGCCGATTTTGTAAGAGAATTATAAAAATTTCAAATTCTGGCTTAAAAACGTCTAAAAAGCAATAAATGGGAAACGTTCCTTCAAACTTTTACAACAGTTCAAAACACCCAAAGAATTTTATGGCCTTATCTTATAAAAATTCTTTTTTTATTTATACAATCTCCCAAAGTAACCATCAGTGACTGGTCATTTAAAAATTTGTTTATTTTACTTGTTGAAAAAAAAATTAACTTCCATCCTTTTCTATATAATTTTAGGAATTGATACCACTTTTTATTAATATTTATTGATTTTCATAAATGGTTCATAGATTTCCCTTATTAAAAAAAAAAAAAAAAAAAAAAACATAATTTTAAAACGTTTTTAAAACAATCCTAAATACTTTTTTTTTGTTAAAATATAAAATTTTAATTTAAATAAGAAATTACAAATAGGGTTGAATATATCTTTATCACCTGCAATGATTTAAAATACCAATTGATAATTAGCTGTTAGATTTTATAATATAGCTTAGGAGATAAGAAGATAGCGTTGAATACATTTTTTACACTCTGTATTATATAATGTTTTTTAACAAATACAGTAGAACCTCCATGAGAGGACATTCATGCTAGAGGACACCTCTACAAAGGACAGTTTTCTTTTTTGTAAAATTATCATTTTTACTATTTGGCAACTCTCTGGTAAGAGGACACCTTTCCCTAAAGGACAGTTTGGCTCTGCAATTAGGTATTGTCCTTTACAGGGAGGTTCTAATGTGTATACAAAAATATAAAGTAAAATGTCCATTGACCAATCAGAAACAAGCATTTTACATCTACAAGATGAGGTAAAAAAACTTGGCAAAGCAGTTGCAGTAAAACTTTTATGAGATCATGATAAGGCACAATTTGGATTATAGATTATAAACACAAGGTAATAAGACCAAATCCAAATAAATAGTGTGTGACGTTTCGGTAATAGTGTTGTTACCATCTTCAGACAAAGGTATTGAATGCTTGAATGCTCAGATTCAGTACTTTAAAGGGTGCAAAGAGGGAAACATCAAGAGAAAATGAAGATATAATATTTGATAGATTACCTTGTGTTTATGAGATCTTCTTACTAGAAGACATATCTCTACAAAGGACAGTTTTCATAACCAAAATTTACCATTTTGACCAATTAGCTGCTCTTCATTAAAAGGACACCTCTCTCTAAAGGACACTTTGACTCTGCAACTAGGTTTTGTCCTTTACAGAGAGGTAGTTCTAGTGTACTTATTAACCAAAGAAATCTGGTTACCTTAAAGAGCAATTTCTACTATTTCACAGAGTAACAGGACTCTGTGAGTGTAATTTAGATTTGATGTTTCAGATTTCTTACCATCTTCAGATAAATAGTAAACTGAATATATATATAATATAATGCGGCTTGTGATTGTAAAACGACATTTTAAAATTATACCGCATGTGTTTATTTTCAACGAAAAATCCAAATTTATTTTAAGGAGAAATAATGATTATTTCTAACCTTAAGGATGAGGTATGAAAGGATGAATTGTGAAGAGTAATGATAAACTGAAATGGCATCTGCCCGGTAAGCGGAACACTGTGGGTTCGTTTCTCATCCCTGGATACACTTTTATTTTTCCGTTTATCATTACTCTTCACAATTCATCCTTTCATACCTCATCCCTAAGGTTAGAAATAATCATTATTTCTCCTTAAAATAAATTTTGACTTTTCATTGAAAATAAACACATGCGGTATCATTAAACTGAA
This sequence comes from Cordylochernes scorpioides, assembly GCA_030710605.1. Lineage (NCBI taxonomy): Eukaryota > Metazoa > Arthropoda > Arachnida > Pseudoscorpiones > Chernetidae > Cordylochernes > Cordylochernes scorpioides. The sequence continues at coordinate 41,963,182 of CP092884.1, forward strand.
TATGGGGAAAACATCACAGCAATATTATCAGTTGAGTATTCTAAACACAAGGTAATAAGACCAAATCCAAATAGTGTGTGGTGTGGTAACAACATTGTTACTATCATTTGACATCAAAGTACTGAATGGTAACAATGTTACCAAAATGCCACCCACTATTTGGATTTGGTCTTATTACCTTGTGTTTTTAATCTATAATCTAAATTGTACTTATAAAAACAATTGAGTATTCTATTATTAAAACACATGCCAGAGGATGCTATTCCTGTACAATGAATTCTACAATGGTACTACTCTCTGGCAAAGGCTGGAGCTCTTGGCCTACCTGAAGCAAGAGAATCTACCACCCAACTAGACGAAAGAGACCTCCTCCGTACCATCAAAACCCAATGCCTGCAGGAATGGAAATCTAATGCTGCAAATGACTGGTAATGAGCATAATAAGACCAGAAACAGGCCGCGTCTCATTAATAATAACAGCTCTGAAATTGACCTTGAAATATTGGCTGAGGGTGCTGAGTATGGATACAAATAGACTGCCTTGAATATGTTTAACTAGAATAAGGCAATTATCCTGTGCTACAGGTGCGCCCATCGGTTTTATAAAACAATTAAGCAATTTACTCAATAATAACGGATCCTCATGGCTTACTTATTGTAATGATCCTGATTCACTAAGGAATGCTATCCCTGGAATATTAAGAACTGCGATAGAGCAAACAATACAAAACGACTTAACAAGAATAACCCAATCAAAGTTATATTCCCACTATAGAGACATATATACAACGTTTACCACCGAAGAATACTTCTTAAGTGAACTCCCTTTTCCTATCATCAGATTAATTGCACAATTTAGAACCCTTTCAATTTTTTTCAGAGAACACCATTTGATTTTATTGAGACGTGAAGACCTGAAATGCACTTTCTGTGGATCAGGAATAACAACGGAGATGTTGCACTACTTATTTGACTGTGCTGCTCTGTCTGAGGAAAGACGAAAACTAAATGATAAAACGGGGCAACTTTGTCCTTCATTTCCGGCACTGATTAATGAAATATCAAAGAATAGGTATATAGCGATGGCGATATTTGGATTCCACAAGACTATATCCCGGAAAAAGGCCTCACAGTGTTCTCCCTATCCCTTGTGAACTGGCGAATCCTGTATAGGGCGAGAGGCCCTAAATAAAGGCTTTTGTTGTTGTTGTTGACTGGTAAAGAGCAGGAGGGACAAGCACCAGTTCTCCCAAGAGAACAACAGTCTTTGATTTCCAGACTTAAGTCTGGTCATCTACGGACAATGACTTTCCAGAATGGTTGCAGGGTTTTCCCAATATGTACTAAGTGTCAACCTGCAACCCCAAGACATATTATTGACTGTATTGACTCATCCATTGATGAGCTCTACTCTTCCCCGGCAGATTGATTGAGTGGAGATAAGAAAGAAGAAGAAGACAATGGTACTAAAAAATCTTCCTCCTACTTCACTAGCTTTCTGGAAGTTTTGTTCATAATTCTACTGTAGGAAACACTGGCTCATCCATTGATGAGCTCTACACATCCCCAGCAGACACTATCTTAATGGCTACCCTAGGCTTGATACCCAGATATGATTGTTAAGTGGAGATAAGAAAGAAGAACCATTATAAAACTGCCCTTGCATGTAATGATGAGGGCCATAGTCCAAAAGGAAGTTATACAGGTTGTTTGCTTTTGTCTGTGAATTTACCCAAAACTGGTGTTGGGGCTTTTATTCTCTGATCTTACAAAAATTCAACCTCACAGTGCAACTAACTGTTGTAGGGGTGTAGGGGCATACTGGTAAATACAACAGTCAAACTGCTTGGCCTGTACCATGTGTACTAAGGATAATGTTGTTGTTTCTTATCCCCTTGTGTAAAGATTACACAAATTCCATGAGTTCATGATCTAATGGAATGGGGTATAGGTGGTGCAGCTTTCGTTGATCATGGCACCATAATCCAGGCACACTTTGGTGAATGTCTGACTTTGCCTGTATTTTGAGGCTGTTCCTGACATGGAATCCTTTGCTGCCGAATCTAACATGAGCACAGACGCAGCTCCTCCGTATCCCTGGAGTGGGACCATTGCTGAGGTCCATCAACTGAGTCAGTTGAACTCAGGATTTTTAAAGAAAACTAAGGATAATAAGTCTGTGGTACAGTATGTGTGTATGTATGGTCCAGGACAGAAAAGAACGCCTCCCCCTGGTCCAAAGACAAACTCTCAGAACTCCTAGGCAACTTGAAGATAGAAGACAAGATTGGTGAGTGCTCCCACACAGTAACACAAGAGACCAAATTAACTCATAATATATTGTGTATTGCTTTTACAACTATTAGCATCATGAAAACTATGCAACTTTCAGCTTACCTAGGTACTTGACAATGAGGCATTTGAGTATGGGGATGTAAATTTTACAAGCAAATAGGGCAGTACAGCAATAATTCATCAAAAAAAAAAGTATAATTTCAGTCCAAAAATGTATTCAATTAGAATGGCTTACACACACACAATAGTACTGTAAGAGCATTTCCATTCATATCCCTTCTAACCAAAGAGATGCCATAGTGGATTTGTATCGATGCTCTAAAGATGCCCTGATTGGGAGAAAATGTTTAGAAAATCCAAAGGTTTTTTTTACCCACAAAGGCTTATATAAAATGGCCATAAAGTTCCTCATTTTAATATCGTAAAAAGTTCACCCTATATGGGCCCACTGTTGGGAAAATGCTTTCTTTTTTTATTTCTCAGAATTTATGGCTGTCCCAGGTCATTCTTTTGGCTTTCAGCATTTTTGTTGATAAATGGTATACTGAATATTTTTAGTCATATGTTAGTGTTGTTCTCGTGTCCAATGTAGAGCCTCAGATGTCTCCATGCTTGTATCTCTATCACAGCAGTTGCAATGCCCTCTATCTTGGGTGTGTATACTGTATTGTTGTTGTTGTGTCCAATGAAGAGCCTCAGATGTCTCCATGCATCTCAATCACAGCAGTCGTTCTCTATCTTGGATGTGTATACTGTATTGTTGTTGTTGCTGTGTCCAATGAAGAGAGCCTCAGATGTCTCCATGCGTGTATCTCTATCATTGCAGTCGCAATGTTCTCTATCTTCAGTGTTTTACTCTATTATTGCTGTTGTCATGTCCAATGTAGAGCCTCAGATGTCTCCATACATCTCTATCACAGCAGTCACAATGTTCTCTATCTTGGATGTGTAAAGTTCATGAATCCATGTCAATTTTCTGCAAGACCATTGCTGTACATGAGAATATGTGAGTAGATGTCAATTCCACACCAGAACAGTTGTTACATGTCCTGTAGGTTCTTGTGCCATCATGTACAATCAGTACAATACACCATGGATATATTGTACCGGTAGATGGATGTCTTCCAAAAGCTTGTACAACCATTATAGAAACACTTCTACCCCCCGTCTTGTGATGTACAGAATAGTGAGATGTGTCCAGGCTACTGCCAGGTGACAGACATCTCCAAGTGTGAGGGAGAGGCCGTGGCTAACAACAGGAAAGCCAAACTCATCTTCTTCTATGAGTGGAACATTGAACTCAAGTGGAAAGGTGAGTAGTAGTTCTATATGTGTCATGTCAATATCTGCTCTCTCTCTCTCTATGGTGAGAAGGGGACAATTTGGATTATACATAGCAATAACACACCATCTATATAATACAAATGAAAATACAGTTAAACCTGTCTATAGCGCCCCCTCTTGGGACTCACCAAAATAGGGTGCTATAGAGAGGGGGTTTTAGTGGTCACTTTTAATGTAAATTGTATCGTACTACATATTTAAAATCGGGCGCTATAGAGAGGGAGGCGCTATTTAGAGGGGGTGCTATAGACAGGTTTAACTGTACCTAAAAGCTTATATCCATAGTTTTCATAAATATCATTTCAGAGATTCCAACCCTTCAATGTTGCATATAAAAGCAGAATGATCCAATACAGTATTAGAGCTCTAAAGAAGCAGTCTGGTAGATTAAATTGGCCAAAGTGATGGGATGGTTCACCACTGATGAACCAAGCCCTCCCAATATATTTTTTCATCGCAGTAAGGGCAGTAGAAGTTTGATTTATTTTAAAAGAAACATTCACAATTTAATTATATATATTAGAAATAAATAGTGTGTTACGTTTCGCTAACAGCAACCAGTCTTATTACCTTTTATGACAAGAAGTAATCTATATATATAAAATTGAATGTCTGTGTGTGTGTGTGTCTGTGTGTGTGTGTCCTCTATGGATTCAAAAACCATACATCCAATCGCCGTGTAATTTTGGGATATTATTAGGTGTATCTCCGGAAAGGTTTACGAAAAATAATATCTTGAATATCTTTAATATCCTTAGAGTTATATGCAGATTTGTAGCTTTAACTCGCAAGCAACGCCATCTTGCAATGGAGATCTGCCCCTCCCCCCCCACCGTCCGGCCGCCGGCCAGTTGGTTGGACATTCCAAGTTCCCACCGACCAATCAGAGGGATCAAGAGCCCCCTCCCCCCCCGTCCGGCCGCCGGCCAATCACAATCAGAGGGATCAAGAGGTCCTGGCGCTCGGGGGGCGGGTGACCTCCGGGAACTACGTCCATCTTCCATAAACGACCATGATTTTATTCAACTTATCGAGTATTTTTCAAGGGACCGGGAAAATATGTTCACTAGATAAAACAATTTTGTAATATAGAAAATTAGGAAAGAGAAAATTCAGGATGACACGGCACACAGGGACCGGGAAAAAATAATCACTTTATCGAGAGATTCACGACCATGACTTTATTCAACTTATCGAGTATTTTTCAAGGGACCGGGAAAATATGTTCACTAGATAAAACGATGATTTTGTAATGTAGAAAATTATGAAAGACAAAATTCAGGATGCCACGGCACACAGGGACAGGGAAAAAATGTTCACTTTATCGAGAGATTCAAATTTACGAGTTTCAAATTATCAAAATATATATATATTCTTAAAAGTTTATAGATAATTGTTTTACCAAATGTTCGTTAGACAAACCTTTACTCGTGTATAACCTCGGGCGAAGCCGGGTACGTCCGCTAGTTTATAATAAATCAGGCATGTATAGCAATGTATGGCCTCTGGGCTGGATTTGCTGGACCTCTCAACTTGATTTTATATGCCCCTCATATAATTTTAAAATCTCTTTATAAACTCGACCCTCCCCCCATTAAAAACTACAACAAAATATATTTTTTGTTTTGAGTGCATTGAATATTATTTTATATATTTTTCACCAATTATCATGCTTCTTATAAAATTTGAATTTTTTACCCAAATCTCTATTAGCTTGATTGTCTTAATTAAGTTTTCTTGTATATACATTTCAAATAACTTTATGTGATTATCTTAAAAATAATAATAATAATGATTATTACCGGTATTTTTACTGTTACCCCTGCATATACCCTACATTTCTATTCGGAGAATCTGTATAAAACTTTTTTTTTTTTTACTTATCCTTTTATTAGTCTAATTTAGACAAGATCTTGGAGGTCATGCTCATAAAGAAGTTCAAGAACTCTTCTTGGTTTCTATGTACGGGGATGTATAAGACTGAAATGTCTTAATAAAGTGTTTTGTTGTTATAAAATTTGAATAGTTTGTTGGCCTTGGCTAAGTCTCACATGCCTTGATATAAAGGTCTGCCCAATTTATGAGGAAGATTAAAAATGATGATAATAAATGGGAATAAGGATCCTTACAAAGGTCCCAGCCCCCTCTGTATCCTGTCAAATAACTGAATTGAATGGAGAGAAAATGTAAACTTTATAATAATCCTTCCATAGAAATAGGTGAATATACCCCCAACATGAAATGTTGAACCTTAAACACTCCATATACACAATGATCCTATGCTCCCACATATAACTTCTATGAGCGGAATTCTTTATACAAAGGACAGTTTTTTTAGCCCCAAAAAATTGTTATTTTTACAAATTTGCTGCTCTCCAATAAAAGGAGGACACCCCTGGAGCTAGATGGTGTTGTCCTTTTGAGAAAGTTAGTTCTACTTTGTATGTTCTACTATTTAGTTCACTTTTGTATGAAGATGGTAACAAAACTTTTACCAATGCAGTTCATTTATTTGATTTTGTTACCTTATGTTTATAATCCAAATTTATACCATCCCATCAACTGTATATCTTGGAAATGGGGGGTCGGTGGAAGGATGGCCTAAACCATTGGTTTTCAACCACTACAATCCAGGATCAAATCCTGCATTGGGCACTTAAAAAAAAAATTAAAATGCTTTAATTCCCCGATTCTTGCAAAAATCCAACCCCCCCCCCCCCCCCCCAGTGAGAGTGCAAGTATAACCAAACAGGCTCTGGCACATTTGTAAATGCAAAAGTCGAACTGCTTTTCACATGTATAGACATGTGGTGCACTTACAGTAAAAGCAGTCGCCTACCTCTACCCACCATGATTATCATGGCCTGTACCACTTGTTTCTTATCCCCTCATGTAAAGATTACACAAATTCCATGAGTTCATGCTCCTCAAGCTATTTTATGATAAGCAGCGGCCTCTCACAAAGGTCCTGTTTAGTGCATCTAATGTAAGCCAAAATGTGTTCTCTACCACTTGTACTAGGGATAAGCAAAAATAAAAACCTTATGTTTGTAATCCAAATTTGTATTCTACCATCAACTGTACATCTTGTAAACAAATGCCTCTGTAGAAATGCCATCCTGTATATATACAAGAGTGGGGAGTGTGGTGCAGGGTTCCTGAGTGGCTGCAACAAGGAGATAGAGGGAACCATCACCATCCCCAACCTTAGTGAGGAGAATGAGCCGGATGAGATAGATGTAAGTTGTAACCATGGCACTGATTTAGGTCAAATATTCTGCAAGAGTGTGCTGTACCTTACAAATGCTACGTACAAAGATCCCGAATCCAGTTCCAGAGTTGAAAAAGCTAATCCCCTAATTGTATATAACTGAAGGGGGGTCGGTGGAAGGATGTCTAAACCGTTGGTTCTCGACCGCTACGACCCGGGTTCAATTCCCGCTTTGGGCATTTTTTTCTGTTTAAAAAAAAAAAAATGCTCCAATGACCCCTGATTCTTGCAAAAGTCCAACCCCACCAGCGAGTGCAAGTAATCAAACGGGGCTCTGGCACATTTGTAAGTGCAAAGTCGAACTGCTTTTCACATGTGTAGACATGTGGTGTACTTACAGTAAAAGCAGTCGCCTACTTCTACCCATCATGATTACCATGACCTGTACCAGGTGTACTAGGGATAAGAAAAGAAAAAAAAGTAACCATGGAACTGATTTAGGTCAAATATCCTGCAAGAGTTCTCTAGAGTGCACTGTACCTTACTAATGCTAGGCACAAAAATCCTGAATCCAGTTCAGCTAATCCCCTAAGCTATCCCCTAAGCTAATCCCCTATCTGAATTAATACTTTGTTGCCCATAACCTCCACCACGACAAGAACCAACTGCCTAAAACACATAAATTTTGTGATGAAAATAAATATACATATTTATTTACATAATCTCTTATCAATGATGCAAAATATTTTATATACAGCAATTTGTAGGATCTGAATTTTCGGTTGAAGTTGGGTGTTGAATAGTATTGTTGGTTAAAGAGGTTATATAGTGTAAGAGAATCAGAGGCTGGATCTCAGAAAAGATGTTTAATTATCAATTATATTATATTAAGATGACAAGTAACAAAGAGAGTCAAACAAGCAAGCATAGTAGCAAACAAACAAAAAGCAAAACTGAAACCTATATTACAGGTATGCCGGAGCGGCGCCAGGTCACGTGATGTCTGGGGGAAGTGGCCGTTGCTATGGTAACAGCCGACGTGCGAGTCACTTTTCAACATATAGACTGTATTTTTGATGGAAAAATTAGATGTGAAAATATAATAAAAGATATATTTAAGCAATTCATATTTATTATAGTAAAGCTACAGTCCTATTCACACGGTCATGATAAATGACTATGAGAATGATTTTTTATGTAATATGGTGTTATAGCTATTAGATCTACATTGATTTTAATCCACCTATATTGTTGTTAATGACTATAGCCCCCACAAATATTTATTTTTTAATTAATTACTAACAAAAAAATTGGGTTTTGAACTTAGCTTCTGATAGCAAAAGTTATAGTTTAATGGCATTACAAATTAATAGCTCAACTTATGTACAATAGAACATACTCATGAGAGGACACATCCTACAAAGGACAGTTTTCATTTGCAAAATATACCTTTTTTACTATATAGCAACTCTCTTGTAAGAGAACACCTTTCCTTAAAGGACACTGGTTGTGCAATTAGGTGTAGTCGGGAGTTTTGCTGTATCTGTATAGAGTACAGAGAAATCCTCTATAAATTACTGGATATATTAGCAGAACTGCCCAGTACAATAGTAGACAAATTGACAAATTAAACAATTTTATTGATTATTTCAATCAAATTTTACAAAGGAGAAAAAATAAAAGAGTAAAAGGGCATATAAAGTGTAGGGGAATATATATACAAATATCTTCAGCAAGGAAGGCTTCCCCACCTTGAGAGGGTCCTCCTCCAGACAAGGAGGGGGTCTTCTTGAACACTCCTCAGTTCCACGCCGAGGAAGTGCCTATAGATGCGCGTCTTGGCAGATGCCAAGATGGCCAGGGCGTCATCGTCTAGGCCATGCAGTACAATAGTAGAGCAGTATATGGTGGAACAACTTCTGGAACCTTCCAATATTTTTCCTTTGCGGTAGAGGAGAGTAGGAAGTTTTTATATTAGGAAACATATCACAGGGAGTTTGTCTTGCCAACCCCGAGTGTTGCTCCAGGTGGCCGTTGCTCTCACCTCGTCAGACTCTGAGGGAGACCTCCTCAAGGAAATGATCAGAAAGAAAGGGGCGGAAGAAGTGCGGGCCAAGCTGAAGGAATACATCTCGTGTCTGAAACAAGGTGAGTGATACCCACCATTGTTGTTGTTCCCAGCTGACATTTCCTGTCCAGAGTTCTCTCAAGGCATGATCCTTCCCTCCAAGACTTCAAATACTCAGAACTCTCAGGGGAAGACTCGGCTAAATGTGGTAAGTTGTTTATGTACTTTCTTCACTGCCTTGTTCATGTGTGTACTAGTCTTAAAGGGGGGCAGTTGTATCCCATTGTGCTTTGGGACTAGCACAGACAGGCCCTGTACACAGTGATAAAAGTTAGAGAGCCATTCCTTCGACCCAGTAAAAGAACCAATTTGCTCCACCGTACATTGACCCTGAAGTATTAAACCTTGGTATATATACCACACCACACAAAGTGGAATCTCCTTATATCAGCCATGGGATTTTATGGGGACATAAAATCTTGATACAAGTAATGTTGTGTAAAAAGGTTTGACTGTATATCCCCCATATCCAGTGTTTACAAGTCAGGTCCTATAAGGTTTTGTCCCAAAAGTTCGTAAACACCTGCAACAAACTCCAAATATTTATCCATATAATATATATATATTATATGGATAAAGATTTGGAGTTTGATTAATCAAGAATGGGTATTTGGCCAATTCTGGAATAATTGAAAATCAACGAGAATAGTTGATATTTATTCCGATAGATGGCGCAAGCCATCAGCAACTTTCAGTTGCACGATAAGTAGATGCCTTTTTCTTAATTTATGCACCTTATCCCAGTACAATATTACATTTGTGCTATTTTTTCATATATATATATATATATCCAAATTAATTTTTGCAAATGTTTACGAACTTTTGGGACAACCTTGTACTATAAATACACTCTCATGGACAAAACTTAAGTGGAAAGTCTTTGATGTTGTCAGTTGTCTACTTTTTTGAAGGAGAGGCAATTTTGTTCACACTTAGTTATCTCGTGTCTTCAATAAAAAACACTGTATAATAACCCTGATATACATGCTAAAAGGTACAACTTCCTTTGTCCATGTCAGTGTAATTTTGTAATCCTCCTCCCTTGTACTTCCTAGATAAATGACCCAAGTTGTGTGAATATTGAGGTTAACCCATATATATTGTTCAATAGAATTGTTAGCATCATTAATAGTTGGTTGTCATTGTACTGCCCTAGTATTCCAAATATGATGCACTAGCGCGCCATCTGTTATCAAAATTCAAAACTATTTTAAAGGCGTAAGATTCTTTTTGATATTAAACAATTTACTGTCCTCAAAGCTTATGTCCATAGTTCTTCTAAAATACCCATTCAAAGAGTCTACCAACAGTATCACTATAAAAGGAAGTTCCAAAAATGCAATATAACAGCGGTATGGTAGATTAAACTGGCGAAACCGCTGAGAGGGTTCACCACTGATGAGCCAGGCCCTCTCATTAATTTTTCCATTGCAGTAAGGGCAGTAGAAATTGTTTAATATCAAAAAGAATCTTACGCCTTTAAAATAGTTTTGAATTTTGATATTCCAAATATGTAAAACTGACCTACTTTAAACACATAATAAGAGAAAATGGTTTAGAAAATTTGATGTTAGGAAGAATTGAAAGAGAAGACACAAAGAGCTGACTGGAAGAGGTGCAAGAAAGATCCTGGAAGGTCGATGAGCTGCAAGAGATGATCACTAACAGATCAAATTGGAGAATTTTTGTCGCCATATTGTCACCAAAAGTCAAACTCGACTTGAAAGACACTAAAAGCAAATAATTGTAGTAAGGAGAATAGGAAGTCTTTTTCATCATTACCTAATCCTAGAATGTTGGCCAACTTGGACAGGTACCCCAGCCTCTTGAAATCCACATGTTGTTGGTTCTTATCCCCTTGTGTAAAGATTACATGAATTCCATGAGTTCATGCTCCATATAGGTTCAAATAGTGTGGCAACATGCGGAACAACACACATTTATATAGCCTTATATTAAAATGATTATCAATTGCAAAAATGTTGTTAAAATTATCTTAAGTGAAATTTATGCAACACGCGTAATAGTCAAACTGCTTTTCACATGTTGTGCACTTACAGTAAAAGCAGTCGCCAACTTCTACCCACCATGTTATTATGGCCTATACCACATGTACTAGAGATCCTTTAAGAAAATAATAATAACACATCAAGTGTGTATGTTGCACAAAATTTTACTTAATAATTTTTCATTTATAATAGGCTGTTGACTCTTAACACACCAAATACAGTTAAACCTGTTTATAGGGCCTCCTTTTGGGACTCACCAAAATAGGATGCTATAAAGAGGGGGTGCTATAGACAGGTCACTTTTAATGTAAATCGCATCGTACTACCTATTTAAAATCGGGCACTATAAGAGAGGGAGGCTCTATTTAGAGGGGGCGCTATAGACAGGTTTAACTGTATGTTGAGTTTCTGTGATGAACCAACACAGTAGCTTGGAAGAGTTGTGACTGAGAGGTTGTTTCACAGGCCAAGGCTCCATCTTCTGCCACCCCAGCCAGTGGCAAGTCTAAAAAGACCAACGGGGGAGTTCCCCTTCAGCTGGAAACCCTCACCATGAAAGAGTCGTTCAAGTGTACGGCGGAGGAGCTGTACCGTGTGTTCACCATCCCGGAGATGGTGCAGGCCTTCACCCAAGACAGCTGCGTGCTGGAACCCCAGCCTGGAGGCAAGTTCTCCCTGCTGGGAGGCAACATCACAGGCACCTTTGTGGAACTGGTGAGTCTCATATCTCCTTGTGCCAAGATTCCATGCTTCCTTGAGCTGGCCTTTCATTGAAGGAACATCTCAGTCAAATGGTCACTTTAACCCCACAGATGGTACAAGATCTATCTAGTGGAACACAACTACTCTTGAACCGATGTTTAATTGGCGAGAGAATCTGCTTTTTCCTTTCCTAGTATTCTGATATAGTTTGAGACCTACTGAAAGTAATGCATTTGTTTTTTTTTCATAGAGATTTTTTAAATTTTTTTTTGCTAAAGATTTTCACATTGTGTTTCTCTATAAAGGAGTAGCGTGGAGGGCAGAAATTCAGAAAAGATTATATATTGTTGAACCAAGGGTGTTTGATGGCAAGTGTGATTCTTACTACAATTCTGCCCTTGAAAGTTTTTTTTTTTTTCAATTGCTGATATTAAGTTCAGTTCAAGTGTCATTTTTTAATGAGAAGAATTCCATTGCATGAGCTTTCCACATAACATCTTCTTCTTTCTTATCTCCACTCAATCATATTAAGGTATCAAGCTTGTAGAGTTTGACAACCATTGTGACTGGGTGAAGTAGAATGTGTCTGCCTTTGTCATTAAGACTGGAGGCACTACTCAGTGGCAGGCCGACTTAGCTCCAAAAGAAATGGCCGCATAACATCCACATAACATGCTCTATGCAAACTCAGCATTCCACAACTTACTGTTGTTGTTTCTTATCCCCTTGTGTAAAGATTACACAAATTCCATGAGTTCATGCTCCTCGAGCTGTTTTATGATGAGCAGCGGCCTCTCCCAAAGGTCCTGTTTAGTGCATCTAATGCAAGCCAAAATGTGTTCTGGAGCTACAGGTGACAAGCTACATTTTGGGCAAGTGGGGTAGATTTTGTTATTTTCTATCTTCAATGGCTTGAGATGGTCTGTTATAAATCTTGTTAGTGTTGTTTGATGCTGTCTATTTCTGATGTTTAGAGCTCCTCCTGGGTTCACTCCACTGTACCAACTGTGCGTGGGGAAAGAAGTATTTCCACCCTCACCATTCACCCTTGAGGATAGGGGAGTGGAGAGGCGTTTCTGCGTGTTTGCCTTGCGCCGGAGTACCACTGGTTGATCCTAAGTGAAGCTGTATAAGCTGGTGATCCGCCCTTGGTTAGCTGGTCGCAAGGCGCACGAGTCTTGAAACTCTTGGGTCTTCGCCCTGTGTGTGCGCCATTGGGAGCGTCCTTGTCGTGCGCAAAAATTGCACCAGGGCTAGGCCTGGTGCTGAAAAACCAAGGGGTACACACAGTAGTAACACCCCCCGCCTTCGCGAGGTTCCATGCGTAAACCTCAGAGGTCCTTGATTCGACGACAGATTCAGGGAGTACTGGGAACTAAGGGTTCGAGGGCCAAAGGGGGGGGGAGTCCTATTGGAGCGTAGGATGGGTTTAACTAAGTCCGAATGAGAGGGCTCGGTCAGCAACCTTGCCATGAACTCTCGAAGACGCCTGTGGGTTTGATTGGTCGACCCCATGGAGCCAGACCATAATGGCGGGCGCGAGGGGTCAAACAATGGCCGCTCGGTGCATGGAGAATGCATCATTCCCTTTTGGCTGTGTGACCTGGATGTCAGCAATGGTGTACGGTTTATGGACCTTTGAGGTCTGGGAAACTACTGCTTCTAGTCTGTACCAACTGTGCTTAGGTGGAATCCTCCAGTTCTTATTTATTTTTGTTTTGGCTACTGTTTCTATTTCTTTAAAAGTAAGTTTATTTTTCTGTGGCAAAGGTGGGTTCTTTTGTGCCTTTTTTCGCTAGCACATCAGCAGCTTCATTGCCTTCAATTCCAACATGTGAGGGTATCCATTGAAGGTGAATTTTTGAGAGTTTTTGGAGATAACCAATTATGTTCCTGCTTACTTTGTCTCTGAGTTCCCCTGTGTGACTCAAGTGTTGTATGGCACTTCTACTATCAGTAAGAATCCAGATATCTTGATAATTAGTATTTCTGATGGATTTTAAGGCTTCATAGATGGCTATAAGTTCTGATCTGAAGACTGAGCAAAAATCTGGGTTTCTTCTGTTCATTTTCTCAATGCCATTTGTAGTTTTGATGAGACAGCCACTGCCAGTGTGTCCCAACTCATCTCTGCTACCATCAGTATAGATAGTTATTGCATTTTTAGGAATGTTATTAATTATTTCTAATGATAATTGTTTTAAGTATTCTGGATTTTGGTATTGTTTGTTGGTGGGTTCATTTAAATTGTCATTAAAAATAACATTTTGTAGTGGTTCGCATGGAGAAATTTTTTCTGCTAAATAATTTTTTCTACTTTATATTTTAAAAATCCATTTCTTTTGGCCAGGTGGAGAGGACCTTCTTTTTTGAGTCTTAGATTGGATTCCCAATTAAGCATGTAATTGGAAGTTCTGTGTTTGTTTCCATAACTCTTGATTTTGTTTATTACTTACTATATACTTACTAAATACTATCTACAAATATATAGCAAAACATGTCTTGGGAGTTAACATTTGGTTCAGAAGCAGAAATGCACACAGATGTGTGTGTCCTATGACAGGTTAAATAAAATTGGATAATTAATAAAGTTGATATAGTAGTACGATAGGTACAATTTAGATTATAGATGAGAAACACAAGGTAATAAACAATCAAGATGCTCTTAATATAAGATATTCAATGCATTTAGTCTTTATAGGGGTGTTAAAAATTTAGAAGTGAAAGAGTTGATAGTCAGCTGCATATGAGAAAACTAAATTAATATAAAAACAAATGGTTCCCACTAAAAAGTCAGGGAAACCCCAAAGCTGTAGTTTATATCTAGAGTACATATTTATGGTTGTATAAGGAATACAAGTTATATGCTGAGGGAGATCCTTTTAACTCTTGACAAGATGGCAATAGCTTAATTTAGTTAAGGTGCTTTTTTTATTCCAAAGGTATAAATCAACCTGTTTTAAAGACTTTCAGAATGTTTTTGTGTTAACTGAAAGGATGGGTGTGCAGGTGCCGGACACCAAGATAGTCCAGAAGTGGAGGTACAAGCTCTGGCCCGAGGGCCACCTCAGTGATGTGGAGATGGCCATCGACCAGAAGGAGAGCTCTACAGAGATCACCCTGACTCAACGCGGTGTTCCACGCAATGACTTGGACCAGACTCGCAACGGCTGGCAGCGTTTCTACTGGGACAGCATCAAGAGAACCTTTGGATTTGGAGTTTCGCTCTTTTGAAAAAAGATTTCCAGTGTAAAGAATAAATTTGTAATTTATTATTTTAATTGATGAATTTGTCAATGACGAGGCGGTGCTAGGTGAAGGAGGAAGAGGAGGAGAGTCGCTTGAGCTTCTGGCTCAACAATTCCCGCTCCTTGGTGAGGAACTTGATCTTGGCCCTGTTCTGCTGCACTCTGTTCTCCAGGCACTGCAGCAGGGGGCCACTGATCACCTCCGCAATACGGCACAGGGACTTGGTGTACACTGGTGGACCACACACCGCAATAAACTCTCTCTTCCTCTCTCTCTCATCTATATAGGAAAGTTTATACTAAACTGGGACAGATATATGGGACTATATAGGAAACCTCAAGTTTATACTAAACTGGGACAGATAATGGGACTATATAGGAAACCTCAAGTTTATACTAAACTGGGATGGACAGGAGTAGTCTATATAGGATACCAATCTCTCATCTATATAGGAAAGTTTATACTAAACTGGGATGGACAGGAGTAGTCTATATAGGATACCAATCTCTCATCTATATAGGAAAGTTTATACTAAACTGGGACGGACAGGAGTAGTCTATATAGGATACCAATCTCTCATCTATATAGGAAAGTTTATACTAAACTGGGACGGACAGGAGTAGTCTATATAGGATACCAATCTCTCATCTATATAGGAAAGTTTATACTAAACTGGGACGGACAGGAGTACTCTATATAGGATACCAATCTCTCATCTATATAGGAAAGTTTATACTAAACTGGGACGGACAGGAGTACTCTATATAGGATACCAATCTCTCATCTATATAGGAAAGTTTATACTAAACTGGGACGGACAGGAGTACTCTATATAGGATACCAATCTCTCATCTATATAGGAAAGTTTATACTAAACTGGGACGGACAGGAGTACTCTATATAGGATACCAATCTCTCATCTATATAGGAAAGTTTATACTAAACTGGGACGGACAGGAGTACTCTATATAGGATACCAATCTCTCATCTATATAGGAAAGTTTATACTAAACTGGGACGGACAGGAGTACTCTATATAGGATACCAATCTCTCATCTATATAGGAAAGTTTATACTAAACTGGGACGGACAGGAGTACTCTATATAGGATACCAATCTCTCATCTATATAGGAAAGTTTATACTAAACTGGGACGGACAGGAGTACTCTATATAGGATACCAATCTCTCATCTATATAGGAAAGTTTATACTAAACTGGGACGGACAGGAGTACTCTATATAGGATACCAATCTCTCATCTATATAGGAAAGTTTATACTAAACTGGGACGGACAGGAGTACTCTATATAGGATACCAATCTCTCATCTATATAGGAAAGTTTATACTAAACTGGGACGGACAGGAGTACTCTATATAGGATACCAATCTCTCATCTATATAGGAAAGTTTATACTAAACTGGGACGGACAGGAGTACTCTATATAGGATACCAATCTCTCATCTATATAGGAAAGTTTATACTAAACTGGGACGGACAAGAGTACTCTATATAGGATACCAATCTCTCATCTATATAGGAAAGTTTATACTAAACTGGGACGGACAGGAGTACTCTATATAGGATACCAATCTCTCATCTATATAGGAAACCTCAAGTTTATACTAAACTGGGACGGACATATGGGACTATATAGGAAACCTCAAGTTTATACTAAGCTGGGACGGATATATGGGACTATATAGGAAACCTCAAGTTTATACTAAACTGGGACGGATATATGGGACTATATAGGAAACCTCAAGTTTATACTACAGGATACCAATCTCTCATCTATATAGGAAACCTCAAGTTTATACTAAACTGGGACGGATATATGGGACTATATAGGAAACCTCAAGTTTATACTACAGGATACCAATCTCTCATCTATATAGGAAACCTCAAGTTTATACTAAACTGGGACGGATATATGGGACTATATAGGAAACCTCAAGTTTATACTAAGCTGGGACGGATATATGGGACTATATAGGAAACCTCAAGTTTATACTAAACTGGGACGGACATATGGGACTATATAGGAAACCTCAAGTTTATACTAAACTGGGACGGACATATGGGACTATATAGGAAACCTCAAGTTTATACTACAGGATACCAATCTCTCATCTATATAGGAAACCTCAAGTTTATACTAAACTGGGACGGATATATGGGACTATATAGGAAACCTCAAGTTTATACTAAGCTGGGACGGATATATGGGACTATATAGGAAACCTCAAGTTTATACTAAACTGGGACGGACATATGGGACTATATAGGAAACCTCAAGTTTATACTAAACTGGGACGGACATATGGGACTATATAGGAAACCTCAAGTTTATACTAAGCTGGGACGGATATATGGGACTATATAGGATACCTCAAGTTTATACTAAGCTGGGACGGATATATGGGACTATATAGGATACCTCAAGTTTATACTAAGCTGGGACGGATATATGGGACTATATAGGATACCTCAAGTTTATACTAAGCTGGGACGGATATATGGGACTATATAGGAAACCTCAAGTTTATACTAAGCTGAGACGGATATATGGGACTATATAGGAAACCTCAAGTTTATACTAAGCTGGGACGGATATATGGGACTATATAGGAAACCTCAAGTTTATACTAAGCTGGGACGGATATATGGGACTATATAGGAAACCTCAAGTTTATACTAAGCTGGGACGGACATATGGGACTATATAGGAAACCTCAAGTTTATACTAAGCTGGGACGGATATATGGGACTATATAGGAAACCTCAAGTTTATACTAAGCTGGGACGGATATATGGGACTATATAGGAAACCTCAAGTTTATACTACAGGATACCAATCTCTCATCTATATAGGAAACCAAAGAAAGTTATTTAAAAAGCATGAGTTCTAGGATTTGGTAGAAGGGACAAAGGTTGAATGTAGGAAGATATCTAGGTGAGACCAAGTGTGAAAGCAAGGTGTAGCTAATATACAACTAAGTCTACCCACCAGCAGAGTTGTGTAGCTTGGTGAGGATGTCGAGGTCCGGCACACGGCAAGTGAGACTGTAGGCATCCTGCTCCTCCTGACAGAGGATCCTGGGCAGCTGGACCAGGGCATGCAGGCAGGGCATGCTGACATGGCTGGAGGGGACAATGTGGAGGGGGATCTCCAGCCTCATGTACCTCCACACACAGGACAGAGTTAGTAGTGTATAACATACTAGAAACAATGCACAATTTGGATTATAGATTATAAACACAAGGTAATAAGACCAAATTCAAATAAATAAATAGTGTGTGACGTTTCAGTAACAGCGTTCGCGGTCGCACACTATTTATTTATTTGAATTTGGTCTTATTACCTTGTGTTTATAATCTATAATCCAAATTGTGCCTTATCATTGTGACGTTTCGGTAACAGCATTGTTACCATCTTCAGACAAAAGTACTGAATGAATGAAAGTACACATTCAGTACTTTTGTCTGAAGATGGTAACAACACTGTTACCGAAACGTCATACACTATTTATTTCTTTGGATTTGGTCTTATTACCTTGTATTCTAGAAACAAATTTTCCTTCTACACTATTAACACTTTGAAGACCAACCCCGTTTTTATACGTCATAAGCTATTAAGCCTAGCGGACCAACCCCATTTTTATACGTCGCGGCACTTTAAAAATCAATAGAAAATCATAGAACGAAGTACGTCAAGAAATCTCTTCGGCAAATCATCGGCCTATCATGAATAGTTACAAAAATGATCACTAGATGTCAGGACGATACTGTTGGCAGGCAAAAAAATTAGTCATCTGTCGCTCAATCTCATTGGCTAGCTTGCTGACAAACTGATAACAGGCAAGTTTGTTTTTGTTATCTCTAATCTCTTTTCGCTCGTTTTTTTCTAAGTTATTTTGCCTCTAATTTCATAACGTTATTGAAATGAATCCTTTGGATCAACCTAGCACTTCAAAAGGTTTGGGATCAGAAGTTCATTTAGATGAAGACATTCAAGATATTCTTGAATATCTTTACGATTCTGGCTCAGAAATTGATGATGAAGTGAAGAATCCTGATTACGAAAATTCAGCCTCCGATGAATTAGAATTTGAGGAGGAAGAAAGGGAAGAAATTCCTGCTAAACGGCCGCGATTAGAAGTAGCTCCAGTTCGCATGCTGACGACATGTCGGGACACGTCCACTGCCGCCGCTGGCTCCAATGTCGCTGCCGGCACCTGGAGGAAAGATGATCCCTCGCCCCCAACTCCTCCCCCTTTCACCGCCCGCCCTGGACTAAATTTAGTGGGGGATGTTTCCTCACCATTTGATGCGTTCAGTCTCTTCTTTACAGAGAATATTTTCAAAAGCATCAAAGAGGAAAACAAACCGATATGCCAGGAGTATTATTGATTGGGAGTCCAAGAAGGGTCCTCTCAAGCCTCATGGCATGCTGGCTAAGTGGAAGGCTGTGTCAGTGGCACAGATAAAGCTCTTTTTCTGTGTCATCATACACATGTCTTTGGGGAAGAAGCCTGGGATGAAAGACTACTGGTCTACTCACGGATTCCTGAAGAATGCCTTTTGCCAGTCCATAAATATGCCAAGGACACTATTTATGAGAATTTTGTCAATGCTACATTTGAATGACAATTCAAAATACATTGAATATGGAAAACCAGGGCATGACAGACTCTTCAAAATAAGACCAGTTTTGGAATCCCTCATATATTCTTTTGGGAATGCCTACACTCCTCAGCAAAATCTCACTATTGATGAGGCGATGTGTCCATTCAGAGGACGTGTGGGTTTTCGAGTGTATATAAAAGTAAAACCTCATAAATATGGCATCAAGATATTCCAGATTTGTGAAGCTGTATCTGGATACGCTTACAATCTTGATATCTACACTGGCAAGGATCCTGAGCAGCCAGAGCACAACTCCATTCCGAACCTCGTGGACAGGCTGGCAAAGAGGTTTTATGGACAAGGCTATCATATCTATTTTGATAGGTGGTTTTCCTCTCCTGAGTTATTTGATAAACTTTGGGAAAAAAAGACCCTAGCTGTTGGCACAGTTATGCCTTCCAGGAAAACGATGCCAAAAACCGAATTTTCCCAAAAACTAAAGAGAGGAGAGATTATAAAGATGAGAAGAAAGCATCTTTTAGCCATCAAATGGAAAGATGTTAGAGATGTTTTCATGCTCTCCACTGTCCATGAAGGTAAAATGATGCCAGTCAAGCCCAAAACCCCAACCAGAGAAGAGTTGTTCAAGCCTGATGCTGTCATCGATTACAACAAGGGGAAGGTAGGAGTGGACCAGAGCGATCAGATGATGGCATATTATTCTTTTAGCAGGAAAACATTGAAATGGTGGAAAAAAATATTCTTCCATCTTTTTTTCACTTTGTTTTGTAAATGGCAACATCATTTACAATAAAGCAAATCCTGATAAAAAAATAAGTCTGAAGGACTTCTATCTGGCTGTCGGTGGGGAGATGCTCAATCAGGCAAGCATTGAACACTCTGAAAAAGAAACAACTTCGAAAACTGATGTTGCCAGGCTACTTGGGAAGCATTACTGCTATAAAATAGCCCCAGAAAGTGGAAAGGCAGTGCAAAGAAGGTGCAAAGTTTGTGCAGATAGTGCAAAGCACAAGACTGGGAAGGCAGCCCGGAAGGACACCAGATTTGAGTGCAAACAATGCAAGATTCCACTTTGCGCTGGAGAGTGCTTCGAAAAGTACCATACAGAAATGAAGTACTGGGAATAACAATGTATATAAATGTAAAAATTTTAATAATTTCCTCTGATTATTTTTTTTACAAACAGTGGCGTTTTTTTTGGCAGTTTGCATTTTTTTAGTTCTTTTTTTATTTTGAAAAAGTGCCAATAAACATATATTTTTTTATAAATGACTGCGGCGTATAATTATAAAGCTATACAACCAGTTTAACCGCATAAGTTTCTTTTTATTTATGAAAAATCATTTTTTAATTTCAAATAGAAATAATTTAATATTTCTAACTTTTGGATGACGTATGAAAAGGTTGAGTATATGAAGAGTGATGGTCTATATATGAATGGATGACGTATGGAGGGTGAAAAATATGAAGAGCAATGGCGAACGGAAAAATAAAAGTGTCCAGGAGCGGGAATCGAACCCACAACCTTTATAGACATATTTTGATACAAGCATCAAATTTCACTGTTCAAGGTAATATATTTTTATAAATATGATTTAAAAAAAAAATCAAGTTTTATCCTGGTTCACAGGGCTATTTGGGTTGTGAAACCAATGTTCCTCAAAGTGTTAATTCAAGTTGTATAAACATAATACAGTAAAAACTCAGTGAGAGACCACCTCCTGAAATGACCAGAAATATTGTCAATTCTGGGAGTTTGTGGACACTTTAATTAATCATTGAATTTTTCCCTTTATTCTTTGAATAAGGAATGAATGATAGTTGGGCTGACATATCCTGGAAATCTCCAGAACCACCTATAAATACTCAGAATATGTTGAGAAATTGGGTGAAGGCCGTACCTAAATACAGATGAGATGCATGGGGGGGTAAAAGGTGTTTTTAAAGAAATATTGGAAATGAACTGAAAAGAGCAATTTCTAATTAAAGAAGTAATAAAGTGAGAGGCTGATATAGGAAAATGCCCAGAAGGAAGGGAGAACACAAATGGTTGGGACATTTGGTCAAATATGACACCTGGCCAATAGCCAACCAAAACAAGAAGATTTTTCCATCACTTAGCTTAATAAGAACCATTGGAAACTCCGCCCTTGCCAGTCCCAAGCCCGGATGAAAAAGGAGGAGGGGGAGCAGTTACAAGCTCATTAAAAAACCTGGGCTCAGCTGGTCCGGCTGATAGTACCCTGTAAGGGTTCCTAATCCAGGGATACAGGATGAGCAGCGTTTGTACTCCATGTTAGGAGCGGCTGCACATGGCGTCTGTTCCTCATGCCAGAGGCGGCCATTTCTTTTGGAGCTAAGTCGGCCTGCCAATGAGTAGTGCTCCCAGTCTTAATGACAAAGGCAGACGCATTCTACTCCACCCAGTGTGGAGATAAGAAAGAAGAGAACCATTGGAGAAGACTCACTGGGGAGGTTCTCCTTCTGGACTCTGGTTGATGGACTGGAAACAGGTGACTTGGACTCTTCCATGCTGATACACACATACACCATTGTGACACAGTACAACAGTTGGCAGGAGGTGTTGCATTCCTTCACTGAGATATGGGAACTACTTTCAATATGGCACATGCTCTTTGCAATAGTTAACAGACACTACGTCATCACTAAATTGCATTGCGAAATTAAAAAAAATAATTCAGGTATATAGCCTTTTAGGGAAAATAATTGATCCCGCACTGTAATTTTCCAATACATAATATATGTTAATATGCAAGTTTCGACACAGCAAACATATAAAAGTAATAACTAACATGTATCAATAGAAAAATAGCAATCAGGGGGTATATATATAAGTAAAAGAAATTTAGGTGACAAAGAGCATGTACCATGCTCAAGCAAAGTATGCAAAGAGAACTGGGGTACAGGTGGGATCCACCCTACCATTG
The DNA here is from genome assembly GCA_030710605.1 of Cordylochernes scorpioides. Lineage (NCBI taxonomy): Eukaryota > Metazoa > Arthropoda > Arachnida > Pseudoscorpiones > Chernetidae > Cordylochernes > Cordylochernes scorpioides. The sequence continues at coordinate 41,985,718 of CP092884.1, forward strand.
TGAGCGCCAAGAGATAAGGAAAAACTCTTATTGAAGACATCAAAATTACAGGAGCACATCATGAGTCTTCAATAAATGGACCAAGTCAACATCTTGTTGTTTCTTATCCCCTTGTTTACACACATTCCATGAATCCATGCTCCTCGAGCTGTTTGATGATAAGCAGTAGCCTTTCCCAAAGGTTGTGTTTAGTGCATCTAATACAAGCCAAAATGTTGTTATTTTCTATCTTCAATGGCTTGAGAGATTGCCTGTTCTATTTCTGAGGTTCAGAGCTCTTCCTGGGTCTACTGTACCAGCTGTGGTAATAAATCAATCGCTTTGGAGGAAGGAGCCTGATTGAGGAGGAGTCAGCACAGGACACCGATTCATCTGATCACTCTATGTAGAAACAGTTTGTTGCATTTACAAGAGGAAGGGGCAAGAGCTGCGTTGAATGTTTCCTGCTCACCCTGGCAGTGGGGTTGAACATGGGAAAGAAAGAGCACATTTTATAATTTAAAAAAAAAAATCAACAATAGCTTCAAACTTGTCAAAAAAACTGTTCAGACCACAAATTTAAAGATTTTTAACCTATAAAATTTAATGCATTCCAAATAAGGTAGACTATATGTAAGAGACATTTAGGTATAGTAGAACCTCCATTACTGGAACCTGTTGGAGATCATCTGAATTATATCGAAGGGAATAAGTAACAACAACAGAACCTTCCATGAGAGGACACTCGCTATGGTAAAACCTCTCTACACAGGACAGTTTTCATCATCCAAATGATCATTTTTACTAATTAGTAACTCTACAATAATTTTGGCTTGCATTAGGTGCACTAAATAGGACCTTTGGGTTCTTACTGCTACTCTTTTTGTGTTGTTTTTCTTGCTTCCCTCTTTCTTGTTTTTTTTTTCTGTATATATCGTTATTTCCTTTGTCTCACTGCTTTGTTCTTATGCATACCTCTGGTGAATCCTGTATAGGGTCAGTGACCCTAAATAAAGGCTTTTTGTTGTTAAAAAAAAAAACAGGACCTTTGAGAAAGGCTGCTGCTTATCATCAAACAGCTTGAGGAACATGAACTCATGGAATTTGTGTAATCTTTACACAAGGGGATAAGAAACAATAAGAGGACATCTCTCCCATAAGAAACACTTTAGCTCTATAACTTTAAAGACAGGTAGTTCTACTGTAATAGCAGGATTATACCAAACAAGAGAGTAATTAATTAAGATGGTAGCATGTCAGTTACTGAAAAATCATACAGCACACACAAAATTAAACCTCTTTTTTTCAACAATTGGTAAATTATAGTCAACTATTTATAGTATGACCTATACAATTTATCAAGATAAATCCAACTAAAGACTGGTGTAATACCGCCTCAAACAACTTTCTCCAAGATGGTTGATCCATAACCCTAGTTGTCAACTGGCGGTAAGACCTTGTCTCTCTCTAGTTAGTCCACCATTAATGTAGTGCAAGTGCATCCTCTTGATCTGATGACTTCAATGCATCCTTCAATCAATCTTTGTAGGGAGTTGTAACGTCCTCTGTTTGTTGGTTGACGTTAATCAGCAAGAAGTATTTGGAAGTTAAAAAAAAAAGAAATTCTTTATTTCTTTTAGGTTAACATCAGACATAATATATCAGACATAAGTTTACATGTGGATATATATTACAATAAGACAACTCCACAGAGTACCATCAGTGATGTGCTCACTGATAATTTACTATATAGGCATGCCAGCTGCTGTTACAGGAGTTGAAATGCCTCAGCAGATGGCCAATCCAATTCAGTTTTTGTTTTCTTGTTATTTTAATGGGGCATCTGTTCACTCCAGATAGTACCTCATCATTTGTGATAAATGCACTACCCGGTATTATCAATCATAATTATCTTCAGCAACACATAGTGAAAGTCTGTGGCAACTTGACATCTTGGCTGACAGTGTCCATTGTTTCAGCTTCATAAAATACTCTTACTACTAAATGTCTTTAAAAAGAGAGAGAGTTTAGAGCTTCAGTTATAACTTATTGAACAGAGTATATTTCCCAATATACACACATATTTATTTCGAGCTTTCTGGCAACGCCCTTCTACAGAAAAATTAAAAATAAAGTAAATTTTCCTGTAGAAGGGCGTTGCCCGAAAGCTCGAAATAAATTTATTTGCAAAAGAAACTCAAGCTTTTAGATTTGAACATTCTATTAAGGGATTAGCCTATTAATTAAATACACACACACTATTAATATCAAAGAGGTTTCACTATACACTCATGGACCAAACTTAAGGAAGTTGATCTTTTAGCATGAATATCGGGATTCAAACTCTGAAAGATATTACAGTGACCTTTATTGAAGACACACAAGATAACCAATGTACACTCATGGACAAAACTTAAGGAAGTTGTATCTTTTAGCATGTGTATCGGGACACAAACTCTGAAAGATATTACAGTGACCTTTATTGAAGACACACGAGATAACCAAGTGTGAACAGCCTCTGTCTACTTAAAAATATATATATAGATGAAACTTCCTTAAGTTTTGTCCATGAGTGTATTTAATTATTTTGTGCCGTGTAGAAAATTGTGGGAAAACAAAACAATGAGGATGAAACACAAGACAAATACAGTAGAACCTCCCTGTAAAAGACACCTAATTGAAGTATCCTTTAGGGAGAGGTGTCCTCTTATAGGACAGTTGCTAAATAGTAAAAATGGTTATTTTTGCAAATGAAAACTGTCCTTTAAAGAGAGATGTCCTCTAACACGAATGTCCTCTCAGGGTGGTCCTACTGTATATTTTGATCATAAAACAATCCCCAACTTATTTTACATGAAAGAAGGCAATGAGAGAGATGTGCTGAGTAACAACATAGGTAAAATTAATCTCTTGATGTATATCTGTGATTCAATACTTTGATTTCTAATGACTTTTTTGCTTTCTACTCAAATAAATGCTATGTGGCTTTAGTAAATTTATAAAGAATATATATATATGCACACATATCTAAAGTAAGGAGAACACACACAACAAAGGGAGGTTATTTACCTTTGTGATGGACTCTTCATTAAAAACTGAAAAAATGATTCCGATGAAACCTTCATCCATCATCTGGTACATGGCTTGTGTCTGGACATCTGGACACACACATACACATAATTAAGACACATATTTATATATAATTCTACTGTCCTAAAAGCTTATGTCCCTAGTTTGCTTCAATACCATTTCTGAGATTCCACCCTTCAGTGTTTTTTTTTTTTGCTTATCCCTAGTACACGTAGTACAGGCCATGATAATCATGGTGGGTAGAAAAGTTGGTGACTGCTCTTACTGTAAGTGCATTACATGTCTACACATGTGAAAAGCAGTTTACCCTTACAAATGTGCCAGAGCCCCGTTTGGTTACTTGCACTCGCTGGTGGGGTTGGACTTTTGCAAGAATCAGGGACCATTGCCAAGTGTCCAATGCTGGAATCGAACCCGGGTCATAGCAGTCAAAAACCAACGATTTAGACCATCCTTCCACCAACCCCCACCCTTCAGTGTAGCATATAGAAGCAGAATGATCCAATACAGTATTAGAGCTCAAAGAGAAGCGGTCTGGTAGATTAAATTGGCATAACTGCTGGGAGGGTTCATCACTAATGAGTCAAGCCCTCCTAATATTTTTTTTTCATCGCAGTAAGGACATTAGAAGTTTGATTTATGTGTAAAAGAAACATTTGTGCTTTAATGCTTTCATTTCTTATATGTACACAAGGTGTGTCCAATAAATAACGAGACCGGTCAAAAACAAAGAAAAAATGAAATGATAATTTTTTTAAAAAAGTCTATTAAAAAATAGAAAGCTTCAGCTACACTGCGGTATATCACATCACGTGATTGCACGCACAGTCGATAAATTGTAAGCTTGTAAAAAGAACGCCTTGCATAACAACTTCTAATTTGTATTGGATAGAAAATTCAAACAACGAATTTGTATTAAATTTTGCTACATTTTTAAAAAATGGCATTTGGAAATGAAAATGTAAATAAGCCCACCACATTTAGATGGTTTTCAGGATTTAAAAATGGAATGGAATCGGTGAAAGATGAGAAGCGTGTTGGACGTCCAATTCTGCACAGGAACCCTGAAAAGGTGAGCCAAATTTCAAATTTGATAAAAGAAAATCCACGAATAGGGTTACGGGACATTGAGGAAGAAACAGGGATATCAAAATCATTAGTTGGATCGATAATTAAAGAAGACTTGCAGTTAAAGAAGTAACCTTCAAAATTTGTCCCTAAAATGCTCACAATCCAACAAAAGGAGAATCGTGTTGAAGTTGCCAAAAAAATGCTTGAAATGGTGGAAGAAAACCCTAATTGGAAGGAAAAGGTAATAGCTGGAGACGAGACATGGGTTTACGGGTATGACCCGGAAACAAAACGCCAATCCATGGAGTGGAAAGGAAAAGATGAACCAAGAACGAAGAAATCCCGACTTTGCAAGTCAAAAAACAAAGTCTTATTGGTCACGTTCTTTGACATAAAGGGAATTGTGCATTATGAATATCTAGAGGAAGGTCAAACAATCAATAAGGAGTCTTATTTAAACATATGAGACGTGTACGTGAATCAATTCGTCTGAAAAGAAGTGAAATGTGGAGTTCCAAAAATTGGATTATCCAACATGATAATGCACCACCACACACCGCTACATCTGTACTGACTTATTTGGCTAAACACTGCATACAAATACTTCAACAACCTTCCTATTCCCCAGACCTAGCTCCAAGTGATTGTTTTCTCTTTCCAAAACTCAAAATGGCTCTAAAAGGAAGGAGATTTGACACTAGAGAGTCCATCATAGCGGATTCGAAAAAGGTCTTGAAGAACATCCCGTAAGATGCCTTTTCTAAATGTTTTAAATCATGGGAAAAGAGATGGAAATTATGTATAGATGCGGGAGGGGACTATTTTGAAAAATACTAATAAAATTTTTTTTTTAATCATTCTATTTGTTCTTTATTTTTGACCAGTCTCATTATTTATTGGACACACCTTGTAGATGGCACCTTATTGCTTTATAATAATTAAGACTATGGTATATACAGTTAAACCTTAACTATAAATATTTTATGAAATATAGTTAGAGAGCTCTAAAATGTATGCAGTCTAACCAGGCAAAAAAAAAAAAGAGTGAAAAGTAGAGATAAATTTGGTAACATACTAAAAGGGAATATCCTGATTGTGAAATTGAAATATTGCTGATGGCTCTCTGCCATTTATCCGAAACAAACATCAAATGAACAAACACTAGGTAATAAGACCAAATCCAAATAAATAATATGTGACGTTTCAGTAACAATGTTGTTAGCATCATCATACAAAAGACAAAGTCTGATAGAAACAAAGCTGTTGCTGAAATGTCACATACTATTTATTTTGATTTGTTCTTATTACTTTTTATTTATAATCTATAATCTAAATAGTACCTTATCAGCAAATCAAAACATTATTATTTTTCTTAAATTTCCATAAATTGGCCTTAAACACTCTTCCTTAAATAATAAAATGCCAATCTGAACTTACTTTAAGCTCTTTACATTTTAATTTGGCCTTAAATACCCTTTTTCTTGAATTATAAAAACGTGGAAAGACCCCCTACTTGTGATGGAGAGTTGCTAACCTACAATCTGCACCACAATGACCAAGGTTGCTGCCAACAGTCTGGAATCTGATTGGAACTTCTCTTGTTCAATTCAAGTATGGGTATTTTGCTGCTTTATAAATAATGTTTAACACTATTGTGATATAGGCTTTAGTGGTTGGGGCAATTAAATAGAATCTTTTTTATATTGTGGCGAAGAAATAATTTATATTTTATTATTTAATTTAATTATTCAATGAAAATATGTAAAACAGATTTTATTACTTTATATTTGTAAAATCATCATAAATGTTGCCTAGCTTGTTTGCTCGATATTCTCTAGCTGTAGATAGTTTGGTTGATAATTGTCGACTGGTCGCCGTGACGTCATCAATAAGACTTGATTTTTACGCTACTATATTTTGCTTCAATTCCAAAGAGCTCTTCAGCATAAAAAGGACAAACACAAAATAAATAAAGTATGTATAGGAAACTTTATTGGAACATTTATGATAAGGTACAATTTGGATTAAAGATTAGAACTACAAGGTAATAACACCAAATACAAATAAATAAATAGTGCGTGACATTTCAGTAACAGCCTTGTTACCACATCAGACAAAAGACAAATTTTTAGTCTTTTTTTTTTTTTTTTCCATTTTTAGACTTGTCTGATGATGGTAACAATGCTGTTACTGAAAGGTCACACACTAATAATTTATTTGGATTTGGGGTCTTATTACCTTGTAATTTGAACATTAATAAATGTTGCTGTGGAATTTATTTTCCTTCATTCAGTACTTTTGTCTGAAGATGGTAATAACAATGTTACTGCAATATGTCATGTATAATTTAATTTATTTTAATGTGGCCGTGTTGCTTTATGCTTCTAATTTACATATAATATCCAAATTGCACCTTATCATGATTTGAATACAATCCAACATAGTATTGATGATGATAAATTACTTTTTTTTTTTCACAGAGAAATGGAACAATAGAACCTCTTCTCTGTAAAGGACAACACCTAGTTGCAGAGTCAAAGTAACTTTTAGGGAAAGGTGTCCTCTTACTGGAGAGTTTCTAAATAATAGAGAATGATAATTTTGGAGCTAAAAACCGTACTTTGCAGAGAGATGTCCTCTTACTGAAGGGTTGCTAAATGATAAAAAATATATATATAATTTTGGAGATGAAAACTGTACTTTGTAGAGAGGTGTCCTCTCATGGAGACATGTTCTACAGCACAAAGTGGCCGTGATAGAGAATGTACCCACCAACATGGGAAGGCCAGACTGTGATGTGGGGATGGGAGTGGTACCAGCCCAGGACTCTCATTGGTCGGGAGGACACTTGGGCGAGTCTCTGTCCACATAGCAAGTCATCACATCATAATACATTGTAAATTTAATTGCCATCTATCGTTAAAATTTTACACAAATAAATTTATAATTCGACTTGTGATTGTAAAACGACATTTAAAAATTATCCAGCATGAGTTTCTTTTCAACGAAAAATCTAAATTTATTTTAAGGAGAAATAACGATTATTTCTAACCTTAGGGATGGGGTATGAAAGGATGAATTGTGAAGAGTAATGATAAAGGGAAAAATAATATCCCTGGACACTTTTATTTTTCCCTTTATCATTACTCTTCACAATTCATCCTTTCATACCTCATCCCTAAGGTTAGAAATAATCGTTATTTCTCCTTAAAATAAATTTAGATTTTTCGTTGAAAAGAAACTCCTGCGGGATAATTTTCAAATGTCGTTTTACAAATAAATTTACTGGCAATGCATTTCTTTTAAATATCATCAAATATTATCTCTACAGACTACTACTATTATCTCTACAGGGTTCATTACTGATGAGCCCTCTCATTCAAATAACTCATATCATTGCAGTAAGGTCTGTAGAGATAATATTTGATGATATTTAAAAGAAACGCATTGCCAGTAAATTTGTTTGTGTAAAATAATACGTTGTGTACTACAGGAATAGGTGGAGAGGTATCATCTGTCTACTTTTGATAGCCACAACTCAGGATCCAATACCACATTGGGCACTTTTTTTTGGAAACAAAAAAATTGCTTCATTGGCCTCGATTCTTACCAAAGTTCAACCCCAACACTAAATGCAAGTAACCAAACAAGGCTCTGGCACAATTACAAGTGTAAAAGTCAAACTGTTTTCTACTTGTGTAGATATGGGGTGTACTTCAAAACACTTGACAGCAACGTATCAGATCATGATCCAATTTACATCAATATAAACTCTCCCAAAATTAGTCAAAAGAAAAAAAATCTGGAATTTTCAAAAGGCAATCTCTTTCAAAATCATATTTGACAATCAACTCAATTCCCCATTCCCAGCACCAGATATAAAGGATAACTGGAAACAATTTAAAAATATCATCCTTAATGTAGCCAAAGTTTCCATCCCTCGTGGCACTAGGAGAATGTCTACTTACACCCCAAATCAGTTGTTTACCACCCACCATGATTATCATGGCACACTTGGAATAAGTACCCCCCACCATCATATAGTACAGCCATCTCAGATATGAAGGTTGGTCATTATGTGGAATGTCATTTTTCACCTCATTCTGAGCATTAGAATACATAACACTCGCCATCTCTTATTGGAAATATTATTATTATTGCGTATGATATTGTTTTTTACAGCACAATACAACAATGTTGGCAAGTTTCTCTAGAGTGGAATGTCGAGGTGACGAATCCACTCCAGGGCCTCCTCTGTGCACCGGTGGATATCCCCAAGTGTTCCCTGGAAGAATCTTCGAGGACAGTCCCTTAGGATATGGTGCATTGTTTGTATTTGTCCACAGTCGCAGTTCTGGTCTGGACTCATGTATTGGAAATATACACTACACTCATGGACAAAACTTAAGGAAGTTGTACCTTTTTGCATGTATATCGGGACAATAACTCTGAAAGATATTACAGTGACCTAAAACAGTATTTACATTACAACACACTCTAAACACTCGGATTTTCCTGGAAAATCTCTTAAAGATTTTTTGAAAAAGCCATGGTCCACCTGTGCTGTGTGAGCAGAAGAGCTTAAATTGACTTGTTCCATTATATGTATGTTCCATATGTAAATACCTGTTTTCTTTCCTCTTTTCGCTCTCCACTTCTCCCATCCATATTTCCATTTTTTTTTCTTATTTTCCATAGGATTATTCAAATAATAATCTGTATATACTTACCATGTGTATATAATCTTTCTCCATTTTTACCCCTTTGTATATTTCCCACTTTCATAGGTTTCTCCGTCTTGTAACCCCAAGGATAATCCTCTGTAAGACCTGTGTGTCTTAATAAAGGTTTTTGTGTGTGTGTATTACAGTGACCTTTATTGAAGACACACAAGATAACCAATCGCGAACAGCCTCTGTCTCCTTAAAAAAAAAATTAGATGATCGGCGACATTAAAGACATTCCACTTCCTTAAGTTTTGTCCATGAGTGTATTTATGGAGTAGAGTGCATGTTTCTTTTTAACTAAAAATAATTTTCTACTGTCTTTACTGCAATGATAAAAAATAAAGGAAAGCTAAACCGTTTATGCCATTAAAAGAAACACATTGTAAACTGTGTATCATTTTGTCACATAGTTTCAATAAGTAACATTTCTGCATCGATGGTATTGGTGACACATGGACATCTGGCACAATCATCACTCAGATGTGACCACAGGGAAGTAGACATTTTCCACATTACAACCTCTTCATTATATAAGCTTGGCAGTTGTACTTCGTAACTTTCTCCCGTGGCAAGGAGTAGCCAGTTATTTTCTTTCTACTTGATAAATACCAGAGTTGATGAGGGCCAACATCCCCAAATGGATACATGAATGCAAACATTTCTACTGCCTTTGCTGCAATGATAAAAATAAAGGAAAGCTTACCAGTTTATAACATTAAAAGAAACATATTGTAGACCTTGTATCATTTTGTCACAAAGTTTCAATTCATAACCTGTTCTGCATCGATGGTATTGGTGACACAGGGGCCATCCTCAGATGTGACCACAGGGAAGTTGACATTTTCCACATTCCAACCTCTCCATTATATAAGCTTGGCAGCTGTGCTTCGTAACTTCCTCCCATTGCAAGGAGTACCCAGTTATTCTTCTTTCACTTGATTTTTTTGCTTACCTCTAGTACATGTGGTACAGGCCATGATAATCATGGTGGGTAGTAGTAGGTGACTGCTTTTACTGTAAGTGCACCACATGTCTATACATGTGAAAAGCAGTTCAACTTTTGCACTTATAAATGTGTCAGTGTCCCATTTGATTACTTGCACTCGCTGGTGGGGTTGGACTTTTGCAAGAATCGGGGGCCATTGGAGCATGTTTATTTTTTAAATCAGAAAAAAGTGCCCAATGCGAGAATCAAACCCGGGTCGTAGCGGTTGAAAACCAATGGTTTAGATCACCCTTCCACCGACCCCCATATGATAATTACCAGAGTTGATGAGGGCCAACATCCCCAAATGGATACATGATCAATAAAGAAAGGGTATTAGGCCGATATATATATTCTGGAATAAATTGAAAAATGAATGATTAGTTGTTATTTATTCTGATAGATGGCGCAAGCCATCAATAAACTTTTAGTAGCACAATCAGGAGAGATGTCTTTCTCTCAATTCGATATGATCATTTACACATCACTAAACACAATGTAATAAGACCAAATCCAAATAAATAAATGGTGTGTGACGTTTCGGTAACAGCATTGCTACCATCTTCAAACAAAAGTACTGAATATGGTAACACGCTGTTACCGAAACGTCACACACCATTTATTTATTTGGATTTGGTCTTATTACCTTGTGTTTATAATCTATAATCCAAATTGTGCCTTATCAATTTACACATCACTCTTTTATATAGGAATTATATATAGAGACAATTTTATTGATACTTATAGTCAAAACAAAGGCATGATGTTATTTACAATTAAGGATAAAATTTTTACAGTTGTTCTCTGAGGGAGGGGAATATATAGAGAGAAGAGGACAAAATATCAAGACTTTAAAAAATATCTATTTTAAGAGATTTTTAAATAGTTTGTTAGATAAGGTACAATTTGAATTATAGATTATAAACACAAGGTAATATGACCAAATCCAAATAAATAACAGTGTTGTTACCATCTTCAGTACTTTTGTCTGAAGATGGTAACAATGCTGTTACCAAAACGTCACACACTATTTATTTATTTGGATTTGGTCTTATTACCTTGTGTTTATAGTTTGTCAGAGTTCTATGTGTATATATAAAAAAAAAAGATATCTAACTCGAAAACTTGTATTTTTATAGTTACAGTAAAACCCCTCTATAGCGAACCCCAATGGGACTTAAACCTGTGGTTCATTATAGCCATGGTTTGTTATAGCCATAGTCCATTGTATTAGAAAATAAAAATGAGGGTTTGTTTCAGGTTAATTATATGGGAAGGTTTGCTATATCCCCTTCTTCTTCTTCTTCCTTATCTCCACTCAATCATATTAGGGTATCAAGTTGTGACCCTTGATGGTGTCTGTTTGACAACCATCATGACTGGGTGAAGTAGAATGCATCTGCCTTTGTCATTAAGACTGGGAGCACTACTCAGTAGCAGGCTGACTTAGCTCCAAAAGAAATGGCTGTCTCTGACATGAGGAACAGACGCCATGTGCAGCCGCTCCTAACATGGAGTACAAACGCTGCTCATCCTGTATCCCTGGATTAGGAGCCCTTACAGGGTACTATCAGCCGGGCCAGCTGAGCCCAGGTTTTTTAGTGAGCTTGTTACTGCTCCCCCTTCTCCTTTTTCATCCGGGCTTGGGACCGGCAAAGGCTATATCCCCTGGTTCGTTTTAGCGAAGTTTTACTGAATATAGATTTTCTGGATATCCTGACCCTATCATGATCACCCCAACTTGCTGCCATAACTAGGCTTAATTTTTGTGGGTCTGGAAAGATAACTTCAGATAAGTCAGAGGGGTGGTTTGCAAAAGTCCAACCCCACCAGTGAGTGCAAGTAACCAAATGGGGCTCTCTGGCACACTTGTAATGCAAAATTCAAACTGCTTTTCACCTGTGTAGACATGTGGTGAACTTACAGTAGAAGTGATTGCTTACTACCCTCCACCATTATTATCATGGAATTCGTGTAATCTTTACACAAGGGGATAAGAAACAACAACAACAATGATGATTATGATGGCCTGTACCACATGTGCACTAGGGATAATAATTTTAAAAAAGAGGAGCTATCAGTAAATAGACACAAGACGGCTCTACAAACACCTTTAGAACTACAGCCAGTCCCTAAGTTGTATTGAAAGTTTTTTTTACTTTAATAATAATAATTTTGGTAATCATTACACTAATGGACAACACTTAAGGAAATGGAAAGTCTTTGTTGTCGGCGGTTGTCTATCTTCTTTTTTTTTAAGGAGACAATTTTGTTCACACTTGGTTTTCTGGTGTGTCTTCAATAAAGATCACTGTAATATCTTTCAGAGTAATTGTCTGAATCCTGATATATATGGTAAAAGGTACAACTTCCTTAAGTTTTGTTCATTAGTGTATCTTGGTCATCTCGCGTGTCTTCCATAAAAGTTACTGTAATATATTTCAGAGTTATTATCCAGATATACATGGTAAAAGGTACAACTTCCTTAAGTTTTGTCCATGAGTGTACATTGGTTATCTCGTGTCTTCAATAAAGATCACGGTAATATCTTTCAGAGTTATTATCCAGATATACATGGTAAAAGGTACAACTTCCTTAAGTTTTGTCCATGAGTGTATATTAGTATCATCACTCTCATGTACTTACAATTAATATCTTTAAAAGAGTTCCTCATCATATGAAGTGTGTGTTCAGTTTAGCACATTTAAACTTTAAAATAAATTTATTTTCTATGCTATAGTAAACAAGTGAATTTCAGGGAAAATATTGAGAGTTATTTACAAAAATCCTACACAAATGGATTAACACAGACAGTTCGATCCACAGCATATAAAATCACAAATTTTTGGTGCTGTAATTATTATCCATCAGATAAAAGACTCCTAATCCTGATAAAATGGTAGCAAATCATTGCCTTTACAGGGGCGGTTTTAATTTCATAACATCCTACTAAAGAGGAGTTATAAAATCGGTCAAACTTGCAAAAAAAAGATGTTTAAGCTAGTGAAGTGGCCAGGCTGATTTTCAGTCACGAAACAACAAAGTTAAGGGAGGATAGGGGTGGTAAGGAAAATACATTTTGAAAGGAAAGGTGTTTCTGTATTTGAATATCATCTTTTTGCAACACTTTATAGTGTTATCTTTTTTTTTTTAAATTATCCCTAGTACACGTGGTACAGGCCATGATAATCATGGTGGGTAGTTAGCAACTGCTTTTTACTATAAGCGCACCACATGTCTACACATGTGAAAAGCAGTTCGACTTTGCATTTACAAATATGCCATAGCCCCGTTTGGTTACTTGCACTCGCTGGTGGGGTTGGACTTGTGCAAGAATCGGGGGCCATTGGAGCATTAGCATTATCTGATAATGCACAATTTAGATTATAAACACAATGTAATAAGACCAAATCCAAGTAAATAAATAGTGTGTGACGTTTCGATAACAGCGTTGTTTACTTTTGTCTGAAGATGGTAACAATGGTGTTACCGAAACGTCTACACTATTTATTTATTTGGATTTGGTCTTATTACCTTGTGTTTATAGTGTTAACTTATAGAGATTGGGGTTTTGTGATGTGTGACAAACACAGTTTGTCAGGCTTACCTCTGCCTGTGTGGAGGCATCTGAAAGCTGCTCGGGGGAAATTTCCACTCTGTCTTTCCTCTTGTCCGACCTCCGGAGCATGATGACTGCAGAGATGTGGGCCACCTTGCTCTCGTCAATCTGCTCACACACCCAACTATGTTCCCCTGGTCGACATTACAGATGGGGGTTAACTCCGCTGGTCCCAAGCCCGGATAAAAAAGGAGGAGGGGGAGCAGTAACAAGCTCACTAAAAAACCTGGGCTCAGCTGGCCCGGCTGATAGTACCCTGTAAGGGCTCCTAATCCAGAGATACAGGATGAGCAGCGTTTGTACTCCATGTTAGGAGCGGCTGCACATGGTGTCTGTTCCTCATGTCAGAGGTGGCCATTTCTTTTGGGGCTAAGTCGGCCTGCCACTAAGTAGTGCTCCCAGTCTTAATGACAAAGGCAGACACATTCTACTTCACCCAGTCATGATGGTTGTAGAGTATCAAGCTCTACAAGCTTGATACCCTAATATGATTGAGTGGAGATAAGAAAGAAGAAGAAACAATATGAAGTATAAAATACATTTATCAGAATTTAATTGGTTTTCAAATTCCCAAACCATATGTTATCTACTTTAACTAACTACATATTTTCACAAAAAGGAAACACCTTTCACTTGGGGTGATAAGTTGAAGAGGTTTAGCTGTATTTTACAAATATATTCAGCAGGATACATGTTCCTTTCATGACTAACAAGCAAAATTGTTATGTCATTATGTCACGAATTGCATTACAATATATAGCCCTACAATTACAACAACAAAAAAAGCTGCCATATTTGAACCTGAATTGATCTTATCTTCAGTCAGATAAGTAATCTAATTGTGTACTTCCCAGCACCTAGGTTTTAAATTGATTTCATACAGTAGAACTACTTCTCTCTAAAGGACAACACCTAGTTGTAGAGCAAGCATGTCAAACTCAAATCCTAACACGGGCCAAATAAAAAAGTAATAAGATTATGTGGGCCGCAAAAAAAAAGAAAACAAGTAATTAAATTTTTATAGTAACATTTATGTAGGTTTATTTAAAAAAATACTAATAAGAAAAAAAAAAAATTTTTTTATTAAAATATATTGTCTGGTGGGCCGCAAATTTATTCGTTGTGGGTCGCATGAGGCCCACGGGCCGCAAGTTTGACATGCCTGTTGTAGAGCCAAAGTGTCCTTTAGGGAGAGAGGTGTCCTCTTAATAGTAAAAAAAGGGCAATTTTGTTGATGCACCACATGTTGACACATGCCAAAGCCCCATTTGGTTACTTGCACTCACTGGTAAGGTGGGACTTTTGCAAGAATCGGAGGCCATTGGAGCATATCTTTTTTTTTTTAATTAGAAAAAAAAAAAAAAGTGCCCAAAGCGGGATTCGATCCCAGGTTGTAGCAGTCAAAAACCAACAGTTTAGACCACACATCCACCAACCTCCTGTATTCTTGCCAGAATGTATATATTGTAGCAAAGTATTTATTATTATAAACACAAGGTAATAAGACCAAATCCAAATAGATAAATAGTGTGTTATGTTTCACTAACAGCGTCTTTAAGGAAACATCACACACTATTCATTAATTTAGATTTGGTCTTATTACCTTGTGTTTATAATCTATAATCCAAATTATGCCTTATCTCATATTTATTATTATTATTTTTATTTTATAATTTTTAGGGAATAATTAATTTATTATAAAGGGGTTTTACCTTTTAGTTCCCTAATAAAATTATTTACAAGAGGTATTTATAGGGAGAACAACTTATCCCAAGGTAAAGATAATAATAATAAGAGTGGTCAGCCACCGAGGCGTCCCGTTTTCCTTATTTGCTGATAAGATTCCGAGAACCCCTCACACCTGTGGTCCCTCCGGAGTCCATCGATGATTGACAGGTGTCCCATGGAGCTTCTTGTGACCGGAGTTGCAGAGCTACTTGACAATATAATGAAAAGGTTCAATTTGGTTTAGGGGGTGGTGGAAGGATGGTCTCAACCGTTGGTTTTCGACCGCAATGACCCAGGTTCGATTTCCACATTGGGCACTTTTTAAAATTTAATATTTAAAAAAAATTCTCCAATGGCCCCCGATTCTTGCAAAAGTCCAACCCCACCAGCGAGTGCAAGTAACCAAACGGGGCTCTGGCACATTTGTAAGTACAATGTCGAACTGTTTTTCACATGTGTAGACATGTGGTGCACTTACAGTAAAAGCAGTCGTCTACTTCTACCCACCATGATTATCATGGCCTGTACCACGTGTACTAGGGATAAGCAAAAAAAAAAAAAAAAACAATTTGGTTTACAGATTAGAAACAGAGGTAGCAACACCTCATTTGAATTGATAAACAGTTTGTATCATTTTGGTAACAACGCTGTTATCAATAGTTTATCTACTTGGATATGGTTTTGTTACTTTATATTCCTTGTATAGGTGTATATGGAATAACATCATTTTTATGATAAGGCACAATTAGGATTATTCTATATACAGTTACGAGCATCATTCCTCATCTCCTAATCAACAATCAGTCATCAGTTTTCATCTCTGTCATCGTTTGCTTATTTTTTGGAATGGCGCCCTCCTATTGGTTGGCTACGGTCACGCCACCTTTGCCCCCTCCCCCCACTCGCCTTTTTTTTGGAATGGCGCTCTCCCATTGGTTGACTATGAACACGCCACCTTTGCCCCCCCCCCCCCCACTCGCTATTTCGTCTTTGTAACTATTGTGTTGGAGCGGGTCGCTCCCTAAATAAATGCATATATTAGATAATAACCAAATGGAATCCTCTCTTTCTTTTTCCCAGTAAGAGACGCCTAAGGAAGCCAACAGTACATAGACAGATAAAGCACATAGGCTATAGTTATTAACTAACATATGCAATTATTTAAGGCGCCAATTTATAATTGTAACAAATAGTATTTGAATCAAAACATTCAATCGGGTAAAACACGGGCGTTGCCCGGGTCATTCGGCTAGTAGATTATAAACACAAGGTAATAAGACCAAATAAATAGTGTGTGATGTTTCAGTAACAGCGTTGTTACCATCTTCAGTACTTTTGTTTGAAAATGGTAACAACGCTGTTACCAAAACGTCACACACTATTTATTTATTTGGATTTGGTCTTATTGTATTTATAACCTTTTTTTTAAATTCTATAATGGGCTACATTATTATGTTCAATAGCAGTTTTCCCCATGAATATAAGCAACTAATGGGTGGAATTTTAATTATACACAGCCTACTACTCTCAGACCATAGCCAGAGTTAAAATTTAATTGAAAACATTTGCAGATTCTAATTTATCTGAAGCTCAGGTACAAATGAATAAAATATTTACTTTTAATTCCTCCTTTTTTAATAAAAATAATTCAAACTTTTTAAAATCATTTTTAAAATTTTAAATAAAAGGTTATACAAAGTAAAATAACAACTCAGACTTTGCCGGTCCCAAGCCCGGATGAAAAAGGAGGAGGGGGAGCAGTAACAAGCTCAGTAAAAAACCTGGGCTCAGCTGGCCTGGCTGATAGTACTCTGTAAGGGCTCCTAATCCAAGGATATGGGATGAGCAGTGTTTGTACTCCATGTTAGGAGCGGCTGCACATGGCATCTGTTCCTCATGTCAGAGGTGGCCATTTCTTTTGGAGCTAAGTCGGCCTGCCACTGAGTAGTGCTCCTAGTCTTAATGACAAAGGCAGATGCATTCTACTTCACCCAGTCATGATGGTTGTCAAACAGACACCATCAAGGGTCACAACTTGATACCCTAATATGATTAAGTGGAGAAGGGAAAGAAGAAGACAAAGTAAAATTGCTTTTCTCTTCTTCATATTGGTATCTGGCTGATTGATTCTCTAATATCATGCGACCTCAATCTGTCATAGTTCAGTTCAATAATTGCAATGGAATCCCTATATACATGTTAAAAGATACAACTTGTTCAAGTTTTGTCCATGAGTGTATGCTATCTCGTGTGTCTTTAATAAAGGTCACTGTAATATTTTTCAGAGTTATAATCCCGATATACATGCTAAAAGGTACAACTTCCTCAAGTTTTGTCCATGAGTGTATGTTATCTCGTGTGTCTTTAATAAAGGTCATTGTAATATCTTTCAGAGTTATAATCCCGATATACATGCTAAAAGGTACAACTTCCTCAAGTTTTGTCCATGAGTGTATGTTATCTCGTGTGTCTTCAATAAAGGTCACTGTAATATCTTTCAGAGTTATTGTCTTGAATCCCAATATACATGCTAAAAGGTACAACTTCCTCAAGTTTTGTCCATGAGTGTATGTTATCTCGTGTATCTTCAATAAAGGTCACTATAATATCTTTCAGAGTTATTGTCTTGAATCCCAATATACATGCTAAAAGGTACAACTTCCTCAAGTTTTGTCCATGAGTGTATGTTATCTCGTGTATCTTCAATAAAGGTCACTATAATATCTTTCAGAGTTATTATCTGAATCCCAATATACATGCTAAAAGGTACAACTTCCTCAAGTTTTGTCCATGAGTGTATATTGGTTATCTCGTGTGTCTTCAATAAAGGTCACTATAATATCTTTCAGAGTTATTGTCTAAATCCCAATATACATGCTAAAAGGTACAACTTCCTCAAGTTTTGTCCATGAGTGTATGTTATCTCGTGTATCTTCAATAAAGGTCACTATAATATCTTTCAGAGTTATTGTCTTGAATCCCAATATACATGCTAAAAGGTACAACTTCCTCAAGTTTTGTCCATGAGTGTATGTTATCTCGTGTATCTTCAATAAAGGTCACTATAATATCTTTCAGAGTTATTATCTGAATCCCAATATACATGCTAAAAGGTACAACTTCCTCAAGTTTTGTCCATGAGTGTATATTGGTTATCTCGTGTGTCTTTAATAAAGGTCACTGTAAAATCTTTCAGAGTTATTGTCTGAATCCCAATATACATGCTAAAAGGTACAACTTGTTCAAGTTTTGTCCATGAGTGTATGTTATCTCATGTGTCTTTAATAAAGGTCACTATAATATCTTTCAGAGTTATTGTCTTGAATCCCAATATACATGCTAAAAGGTACTTCCTCAAGTTTTGTCCATGAGTGTATGTTATCTCGTGTATCTTCAATAAAGGTCACTATAATATCTTTCAGAGTTATTGTCTGAATCCCAATATACATGCTAAAAGGTACAACTTGTTCAAGTTTTGTCCATGAGTGTATGTTATCTCATGTGTCTTTAATAAAGGTCACTGTAATATCTTTCAGAGTTATTGTCTGAATTCCGATATACATGCTAAAAGGTACAACTTCCTTAAGTTTTGTCCATGAGTGTATGTTATCTCGTGTGTCTTAAAAGAGACTTTATTTCAGTGGTAGGATCAGTCTTAAGAATGGTATACCTTCTCCAAACAGGCTTCTCCAAGACAATCCTTCCATTGTTGTCACATGGTGATAAGACTTTGGTTTCTCTTTTCAGTTGGGTCTAGAAATATAGTACACTTGTGTACCTTTAATATATTGTGGAATAATGAAGATCCACTTCATACCCGCCAGCCGCCAACAAAGGAAGAGAGCACAGCCTTGTCTACTGACCAGTAGGGTCTTTTCCTCTGACCTCTTAACATGTTTTAAATAAAGTTAGTTTGAAGGAGACTTTTACCCTCTCCTTTCTGCTATTTAGTGATCTGATTTAAATTCTTGCAACAGCCCACAAAATAATCATCACTGTGAATTCTTTTAACCGAATTTCGCATCAGTGTTTTGTGAAATGATTACCAGACTTTTTCTTCACAATATCCTTCAATATATCTTTTTTAAAGAAAATCTTGTTATATTGCAGTATAACCTCTTTAACACTTACTTTAATTCAAGCTTTTAACATTTCTAACTCCATAGATACAAGAAAATAAGACCTAATCTAAATAAATTAATAGTGTGAGACATTTATTAGGGTAACCAAAGAATAAATGACCAATGCTGTTATTTTCTTCTATCTATAATCTACAATCCAAATTGTGCTTTATCATTTCTAACTGCATAGATACAATAAAATAAGACCTAATCCAAATGAATTAATAGTGTGTGACGTTTCGGTAACAGCGTTGTTACCATCATCAGATAAAAGAATAAATGACCAATGCTGTTATTTTCTTCTATCTATAATCTACAATCCAAAATGTGCTTTATCATTTCTAACTGCATAGATATAAGAAAATAAGACCTAATCCAAATAAATTAATAGTGTGTGACGTTTCGGTAACAGCGTTGTTACCATCATCAGATAAAAGAATAAATGACCACCGCTGTTATTTTCTTCTATCTATAATCTACAATCCAAATCATTTGGATTTAGTCTTATTACCTTGTGTTTATAATCTATAATCCAAATTGTGCCTTATCATTTCTAACTGCATATTTATTTCTAATTTAAACTGACTCTAATTTGCCACAAACTTCAACTGAAAATTCAGATCCTTTGGGATGTTGAATTAAAAAAAAAAAAAGTTTAGAGTGTAGCAGGAAAGCAGGACTTTGACATAAATACTGTAGAATCTCTATGAGAAGATCACAATCTACAAAGGACAATTTTATTGCCAAAATGACAAATTTTCTACTTAGCAACTCTCTGGTAAGAGGACACCTCTCCCTAAAGGACACTTTGACTCTGCAATTAGGTGTTGTCCTTTACAGAGAGGTTCTACTGTAACATTCTGTGAATAAATATTATGTTACAATGATGTTTTAGCGCGCCATCTGTTATCAAAATTAGAAACTATTATAGAAGCATATGATTCTTTTTAAAAATAAACAATTTCTACTGTCCTTACTGCAATGAAAAAAAAAAAATGGGAGTTTTGAATTTTGATTATGTTATAATATTATTAGAAATACCAATCAATGATTAATCATAACTTTAAGTTTTATTTTGTGCACTGAAGAAGACTCTTTTTAGGCTCAAGTTTATCTCCATTGATTATTTTCTTCTTTTTTTATCATCTCTAGTACACTTCTACCTACCATGGTTATCATGACCCCAAAACACATTATTGGCTATATTGACTCATCCATGAGCTCCACTCATCTCTAGCAGACACCATCAACAAGCTCTACAGGCTTGATACCTTGATATGATTGAGTGGAGATAAGAAAGAAGATGATTATCATGGCTTCTACCACATGTAAAATATCAGCAAACAAATCTAAGGCAATAGCTTACTATAAATTTTTTAGATCATCATTATGTAAGGACCAGTCAACAATTGAATGGCTTTGAAATGAAGAGTAAAGCCATTTCACTACCTATGTAAATAACACAAGATTACCTTACCCAATTGGGAGAATCTGTATGGGGCAAGTCCCTGATAAAGGCTTTTGTGTGTGTGTATATGCTTCTACCACATGTGTGCTATGAATAATTTTAAAAAGTAATTAATAAAAAAGCAAGGCTGATAAGGCACAATTTGGATTATAGATTATAAACACAAGGTAATAAGACCAAATCCAAATAAATAAATAGTGTGTGACGTTTCGGTAACAGCGTTGTTACCATCTTCAGACAAAAGTACTGAATGAGAAATTTTACAACAGCATGTTTTTAAATAGTTCCCTGTTATCAAGTGTGTAAACAAGTTTTCTCAGAAAACTATCTTCTTCTTATCTACTATCTTGTTTACACACTTAATAACAGTAACTATTTAAAACATGCTGTGGTAAAATTTCTCATTCAGTACTTTTGTCTGAAGATGGTAACAACGCTGTTACAGAAACATCACACACTATTTATTTATTTGGATTTGGTCTTATTACCTTGTGTTTAAAAAAGCAAGGCATCCATTACAAGATCTCATTACAGAATATAGAATTTACAATAGGAGGAATTGCTGGATAGCTTTACTAAGAAGAAACCAAAAGTAAAAGCGATTAGTTTCTTTATTGAAGAGC
Organism: Cordylochernes scorpioides; assembly: GCA_030710605.1. Classification (NCBI taxonomy): domain Eukaryota; kingdom Metazoa; phylum Arthropoda; class Arachnida; order Pseudoscorpiones; family Chernetidae; genus Cordylochernes; species Cordylochernes scorpioides. The sequence goes on from CP092884.1 coordinate 42,007,129, forward strand.
TTGGTGAGCTTTCAGACAATAAGGTCCTTCAACAGTCTGTAATACAAGTAACTAGAGGGGAAAGAAATGATATATACATGTAAACACAAGGTCTTCTTCTTTCTTATCTCAAAGCCATGATAATCATGGTGGGTAGTTAGCGACTGCTTTTACTGTAAGCGACCACATGTCTACACATGTGAAAAGCAGTTCGACTTTGCACTTACAAATGTGCCAGAGCCCTGTTTGGTTACTTGCACTCGCTGGTGGGGTTGGACTTTTGCAAAAACCGGGGGCCATTGGAGCATTTTTTTTTTTAAACAGAAAAAAGTGTCCAATGCAGGAATCGAACCCAGGTCGTAGTGGTCGAAAACCAAACGGTTTAACCAGCCTTCCACCGAACCCCTTAAAACACAAGGAAATAAGACCAAATCCAAATAGTGTTTATTAGCTTATTTAGAAGCTGTCATCTAATCTTCATCTATTGGAGAAAATCATGTTTCTGACAAAACTCCGCCTTTGCCGGTCCCAAGCCTGGATGAAAAAGGAGGAGGGGGAGCAGTAACAAGCTCACTAAAAAACCTGGGCTCAGCTGGCCTGGTTGATAGTACCCAGGTAGGACTCCAGGGATACAGGATGAGCAGCATTTGTACTCCATGTTAGGAGTTGCTGCACATGGCGTTTTGTTCCTCATGTCAGAGGCGGCCATTTCTTTTGGAGCTAAGTCGGCCTGTCACTGAGTAGTGCTCCCAGTCTTAATGACAAAGGCAGATGTATTTTACTTCACCCAGTCATGATGGTTGTCAAACACCATCAACAAGCTTTACAAGCTTGATACCCTAATATGATTGAGTGGAGAGAAGAAAGAAGAAGATGTTTCTGACAATAACTTCTTTCTGATACTTTCTGGTTCTTGATCTTTTGGTGACACACAAAGTTGTGATGTATACACTCAAATATTTCCTTAAGATGTAACAGAACCAATAGACGAATGTACAAAATAAGGTAATAAGACCATATCCAAATACATAAATAGTGTGTGGCATTTCAGTAACAACACTCTTAACGAAACATCACACACTATTTATTTATTTAGATTTGGTCTTATTACCTTGTGTTTATAATCTATAATCTAAATTTTGCCTTATCAGATATATACATGTAGTAATTTGCATAAAAGTAATAAGGCACAATTTGGATTATTATATAAACAAGTATCAGAGTCATCAACAATCAATTCTGTCATCGTTTGCTTTTGTGAATGTAATAAATACCCAAATATGGCCATTTCTTATAAGCATCGGTGGTTCAGCGGTAGAATGCTCGCCTGCCACGCGGGCGGCCCGTGTTCGATTCCTGGCCGATGCATTTTTTTTTTACAATTTTTAAAACTCATTTATATTATTATTATTAAAATATACAAGTATCAGAGTCATCAATTCTGTCATCGTTTGCTTTTGTGAATGTATGTAAATAATGGATTTCATATTTTTTATTAATTTTTGTTCTGGCCTTTATTTGTTTAAATCTCTTTTTAAAAATCGTTTAAAATGCAGTCGCAATCATTAGCGAACACATATGTTTGCCTAATATTTCTATATGCTCTTTTATTTTTTTACAGAAAAATATTTACATGCCAGTATTTTGGATTAATTTTTTTTATAAACCTATTTTTTTAAATTCTTACTGAGAAGATGGGCATCGCAGTCAGGATTCTTTACAGTCAGTCACTCAACTCAGGCAATTTCAAAGGTTAATGGGGGTTTGGTGGAAAAGCTGCCGTCTATTTAAACTATATTAATTTTGAAACAACTAAATGGATTGCAAAAAATAATTAAATAAAATACCTAAACACTAATATAATACAATTTTTGCCATTACACACTTTTTTTCCTGTAGTTTATGTGTTTCTTCTGTATTGCTATTCTATGGCACTTCTACTATTTATTATTGATGTACTTTCAGTATGAAGGATACTTCACTCGGGGGATTTCTCGGGCGAAGCCGGGTCATTCTTCTATTAGATTATAAACACAAGGTAATAAGACCAAATCCAAATAAATAAATAGTGTATGACGTTTATTATTTGAATATGGTAACAACGCTGTTATCGAAACATCACACAATATTTATTTATTTGGATTTGGTGTTATTACCTTGTGTTTGAATAAAAGTAGAACAAAATAGTGTGTGACATTTCGGTAACAACGTTGTTACCAAAATATCACACACTATTTATTTATTTGGATTTGGTATGTTATATAATCTATAATTCAAATTGTACCTTATTATCTTTTATAAGAGTTTATTATTTTAATTTTAGTTTATTATCTCTATCCAATGTAAAAATCAGGGTGGCTATTTATTTTTAGTGCATTTCCCAAACTCAGTGGTGGTTCTAAAATGAAGATATAGAAACTTTGGCATGCAATTTAAATGGTTAAAACTTTCTATTGCATATATTATTTTAGTCAATTGATAAAAGGAAATACTTAAAAACTAGCACCAATTTTAAATAAAAAATATATAATGCAAATTGTTCCCTTTTCTTTAGCAAAAAATTCTCTAAACAATTCATTATTCAGAAGAAAAAAAAAAAACATTTGTTTAATACAGATATTAGTGATTTTTACCCCCCATAATATATCATAGGTGTTTCATTATGAAATAGGCTTATCATTATAGTTTTCTTTTGATTTAAAAAATATTAAATGATTTGTGTGTGGAGAATTTTTTTTATATACCAAAGTTCGTTATTTTAAAAAATGTTTCTTTAAAAATGAAATGCTGCCATTTAATTTTTTTATATTTAGGTTTTGAGATTCAAAAATATTTGTAAAAAAGTTTTTAAAAATAGTCATTATAATTCTTATATATTCTAACTTTTAATAATAACATAGAAACTGATATTATCAATATATTTTGAAATACAGTTATTCTTTGACAAACGAAGTTTGTAAATTTGGGTTGTGTTGTTGGAAACAAATATTATCTTTTTGTTTCACTTCTCGCTGTTTGTTTATTAAAATTTCATACCTCACCAATCAGAAGTCCCATTACTTCTTCTCTTTCTGTTGATAATGCATGGTTTAAACAAACCATATAAACATCTGCTGACAAATTTACTTTTGAAGTAGCCATTTGGACTACTAAAGGAAATATTGTGGGATTTAACAGGACCGACGATAGCAAAGCGAATTTCAAAATATTGACACAGAGTGATGATCTAGTATCTTCATAAGGAAATAGGTTTATTATTATTTAACGCAGAAAAAAAAAAACTACAATAAATGATTAATAAAATTTACATTTTATTAAAAATAATGTTTTATATTATAGATATTTATTACAAAATAAACGCTTTATTTTTCTAAAATATAACATTTTAAAATATATTTTCATTTAGGTTACAATATGAGGTGTTAATAAAATTTAGATAAAACCTTAGTAAAAATTGTGTTTTGAATAATCTAGGTAAATATTTAAAAGCCTAAAGCATTTATAACCAAGGCTTTTTTAGAGATTGTGTCTATTCAATTTAGTATATATTTAATAAAAATACATAACCTTAATATGTTTGCGAGCTAATTATTTATTGTTCACAATATTTGAGGCCTAAAATTATTTTCAAATGTAAAAATTCACATTTACCAAATATGTAATGTTAGATTACGCCAATATATGGATAGAATAATGTAGATAGAAATTATATATATAAAAAAAAACTAATCAACATTGAAACTGTTAGGACATTCGTGACATCAATGATC
>CP092884.1:42010977-42104127 GCA_030710605.1 Cordylochernes scorpioides
TTATATTTACGTACGTGTCAGGTGTGTCTACGATTAGGTCATGTGTCCTCAGGTCACATGGTTTTTAAAATATATATTTATGCCGTCTCAGTTTACAGGTGTCGAGTGTCCTGGCTAGTTACTTATGGCGAGTTGGTGGAATAGAGATGGCTGTTGGGTGATGAGCTCCTAACTAAGCGTCAGGTCGTCGGAATCTTGGATTGATATCTCCTTTGTTTTGTATCTTGTATAGTTGGATTTGATGAGATTTGTAGTTGACAGTATAATTTCTTAGCGGAAATTTGGTACAGTCACATGATACTGTGTGCGCAGGTTACCTTAGTGTACGCGCAGGTCATATGATTCTATGCGCAGGTTACCTTAGTGTACGCGCAGGTTACCTTAGTGTACGCGCAGGTTACCTTAGTGTACGCGCAGGTTACCTTAGTGTACGCGCAGGTCATGTGACTGTGCTCGCAGGTCATGTGATTCTATGAGCAGGTTACCTTAGTGTACGCGCAGGTCACGTGAATGTGCTCGCAGGTCATGTGATTCTATGCGCAGGTTACCTTAGTGTACGCGCAGGTTACCTTAGTGTACGCGTAGGTTACCTTAGTGTACGCGTAGGTCAAGTGACTGTGCTCGCAGGTCATGTGATTCTATGCGCAGGTTACCTTAGTGTACGCGCAGGTCAAGTGACTGTGCTCGCAGGTCATGTGATTCTATGCGCAGGTTACCTTAGTGTGCGCGCAGGTCAAGTGACTGTGCTCGCAGGTCATGTGATTCTATGCGCAGGTTACCTTAGTGTACACGCAGGTCAAGTGACTGTGCTCGCAGGTCATGTGATTCTATGCGCAGGTTACCTTAGTGTGCGCGCAGGTCAAGTGACTGTGCGCGCAGGTCAAGTGACTGTGCTCGCAGGTCAAGTGACTGTGCTCGCAGGTCATGTGATTCTATGCGCAGGTTACCTTAGTGTACACGCAGGTCAAGTGACTGTGCTCGCAGGTCATGTGATTCTATGCGCAGGTTACCTTAGTGTGCGCGCAGGTCAAGTGACTGTGCTCGCAGGTCATGTGATTCTATGCGCAGGTTACCTTAGTGTACGCGCATAGGTAAAGTGACTGTAAACGCAACCCAAAAAAGTCAAAGAAATAAAATTGCACAAGAAACTTAACCCTGAATACTTTATAGATTTATACTATACTAACTATTAGTAATCTACTACTAGCTATCTATACTTACGGATGGTACCAGGTATTATATAACCGCAGAAACGTGGTCCTTTCCTCACAGCCAAAAATTCATAGAAACAACGAGGAGACCTGACTAGATTAAAATGGTGGAATATTAACTCAACTTTACAATGCCTGGGACTGGCTCTTCTTATTTTGTAGATGCAATTTGTGATGTGGTTTCCCTCTAGTGATTGGTAGCATTTGGAGAATGAATTTCCAAGACTACCTACACATACCATACATATGTAAATAATCGATTTGCATATACAAAGAGAGAGACAATAAATAAATTTAGATGATTATGTAACAATGTGGTATAGATATAAACACAGAGTAATGAATAAATAAAAAATAAATAGTGTGTGACGTCTCGGTGTAACAATGTTGTTACCATCTTCAGACAAAATAACTGAATGAGAAAATTTTTCATTTATTTCGTCTCAATTTACATATGTTACATTCAAGCACAGCTCGCGAGTCATCTTGTCCTGGTTATTTACATATGGCAAAATATATAAATAATTTATTATCATAAAATGTTTTCTGGCAAAGAAAACACTCTGATTTTCATATCTGAAATCAGAATTGATTTATCTTTTGTATCTTTTAAGATATGGAGCCTAATGTGAACACAAGAATCTTACAACGGTCGGTGACCGAGTTCCTCTTTAAGTCCGGTGACATTTCAGCCACAATAATTCATTCAAAACTTCAGCCAGTATATGGAAACGAAGCAATGGATAGAAGCACTATACAGAGATGGGTTCAGCGCTTCCATAAAGGTGATTATAACATGTAAATTATGTTTGTTTAAATATATATATGTTTTTCAATACAAATATATATTTAAAATACTAATTTTGGAATTTTAAAAATGCATGTTGATTATAATTTTTATATATTAAAATATATAAAATATATTTTGAAAATTTCTTTTTATTTCTAAAATTCTGTTAAAATGATAAATAGTTTTAAAATAGGTCAATAGATGGCGATAGTAGCCCGACCACTATTGTTTTCCAACTTTTGCAAGCGTTTTTACAATTGTTTTACAGTCAAATGAATGAGAAAGTGAATGGAACACTCATTAATATCAATTTTTATAAAAATTATTCTATATATTTCTGAAAAAGAAAAATAATCACATAGAGAATAATTATGTAATTTCAGCGAACTTTATGGACCACATATCAGCTCGACGGTGGCGCTCGAGTGGCAGAAGTTGGAACTAATTTACCTAATATTATTTGCGCCCTGTTTAAAGTGGTTTCACGTGTGTGAGGTTGATAATTCTGAATACACAATTAGGGGAGTGACCTCAGACTCAATTTTACCCTTTAAAAAGGGCGCTTGAATGATACAAATACATTTTAGTTCCCACTTCTGCCACTCGAGGCCACGGTCGAAGTCATATTTAGTCCATAAAGTTTATTAAAATGATCAAAAGTGTGCGTGTGTAAGAGCGCTAAATATTTACAATAAAAAGGAACAACAGATGTGAATCTGGCCGTTAAAAACTATGCACTAAAACTATAGGCTGTTTAGTGAACCCATCTGCAAAACACGTAAATTAAGTTCGCTTGAATTTTTTGTGGTTATGAAAAAGGAAAATATAAATTATACACACTTATTTTTATTATTTTAAAATAAATTTAAATTATATTATATAAAAATATTCACTGAATATAAATAAAAAATAATGACATTTTCATTTGAGTTTTAAAATCTGCGTTAAAAATGATAAACAGTTTCAAATTACGTCAATAGATGGCGATAGTAGCTTGACCGCTGTTATTGAGAACTTTTGTAAGCGTTTTAACATTGGTTTTACAGTCAATTTTTTAATTTGGATTATCTTATTAGAGCAAACATTTTTCACAATTAACCGAAGTTTTTATAAATTTGTGAAAAAAAGGTGTGAGATTGTGAACGCACAGTTTGGCCTCCATATAATGAAATTGTCTAAATATCGAAGTTTTAGTGAATTCCCCGAGATCATATCCATTAAAACAAAGGTACGTAGAAGTGCTAAAAATAACCTCTCCCTTTGTAATATAGCCATTGAACAAGAGCAAAGGGATGTTAGCCCGAAAGCTTGAGAAATAAAGTGTAAAATAAACTTACCCCTGGAAGCTTAAATTATAAGTGAGGGAGAGAAAGTTCATTGTTGCGCCACAAGAAATAAATCCTTGTTATTTTAAAATAATAAACGGGACACTAAATAATTTTAATCAAAAGAAAATTGGCTCCAATTTAAAAAAATAAATATATTTTGATTATATTATATAAAAAAATATCCACTAAATATAAATAAAACGATGACATTTCAATTTAGTTTTAATATCTGCGTCAAAATGATAAACAGTTTCAAATTACGTCAATAGATGGCGATAATAGCTTGACCGCTGTTATTGAAAACTTTTGAAAGTGTTTTAACATTGGTTTTACAGTCAATTTTTTAATTTGGATTTGTTTGTTAGACAAAAACACTTTTTATAACATTAATAAACTGGAAACTAAATAATTTTAACCAAAAGAAAATTGACTCCAATTTTATTTTTTAAAAACACTTCAGCGAACTTTATAGAACACATACCAGCTCGATGGTGGCGCTCGAGTGGCAGAAGTTGGAACTAAAATTTGTAATTTTTTATTTTTGCGCCCCGTTTTTAAAGCGGTGTTCGGTTGTGGGATTTAAAATTTTAAATAAACAATTAGGGAAGTGACTTCAGACTCCAATTTATCTTCAAAAAAGGCTTGAATAATAAATACCATTTTAGTTCCCATTTCTGCCACTCGAGCGCCACCGTCGAGCTTCTATGTGGTCCATAATTCTGATTAAAATTATTATTATTTTTTTTTTAAATTAAAGAAACTATTCTAAGGAATTGTTTTATATATAGAAACTTCATATATACTTTATATTAAAGGTTTATTGTATTCCTAAATCACATTTTATATATATTAAACTATATTTCAAATAGAATCCACAATGCGACAGGTAAATTCAAGAATTTTCACACTATTTATTTATTTAACAGTTGGGAGAGACATGGCATATCCACAATTAGGATAATTGCGTGTATATCTGAAATTATATACAATTAACACAATTGAACATTGGGAAGCATGAAAATTAGACGTTCGATGTCAAATTTTGCATATAGTAATTAGAAATAGTAGCTTGAAATATGTACAGTCAATACTTTCGCCTTAAAATATACAGCCTGCAGAATCTATTAAACTTGATGTATTGGTCTTTATTGTAAACAACTTGTTTTGTATTTGTCAAGTAAAGTTGGTTTTCTTCCCTTAGATCAGAAGTTAATGGACAGTTTATCAGAAGGTGTTCAGGGGTTTGTTTTTCGTTTCCACAAGTGCATGCAGGTGAACCAATTTTGCCAATTCTAAACAAATATGTGTTGTCTGTAATCAATTTACTACAAGAATTAGTCTGTGTCACATATCTAAAACTTATTGGAATGCATATTCACAAAGAAAGTAGTGAGAAAACCTTTTTGAATAAATAAATGCCTATTTGAAAACTCTCTCTTCAGTATTTCAACAGTTTATTACGTTTGGATCATTATAGAAAATATTGGAGATGACCAATTGACTGTTTCGACAGTCGGATCATTAAAAAAACCTTGACGATTCCAATTTTATTGTTTCGCCATTTGAATATTAGGAAACCTTGACGACTCTAATGGGTTGTTTCGCCATTTGAATATTAGGAAACCTTGATTGTTTCGCCATTTGAATACTAGGAAACCTTGACGATTCTAATTGATTGTTTTTGCCATTTGAATATTAGGAAACCATGACGACTCTAATTGGTTGTTTCACAATTTGAATATTAGGAAACCTTGACGACTCTAATTGGTTGTTTCACCATTTGAATATTAGGAAACCTTGACGATTCCAATTGATTGTTTCACCATTTGAATATTAGGAAACCTTGACGACTCTAATTGGTTGTTTCACCATTTGAATATTAGAAAACCTTAGCGACTCTAATTGGTTGTTTCACCATTTGAATATTAGGAAACCTTGATGATTCTAATTGATTGTTTCACCATTTGGATATTAGGAAACCTTGACGACTCTAATTGATTGTTTCACCATTTGAATATTAGGAAACCTTGATTGTTTCGCCATTTGAATACTAGGAAACCTTGACGACTCTAATTGGTTGTTTCACCATTTGAATATTAGGAAACCTTGACGATTCCAATTGATTGTTTCACCATTTGAATATTAGGAAACCTTGACGACTCTAATTGGTTGTTTCACCATTTGAATATTATAAAACCTTGACGATTCTAATTGGTTGTTTCACCATTTGAATATTAGGAAACCTTGACGACTCTAATTGGTTGTTTCCCAATTTGAATATTAGGAAACCTTGACGATTCTAATTGGTTGTTTCACCATTTGAATATTAGGAAACCTTAGCGACTCTAATTGGTTGTTTCACCATTTGAATATTAGGAAACCTTGATGATTCTAATTGATTGTTTCACCATTTGGATATTAGGAAACCTTGACGACTCTAATTGATTGTTTCACCATTTGAATATTAGGAAACCTTGACGATTCTAATTGAATTTTTCGCCATTTGGATATTAGGAAACCTTTACGACTCTAATTGACTGTTTCGCCATTTGAATATTAGCAAACCTTGACGATTCCAATTGATTGTTTCACCATTTGAATATTAGGAAACCTTGACGACTCTAATTGGTTGTTTCACCATTTGAATATTAGGAAACCTTGATAATTCTAATTGATTGTTTCACCATTTGGATATTATGAAACCTTGACGATTCTAATTGGTTGTTTCGCCATTTGAATATTAGAAAACCTTGACGATTCTAATTGAATTTTTCGCCATTTGGATATTAGGAAACCTTGACGATTCTAATTGGTTGTTTCGCCATTTGAATATTAGGAAACCTTGATAATTCTAATTGATTGTTTCACCATTTGGATATTAGGAAACCTTGACGACTCTAATTGACTGTTTCGCCATTTGAATATTAGGAAACCTTGGCGATTCCAATTGATTGTTTAACTATTTGAATATTAGGAAACCTTGACGACTCTAATTGGTTGTTTCTGTGATGTATTGGCGAATTAATTTAATATTTGTTTTTATTTATTTGTTGTCACAGAGTTGATGATGATAGTTGTGTATATATGCATATATATAGTGTTTGTGTTTTTTTAGCAGTTGATTAGTTTTCTAATATGGAATTGTGTTTAAACTTTGTTTGTTTCTTGGCATTAAAAATATATTCTATTTTCAAGTCTTATCTGTGGAAACACTGCATTGGCGACGAGGTTTAAGAGTAAGTACCCAAGCGATGGTATAGGGCAGGGGTCTCCAAACTACGGCCCGAGGGCCACATCCGGCCCGCAGACAGATTTTGTCCGGCCCGCGGAGACATACTTGAAAACTCCTTTTAGAGAACAAATATTTTTTATAGCAAATAAAATGTTTCTGATAAGTTGGATAAAGAAACACAGAATGGTAATGAGTAAAGACATGTATAATTTATGCAGTAAATTTAACTTCAGCATATAATAACTAACAAATTATTGAAATGAATCCAACTTACATTTTATACATTGTAAGTAATGAACAACACATACCTTATAACATGACATATGAAATGCTAATGAGATGTATGTAATTGAGATTTTCCACCGACAATAGTTTGTAGTTGTGGACTAATTTTACTTGTACCAATTATTAAAAGAGATTTAAGATGCTCGTCAGTTAATTTAGATCTGTATACATTTTTTGTGTACTTCATTTTGGAGAAGGTTTTCTCACACAAATAAGTAGTACCAAAAAAAGAAAACAGCCCACGAGCAAATTTATGCAAATTATCAAATTGTGTCAGTGGAAGACTCTTATAAAATTCCAACAAAGATGAGTTTTGGTGAATGGTTTTCCACGTTTTGCAATTTCAAGAGCCACACGAAAGCTGGCACGAGTTGCCGCCTCTTGTTCAGTTTTGACTTTTGTAAATAAAGATTACTGCGATTTCAATCCGCGCTTCAAAGCTTCGAATTTTTCTGTCCGCACAATTCCTGTATATTTTGAGTAATTTTGAGAATGTTTTGTTTCATAATGACGTTTCATGTTATATTCTTTGAGAACGGCTATGCTTTCATTGCAAATCAAGCATAGCGCCTTGTTACTGGACTCAATTACGAAATACTGAATGTTCCACTGATCTTTGAATTTTCTGCATTCACTATCAATTTTTCGCTTCTTTTCCATTCTGCTAAATCACACACAAAAGCAACAATTAATAATAACATTTAATAACAAATAAACATAACAATTAATACAGGAAAATTAATAATATGCAGTGTTGCCATCTTGGCCCTCGGAACTTACTGGAGTAATTAGTATGGCCCTAAGGCTGGAAAGACCCCATCAGTATGGCCCTAAGGCTGGAAAGTTTGGAGACCCCTGGTATAGGGTAATATGAATAATTTTGTTTAATATTAAAGAAGTAATAAGTTATTGGAAATTTACATAAGAAAAATTATTTCATGATGGCTCATTACCATTTTAGAGAATTTGAAGAAAAAAATGAAAATTTTTGCTCATTTATCGAGCGTTTGGAGCAGTTTCTAATTCTAGAAGAAGCAAGTGAAGAAAAGAAAAAAGCCTATTTGTTGACGCTAATTGGCGGGAAGGCGTATGATACATTGAAAAATTTATGTAGCCCAAAGTTGCCTAAAGAGTATAAATATGAAGAATTGATTGAGAAACTGGTTGAATATTTTTCCCCAAGGCGATCTATAATCGTAGAGAGATTCATGTTTTTTTGGAAGAATACAAAAGGAAACGGAAAGTGTTTCAGAATATCTGGTGGAAATCAAGCGGCTAGCCTCAACGTGTGGATTTGGCGAATTTTTAAAGGAATCCTTAAGAGACAAATTGGTGTGCGGATTGAGAAATGCAAAAATCCAGAGGAGGATCTTGTCTGAAGCAGATGTGCCGTTGGCAAGAGTAGTTGAAATTGCGTTGTCGATGGAGGCAGCAGAAAAAAATACCAGAATATTCCATGTCAATGAGCCTGCAGATAGCGTGGACAAAATACGCGCAGAAGTCGGGAATAGATATAATAGAGAGCAAAAGAGAAAGTGCATACATTGCGGGAGGTTGCATAAAGACTTATGCAGATTTAGAGAGGCGACCTGTTTCAGATGCGGGAAAGAGGTCACTTGGCAACCATCTGCAGGAGCCGTGGGGAACATACAAGCGAAAGACAGGTGAGCCGGTTTCTGAACCAGAGAAAGATTAATCAAATCGAGGATCAGGAGGAGGAAGAATCCGTTCAAAGAATGGTCTTCATGAGGACGTATGATTATAGAGTCAAGTATGCTACGAATGGCCCTCCCTATGTGATTAAGATGAGAGTAGAGGACACTTTGATGACTTTTGAAATCGATACGGGTAGCTGTCTGACTTTAATATCGGAGAAGGATTTCAAGAGATACCTCCCAGACGTGCAGGTAAAAGAAGCGGGAATAATTGTTAAGACCTATGACGGAACTGTGGTACCGATTCTGGGTGAAATAGATGTCAAGGTCGATTTTCGGGGAGCGATCGCTAAGCTTAGAGCTGTCGTGGTGAGAGGAGAAAGGAAGGCCTTGTTGGGGAGAGAATGGATCAATGTTTTGAAAATTGGAAATTATTTTGTGAATCAGATGCCTTTGGAGGACACGTTGGCGGAATTATTGAGTGAACACCAGGTTGTGTTTGGGGAGACAACAGATCCGATAAAGGGATTCACGTTTGCAGTGAATATTCAGGATGTAAACCCCATATTTCATAAGGCCCGACCAGTTCCCTTTGCAATTAGAACGGCGGTAAACGAGGTACTAGAAAGAATGGTGGAGAAGGACTACTTGTATCAAGTACCCAGCAGCAAGTGGGCAACTCCAGTGGTGGTTGTGCCCAAGAAGAATAAGGAGTTTAGGATCTGCTGTGATTTCAAAGTGACTTAAAATAGGTTTTTGGATACTGCGGCCTATCCGCTGCCTACTCAGCAGGACCTGTTTTCCGTATTGGCTAGAGGGAAGTATTTTTCTAAACTAGATCTGAGCAATGCATACCTTCAATTAGAGGTAAACCCTAGCACCCAGCCACTCCTGACTATTAATACGCATAAGGGGCTTTTTAGGTTTAAAAGAATGCCTTTTGGATTGGCAAATGCCCCTAGTTTTTTTCAGTCAGTTATGGATAGAATATTGGCGGGAATTAATGGGGTTATTTGTTACATTGACGATGTACTCGTATCCACGGCGTCAGTGGAGGAACATATGGCAGTATTAAAAACTATTTTTGTTCGGTTGCAGAAGCACAACATAAAATTTAAAAGGGAAAAATGTGAATTTCTGCGAAGAGAAATACAGTATTTGGGACATCTCATCAAAGAAGATGGTATTCGGCCTTTAGAGGACAAGATACAAGGGCTACAGAAAGCCAAAAGCCCGACAAATGTCTCGGAATTGAGATCTTTTCTGGGATTAGTGAACTATTATGGAAAGTTTATTCCGAATTTGCCAGAGCTGTTGGAGCCACTTCACAAGCTGCTGAAAAATAATAGTTATTGGAAGTGGACAGGGGAGTGTGAGGAGGCGATCTCGGAGTGTAAAAGGAGAATTACCTCCGAGAAAGTGTTGGTGCCATATGATGCTACGTTACCTTTATCTTTGGCCACGGACGCATCTCAGATTGGAGTGGGGGCGGTGCTGTCCCATGTTATCGAGGGCCAAGAGAAACCAATCATGTTTGCCTCACGAACACTTTCCGGGGCCGAACGTAATTATTCACAAATAGAAAGAGAAGCTCTAGCAATAATATATGGTGTGACTAAGTTCCACCAGTTTATCTATGGAAGACAATTTACCCTGATTACAGATCATAAACCCCTGGTGTCTATTTTGGGGCCGAGAGCAGGGATTCCCACTTTGTCTACTTCAAGATTGCAGAGATGGGGACTGACTTTGGCGGCTTATACATATGAAATTAAATTCCGAAGAACTCAAGATCATGGAAACGCAGACCTTCTCTCACGGTTGCCAGTAGAGAGTGACGAAACACCGGTTTTGAATCAAACGTTCATATTATCATACGTGGAAGATTTGCCGGTTACAGCAGCAGAAATAGGTGTGGAAACTAAAAAGATGAAGTATTGTCAGTGGTGAAGCGCTATACGCAGCAAGGCTGGCCTGAAAGAGTTGGGGAATACCTCAGACCCTACTTTCAGAGAAAGTTGGAGTTAACTATGGACGGGGAATGCTTATTGTGGGGAATGCGAGTGATCATCCCGTCTTCTCTTAGGAAAAATATGTTGAGTTGTCTACACGAGACCCATTCGGGGATGGGCAAAATGAAGGCGGTTGCTAGGTCGCATTTTTGGTGGCCGAATCTTGACAACCAGATTGAATGCATGGTAAATGGGTGTAAAAATTGCCAGCAAACTCAGACAGGCCCAAGTAAAGTAAACTGGAGACCGTGGGTGTGGGCAACCAGGCCCTGGCAACGGATCCATATGGATTTTGCATTTAAAGATGGAGTGAATTTGTTAATTGTGGTGGATAGCCACTCAAAATGGGTCGAGGCGATCCCGATGAGAGAGATAACCGCAAGAAAGACGATTGAGCAGTTAAGAAGATTGTTTTCAGCGTATGGGTTACCAGAGGAAGTGGTGTCGGATAATGGCCCACAGTTTACAGGGGTAGAGATGAAGAGTTTTTTCGAGAGAAATGGAGTCAGACAAACTCTGATTCCAGCATACCATCCACAGAGTAATGGTTTAGCGGAAAGAGCGGTTCAATTGATAAAGATGGCCTTGGAAAAAAAAAAGGAAGTTTGAAGATACCATTCAAGATACACTGTCAAGAATTCTCCTCACGTATCGATGCACGCCGCATGAGACAACTGGGAAGACCCCATCAGAGCTGTTTATGGGTCGGTCTCTGCGGACCAGACTGACATTGATACACCAGGGCCTGGACAATAGGGTGAGGGAACGACAGGCCAGGCAGATGAGGTATGATCGAGGAAGAGGCCAAGAGGAGTTCGAGGTGGACGATAAGGTGTGGTGTAAGAATTTTAGAGGTGTTGGATGGATTCCAGGAAGAATAGTGGGTAGAAAGGGGAGCAGAGTCTATACAGTTTTGATAAATGGACAGGTGAAGACCTACCACCGAGATCAGATAAGGAGAAGATGGACTAGTGGTGAAGAAGGAGATGAGGCCAGAGAGAAAAGAGAGGAGGAAGATGACCCAATATGGATGGCTCCTGAGAGTATGAACAGCCTGAGGGACAGAGAATCGTTTTCGTCGGAAACAGCTGGATTGCCGCAGGATCCAGTGTCCGGGGACCAAGGTGTGGAGATTGGAAGCAGCCCAAGGGAATCCGCGTGTTCCTCAGACAAAGAAGCCCGGACGGAGGAGGGGCCACTGCCAAGAAGAAACCCTCCAAGGGATCGGAGACCTCCTGTGCGATATCAAGGCTTGTAGGAGGAAGATGGTGTGATGTATTGGCGAATTAATTTAATATTTGTTTTTATTTATTTGTTGTCACAGAGTTGATGATGATAGTTGTGTATATATGCATATATATAGTGTTTGTGTTCTTTTTAGCAGTTGATTAGTTTTCTAATATGGAATTGTTTTAACTTTGTTTGTTTCTTGGCATTAAAAATATATTCTATTTTCAAGTCTTATCTGTGGAAACACTGCAGTTTCCCAATTTGAATATTAGGAAACCTTAACGACTCTAATTGGTTGTTTCGCCATTTGGATATTAGAAAACCTTGACGATTCTAATTGGTTGTTTTTGCCATTTGAATATTAGGAAACCTTGACGACTCTAATTGGTTGTTTCATAATTTGAATATTAGGAAACCTTGACGACTCTAATTGGTTGTTTCGCCATTTGGATTTTAGGAAACCTTGACGACTCTAATTGGTTGTTTCACCATTTGAATATTAGGAAACCTTGACGACTCTAATTGATTGTTTCACCATTTGAATATTAGGAAACCTTGACGATTCTAATTGATTGTTTCGCCATTGTTTCTTCCTCGTATATAAGTTATATAAACAATGCTTCTCATGCATCACGCGGAAGATAATCTTACAAGAAGTTTGAATTCCTAAAAGAAAATAGGCGAACAACCTTATTCTAAATAAATATTATTGATCCAAAATATGCAATTCTTTTAATATATTTCAAATTAAAAATATATATTTGTTAAGGTTAATGCGTTAGTTTGTTTATCTTCATCTTCTTTCTTATCTCCACTCAATCATATTAGGGTATCAAGTTGTGACCCTTGATGGTGTCTGTTTGACAACCATCATTACTGGGTGAAGTAGAATTCGTCTGCCTTTGTCATTAAGACTGGGAGCACTACTCAGTGACAGGCCGACTTAGCTCCAAAAGAAATGGCCGCCTCTGACATGAGGAACAGACGCCATGTGCAGCTGCTCCTAACATAGAGTACTCATCCTGTGTCCCTGGATTAGGAGCCCTTACAGGGTACTATCAGCCGGGCCAGCTGAACCCAGGTTTTTAGTGAGATTGTTACTGCTCCCTCTCCTCTTTTTTCATCCGGGTTTGGGAGTTTAGTTTGTTTATAAATTAATTGAATGATGCTTTCATGGATAAAATAATATAGAATGGGTAAGTATATATAAAAAGTAAGTATAAGTGTTTTATAGAGATTAAATACTTACGAAATTCTGAATTTTCCATTTCAAATTTGGATGGAGGAAAGATGATCGTCTGTTCAATATTATCACTGTAGCTGAAAGGATCTTCTATTGTATTTCCATCATTATAAGGTATTTCATTATTTTCTATTGGCATATTTGCATATTCTTCATCTGGTATTGGTAAATTGGAAACGTCCATTAATCTCTTCTGCTGAAAATTTTCAAAAGGATATTCAGCAACAGGCATATTTATATCACCTATGCCTTCATATGGATACTCCCCAGAGATTTCTGACGAAAATAAATTTGATTGTGGTTTCAGATGATCACCATATTCCTGCATCAACATTCAGGTTGTTAGTTACATTAATGAAAGCAAGAAGAAAATAGAATTTTAAAAATTCGAAACTATTATTTACCCATATGATTCTTTTAAAAATACAACAATTTCTACTTCCCTTACTGCAATGGAGAAATTAATTTGATATAAGTTAAAATTCCTATAGAGGGAAATTTGAATTCAATGTGTGTGGTTTCTTCTAGATAAAAAAAAAACATATTGACTACAAATTTTCCTTTAGGAATTTTAACTTATATCAAAACAATATTTGCAAAATTTCAAACAATTAATAAAAAATCAAAACTTCTTGTTCTCATTACCTTTCAATAGTTTGATGAAATGATATCATATTTCTGTCTTTTATTCTTTTCTACTCTTACTATCTTCAATTCTCTTTTTTTCCTTTATGTTCCGCTTATATGACGGGTAACTGCCGAAGAATCAGTGTAAACTTGTTATAGCCTTAAAAATTGTTAGTAAAAGACCTTCTTGAAATCTTATAACCTAATTATTTTCTTCTTTTTCTTTAACTTTCTTTACTTCTTTTTAAGTCTATTTTTTCATAGACACTTATAGACAAAACTTAAGGAAATGGAATGTCTTTGAAATCGCCAGTCTTCTGATTTTTTTTTTTTTTTGAAGGAGACAGTGGCAATTTTATTCACATTTGGTTATCTCATGTGTCTTCAATAAAGGTCACTGTGTATCAAATATCTTTCAGAGTTTTTGTTTGAACCCCGATATATATGCTAAAAGGTACAAGTTTCTTAAGTTTTGTCTATGAGTATAATTGGCTAGTTTTCGAGGGTAAAGATCCTACTTACGCCTAGAAATCCTAAGGCTTATAAGTTATAATTCTATGGGAAGAAGAGAGAGAGCTCTTTGGCCCATAAATCTGCCTATTACTCATTTTTCTCTCTAAAGAATCCTGCCTGTCAAATTCGAAACTATTATAGACGCGTATGATTCTTTTTAAAAATAAACAATGGGATTTTTCTATTGCAGTAAGGACAGTAGAAATTGTTTGTTTTTAAAAAGAATCATACGCGTCTATAATAGTTTCGAATTTTGATAACAGATGGCGCGCTAATGTATCATAATATAATCATGCCTATAATAACTTTTCATCGCATTCTGTTTTAACCTATACTGTATAGACATTATATGAATCAACTAAAAAGAATTTCTAATTATATAAACTCTTGTTTTTATATCAAAACGACTTCTTATATCAACATGGGGGTCGGTAGAAGGGTGGTCTAACCGTTGGGGTTCCAAACGCTAAGACCCAGGATAGAATGCCTCATTAGGAACTTTTTTCTAATCAAAAAACAATGCTTCAATGGCCCCCGTATTTTTTCAAAAGTCCAACCCTACCAACGAGTGCAAGTAACTAAACGGGGCTCTGATACATTTGAAAGTACAAAAATCAAACTGCTTTTCACATGTGTAGACACGTGATTCACTTACAGTAAAAGAAGTCGCCAATTATAATGGCCTGTACCACATGTACTAGGGATGGTACAGGCCATTATATTCATGTTAGGTAGAAGTAGGCGACTGCTTTCACTGTAAGTGTACCACATGTCTACACATGTGAAAAGCAGTTCGATATTATAATCATTTATGTACTATGATACTCATTAATATGTTATAACACCTTGAAAAAGATTGGCATTCAGCCAACTGAAATATTGGTAAAATAAATGATATTTTGATCCAATATATGCCTTTTTAATTAAAGTACTGTGATAATTTAAAAAGTTAAAAAACTTAGGAAATTCTTTACTCACCTCTTCTAAGTCCTCACGGCGGGAAGCCATCATCAAAGCCGCGAACAGTAGCCGCGTCAATCTAGACATTTTATACCATCACATGACTGTCGTTATGTCAGAGGGTGTCAGGTTTAATGCCAAGCTACTGGCGATAGTCGAGCTGTCTTTCTTTTGGAAAAATTTTTTTCGAAAAAATATAGAATGTATAAAGATCTACAAGTCTTCTTCTTTTTCTTTCTTATCTCCATACTGGGTGAAGTAGAATGCCTTTGTCATTAAGACTGGGAGCACTACTCAGTGGCAGGCCGACTTAGCTACAAAATAAATGGCTGCCTCTGACATGAGGAACAGACACCATGTGCAGCCGCTCCTAACATGCAGTACAAACGCTGCTCATCCTGTATACCTGGTTTAGGAGCCCTTCCAGGGTACTATCAGCCGGGCCAGCTGAACCCAGGTTGGGACCGACAAAGGTGGAGTTTGAGAGATATACAAGTGAACTACACTAATGGGTAAAATAAAGGTTTATTTTCAATTAAATAGTAAAAATATTGTGACCAAAATTTTTACTAAGTGTGCTGGAATCCTGGAGCCATATGTACAAATGTCGCAAACTGTCCGGGTTAGTCTTATTGTGTCGTTGTGGATCTGAACCCACCCCATAATCTCCAAATAAACAAATCAAATAGAAAATTCGATGAAAGTACTCAGTGGAATCCCACGTTAAATCTGCATTCAAATAATTGTAAGAACACTTTGTATTTTAGTTCTATTGGCAATTTAACGTAAAATGTTTTCTTCTATAGAAGA
Organism: Cordylochernes scorpioides; assembly: GCA_030710605.1. Lineage (NCBI taxonomy): Eukaryota > Metazoa > Arthropoda > Arachnida > Pseudoscorpiones > Chernetidae > Cordylochernes > Cordylochernes scorpioides. The sequence continues at coordinate 42,026,874 of CP092884.1, forward strand.
ACTTTCGTGACTAGAAGCTATAAAGATTCATGAAATCTTTTAAAAGAAAATTATCTACGGAAGCCTGATTTTAACCTTAATATGAAATAAAAATGATAATCAAACCTTTATTACTTTATTCGAAATTCGATTTCTTTTGACAGCATATCCTACGAGGTAGCCCACCAATAACAAAGTCTTAGTAATAAAAGACCAAAGGTAAAAATGACGTGTTTCTTTATTGAAGAAAGAGAGAGATTGAGATTGACACTGATTTATTACAACACGTCCATATAAGATTATATATGGTTAAATACAGAATAAATATGAATAAATAAGATTATATAATGATAAATATAGGATTAAATAGATATAAATATATAAAGTAATTGATAAATATACATATATAAAATATATACAGTCTTCATTGGTAGGGCCCACCGCGAGAAAGACTCCGCCACCGATGGACTGCGAGAATTCTTTCCCATAGAGTGGGCAGATCGATGTTATGGCTGGCGTTGCCCACCTCAAGACAAAGATGGTACAAGAGAGAGAGAGAGACCAAGCTTATATCTCTTTAAAAAAGTAACACATCACATTTACCTTTTGTCTTTTCTTAGCAATCATAACTGGCAATTCCCTAATTGTAATTTGGATACAATTCTTATCAGAAGTGAATGATGATGGTATTTCATGTTAAAATGAAAATATAAGTTCAATCTATGGATAATTTTCTTTTGATATTTCATTTTTTATATCTAGCTTTCGGTCTAAAAACCCTCATCTACATGATAACATCATTAGAACAATAACTTTGTTTGAAATAAGATTCCTTGTGACACCCTACCTTGTGTGACGGCTTTCTAACATTCTAAAGACTTTTAGTCTTCCTGTGTTGAGTTTTGTGAGATATTTTCTTTGTTAATTAATATTTAATTGTTTTGTTCTGTGATTATATATATATTGACTATATTTGTATATAATTGAGTTTTTTTGAATAAAATAGTGAGTGAGTAGTATTTTTAGTAGTGCTTTATCTTTCTTTGGTCGAGTCACTAGGCTGATGAGGGCCAACAGCCCGAAACGCGTCCGTGGTTAGCTTTTCTTGATTAATTAAGAATTGGTATTTTGCCAATTCAGGAATAATGAAAAAAATCAACGAGAATAGTTGATATTTATTCCGATAGATGGCGCAGGCCATCAGCAATTTTTAATTGCACGATAAGGAGATGCCTTTTTTCATAATTAATTATTGTTAATTATACAGTTGAACTTGGATAATTCAAAGCCCCCCCCCCCCCCCAAGGGACAAAAAAAAATCGAATTAAAAACGGAAATTCTATTTATAGGAAATTCTAGGGACCAAGATAAATATCTGAATTAAAGATGTTTTCGAAAAAGAGGCGTTCAAATTCTCCAAGTTCTACTTAAGTATTCAATAATGTACATTGTGTTTACTTAAATAAACATTTTATATACTCGTTATTCCATAATATACTTTGACTTGAAAATTAGAAACTATTATAGACGCGTAAGATTTTTTTTTTGAAATTAAACAATTTCTACTGCCCTTACTGCAATGGAAAAATTAAAGGGAAAGCCTGGCTCATCAGTGGTAAACCCTCCCAACGGTTTCGCCAGTTTAATCTACCATATCGTTTTTATATTGAATTTTTCGATCTTCCTTTTATAGTGATACTGATGCTAGACTCTTGGAATGGGTATTTTAGATGAACTATTGACATAAGCTTTGAGGAAAGTAGAATTATATATAATTATAAATATATAATATGCTTCGAGCAATCGCTCTTAGGCAAATATCAAATTGAGTCTTTTAGTAGAACATTTATATTACGATACACTAGCGCGCCATCTGTTATTAAAATTAGAAACTAATTTAGACACGAATGATTATTTTTGAAATTAGACTTATTTAAGAGAGAGAAAATCAAAACATAATCCAATAGTAAAGATTATCTAGCGAATTTGCTGGGACGATTTTCCACTGATAAGCCATTTAGTCCTATTTCAAATTTTTAGGCAGGTTGAACTGTGATGAAAGAATTAAAGATCACGCAATTAAAGAAGGTATTTATTTAAAAAGTCTACAATTCGGGGTTTGAACCTGGGAACTGAGTGTTGAATCCCATTACTTACACAACAACAATAGGCTTTTATTAGGGCCCATTGCCCTGTATGGATTCGCCATACAACAACAAAATAATACAGTAATTTTTTTCTCCCTTTCCCCATGTGCACGTGAGCCTTTGTTTGAAAAGGGATTTATTTACACATCCGTTCTAAAACTTTCCTCACTACCTCTTTTGCATATGAATCTATTTACAATTGATCCGTAGAAATTATAGAGTTCTATTGCTATATTTTTCTTTTCTGAAATAGTTCTCAGTGTCTTCAGTGGGTTGCTAAATCTCCAGAAGGTGTTTTTAAGAGTTTTTCCTCTTTCTTCACCTAAATATTTGCATTCTATGATATAGACTACTTACACCAGTTTACATAATTCTAAATATTTTCAGGGCAGCCGATCTAAAATTGATAGAAATTGGCTAATTTTGCACAATTGAAGAAGTTATTTATTTAAAAAAGTCTACAATTTGGGATTTGAACCTGGAACCTGAGTACTGAATCCCACTACTTACACCAGTTTACACAATTCAAAATATTTTCAGAGCAGCCGAGCTGAAATTGATAGAAATTGGCTTAGTGAAAATTCTGATACTGATCAGAATTATTAATTGTCAGTTCATTTTAATATTAATGAAATTCGTAGACGCCGTAAAAGTGATGGAAATTTGCTGAGTAATAATTATAAAATTGTGATAGAAAATCATGATCTTTCTTTATAATATTAACAGGAAAAAAATTCGCAGAATGGTATTTATAAAATGAAGTAAAATTCTTAAAGTAGATATTTTAAAATTGAAGAAAATTCATAATCTGTCATTCTAAAATTGATATGAAATTTTGCAGAATAGTAATTATAAAATAGAATAAAATTCTGGGGGTTTTGACCTTTTAAAATTGAAGAAAATTCATATGATTTGTTATATTCAAAAATCGATGCGAAATTCGTATAAAATTGTTGAAAAATCTCAAAGTATTCAGTTTAAAATAGATGAATATTTGCCAAACGGTCGTGCTAAATATAACCTGTCTATAGCTCCCCTTCTTGGGACTCATCAAAATAAGGTGCTATAGAGAGGGGGTGCTATAGACATGTCACTTTTATTGTAAAATGTTTACATTTTAATATTTAAAATCGGGCGCTATAGAGAGGAAGGCCTTATTTAGAGGGGGCGCTATAGAGAGGTTTAACTGTATCTTAATAAAAATATATTTCTGGTTCCAAAATCACTTTACCAGGTACCGCTCAAAAAGAGAAACCTAGCTTAGGATATTTGCAACAATGTATAATATGTGAAGGTTATTCACATTGATTTAAATATCTCCTGAACATTAATTAAATAATTAAAAAGGTTTCTGTAAATGAGTTTCTTTTTATTTTATTAAAACCATCACAAACTTTCGGGCATCTCTGTTCTTTTACAGGAGAATTTATACAGTTAAACCTGTCTATAGCGCCCCCTCTTGGGACTCACCAAAATAGGGTGCTATAGACAGGTCACTTTTAATGTAAACCGCATCGTACTATGTATTTAAAATCGGGCGCTATAGAGAGGAAGGCCGCTATTTAGAGGGGGCGCTATAGACAGGTTTAACTGTGTAATGAATAATTTTCATAACAGATGGCGCGCTAACGCATCATAATAATTTTTATTAATAAAATATAAAAACCTTCTGTAATTCAAAACTAAAAAATGAAATCACTCACTATATTTTTGATTGCTCTGCTCTGAAAGAAGAACCCTTATGCTCAAAACTGGGCAACTCTGTGCTTCACTTCCATCAATAATTGACAATATGACCCAGAATAAGTATATTGCTACGGCGTTTTATGGCTTCCACAAGTCCATATCTCAGAAGAAGGTCAAGTGACACTTACTCCTCACTTTTTTACTGCTACTCTCTTTGTGTCGTTTTTCTTGCTTCCCTCTTTCTTGTTTTTCTTCTTCTTTTTCTTCTGTCTATATCGTTGTTTCCTTTGTCTCACTGATTTGTTCTTATGCATACCTCTGGTGAATCCTGTATAGGGTCAGTGACCCTAAATAAAGTCTTTTTGTTGTTGTTGTAATAAAATATAAAGTAACTCAGGAAATCTTTTTAATTGTTTAATTAAGGTTATTAACATATTAAAAATAAAGTGTCTAATGCGGGATACGATCCCTGGTTCATGGCTGTCAGGAATCGAAGGTTTTACCCACTCGTCTACTGACTCTATAAAGATATTTCTGAGAACGTATTCATCAATCGTGACACTTCCAATTCTTGGAATGGGAAGAAACACATGCGGGATCATTTTCAAATGTCGTTCTACAATTATAAGCCGCATTATATTGTATTATAAATTACTTTACGATGCACTTGCGCGCCATCTGTTATCAAAATTCGAAACTATTTTAAAAGCGTAAGATTCTTTTTGAAATTAAACAAATTCAACTGTCCTCAAAGCTTATGTCCATATTTTTTCTAAAATACCCATTCCAAGAGTCTTGAAACGGTATCACTATAAAAGAAAGTTCCAAAAATGCAATATAACAGCTGTATGGTAGATTAAACTGGCGAAACCGCTGGGAGGGTTCACAACTGATGAGCCAGGCCCTCCCTTTAATTTTTCCATTGGAGTAAGGACAGTAGAATTTGTTTAATTTCTAAAAGAATCTTACGCTTTTAAAATAGTTCCGAATTTTGATAAATTACTTTATATAATATTTACGAACGGAAAAATATGTCCAGGGTAGCCTAGTGGACATGGCATCTGCCCGGTAAGCGGAACACTGTGGGTTCGATTCCCATCCCTGGACACTTTTATTTTTCCGTTTATCATTACTCTCTTCACAATTCATCCTTTCATACTTAATCCTTAAGGTTGGATATAATATTTTTTTTCCTTAAAATAAATTACGATTTTTCGTTTAAAAGAAACACATGCGGGATAATTGTCAAAAATGTCGTTCTACAATAAAATATATCACAGCATGTGACAAACACTCTGGCAACTGAATATCTTATTGGAGGATTTTAAAGATTTCACTTGATCCCTTGCCCGGCCATCCTTGCAGCCCTCTATATGGCAGACATCAATCCAGAAGAGGACATCCATACGAACAAGGCACCTCGTTCTACAATTATAAGCCGCATTATATTGTATTATAAATTCTTGGAATGCAAATATACAACTCTGGTTCTAAAAGAAGAAACTGAGACCACAGTAAATAGAGTACTGGAGTTTATTGATGCTAACAGTAAACTTGATTGAGGGAAACCTTGAAGCCATATGCATTCTGTTTATGGATGCTCTTTCCTTGAAATTCCAGTATTACTCGGTTTTGCTTAAACTTGAGTATTTCTGAAACACATCAAACAATTATGTGTTAGATGAAGAATAGCAATGGTAATAAAAATAAAAATATGTCTTTACTAATGATTTAAAATAAGATTTTGAAAAGCGTTTTAAAAAAACTACAAATATTTCCAACTCCGCCTTTGCCGGCCCCAAGCCCGGGTGATAAAGGAGGAGGGGGAGCAGTAACAAGCTCACTAAAAAACCTGGGCACAGCTGGCCCGGCTGATAGTACCCTGTAAGGGCTCCAGGGATACAGGATGAGCAGCGTTTGTACTCCATGTTAGGAGCAGCTGTACATAGCATCTGTTCCTCATGTCAGAAGTGGCCATTTCTTTTGGAGGCGTTAAAAATTATTCTAAAAATTTGTAACGCCTTGCTAAATGTTTTAATTTTTGTATGTTCCTGACGAGGACAAAAGATTTACTGGCCGAAGTATCTTTATTTTCAAGAAATATGAATGCCGGCCTCTATCTTTAAGATTGTATAAACTATTTCTATAATTCAGAAATTAATCTAAAGAGACAAAGGTCGCCTCTACCGTCAAAATAGACGTCAAAACTAGACGCCATCTATTGACCGTCGCCGCAAACTAGCGGCTTGGGTCGGTAACAAAGCCACAACACCAGCTTTGGCAAACTGAAAAGCGTCCACCTAGAGACCATGGTTTCAGGCTAATGGCCCTCGTCAGTCTAGGGCGGACTTTATTCCATGAGATCCACACGGGATCTAACGGAATCTTCACAATCTGCCTTGAAATTAATATTTTTATATTTTTATATAGGAAAGAGAGAAAAGTAGAATAACAAAGTTTAAAGTTCATAAATTCATTATAAAGTTCCATTTCCTTAAGTTTTGTCTATGAGCGTAGGTTATAATGTAGATCCCTCACATGGCTAAATCCTTGCAGACGACAACTTACTTTTTGTAAGATTAGAAAATCCTGTAACCTATAAATTAATCGAATTTATTAATTATAAAAATACATTTTAAATTAAAAAAATATTATTTTAACAATTAATCCCGATTGTTAAAAATAGATAATTTATAATTGTATGCTTTATAGATTTTCCCCTATTATTATTATGTATATATATTTTTATTTTATTTTTGTTGCCTCTTTCTCTTAATGGGTGGAAAGGAATAAAGAATGGAAGGAGCAAAATTTGTAAACAAACAAGACATCGCCCCCCCATCCCATGCGCGAGCACCTATGCGCGATGACGGGGAGAAAAAAGAAGAAAGGACAAACGGCAGCACCGGGGAAATACGAGCTCTGGGAAATATGAGCTCCCTGCCTCAGAAGGAATGAGTAACCACGTGTGAATGAAACAAAGAAGAGAACGCGAAGAGCGTCGTTATAGAATTGCGCACCAATTAAGTGGGTTGCGATATAGTTTCCTGTTAAGGAACAGAAGAATTAATCTGGAAAATTATCTCAAGTGAAGAATTATTTCAAGTGAACTCTTGATCAAATTTATCGACAGAATTGAAAACAAGATTTGTTTTTTTTACAAAACGGAAGCTTAGATAAGTATTTGCAAACTTTGTTTGAAAAAGATTTTGCCTTTCCACCCCTAGTTATTTTGCTCTCTACATTATTTGTTTGTATGTATATTTAACTTGTATCACTTGTTTTGTTTATTCTAATTTTAAATATATCTAACCTTTTGGCCAATTTGATTACCACCCTTTTTATCTGTTTATTTATTTTTATTGCCCTGTCTCATTTTTGATAAGCAAAATAAAATATATATTTAGGCCATTTTTGTTAAATTTTATTTCTACAACTTGTGCAAACACAACTGGTGAATCTCTATTTTCAATCTGGGTAAGATTGACCTTCCCCACATTTATTTTTTTTTTCAAATTCCACATTTTTGGTGAGCCGGACGTGATTTCACCTTGTGGTGTTTATACAATTTGTGGAGATGGATAAGCTTAAAAGAGAAAGAACTCCCTTAAGGAATACTATAACTCGTACCACAAATGAAATAAAATCAGGTCTAAGTCTAAAGGAAGTGGATATAATTTTAATAAGGGCCAAATTTGAAAGGTTAACCATTCTTAATGATAGACTGATATTGATTGATGATAAAATAAAAGAGATCTTATTGGATGATCCGAGGTCCACAGAAGCTCAAATCAATGATGAGATGGAACTATGTGAGACTTATAGCCTACAAGTAGGAATTGTCGCACAGAAGGTGAAAGAATATGAGTCTAAATTGGCAGCACCCTGTGATGATAAAATGTCACAATCTAGCACTTCAGATGTTAAAAGACAAATTAAACTTCCAAAATTTGAACTAAAAAAGTATACAGGTGAGCTAGAGGAATGGCTATCATGGTGGAGTCATTTTGAAAAAATACATTTAGATGAGTCACTGTCTGATGTTGATAAATTTGAATACTTAATACAATCCATGGTTGTTGGGTCAAAGGCCCACAGACTTGTGACTAGCTTCCCTCTTACCCAAAAGAATTACAACAAAGTCATTGGAGACTTAAAAGATAGGTTTGGAGACAGAGATATGCTGACTGAGTTGTATGTGCGCAAGCTTTTAAAGTTAGTCATTGCCAGTGCCAGGTCTGAAAAAAGAACCTTGGCTCAACTTTATGATGATTTGGTTGCACATCTCCATTCTTTGGGATCTCTGGGAGTGGATACTAAGTCTGGGGGTGGTGCTTTCTTGTACCCGTTGGTGGAGTCAAGTTTGCCACTTGAACTTATCAAAATATGGCAACGTTCCCGTACACCTTTCAAAGAAAGAGATTACTCTAAGATTGAAGAGGGAATTGAACATAGTGGGGCTAAAGCTTTTGATAAATTAGAGGGTCTGATAGAATTTTTAAAGCAGGAAGTTAAAAATGCAGAACGCATTTCCTTTGTTGCTGAAGGATTTGAACCTTCCCTTCCTCTAAAACAGGGAAAGAGAGAAATTAATCCCCCTAAGATCCACACAGCGTCTGCATTATTTGTTGGAAAGACCAACTTACCGTGTTTATTTTGTGACAAAGATAACCATCTTAGCCAAAACTGCTTTAAGGCAGCCAAGATGTTGGAATCAGACAGATTAAAGAGGGTACAGGATGCGAAAGTTTGCTTTAAATGCTTGAGAAATAATCATTTGAAGAAGGATTGTAGATCTTTTGTAAGATGCAAGCGTTGCCAAGGACCTCATTTTGAGATAATGTGCAGAGGAACCTCACATAGTCAGGAAAATTTAAATTGGAGGTCAGATAACAGATCTCACAATAGTTTAGCAGAGCAGAATGAGGGGATCAGTGAGCCTGTAACAGCAATGGCGAATCAAGTATGCACAAATAATATCTCTTTAATGACTCTCATTGTAAAACTTAAAGGGCCGAAACGTTCCAAAATGGTAAGAGTGCTTTTAGACTCTGGTAGTCAAAAATCTTACATCAGAAGGTCTCTAGCTAAGGAGTTAGACTTACCCAAGGTGGGAGAAGTCAAATTGAATAAATTTTTGTTTGGAGGGCAAACCACAGGAGAAAAGGCTCATTCAATATTTTATTTCCAGTTGGACAATGTTGATGAGGGAAAGGCTTTCAAAATGGAAGCGTTAGAGGAAACAATAATTTGTGGCAATATTTCACCCGTTGAAACAGGACCCAGGCAATGGGAATTGGATAAGAAAGGAATCACTTTGACCAAGGTAGACAATAATAACCCCGAGATAGACATCCTAATCGGTGGAGACTATTATGGGCAGCTTCTCACAGGAAAAATTGAACAACTGGCAGGAGGATTGACCGCAATTCAAACAGTTCTTGGTTGGACTTTAATAGGTAATACCTCATCAGAGAGACCAGAGACAAGTGCTCAAATGGTTATCACCTTACTTACAACCCAACATAGAGTAGCGTCCTTATGGGAATTAGAAACAATAGGGATACGAGATCCTACAGAGGTCATCTCTGTGAAAGAGAAAAATGTTCTCATGCAAGAAAAGTTTCGTGAGAAAATCTGTCGAGGCCATGATGGACGTTATCTTGTATCTCTTCCATGGAAGGAAGGAATTGGGACGATACCTAATAACTTGGAAATAGCCAAAAGGCGCTTGGAGGCTATGACTCAAAAGTTGACACAAAAGGGTCAGTTTGTTCCTTATGATGAAGTCTTCCGATCCTGGTTCAGGGAAAACCTTATTGAAGAAGTTGACAGGGAAGACATCAAACCTAGTGGACATTATCTACCACATCGCCCAATATGTAAGGTTCAGAGTCAGACTACTCCTATTCGACCCGTTTACGATGCATCATGTAAAGCAAGTAAGAGAAGTTTGTCTCTAAATGAATGTTTAGAAACTGGACCTAATCTGATTGAACTTTTACCTGAAATCCTGATAAGATTTAGGGAAAAGAAAATAGGAGCCATCGCTGACATCCGCAAAGCTTTTCAGACCATAGGTATAGATGAAAAGGAAAGAGATTATTTGCGATTTTTATGGTGGGATGAACAAGATCCTTCCAAGATACGGACATTGAGACACACCCGAGTGTTCTTCGGTTTAACCTGCAGTCCTTTCATCTTGGCCGCAGTGTTGAAATATCATTTGGAGTCCATTGTGGATGATCGCAAACCTGTTGCAGATGTTCTGAAACGTTCATTCTATGTAGATAACTTGGTGTTCTCAGTTGATGAACCTGATGAATTGGAACGTATCAGAGAGGTCGCTAACGATATAATGGATGAGGCCAAAATGACTTTAAGAGAATGGGAATATGGAGGTAGTAAAATATTAGAAAATAAAGAGGATTCCAGGGTGTTAGGACTATATTGGAACAAAGAAAGAGATACCTTGAGGTGCCACATCCCACAAGACACCACTAAATACGGTGAAGTAACCAAAAGAACATTATTGTCCAATCTTCAAAAGTTTTTTGATCCTTTAGGATTTTACCAACCAATTTTTCTCATTCCCAAACTCTTGATGCAAAGAGCTTGGCTATTGAAACTGGGATGGGATCAACCCCTTCCTACGGATATACAACAGGAATTCAAAAAATGGAGTGAGGAACTAGACCATGTAAAAAAACTTGAATTTCCTAGATATGCGAGGGTGACCCGTTCTGAAAATCTAGAACTCCATGTCTTTGGAGATGCGAGCAAAAGGGCTTATGCAACAGTTGCCTTTTTGAGAAGTGTACAGGATGGAATCGTTCACATCTCCTTGTTGGCCGCTAAAACCAGAGTTGCACCTTTAAAGTCTATTACCATACCTAGACTAGAGTTGCTGGCCTGTCTCCTAAGCGCTAGACTAGCAACTTCCATTGTCAGAGCTCTAGCCAGACCAATCAAGACTATCTTTTGGAGTGACTCCTCAACAGCCTTGAGCTGGATCAGTACAAAGCATGAATGGAGCATTTTTGTTTCCAATCGAGTTAATGAGATCAGAAGCAGTACCAATATAGATGATTGGAGATTTGTACCAGGTACACTCAATCCTGCTGACCTACCCTCGAGAGGTTGCTACGCACCACAATTCATTTTGTCTAAATGGTGGGAGGGACCCCAGTGGTTGAGAGAATCAGAGGACAAATGGCCAAAACAAAAGCCAATTCCAAATGAAGAACAAGTTTTAGAAGAGAAAAAAAAGGAACGGTGGTACAAAACACTATTGTACAAAATAGGACATTTTGGTATATAAGTAAATTTTCTTCATATAAGGCGAATCTGAGAGTGCTAGCTTGGGTGCTTCGATTCATCAAAATACTTAAAAGAGAAGATATACAAGATAAAACTTTATCTACGCACGAAGTAGTCCAAGCCGAAAAGGTGCTAATCCGATTAGTTCAAAGAGACAGTCTAGGGAAGGGACAGATTAGCCACCTAAAAACCAAGGTACAATCAGATGGGCTTATGTATATAGAGACCAAACTTTTGTACGATCAGAGTCCTGAAGAATTCAGGAAACCAGTGCTCTTACCTTATGATCATCCAATAACAGAACAACTGATTAGAGAAACACATTCAAATAATTGCCATGCTGGCGTTCATTTTTTACTTTCCAAATTGAGAGAAAAATTCTGGATTTTAAAAGCGAGAAAGACAATTAAAAGAGTTGTGAGAGGATGCATCATTTGTAGAAGACATGCAGAGAAGGCCAATACTATACCTTGTGCCCCTCTGCCCAAGGACAGGTTATTCATGGGTAGACCCTTTGAGGTAACAGGTGTGGATCTTATGGGTCCTCTCTATCTTAAAAATGGCCAGAAAATTTGGATAACCTTATTCACCTGCGCTGTCTACAGAGCAGTTCATTTGGAGCTGGTGGAAGGTTTGGATGCGACAAACTTTATTATGGCATTGGAACGGTTTATACACAGGAGAGGGAGACCAGTTAAGATTTACAGTGACAATGGAACCAATTTTAAAAGGACCAATAGACTCTTTACCAATTTGAACTGGGACAAAATAGCCAGGTATTCGTGTGACAAACAAATTCGATGGATATTTATTCCTCCTTCTGCACCATGGTGGGGAGGATGGTGGGAACGGTTAGTACGACTGGTGAAAGATCTTTTGAGAAGAACATTAGGCACTAATAGAGTAAATTATGTCCAGTTAGAAACTTTGATTTGTCATGTGGAGGCGATTATAAATACAAGACCTCTCACCTACATTTCTGAAACAGAAGATGATTTGATACCTATCACTCCACAAATGTTTATCCAAAATAATTTTGGCTCATTTGATGAAAGTCATGAACTAAGTCCTGATAATACCAGACAACACTTTCGAAAGTTACAGCAGATTAAGAAAGAACTGAAGGAAAGATTCCACAAGGAATACCTCGCCATGCTCGTACAAAAGGGGAATGAAACAGAGGGTAGAAGGTTTCTTCCAGGCGAAGTTGTGCTGATTGGTCGAGATGATCAAAAAAGAATATTCTGGCCACTAGGCAGAATCTTGGAACTGTACCCCGGGAAGGATGGCAGAGAACGTGTAGCTAGAGTTAGGACTGCTACGGGTGAATTTGTAAGACCGTTAAAGAGACTTTTCTCTTTGGAACTTGGCTCTGATATTTCCAGGGAGGTGAGATTACCTAAGACAGAAGGGATCAAAGCCCAGGAGATATCAACAGATGGAGAGCAGTCAATTTTAACTAGGTCTGGAAGAGAAGTGAAAAAACCTACGAGATTGGGGATGTACACCAATAATCTTTCCTAATTAAGATTTTTTTTTTGTATTCTCATACAAAAAGGTGGGAGTATGTTAAAAATAGATAATTTATAATTGTATGCTTTATAGATTTTCCCCTATTATTATTATGTATATATATTTTTATTTTATTTTTGTTGCCTCTTTCTCTTAATGGGTGGAAAGGAATAAAGAATGGAAGGAGCAAAATTTGTAAACAAACAAGACATCGCCCCCCCCATCCCATGCGCGAGCACCTATGCGCGGTGACGGGGAGAAAAAAGAAGAAAGGACAAACGGCAGCACCAGGGAAATACGAGCTCTGGGAAATATGAGCTCCCTGCCTCAGAAGGAATGAGTAACCACGTGTGAATGAAACAAAGAAGAGAACGCGAAGAGCGTCGTTATAGAATTGCGCACCAATTAAGTGGGTTGCGATATAGTTTCCTGTTAAGGAACAGAAGAATTAATCTGGGAAATTATCTCAAGTGAAGAATTATTTCAAGTGAACTCTTGATCAAATTTATCGACAGAATTGAAAACAAGATTTGTTTTTTTTTTACAAAACGGAAGCTTAGATAAGTATTTGCAAACTTTGTTTGAAAAAGATTTTGCCTTTCCACCCCTAGTTATTTTGCTCTCTACATTATTTGTTTGTATGTATATTCAACTTGTATCACTTGTTTTGTTTATTCTAATTTTAAATATATCTAACCTTTTGGCCAATTTGATTATCACCCTTTTTATCTGTTTATTTATTTTTATTGCCCAGTCATTTTTGATAAGAAAAATAAAATATATATTTAGGCCATTTTTGTTAAATTTTATTTCTACAACTTGTGCAAACACAACTGGTGAATCTCTATTTTCAATCTGGGTAAGATTGACCTTCCCCACATTTATTTTTTTTTTCAAATTCCACACCGATAGTTTTATATTTGGATTATTATCAAATTTATTTTTGAATATAAATTAAAATATAAAAAAATAATATAAAAAATAAAAGATAAGATAATCTCAAGAAACCTCTGGGACCAAAAATCTTTTTTGGTCGCAGTGGTACAGCCTACTCCACACTGACGAGCGCCAACAGCGCGAAACGCGTTCGTGGATGGCTTTTCTTGATAAATCAAGAAATTGGGTTGGCTAAATATCACGGAGCAAGGTAAATAAACGTTTAGTTTATTTTTGTTCCCCTAGATGGCGCTCTGCCATCTAAAAAGCACATGTGCTCGTGGTCAGGTAATATAAAATTTAATTTCCTTTGTAAATATATTTTGGATTTCATTAAGAAAAATGGTCTTTGATGTAACGATCTCAAGGAAATATTGGACATATTATATGGTTGTAAACAATATATAGGTGTATGCGTGTATATGTGTGTATATATGTATATATTTTTAAATTTAATGATGTAACTGTAAATAAAATTCAAAGAATATCTCTATATGTAAATGATATTTATGAATCTTTATAAGTCGCTTTCTGTGTATCTTTCCATGTTGAATATTTTCTTTGTTATATTTGAATGTACATTTAGTGCAAGTGTCCCTAGGGGGACATAGCGTTTTGAATTGAAATAAATAAATAAATAAATAAAAAGTAATGCCTTCTTTATTTTTAATAAATTAAAATGTAAAAATCTACAAAATGAACTACTGAATCGATCATTAAAGTAAAATGATTCTTGGTGAAGATAATAAAAAACTTACTTTCACTCCCACTCCAGATATATCCACATAACTTCTGCCCTCCAGCAATCCTGAGGAAGTCCACTTTACAGCCTGGAGACTGGATAAGATTGAAGTAATAAACTGTCATCACCAATTTGCAGAACTTCTCTGACAACTTCAAAATTACATATTGGCAATCAGGACTTGGATCATCATGGCTTCTCAATGTTTGACCTTCTAAAACCACTTTGTTGGCACGGAAGACGTATTTGCATTTCATTTGGTTAGCTACACACAATACACCGTAACTTATACAGTTGATAAAATCTTGATTAAATAAGTCTCAAAACTACAGACATAGTAACTATATTATATGTAAGTATTCAAGATAATTCATATATGATAAATTTCATACATTAAATTCAATATATTTTGTAAAAATATATGTTGTATAATATTTAAATACTAGCCGAATGACCCGGGCAACGCCCGTGTTTAACCCGAGGGTGAGTAGAAAAGTAAGGTCTCCTATTTTTTTCATAGAAAAACACATTTAATCACAACTTTTTATACATCATTGGAAAGGTTGGACACTTTGCTATTTTTCTACATAGTCGCCTTTATGCTCAATCACTTTTTTCATCCTGTCAACCAACTTTGTAATTCCGGTGTTATACCACTCTCCCGCCGCCTCTTTGAGCCACTTGTCGACCCACCTGGCGGACACCTTTCTGTAGCCGAGGGTCTCAGACACAATCTTGTGCACGGATAAGTGGCTGCAATCTTCATTCAGGCCATCCTCGATCTCTTCAAGGGTTATCCGCCGGTTTGCGCGCACCATTTCGTCGATTCGAGCCACGGTTGATTCCGGCAAACTCGGCCGCCCAGACCGCTGTTCATCGTGGACGTTTATCCGCCCCTCGTTAAACTCCCGGCACCATTTTCGCACATTTTTGATGTCCATGCACTTCTCACCATACCCTTACACTAACTGACAGTGAATTTCGACCGGAGAATTATTTTTCGCATTTAAAAAGCGTATAACTGAGCGCAACTTGCACTTGGCGGGAGAGCTAAGGGGAAGCTCCATCGCGAACGGCTGCCAGACAGCGACTGAGCGTCCCAAGATCACCGGGAAGGTTCTAGACGGTAGAGGGGGAACCAAGGAAGGCAGCGGTGTTGTCGGATTTCACCTAGGAACGCGCTTTCGGAAATTATCTCGTAGAAGACCTTACTTTTCTACTCACCCTATTCTATTTATTCTACTCACACTATTTGTTACAATTATAAATTGTGGTCATGTGGCCTATTGGTCATGGCATCTTCCCGGTAAGCGGAAGGTCGTGGGTTCGATTCCCATCCCTTGACACTTTTTTTATTTTATCCATTCTGACCAAAATCTATCCGTGAACTTCACACAGTGAACTTCACACAGACAGAATAAGGCAATTATATAAGTAGATATGTTAGCAATAGAGTTACCCAAAAATTATTTGAAAAAGTAAAAATCAATATCAGGTAAAAAGTTTCTTTTAATTTAAATTTGCAAGTTTTCAAGCAAATATACTGCTCTCTTCAACAGGTTGATATTCTATGTACAATCTCTTAATAATCTTTATACAGAATAATTGAAAACTTTTGTTATTGGCATGTGTTGGCGTGTATCAGACTGTTTCCAGCTGAGGTAATAGATATTATAATGGGATGAAATATACATACATACCAATAATCATTAATATTTAGATTATTTGTCAGGGATATTGTTATATTAGGTTGGTAGGTCAAATTTTCTATTGAATTAATTAATTCAATTAAATACTTAATTAATACATAGCAATAACGCGCCATCTATATAAAACAAATGAAAACACCGAAACGCGAATGTTTCTTTTCACAAATAAATCAAACTTCTTCTTTCTTATCTCCACACTGGATGAAGTAGAATGCGTCTGTCTTTGTCATTAAGACTGGGAGCACTACTCAGTGGCAGGCCGACTTAGCTCCAAAAGAAATGGCCGCCTCTGACATGAGGAACAGACACCATGTGCAGCCGCTCCTAACATGGAGTACAAACACTGCTCATCCTGTATCCCTGTATTAGGAGCCCTTACAGGGTACTATCAGCCGGGCCAGCTGAACCCAGGTTTTTTAGTGAGCTTGTTACTGCTTCCCCTCCTCCTTTTTCATCCGGACTTGGGACTGGCAAAGACGGAGTTGACATGTTTCTTTATAGGTTAAAACGGACCATTTTAAAAACGAATAAACATATTCCAATCCTGATATTGAGAATTAAAATGTGTTTCCACTAAGAAGAAATTGAAAAAAGAAAAAATTAAATTTGACTCAAATTTCTTTTGGTGTATAATGAATAATTCCATTTTAAAATACAAAACGTCTAAAAATAGTTGTATTTTGAATTCTTTTCATTAAACAATAATTAATGATAAAACAGAGTTTTAATTTTTCCATTGCAGTAAGGGCAGTAGAAATTGTTTAATTTCAAAAAGAATCTTACACGTCTAAAATAGTTTCGAATTTTGATAACAGATGGCGCGCTAGTGCATCGTAATATAAAACAGAGTATTAAACAATAAATTATTCAGTGATACTACTTACGACCACTTTGAGGTTTTCTTTTGGTATTTACTGGAGCAGCAAGCATCATCATTTCATCATTTTGATCATAATTATAATCAAAAGATTCTTCAAATCCATTATCATCATCAAAATTTAAAGTATCGGCTCCCATATCAAATATTTCATCATCAATTTGTAGTTTATCAAACTCATCATTGATGTATTTATCAATATCATTTTTTTGTATTTGACCATCGTTGAAAATATTATTTACTTCATCATATAAGAAGTCTGTATTCTCTTCGATTTGAGGAAAGGCATTTCTAGCTTGTACACTTCCAGTATCATAATTATCATAATCCTGCATCACAAACATCATTACCATTATTATTATTATTATGTAAAAGTAGTGCCGATAGTCTTAACATGGGATGGAATAGTAACCAAATATAACAAACAATATAGAAAGGAAATAAACATAAGAAAAAGGGACTTTGCATATATTCAATCCCTGGTGCTAAAAAATACGATGGAAATTATCTCAACAGAAAAGAAGAATGAACCTCACGATAAGTTACAGAGAAATAAAGAAATGAAAGCCATGGATCTATTGCTGGAACGATGTAGGGAGCTGGCGTGTGAAGATGAGGAAGGTGGAACACCGGACATGGAGCACAGGGCTACAACGACCATAGAAGAGATCCAGGAGAACGACCTAGAGCAGATGACATGAGACCTGACAGACAAGAATGGATCAAGGCCAAGGGACCATTTTATCGAGGAGCCACTAGTAGAGGCCATAGAAAGACTGCTGGAGAGCTGCAGGACATCAGGGGACTATATCTGCGAGGGCCACAGTACTGACCAGGAGTCAAGATAGCAAATGTAAATATCTTTGGCTACTTTTACAGTTATTATTTGTTGAAGTCGTAAATAAAAATATGTAAATAGACTGACCATTCGCTACACTTTTTAGAGAAAAACTTGTAACCTTTTTGAAAAATAAAGTTATTATGAAAACAAAGAGAGAATAAAAAGAGAAATGGTAGCCAGAATGGAATCTTTAGCAGAAATCAAGCTGAACGCTAAAAACCTCTTCGCTGCCTTCAACGAGTATTCGCTCTCGCTCATAAACTACTACGTTGGAATCGTGGAGTTTAGTGAGCGAGAACTAGAAATGATGGACCAAAAGGTGAGAACAACGCTGAGAAAATACAAAATCCATCTTAAACCATCGAATAAAGAAAGATTTTATCTCCAGCGCGAATAAATGGGAAGAGGGTTGGTGAACTTGGTCCAAAAAACGAACGAATTCTTCTGGGCCTCTACAGATATATTTGGGGGGGAGACAACAAAAAAGAAAGGAAGCTATTAAGACGTGTGAACAGGGCGAAAACACAATGCTCACACACATTCAACTAATTATAGAAAATAAGTACAAAATAGAAGCCTAAAACATCACAAAGAAGACTCTGAAAGAAAATCAAGTTGAAAATCTATGAGGAATCATTGGCCAGAAAATAATCCACAAAATATTCTTCAAAAATGAAGACCAACCGCTATTGGACATGATAGAATCCTAACAGTGGCTCAAAATAGGAAACAACATTCCGCAAAATGAAGGTTTCTACATGTTCATACAAGATAGAAACGTGCTCCCGAAGGATAAAAACCTGAAATGCCCTCACTGTGAAAAGGTACAGAGGACGGTGGACCACCTTGCTACAAACTGTGGAAGATTGCTTCCTTACGACTACACTGAGAGGCATAATGAAGTGGTGAGATGCGTCCACTTCAACTTGGCTAGAAAATATAATTTCACAGAGAACAACAAGATAAAGCTCTACAAAATAACGACTAAGATTGAAAATTCATACGCCAAAATAATAACGGACCTGCCAATGATAAGCGATTTCAATATCAGAGCTAACAAACCTGATATAGTATACAGTGGTATCTCGACATACGAGCGCCCCAACATACGAGTTTTTCGAGATACGAGCCGACGAGCAAGTGAATTTTTGCTTTTAGTTACGAGCGAAATTCGAGATACGAGTTCGGTTCGGTAGTAAGACGCAGTCGCGCCATCACGCGCACACCCAGGAACTGACGACTGAGGAGATACAAGAGTTACAGTCACAGCAGCATACTGAGGTTATGCAAGTAATTGGTTTTGAGGAGTCAGAGGAGGAGGTTATTTCTACAAGTGAGATAAAGAAGATCTTAGGAATGTGGGAGAGTTTCACAGTTCATGGAAAAAAAAAACACCCAGAAAAAGTTGCAACAGGTCGTGCATCTGACCTTTTTAATGACACTTGCCTAACTCATTTCCGGAACATTCTGAGAGGGAGGAAGAAACAAACCTCCTTGGACATGTTTTTTTTCTAAACGGCCTACAGGTGAAAGCGAGAAAAATGTAGCGAAAAAGGCAAAGACCAGTGAGGATATCTAATTTATTTCTTTACATTCTCTTTTTTTGTTTTTGTGCAATAAATATTTGATATTTATAAATACGTTTTTATTATTTAAAACCAGGTAACAAAAATAACTGGGGTGACATTTTGGAGGTTGGAACGGATTAATGGTAGTTCAATTGTTTTGTATGGGGAAATTTGCTTCGAGATACGAGTAATTCAAGATACGAGCAAGGTTGCGGAACGAATTAAACTCGTATGTCGAGGTACCACTGTATGACAAAATAAAAAAAGACATAACAATCATAGAGATAGGCATTACCTCCCAAGACAATATCCAAATTACGGAGCTGACAAAGAAAATACCAGCTACTGGCGAGGGAAATGGCTCAAACCGAAAAAAATGCCCGTAAAAGTAGTGCCGATAGTCTTAACATGGGATGGAATAGTAACCAAATATAACAAACAATATAGGAAGGAAATAAACATAAGAGACTTCGCATACATTCAATCCTTAGTCCTAAAAAAGACTATGGAAATTATTTCAACAGAAAAGAAGAATGAACCTCACGACAAGTTCCAGAAAAATAAAGAAATGGAAGCCATGGATAGATTGTTGGAACGATGTAGGGAGCTGGCGTGTGAAGACGAGGAACACCGGACATTGAGCACAGGACGACCATAGAAGAGATACAGGAGAACGACCTAGAGCAGATGACAGAAGACAGACAAGAATGGATCGAGGACAGGGGACCAAGGAGCCACCAGGAGAGTCCATAGAAAGACTGCTGGAGAGCTGCAGGACAACAGGGGACCATATCTGCGAAGGCCACAGCACTGACCAGGAGTCATGATAGCAAATGTAAATATCTTTGTTTACTTTTACTGGTATTTTTTTTGAATTTGTAAAAATAATATTTAAATAGACACTGACCTTTCGTTATACTTTTTATAAATTTCATTATTATTATACATCAGGGAACCATATCTGCAAGGGCCACAGCACTGACCAGGAGTCAAGGTAACAATCAGAAAACCCATC
This sequence comes from Cordylochernes scorpioides, assembly GCA_030710605.1. Lineage (NCBI taxonomy): Eukaryota > Metazoa > Arthropoda > Arachnida > Pseudoscorpiones > Chernetidae > Cordylochernes > Cordylochernes scorpioides. The sequence goes on from CP092884.1 coordinate 42,047,206, forward strand.
GCTGGACACTTTATTTTTCCGTTTATCATTACTCTTCATAATTCATCTTATCATACTTTATATCTAAGGTTAGAAATAATCGTTATTTCTCCTTGAAATAAATTTCGATTTTTCGTTCAAAAGAAACACACACACACATTTGCGGTATAATTTTCAAACTTCGTAAATATATTTTTCTTTTAGTTATTATTTCAAAGCTGTAAATAAAAATATGTAAATAGACTGACCTATTCATTACATTTGTAATTTTTTTAATAAGTAAAGTTATTTTTATATAGTTATCGCTCTTAACAGGCAGAATTAGCTAAGAGATGGGAGGATGGGAACTACATGTGTTTGGGCATTGCTACACAAGATGTAGGATAATTAAACTGTTTGAAATCTCCCGATGACACTGTTCTTGTTCTTAGACATGAGGGTCAGATTAAGAAGGTAAACATTGTAAAACATCCATAGGATCATAGGGAACCTCTCCCGTCAAAATAAACGCCAAAACCTGACGCCATCTATTGACCGTCGCCGCAACTAGCGGCCTCGGGTCGTTGACAAAGCCACAACACCAGCTTTGGCAAACTGAGAAGCGTCCACCTAGAGACCATGGTTTCGGGTTAATGACCCTCGTAAGGCTAGGGCGGACTTTATTCCATGAGATCCACACGGGATCTAATGGAATCTTGACAATCTGCCAAAGAGGTGTTTTGCTGGCATTAGCCCGAAACCATGGTCTCTAGGTGGACGCTTCTCAGTTTGCCAAAGCTGGTGTTGTGGCTTTGTCACCGACTCAAGGCCGCTAGTTTGCGGCGACAGTCAATATATGGCGTCAGGTTTTTAGTTTATTTTGACGAGAGAGGCGCCCTATGCTTCTATGGATTAATTTCCTCCCGGCAAATTTTCCATCTATATTGTAAAACATGATCATCAAAACAAAATAAATCAATATATAATCCTTTATATATACATAATACTAGTAGAATTTTAAAAGTAAATGTGCAAATTTTCTTTTGTATACCAATGTATTTATGTAAATATCACACATGAGAACGTCCTTGCAGCCTTGGAATAATTTTAACGCCTATTAAATGTTTTAATTTTTGTTTGCTACTGATGAGGTCAAAAGATTTTTATCTAAACGTCGAGATAATAAAAATAATTATACTGGCCGAAGTATCTTTAATTTTAAGAACCAGTGTATTTATTTACATCAATTTTATCCATAGAAAGAATCCATAACAAAAATCTCTCCATAGTACTATAAAGTACATATTGTGGCGAAGAAATATTTAATGGTAAAACGACATTTTAAAATTATACCACTTGTGTTTCTTTTCAACGAAAAATGCAAATTTATTTTAAGGAGAAATAATGATTATTTCTAACCTTAGGGATGAAGTATCAAAGGCTGAATTGTGAAGAGTAATGATAAACGGAAAAAAATAAAAGTATCCAGGGATGGGAATCGAACCCACAGTGTTCCGCTTACCGGGCAGATGCCATGTCCACTAGTAAGCGGAACACTGTGGGTTCGATTCCCATCCCTGGATACTTTTATTTTTCCGTTTATCATTACTCTTCACAATTCATCCTTTCATACTTCATCTCTAAGGTTGGAAATAATCGTTATTTCTCCTTGGAATAAATTTCGATTTTTCGTTGAAAAGAAACTCATGCGGGATGGTTTTCAAATGTCGTTTTACAAAGAGGGTATATTGGAAAGTCAAGAAAAAAATAAGCTTATATCTAGCAATAAACTGACGTTGGCTAAAGACAAAAGCTATAATCTGATTGAGAATATAAACAGTAATATCTAAATAGGATGATAAAATAAACTAAACGCCGACAATATATGGAAAAGAGAGAATTATATCCCAATCCAAAGATCCACGATATGTATTTACTTACCAAGAGGTACTGGCAACCTGCTAACGTCCACAATGTGACGAAGAAGCAGTACCACACCGCCATCTTGTCACGTGATAGCTTTGATGACGTCAGAATGAGTGTAGTTTAGTCGTCTGCTTTCAATTTTGACATCTGTATCATCATGGGGGTGCTTAAAATAGGAAGTAATTTTAACTATAAAAACTGATAAGACACAATTTCAGTATTTTCAGTATTTTTGTCTGAAGATGGTAACAACGCTGTTACCGAAACATTACACACTATTTATTTATTTGGATTTGGTCTTATTACCTTGTGCTTATAAACTATGAAAACTGAAAAATAAACTTCTTTTTAATGATGTAATTTTTCATATAAAAAGAGAAAAGTATCAGATCTGTAACTTCTATGGTGTTTAAAGTATAATAATTATTATTTTTCTTATCCCTAGTACACGTGATACATACCATGATAATCATGGTGGGTAGAAGTTGGAGACTGCTTTTACTGTAAATGCACCACATGTCTATACATGTGAAAAAGCAGTTCGAATTTGCACTTACAAATGTGCCAGAGCCCCGTTTGGTTACTTGCATTCGCTGGTGGGGTTGAACTTTTGCAAGAATCAGGGGCCATTTGCATACAAGTGTAGTTCAGGTAGGAAGATATCTCCATGTTAGATTGGCGGAGCTCGGACTCTCGCCCAGCTGATGGACCAAAAGGACCAGGAGTTGGTGTGAGACCAAAAAAGGTAGAAACTTCTTTAACCTCTACTTGAGATTTCTCAATGTAGCATGACAGTGGTGTGATCACAATTATGTTGACTCTGTATCGATCACAACAAAATGGTCTTTAAGATAATTGACATGGGTTAGAAATATGTGAAACAAGAAAAATCAAAGTGGTTGTTGAAGGTAAATGGTCTAATTACTAAATATGTGTAAATAAAATTGTCTCTGTCTCCTTTAAAAATATAATTAACATATAATTTTTAACACCTTATTCAATTTTACTTCAATAATAAATAGCAAAGTTCTTTCATAGTTATTTCTCTTATTGATATTCTGTGGTATGTGAGAAAATTCATTGCCTTATTATAGTTTGCTAAAATAAATTTGGTTTATTGATACTCTAGAGAAATATCTCTCATGAGAAACCATAACATGGTTAAACTTGGCCTCTCCTGAAGGTGAGAGCTAATCACTGTGGGTTGAATGACTCCTCATGAGCTGGCCTGGCATGATATAGTGTCTGATAAAAGACTACTTCTAGGAAAGACCGGATTTGGTAATGTTTTTTAGGCTATAATTAATCATGGAAGACTCTCCTGTATGCCCTCAGCACAACTAGACAACAATTATATTTAAAAACACATTAACTACTACAATCTAGGCTTAACCAGAACTCTTGTAGCCACGTACAGTAGTCGCCAACAATCCGGTTTATTACACTCTATATCAGGCCTGGCCAACCCGCGGCCCGCCATAAAAAAAAATTTCAGCTCGCCATTTGAATTTATATTTCTTTTGTAACTTTCATTTCTCGTCTGTATATTCAAAAACAGAAAATATATTGAGATAATTATAATTTTTTTTAAATTTAAAATATGTCCCACAATTTTTAAAATACATATTTGATTCAATAAAAAGGAAGAAAAAAAGTTAGGAATAATAGTATTTAATAGAGAAATATTTTCTATTTTAAATTGTTTTCATTATTTTTATTTAAAAAAAAGCAGCCGAAAAATAATAAATAAAAACATTAAGCATCAAGAAGGTATTAAGTATTTTTAAATACATTTTAAAGTTAAATTTTTGATATAGTTAAAGTTTTTAGACCTTGTTTACGATTCCGTGCGGCCCGTGGCGTCATTTAGGTTGGCCAGGGCTGGTCTATATCAAAAATCGACGCACCAAAAAAGAGTTGTCCAATTTCTGGTTCCAAAATCACTTTACTAGGTACCGCTCAAAAAGAACAATCTAGCTTATGTTATTTACAACAATGAATAATATGTGAAGGTTATTTACATATTAAAATAAAGTGTACAATGCGGGATTCAATACCGGTTCATGGCTGTCGGGAATCGAAGGATTTAACCACTCGTCCCTCTTATCCAATTTATATGAAAATATTAGATAATTAACACAAAGCAATAGCAATATTTGAATGTAATTCTACTGTCCTATAAGCTTATGTCCATAGTTCTCTTGAAACCCATTTCTGAGATTCCATCCTTCAGTGTAGCATATATAAGCAGAATCGTCCAATACAATATTAGAGCTCTGAGAAGCGGTCTGGTGGATTAAATTGGCGAAACCGCTGGGAGGGTTCACCACTGATGAGCCAAGCCCTCCCAATATATTTTTTCATCGCAGTAAGGGCAGTAGAAGTTTGTATTATGTATAAAAGAAACATTCGTGCTTTTAAATCCTTTCATTTTATAAATATTAGATAATAAAAAAGGCATATATTGGATTACTTAAAAGATTTATTTTGCCAATATTTCGACTGGCTAAACGCCAACCTTTATCGAGGCATTACATTTTTGTATACACAAACTCGGCGCCGCAATAATTTCAACTTAATATTGTATAAATAGGGATTATAAAATAAAGTCACTGTAATATCTTTCAAAGTTATAATCCCGATATACATGGTGAAAGGTACAACTTCCTTAAGTTTTGTCCATGAGTGTATATTGGTTATCTCGTGTGTCTTCAATAAAGGTCACTGTAATATCTTTCAGAGTTATAATCCCGATATACATGGTGAAAGGTACAACTTCCTTAAGTTTTGTCCATGAGTGTATATTGGTTATCTCGTGTGTCTTCAATAAAGGTCACTGTAATATCTTTCAGAGTTATAATCCCGATATACATGGTGAAAGGTGCAACTTCCTTAAGTTTTGTCCATGAGTGTATATTGGTTATCTCGTGTGTCTTCAATAAAGGTCACTGTAATATCTTTCAGAGTTATAATCCCGATATACATGGTGAAAGGTGCAACTTCCTTAAGTTTTGTCCATGAGTGTATATTGGTTATCTCGTGTGTCTTCAATAAAGGTCACATTAATATCTTTCAGAGTTATAATCCCGATATACATGCTAAAAGGTACAACTTCCTTAAGTTTTGTCCATGAGTGTATATTGGTTATCTCGTGTGTCTTCAATAAAGGTCACTGTAATATCTTTCAGAGTTATAATCCCGATATACATGCTAAAAGGTACAACTTCCTTAAGTTTTGTCCATGAGTGTATATTGGTTATCTCGTGTGTCTTCAATAAAGGTCACTGTAATATCTTTCAGCAATAAAATCCCGATATACATGGTAAAAGGTACAACTTCCTTAAGTTTTGTCCATGAGTGTATATTGGTTATCTCGTGTGTCTTCAATAAAGGTCACTGTAATATCTTTCAGAGTTATTGTCTGAATCCCGATATACATGCTAAAAGTACAACTTCCTTAAGTTTTTTCCATGAGTGTATATTGGTTATCTCGTGTGTCTTCAATAAAGTTACTGTAATATCTTTCAGGGTTATTGTCTGAATCCCGATATACATGCTAAATGTACAACTTCCTTAAGTTTTTCCATGAGTGTATATTGGTTATCTCGTGTGTCTTCAATAAAGGTCACTGTAATATCTTTCAGAGTTATTGTCTGAATCCCGATATACATGCTAAAAGTACAACTTCCTTAAGTTTTTTCCATGAGTGTATATTGGTTATCTCGTGTGTCTTCAATAAAGGTCACTGTAATATCTTTCAGAGTTATTGTCTGAATCCCGATATACATGCTGAAAGGTACAACTTCCTTAAGTTTTGTCCATGAGTGTATATTGGTTATCTCGTGTGTCTTCAATAAAGGTCACTGTAATATCTTTCAGAGTTATAATCCCGATATACATGCTAAAAGATACAACTTCCTTAAGTTTTGTCCATGAGTGTATATTGGTTATCTCGTGTGTCTTCAATAAAGGTCACTGTAATATCTTTCAGAGTTATAATCCCGATATACATGCTAAAAGGTACAACTTCCTTAAGTTTTGTCCATGAGTGTATATTGGTTATCTCGTGTGTCTTCAATAAAGGTCACTGTAATATCTTTCAGAGTTATTGTCTGAATCCCGATATACATGCTGAAAGGTACAACTTCCTTAAGTTTTGTCCATGAGTGTATATTGGTTATCTCGTGTGTCTTCAATAAAGGTCACTGTAATATCTTTCAGAGTTATAATCCCGATATACATGCTAAAAGATACAACTTCCTTAAGTTTTGTCCATGAGTGTATATTGGTTATCTCGTGTGTCTTCAATAAAGGTCACTGTAATATCTTTCAGAATTATAATCCCGATATACATGCTAAAAGGTACAACTTCCTTAAGTTTTGTCCATGAGTGTATATTGGTTATCTCGTGTGTCTACAATAAAGGTCACTGTAATATCTTTCAGAGTTATAATCCCGATATACATGCTAAAAGGTACAACTTCCTTAGGTTTTGTCCATGAGTGTATATTGGTTATCTCGTGTGTCTTCAATAAAGGTCACTGTAATATCTTTCAGAGTTATAATCCCGATATACATGCTAAAAGGTACAACTTCCTTAAGTTTTGTCCATGAGTGTATATTGGTTATCTCGTGTGTCTTCAATAAAGGTCACTGTAATATCTTTCAGAGTTATAATCCCGATATACATGCTAAAAGGTACAACTTCCTTAAGTTTTGTCCATGAGTGTATATTGGTTATCTCGTGTGTCTTCAATAAAGGTCACTGTAATATCTTTCAGAGTTATAATCCCGATATACATGCTAAAAGGTACAACTTCCTTAAGTTTTGTCCATGAGTGTATATTGGTTATTTCGTGTGTCTTCAATAAAGGTCACTGTAATATCTTTCAGAGTTATAATCCCGATATACATGCTAAAAGGTACAACTTCCTTAAGTTTTGTCCATGAGTGTATATTGGTTATCTCGTGTGTCTTCAATAAAGGTCACTGTAATATCTTTCAGAGTTATAATCCCGATATACATGCTAAAAGGTACAACTTCCTTAAGTTTTGTCCATGAGTGTATATTGGTTATCTCGTGTGTCTTCAATAAAGGTCACTGTAATATCTTTCAGAGTTATAATCCCGATATACATGCTAAAAGGTACAACTTCCTTAAGTTTTGTCCATGAGTGTATATTGGTTATCTCGTGTGTCTTCAATAAAGGTCACTGTAATATCTTTCAGAGTTAAAATCCCGATATACATGGTAAAAGGTACAACTTCCTTAAGTTTTGTCCATGAGTGTATATTGGTTATCTCGTGTGTCTTCAATAAAGGTCACTGTAATATCTTTCAGAGTTATTGTCTGAATCCCGATATACATGCTAAAAGTACAACTTCCTTAAGTTTTTTCCATGAGTGTATATTGGTTATCTCGTGTGTCTTCAATAAAGTTACTGTAATATCTTTCAGAGTTATTGTCTGAATCCCGATATACATGCTAAAAGTACAACTTCCTTACGTTTTTTTCATGAGTGTATATTGGTTATTGTTGATATTTATAATTTAAAATGTTCATTTTTCATTCTATGATTATATTAATCTGTGGATTATTTTATTCTGTGGTGTAGATTATGTGTATATATATAGGTATTTTCTTTGAGTGAGAGTGGTTGAGAATCTGTGTGGAGACGTATGAGTTTCTAAAACTCTTTTTATAGTAATTTGACTTCATTGTAATTAGTGTCTTCAATAAAGAAGTTTTTTACTTATAATAGAAAATAATTATTAATATTCTCCCAACAATTGGTAGCAGAGAGCGGTTGAATTTAAATTTATGCAAATCAAGATTAATTGAAAAATTTTTAGAAAAAAGAAAAGATGCAAAATTTTAATTTATCTCCAATAGAAAAACTTTCAGACAAAAACTACTTGATCTGGGCAAATCGAATTGAAAGTGAATTACGGGGATTAAAATTATGGAGAAGAATTATAGAAGGAGAAGAAGTGGAAAAGCCAATAGAAACAGACAAGAAATTTGATGAAAAAATGAAAATCTGGGAAGACTGGGATGACGACAATGCCATTGCAAGAAATTTGATGAATAGAACAATGAATGACACTCAAGTGCTGAAATACTCGAGCGAAAAAAGTGCCAAGAAATTATGGAATATAATTGGAGAAGAAATGGCATCTAAAAATGAAGACTTACAGATGAAAAATAGAATAGAATTGTCAAAATTGAAAATGAACGAAGATGAAACGGTGGATGACTACTTAAATAGAGCAATGATTATAAAGAGCAAAAGCATTCAAGCAGGAGATGAGATTAAAGATAGAGAGTTAATTTGCTTCGTTTTGGAAGGGTTGAGAGTTGAATTTGATTTTGACATAAAAATTATAAAATCAGACAGGCAAAATAATATGAACACTATAAGACAAATCCTGAGGGAAACAGAAGAAAAATTAAAACTTAGAAAAGAAGAAAAACGGCAAACAGAAATAGCATCTAAAGCTAGAGAGGGCCGAACGGGAAGACGAAATTTTGCTATCAAATGTTTCAACTGTGGAAAGATGGGACACATTTCTAGAGATTGCAGAGGCAAGATCAAATGTTTTAAATGTGGAGGATTTGGTCATAAATCGGAAATATGTAGAAAGAATAGAGGTGAAGAGAATGCAGAGCATAATTATAATGGGCCTAGGAGAGGAGTAAACAGGAGAAATTATAGAGAGTCTACAAGTCATGTGATGGAGACAAGTGAAGTTAATTACGAAGAGGAAGATCAAGGGGATGAAAAAATTAGATGGACAATGGATTCTGGAGCCTCTAGCCATATGGTTAGTGGGAAGGAATTCTTTATAGAGTATGAAGAGGAGGAGAGAATTATAGCAACAGCTGAGAAGGGTGCAGTGATGAAATCATCGGGAATTGGAGATATAAGAATGAAGTCGAATGTAGATGAGGGATTCATTAAATTTGAAAATGTTTTGCATGTGCCTGATTTGAGAGAAGGTTTATTATCGGTTGCAAAAATAGTGGATCATGATTTAAGTGTATTATTTAGTAAATATAAAGCTGAGGTAATAGGTAAAGATGGTGAGATTTTATATGAGGCAAGGAGAAATGGTGATAAATTTGAAGTGGAAGGAACCCTAAATATGGAAAAAGCTAGAAAAGCAGAAGTAGATGATATGCTATGGCATCAAAGACTTGCTCATGTAAATTTTCAGAAATTGAAAGAAATGTATGATAATTCAACTGTATTAGGATTAAAAAATTTACATAATAACAAAGCGAATTGCGAATCTTGTACATTAGGAAAAATTCATAGAAAATCTTACAAAAGTATACAATATAAACAATCTGAAGATATTTTGGATCTATGGCATACCGACATAGTTGGACCTTTAAATGATTCTTTTGGATATAGGTATTTTATCACTATTGTTGATGACTATAGTAATTTTACTTTTGTTATACCAATTGCTAATAAATCTCAAACAGCAGATTCCATAATAAACTTGATTTTGCAAGAGGAAAGACAGACTGGCAGGAAAGTAAAGAGAATTCGAAATGATAATGGAGGAGAGTATATTTCAAACTATTTGAGGCGATGGTTATCTAGTAAGGGCATCAAACAAGAATTTACTACAGCTTATACTCCTGAAAGCAATGGAAAAGCCGAAAGATTCAATAGAACCATAGTTGAGTCAGCTAGAACCATGCTAATTGATTCTAAATTACCTTTAAAATTTTGGAGCGAAAGTGTTAAGGTGGCTGTTCATATAAATAATAGAATTAAAATCAAAGAAATGAATACAACTCCTTTCGAGATATACAAAGGATGGAAACCAAACATTGTTTACTTAAAAAGGTTCGGAAGCGAAGCTTATGTTCATATTAGAAAAGAAAAGAGAAAGAAGATGGAACCAAAAGCTCATAAAGGGATCATGATGGGCTATAGTATGATAAGAAAAGGCTATAGAATATATTTACCGGAAATGGATGAAATTCATGAAGTATCAGACGTTAAATTTAATGAAGCTAAGTTAGGATATTATTTAATGAATAATAGAGGTAGAAATCTTGATAAAAATGAACTTTTCTTTTTTTGTAGAGAAGACCAAAATTTGATGTCTCACGGGAATGAAGACTATGGTGGTAATAGAGAAGACCAAGTAGAATATTTTAACATCGATGATGAGCATATTCCTCAAGATGAAAATGATATAGATTTGAGTGAAATAGAGGAAATACCTCCTGATGAAATAATTACTCCACATAGAAGAGGACCAGAACCAGGAATGACGAGAGAAAAGAGAGAAGAACGAGATCTTCGTTTGAGAGAAACAGAGGAAGAAGAACTTATAAAAAATGGTGTGAGGAGATCTGAAAGATTAAGACTAATAAAGAATAAGGAAAATGTTTCTGATAGAACTTTTGAAATTAAATGTCCGAGGGATTACCAAGAAGCACTGAATTCTGATGATAGAAAACAATGGATTAAAGCCATGGAAGATGAGATGCAAAGGATTAATAAGTTAAAAGTTTGGAGATTGATAGATAGGCCTAAAGATAAAAAATTGATCAAAAGTAGGTGGATTTTTTCAATTAAGAAAAATAGTGATGGATCAATTAAAAACTTCAAAGCGAGGCTAGTAGCTACTGGATATGATCAAATATTGGGTAGTGATTACCACGAAATTTATTCTCCAACAATAAGACTTGAGACCATAAGAATTCTAATAAAAATAGCTGCAATGAAAAAAGTTATTCCTCAGCAAAAGGACGTTCAAACAGCTTTTTTATATGGTGATTTGGAGGAGGAAATATTTATGCTTCAACCTCCTGGATATGAAAAGGGAAACAACAAGATTTGTTATCTAATGAAAAGTATTTATGGCCTTAAACAAGCGAGTAGAATGTGGAATAAGAAATTAGATGAATTATTAACCAATGCAGGAATGAAACAATCTGCGAATGATCCATGTTTATATTATTGCAATTTTAGAAATCATTTCTTATATCTGGGAATTCATGTGGATGACATACTAAGTGTAGGATCTGGTGACGATTTTGAGAAAAATATTTGGAAAAGGATAAAAAGAGAGATGGATATCACGGATTTAGGAGCTGCAAAAAACTTTCTTGGAATGGAATTTGAATAATTTTTATAAATCAAAAGAAATATATTGAAGAAATATTGGAAACCTATAATTTACGTGATTGCAATCCTTCGAAAACTCCGTTATGCATTTCTACAAATTATGATTTATTTGAAAATAGTAAATCGATTGATCAAAATTACTATCAAGAAATTGTTGGAAAGTTGATTTACATAGCAACTAGAACTAGACCGGACATTTGTTATGCTATAAGCAATATGAGTAGATTTAATAAAGATCCTAGAGAGGTTCACATGAATGGATTGAAGAGGATATTAAGATATTTGAAGGGAACTATGAATTATGAATTGATTTATTCTAGGGGAGATTCAAGTATTGTGACTTATACTGATGCGAGTTTGGGACAGAACAGCTGATGCGAGATCGTATTCTGGTTTTGTTATAGAAATGGGGAAACAACTTACTTAATTGGAAAAGTAATAAACAAAGAAATGTTGCCTTGTCAACTGCAGAGAGTGAATTAGAAGCCTTATCTGAAGGAATTAAAGAATTGATTTGGACACGTAACATCATTGGAGAAATAAAAATTGATTTGAAAGATCGAATTACTGTTTATTGTGACAGCCAGAATGCTATTTCAATGATTAAGTCAAAAAATATGAAAGCTAGTACGAAGTACTTGAATGGAAAGTGTCACTTCATAAGACAAATTGTGGAAGATGAATAAATTGAAGTTTTGCATGTCCCATCCGAAGAAATGAAAGCGGACCATCTCACCAAGAGTGTGGATGCTGTCAAGATTAAGAACTGCCTCAGTGGTGGAGTTACTTTTTGAGGAATGAAAATTGAAAATTTGAAGGGAAGATTTGTTGATATTTATAATTAAAAATGTTCATTTTTCATTCTATGATTATATTAATCTGTGGATTATTTTATTCTGTGGTGTAGATTATGTGTATATATATAGGTATTTTCTTTGAGTGAGAGTGGTTGAGAATCTGTGTGGAGACGTATGAGTTTCTAAAACTCTTTTTATAGTAATTTGACTTCATTGTAATTAGTGTCTTCAATAAAGAAGTTTTTTACTTATAATAGAAAATAATTATTAAGATTCTCCCAATAGTTATCTCGTGTGTCTTCAATAAAGGTCACTGTAATATCTTTCAGAGTTATTGTCTGAATCCCGATATACATGCTAAAAGTACAACTTCCTTAAGTTTTTTTCCATGAGTGTATATTGGTTATCTCGTGTGTCTTCAATAAAGGTCACTGTAATATCTTTCAGAGTTATTGTCTGAATCCCGATATACATGCTGAAAGGTACAACTTCCTTAAGTTTTATCCATGAGTGTATATTGGTTATCTCGTGTGTCTTCAATAAAGGTCACTGTAATATCTTTCAGAGTTATAATCCCGATATACATGCTAAAAGATACAACTTCCTTAAGTTTTGTCCATGAGTGTATATTGGTTATCTCGTGTGTCTTCAATAAAGGTCACTGTAATATCTTTCAGAGTTATAATCCCGATATACATGCTAAAAGGTACAACTTCCTTAAGTTTTGTCCATGAGTGTATATTGGTTATCTCGTGTGTCTTCAATAAAGGTCACTGTAATATCTTTCAGAGTTATAATCCCGATATACATGCTAAAAGGTACAACTTCCTTAAGTTTTGTCCATGAGTGTATATTGGTTATCTCGTGTGTCTTCAATAAAGGTCACTGTAATATCTTTCAGAGTTATAATCCCGATATACATGCTAAAAGGTACAACTTCCTTAAGTTTTGTCCATGAGTGTATATTGGTTATCTCGTGTGTCTTCAATAAAGATCACTGTAATATCTTTCAGAGTTATTGTCTGAATCCCGATATACATGCTGAAAGGTACAACATCCTTAAGTTTTGTCCATGAGTGTATATTGGTTATCTCGTGTGTCTTCAATAAAGATCACTGTAATATCTTTCAGAGTTATTGTCTGAATCCCGATATACATGTTGAAAGGTACAACTTCCTTAAGTTTTGTCCATGAGTGTATATTGGTTATCTCGTGTGTCTTCAATAAAGGTCACTGTAATATCTTTCAGAGTTATAATCCCGATATACATGCTAAAAGATACAACTTCCTTAAGTTTTGTCCATGAGTGTATATTGGTTATCTCGTGTGTCTTCAATAAAGGTCACTGTAATATCTTTCAGAGTTATAATCCCGATATACATGCTAAAAGGTACAACTTCCTTAAGTTTTGTCCATGAGTGTATATTGGTTATCTCGTGTGTCTTCAATAAAGGTCACTGTAATATCTTTCAGAGTTATAATCCCGATATACATGCTAAAAGGTACAACTTCCTTAAGTTTTGTCCATGAGTGTATATTGGTTATCTCGTGTGTCTTCAATAAAGGTCACTGTAATATCTTTCAGAGTTATAATCCCGATATACATGCTAAAAGGTACAACTTCCTTAAGTTTTGTCCATGAGTGTATATTGGTTATCTCGTGTGTCTTCAATAAAGGTCACTGTAATATCTTTCAGAGTTATAATCCCGATATACATGCTAAAAGGTACAACTTCCTTAAGTTTTGTCCATGAGTGTATATTGGTTATCTCGTGTGTCTTCAATAAAGGTCACTGTAATATCTTTCAGAGATATAATCCCGATATACATGGTAAAAGGTACAACTTCCTTAAGTTTTGTCCATGAGTGTATATTGGTTATCTCGTGTGTCTTCAATAAAGATCACTGTAATATCTTTCAGAATTATAATCCCGATATACATGCTAAAAGGTACAACTTCCTTAAGTTTTGTCCATGAGTGTATATTGGTTATCTCGTGTGTCTTCAACAAAGGTCACTGTAATATCTTTCAGAGTTATAATCCCGATATACATGCTAAAAGGTACAACTTCCTTAAGTTTTTTCCATGAGTGTATATTGGTTATCTCGTGTGTCTTCAATAAAGGTCACTGTAATATCTTTCAGAGTTATTGTCTGAATCCCGATATACATGCTAAAAGTACAACTTCCTTAAGTTTTTTCCATGAGTGTATATTGGCTATCTCGTGTGTCTTCAATAAAGGTCACTGTAATATCTTTCAGAGTTATTGTCTGAATCCCGATATACATGCTGAAAGGTACAACTTCCTTAAGTTTTGTCCATGAGTGTATATTGGTTATCTCGTGTGTCTTCAATAAAGGTCACTGTAATATCTTTCAGAGTTATTGTCTGAATCCCGATATACATGCTGAAAGGTACAACTTCCTTAAGTTTTGTCCATGAGTGTATATTGGTTATCTCGTGTGTCTTCAATAAAGGTCACTGTAATATCTTTCAGAGTTATTGTCTGAATCCCGTTATACATGCTGAAAGGTACAACTTCCTTAAGTTTTGTCCATGAGTGTATATTGGTTATCTCGTGTGTCTTCAATAAAGATCACTGTAATATCTTTCAGAGTTATTGTCTGAATCCCGATATACATGCTGAAAGGTACAACATCCTTAAGTTTTGTCCATGAGTGTATATTGGTTATCTCGTGTGTCTTCAATAAAGATCACTGTAATATCTTTCAGAGTTATTGTCTGAATCCCGATATACATGCTGAAAGGTACAACTTCCTTAAGTTTTGTCCATGAGTGTATATTGGTTATCTCGTGTGTCTTCAATAAAGGTCACTGTAAAATCTTTCAGAGTTATTGTCTGAATCCCGATATACATGCTGAAAGGTACAACTTCCTTAAGTTTTGTCCATGAGTGTATATTGGTTATCTCGTGTGTCTTCAATAAAGATCACTGTAATATCTTTTAGAGTTATTGTCTGAATCCCGATATACATGCTGAAAGGTACAACTTCCTTAAGTTTTGTCCATGAGGGTATATTGGTTATCTCGTGTGTCTTCAATAAAGGTCACTGTAATATCTTTCAGAGTTATTGTCTGAATCCCGATATACATGCTAAAAGTACAACTTCCTTAAGTTTTTTCCATGAGTGTATATTGGCTATCTCGTGTGTCTTCAATAAAGGTCACTGTAATATCTTTCAGAGTTATTGTCTGAATCCCGATATACATGCTGAAAGGTACAACTTCCTTAAGTTTTGTCCATGAGTGTATATTGGTTATCTCGTGTGTCTTCAATAAAGGTCACTGTAATATCTTTCAGAGTTATTGTCTGAATCCCGATATACATGCTGAAAGGTACAACTTCCTTAAGTTTTGTCCATGAGTGTATATTGGTTATCTCGTGTGTCTTCATAAAAGGTCACTGTAATATCTTTCAGAGTTATTGTCTGAATCCCGATATACATGCTGAAAGGTACAACTTCCTTAAGTTTTGTCCATGAGTGTATATTGGTTATCTCGTGTGTCTTCAATAAAGATCACTGTAATATCTTTCAGAGTTATAATCCCGATATACATGCTAAAAGGTACAACTTCCTTAAGTTTTGTCCATGAGTGTATATTGGTTATCTCGTGTGTCTTCAATAAAGGTCACTGTAATATCTTTCAGAGTTATTGTCTGAATCCCGATATACATGCTAAAAGTACAACTTCCTTAAGTTTTTTCCATGAGTGTATATTGGCTATCTCGTGTGTCTTCAATAAAGGTCACTGTAATATCTTTCAGAGTTATTGTCTGAATCCCGATATACATGCTGAAAGGTACAACTTCCTTAAGTTTTGTCCATGAGTGTATATTGGTTATCTCGTGTGTCTTCAATAAAGGTCACTGTAATATCTTTCAGAGTTATAATCCCGATATACATGCTAAAAGGTACAACTTCCTTAAGTTTTGTCCATGAGTGTATATTGGTTATCTCGTGTGTCTTCAATAAAGGTCACTGTAATATCTTTCAGAGTTATTGTCTGAATCCCGATATACATGCTAAAAGTACAACTTCCTTAAGTTTTTTCCATGAGTGTATATTGGCTATCTCGTGTGTCTTCAATAAAGGTCACTGTAATATCTTTCAGAGTTATTGTCTGAATCCCGATATACATGCTGAAAGGTACAACTTCCTTAAGTTTTGTCCATGAGTGTATATTGGTTATCTCGTGTGTCTTCAATAAAGGTTACTGTAATATCTTTCAGAGTTATTGTCTGAATCCCGATATACATGCTGAAAGGTACAACTTCCTTAAGTTTTGTCCATGAGTGTATATTGGTTATCTCGTGTGTCTTCAATAAAGGTCACTGTAATATCTTTCAGAGTTATAATCCCGATATACATGCTAAAAGGTACAACTTCCTTAAGTTTTGTCCATGAGTGTATATTGGTTATCTCGTGTGTCTTCAATAAAGGTCACTGTAATATCTTTCAGAGTTATAATCCCGATATACATGCTAAAAGGTACAACTTCCTTAAGTTTTGTCCATGAGTGTATATTGGTTATCTCGTGTGTCTTCGATAAAGGTCACTGTAATATCTTTCAGAGTTATAATCCCGATATACATGCTAAAAGGTACAACTTCCTTAAGTTTTGTCCATGAGTGTATATTGGTTATCTCGTGTGTCTTCAATAAAGGTTACTGTAATATCTTTCAGAGTTATAATCCCGATATACATGCTAAAAGGTACAACTTCCTTAAGTTTTGTCCATGAGTGTATATTGGTTATCTCGTGTGTCTTCAATAAAGGTCACTGTAATATCTTTCAGAGTTATAATCCCGATATACATGGTAAAAGGTACAACTTCCTTAAGTTTTGTCCATGAGTGTATATTGGTTATCTCGTGTGTCTTCAATAAAGATCACTGTAATATCTTTCAGAATTATAATCCCGATATACATGCTAAAAGGTACAACTTCCTTAAGTTTTGTCCATGAGTGTATATTGGTTATCTCGTGTGTCTTCAACAAAGGTCACTGTAATATCTTTCAGAGTTATAATCCCGATATACATGCTAAAAGGTACAACTTCCTTAAGTTTTTTTTCATGAGTGTATATTGGTTATCTCGTGTGTCTTCAATAAAGGTCACTGTAATATCTTTCAGAGTTATTGTCTGAATCCCGATATACATGCTGAAAGGTACAACTTCCTTAAGTTTTGTCCATGAGTGTATATTGGTTATCTCGTGTGTCTTCAATAAAGGTCACTGTAATATCTTTCAGAGTTATTGTCTGAATCCCGATATACATGCTGAAAGGTACAACTTCCTTAAGTTTTGTCCATGAGTGTATATTGGTTATCTCGTGTGTCTTCAATAAAGGTCACTGTAATATCTTTCAGAGTTATTGTCTGAATCCCGATATACATGCTGAAAGGTAAAACTTCCTTAAGTTTTGTCCATGAGTGTATATTGGTTATCTCGTGTGTCTTCAATAAAGATCACTGTAATATCTTTCAGAGTTATTGTCTGAATCCCGATATACATGCTGAAAGGTACAACATCCTTAAGTTTTGTCCATGAGTGTATATTGGTTATCTCGTGTGTCTTCAATAAAGATCACTGTAATATCTTTCAGAGTTATTGTCTGAATCCCGATATACATGCTGAAAGGTACAACTTCCTTAAGTTTTGTCCATGAGTGTATATTGGTTATCTCGTGTGTCTTCAATAAAGGTCACTGTAATATCTTTCAGAGTTATTGTCTGAATCCCGATATACATGCTGAAAGGTACAACTTCCTTAAGTTTTGTCCATGAGTGTATATTGGTTATCTCGTGTGTCTTCAATAAAGATCACTGTAATATCTTTTAGAGTTATTGTCTGAATCCCGATATACATGCTGAAAGGTACAACTTCCTTAAGTTTTGTCCATGAGGGTATATTGGTTATCTCGTGTGTCTTCAATAAAGGTCACTGTAATATCTTTCAGAGTTATTGTCTGAATCCCGATATACATGCTAAAAGTACAACTTCCTTAAGTTTTTTCCATGAGTGTATATTGGCTATCTCGTGTGTCTTCAATAAAGGTCACTGTAATATCTTTCAGAGTTATTGTCTGAATCCCGATATACATGCTGAAAGGTACAACTTCCTTAAGTTTTGTCCATGAGTGTATATTGGTTATCTCGTGTGTCTTCAATAAAGGTCACTGTAATATCTTTCAGAGTTATTGTCTGAATCCCGATATACATGCTGAAAGGTACAACTTCCTTAAGTTTTGTCCATGAGTGTATATTGGTTATCTCGTGTGTCTTCAATAAAGGTCACTGTAATATCTTTCAGAGTTATTGTCTGAATCCCGATATACATGCTGAAAGGTACAACTTCCTTAAGTTTTGTCCATGAGTGTATATTGGTTATCTCGTGTGTCTTCAATAAAGATCACTGTAATATCTTTCAGAGTTATTGTCTGAATCCCGATATACATGCTGAAAGGTACAACATCCTTAAGTTTTGTCCATGAGTGTATATTGGTTATCTCGTGTGTCTTCAATAAAGATCACTGTAATATCTTTCAGAGTTATTGTCTGAATCCCGATATACATGCTGAAAGGTACAACTTCCTTAAGTTTTGTCCATGAGTGTATATTGGTTATCTCGTGTGTCTTCAATAAAGGTCACTGTAATATCTTTCAGAGTTATTGTCTGAATCCCGATATACATGCAGAAAGGTACAACTTCCTTAAGTTTTGTCCATGAGTGTATATTGGTTATCTCGTGTGTCTTCAATAAAGATCACTGTAATATCTTTTAGAGTTATTGTCTGAATCCCGATATACATGCTGAAAGGTACAACTTCCTTAAGTTTTGTCCATGAGGGTATATTGGTTATCTCGTGTGTCTTCAATAAAGGTCACTGTAATATCTTTCAGAGATATTTTCTGAATACCGATATACATGTTGAAAGGTACAACTTCCTTAAGTTTTGTCCATGAGTGTATATTGGTTATCTCGTGTGTCTTCAATAAAGGTCACTGTAATATCTTTCAGAGTTATAATCTCGATATACATGGTAAAAGGTACAACTTCCTTAAGTTTTGTCCATGAGTGTATATTGGTTATCTCGTGTGTCTTCAACAAAGGTCACTGTAATATCTTTCAGAGTTATAATCCCGATATACATGCTAAAAGGTACAACTTCCTTAAGTTTTGTCCACGAGTGTATATTGGTTATCTCGTGTGTCTTCAATAAAGGTCACTGTAATATCTTTCAGAGTTATAATCCCGATATACATGGTAAAAGTACAACTTCCTTAAGTTTTTTCCATGAGTGTATATTGGTTATCTCGTGTGTCTTCAATAAAGGTCACTGTAATATCTTTCAGAGTTATTGTCTGAATCCCGATATACATGCTAAAAGTACAACTTCCGTAAGTTTTTTCCATGAGTGTATATTGGCTATCTCGTGTGTCTTCAATAAAGGTCACTGTAATATCTTTCAGAGTTATTGTCTGAATCCCGATATACATGCTGAAAGGTACAACTTCCTTAAGTTTTGTCCATGAGTGTATATTGGTTATCTCGTGTGTCTTCAATAAAGGTCACTGTAATATCTTTCAGAGTTATTGTCTGAATCCCGATATACATGCTGAAAGGTACAACTTCCTTAAGTTTTGTCCATGAGTGTATATTGGTTATCTCGTGTGTCTTCAATAAAGGTCACTGTAATATCTTTCAGAGTTATTGTCTGAATCCCGATATACATGCTGAAAGGTACAACTTCCTTAAGTTTTGTCCATGAGTGTATATTGGTTATCTCGTGTGTCTTCAATAAAGATCACTGTAATATCTTTCAGAGTTATTGTCTGAATCCCGATATACATGCTGAAAGGTACAACATCCTTAAGTTTTGTCCATGAGTGTATATTGGTTATCTCGTGTGTCTTCAATAAAGATCACTGTAATATCTTTCAGAGTTATTGTCTGAATCCCGATATACATGCTGAAAGGTACAACTTCCTTAAGTTTTGTCCATGAGTGTATATTGGTTATCTCGTGTGTCTTCAATAAAGGTCACTGTAATATCTTTCAGAGTTATTGTCTGAATCCCGATATACATGCTAAAAGTACAACTTCCTTAAGTTTTTTCCATGAGTGTATATTGGCTATCTCGTGTGTCTTCAATAAAGGTCACTGTAATATCTTTCAGAGTTATTGTCTGAATCCCGATATACATGCTGAAAGGTACAACTTCCTTAAGTTTTGTCCATGAGTGTATATTGGTTATCTCGTGTGTCTTCAATAAAGGTCACTGTAATATCTTTCAGAGTTATTGTCTGAATCCCGATATACATGCTGAAAGGTACAACTTCCTTAAGTTTTGTCCATGAGTGTATATTGGTTATCTCGTGTGTCTTCAATAAAGGTCACTGTAATATCTTTCAGAGTTATTGTCTGAATCCCGATATACATGCTGAAAGGTACAACTTCCTTAAGTTTTGTCCATGAGTGTTGTTTGTTGACTTCATCTATTATAGGAAAACTATTTATTAAATATATAGATTTTTAAAATTATTAATCAACCAGGTGCGATATTGAAATATTAGCGCCTATTACAGGGGAAACAAACAAAACAACAAACAAATTAGAACTTACAATTAAATATTTACAAATTTACATGTATAATTCTACAGAGTTCATAAAATGTATATAGACAAAGTGGCTGATGTAAGAGAGTTAAATCATTTAGATCAGGGAACAATCTCACTTCTGTAAAGTTCAGACAGTCATAGATAAAGTGAAGTTTTTTCAGTTTCTCTGAAGGAACAATTTGGCGTTTCTGATAGATTTATGTGAGTATTTAGGAATTTCATTTGGAATTAGGATTAAGTATGTGTTATATAACTATGTTAAATGGATCCCCTGCACTTGTTTCCTGTGATGATCCTGAAACGCTGAGGAGCGCGATTACAGGGCTCTTAAAAACAGCGGCAGACCAATCTATACAAAACGACCTTACAAGAATGGATAAATCTAAGCTATACTCTCACTACAAAGACATTCACATATCTTTCATGACGGAGGGATACCTTTTAGGGGATTTTCCTTTCCCTGTTGTAAGACTACTCGCACAAGTTAGAATACTTTCAAGTTTTTTTAAGAGAAAACCACACCAAGATGCTCTGCGGTGAGGACCCAATTTGTACCTTCTGTAATTCAAAACTAAAAGATGAAATCACTCACTATATTTTTGATTGCTCTGCTCTGAAAGAAGAAAGAAGAACCCTTATGCTCAAAACTGGGCAACTGGGTGCTTCACTTTCATCAATAATTGACAATATGACCCAGAATAAGTATATTGCTACGGCGTTTTATGGTTTCCACAAGTCCATATCTGAGAAGAAGGCCAAGTGACACTCACTCCTTACTTTCTTACTGCTACTCTTTTTGTGTTGTTTTTCTTGCTTCCCTCTTTCTCTTTCTTGTTTTTTTTTTTTTTCTTTTTTTTTCTTTTTCTTCTGTCTAGATTGTTATTTCCTTTATCTCACTGCTTTGTTCTTATGCATACCTATGGTGAATCCTGTATAGGGTCAGTGACCCTGAATAAAGGCTTTTTGTTGTTGTTGTATATAACCATGTTAATATTGACACGAAATTGGTTTATGTAAATTAAATGTAATCAAATGTAAAGCAAATGTCTCTATTAGTAAATATGTAAATACTTTAATGTTATATAAGGAAGGTATGTAAATGATATAACTGATTTTTCATTTTCTAATTTGTTGTGAGGAAAACATCACTCATGAAGTTTATTAATTGATTGATAAAACTCTAATTTTATATCGCGACAATATTATAATAGGATATGAAAATATAGAGGTTGCCTGACCCCCCGGCATTCATATTTCTATAATAAAATAGAAACTTCGGCCAGTTAGAGTTTTTTTTTTATTTTCTCAACGTTTCGACAAAAATCTTTTGTCTTCGTCAGGAGAAGTAAATACAAATATTTTTAACGCCTTGCCAAATGCTTTATTTTTATTCATTTCTCCTGATGAAGACAAAAGATTTTTGTCGAAACGTTGAGAAAATAAAAAACTCCAACTGGCCGAAGTGTCTATTTTTTACATAAATATTATAATAGGATATGAAAAAAACAATAGAAAAAAAAATAATAAGTGGGTCAGGTGTTGATATTAAAAAACAAAAAATGGCATATCCGAACCAAGAGCACATCGCGCTGTTGGCGCTCGTCAGTGTGGAGTAGGCTCAGGGACCAAAAATATTTTTGGTCGCAGTGGTACAGCCTACTCCATGCTGACGAGCGCCAACAGTACGAAACGCGTTCGTGGATGGCTTTTCTTGATTTATCAAGAAATTGGGGTTGGCCAAATATCAGGGAACAGGCTAAATCAATGTTTAGTTGATTTCTGTTCCACCAGATGGCGCTCTGTCTTCTGTAAAGCACATGTGCTCCTGGTCAGGATATGCCTTTTTTGTTGTGCTCCTGGTCAGTATAGGTCTTTTTCATTTTTTAATATCAACACACAGCATAAAGGCAATGTTTTTCAAAAAATTTCAATTCCTGTATCACACCAATCTGTTTATGTGGATAAAAATAACACATAATTCAAAGAAAGGATAAAAAACACAACTTTTTATTTTAAAAAATCATTATTTCTTGTAGATTGTGTGTCGATCTTGAAACTTGATTTTCCCCAACTGCAGTACTACTTGATATCTAACAACGGTCTTGTAACAAACGTATCATAAAACCAGTTCTTTCAAAAAGGTATCCTTTACTTTGGCTTTGGAATCTGAAGATCAAATTCTTCTTACCCTTGAACTTAAAACGATCTGTTTACACACAACACCAAGTTATTTCGGAATGTTTACACGATCTTATACAGTTGGTTTATTATTGATTCGTCAACATTAGAAGATAAATTGGAGGGGGTCGGTGGAAGGATGGTCTAAACCCTTGGTTTTCGACAGCTACGATCCGGGTTCGATTCCCGCATTAGGCACTTTTTTCTGATAAAAAAAAAATATGTTTCAACGGTCCCCGTTTCTTGCAAAAGTCCAACCCCACCAGCGAGTGCAAGTAACCAAACGGGGCTCTGGCATATTTGTAAGTGGAAAGTCGAACTGCTTTTCACATATGTAGACATGTGATGCACTTACAGTAAAAGCAGTCGCCTTCTTCTACCCACCATGATTATCATGGCTTGTACCACGTGTACTAGGGATAAGCAAAAAATAAAATAAAAATAAAAAGATAAATTAAGAAAGAAAGCCATTTCCTGATCGTTAAACTAAAATTTGAAAAAGTAAAATTGAATCAGGTAAATAGTTTCTTTTTATTTATATTACTAATATATAACTAAAATTTACTAATGGCTTACGCCATCCATCGGAAAAAATATCAACTAATAGTTAATTAATAGAAAACAATAACGCGCCATCTATATATAGTTAAACCTGTCTATAGCGCCCCCTCTTGGGACTCACCAAAATAGGGTTCTATAGAGAGGGGGTGTTATAGACAGCCCTCTTGGAACTCGCCAAAATACGATGCTATAGACAGGTCACTTTTAATGTAAAATGTTTACATTTTAATGTTTAAAATCGGGCACTATAGAGAGGAAGGCGCTATTTAGAGGGGGGCGCTATAGACAGCCCTCTTGGGACTCACCAAAATACGGTGCTATAGACAGGTCACTTTTAATGTAAAATGTTTACATTTTAATGTTTAAAATCGGGCACTATAGAGAGGAAGGCGCTATTTAGAGGGGGCGCGACAGCCCTCTTGGGACTCGCCAAAATACGGTGCTATAGACAGGTCACTTTTAATGTAAAATGTTTACATTTTAATGTTTAAAATCGGGCACTATAGAGAGGAAGGAGCTATTTAGAGGGGGCGCGACAACCCTCTTGGGACTCACCAAAATACGGTGCTATAGACAGGTCACTTTTAATGTAAAATGTTTACATTTTAATGTTTAAAATCGGGCACTATAGAGAGGAAGGCGCTATTTAGAGGGGGTGCTATAGACAGCCCTCTTGGGACTCACCAAAATACGGTGCTATAGACAGGTCACTTTTAATGTAAAATGTTTACATTTTAATGTTTAAAATCGGGCACTATAGAGAGGAAGGCGCTATTTAGAGGGGGCGCTATAGACAGCCCTCTTGGGACTCGCCAAAATACGGTGCTATAGACAGGTCACTTTTAATGTAAAATGTTTACATTTCAATGTTTAAAATCGGGCACTATAGAGAGGAAGACGCTATTTAGAGGGGGCGCTATAGACAGGTTTAACTGTATATAACAAATGAAAACATTAAGACGCAAATGTTTCTTTTCACAAATACAGTACATCAAGCTTTTACTAACCTAAAAGCTTATATCCATAGTTTGCTTAAAATACCATTCTAAGATTCTACCCTTCAATACTGCATATAAAAGCAGATTGATCCAATACAGTATTAGAACTCTAAAGAAGCGGTCTGGTAGATTAAATTGGCGAAACCGCTGGGAGGGTTCACCACTGATGAGCTAAGCCCTCCCAATATATTTTTTCATCGCGGTAAGGACAGTATAAGTTTGATTTAATTATAAAAGGAAACATTCGCGCGTCTTAATGTCTTCATTCATTATAATAGTAAATTCTTTTATTATTCCAGAATTGACCAAATAACCATTCGTGACAAATGGCACAAGCCATCTGCAACTTGTAGTTTCAAGATAAGGAAATACCTTTCTCTTAATTTATCCATATATATATATATATACAGGGTCCATTATGAAAGTAATGAGCATTTACTGGCAAAATACATTTATTGATCGTAATTTGTGCGAATGTTCAATTTTCTTCAAAATACATTCCTCCTGCATCAATACACTTGCGGAGACGCGTTTGCCACGCCTGAAAGGCACCCTGAAACTCCTCGACAGGAATGCTTTTCAAGAACGTTGTAACATGGTGTTGGATGTTTTCCACGGGTTCCCAATGTTTTCCTTTCATCTCTCTCTTGAGTCGCGGAAACAAAAATAAGTCACATGGAGCTAAGTCGGGACTGTAAGGGGGGTGAGGGATCACCGAGGTGTTGCTCCGGGCCAGGAAGTTGGTAATGATGAAAGCTGTGTGGCTGGTGGCATTGTCATGGTGGAGCTTGACCGTGTCTTTAATGTCAGTCCTCACGCGTGCGATCCGGCGTTTCAATCTCCTGAGCATCTCCAGGTAAAAGGCTGAGTTTACAGTTTGTCCCTGCGGTACAAACTCACAATGGACTATTTCTCGGTTGTCAAAGAAGACAATGATCATCGTTTTGATGCGCGACTTGCTCATTCGCGCTTTCTTGGGGCGTGGGGATGATTTTGTGCGCCATGCACAGTTCTGCCTTTTCGACTCTGGGTCGTATTCAAACATCCAGGATTCGTCTCCGGTTACTACAGAGTTCAGAAAGCCTGGTTCATTTTGAATCAAATCCAACAATTCTTGACAGCGCAAAACTCTAAGTTCTTTCTGGTCTTGCGTCAACACTTTCGGCACAAGCTTCGCACAGACCTTACCCATTTGCAGATCCTCGGTCACTATCCTATTTACCACAAATGTGGACATGTGTAATGTGTCAGCAATTTGCTGGATGCTTAATCGACGGTCGGTACGCAAAACTTCGAGCACACGATCCACGTTCTCGTCAGTTCTGGTCGTTGTTGGGCGTCCTGAACGGGGTTCGTCGGCGACCTCCTCCCGGCCCTCCTTGAACGCCTTGTGCCACTTCCCAGACTGTGATCTTGAAATGCAATCGTCCTTGAGGGCTTTTTGCAGCATCTGGAATGTTTCGGTTGCATTTTTTCCAAGCCTCACGCAAATTTTTATGGCGTATCGTTGTTCAAGCGAACGCTCCATCGCGCTATGTTACAAAAGTTGAAAACACACTTTAAGCGGAGGCATGTATCTCCCCTCACACTGCTCGAACTCAACTGACGACCGGATGGATTGAAAGGGCATATCCCTCCACCAAATTTCCCACGGTTTTACCGTGCTGTTATCTATCGTCGCGTCACAATAACATTATGCTCATTACTTTTATAATGGACCCTGTATATATATATATATATATATATATATATATATATATGAAAAACAATAGAAAAAAAAAAAGATAAGTGGGTCAGGTGTTGATATTAAAAATAAAGAAGGCATCTCCTGACCACGAGCACATGTGCTTTTTAGATGACAGAGCGCTCTGCCATCTAAAAAGCACATGTGCTCGTGGTCAGGAGATGCCTTCTTTATTTTTAATATAACATATATATGAGAAAACAATAGAAAAAATAAATAATAAAAGGTCAGATGTTGATATTAATAATAATGAAGGCATATCCTGACCACGAGCACATGAAATTTTTAGATGGCAGAGCGCCATCTAGTGGGACAGAAATCAACTAAACATTGGTTTTAACTGTTCCCTGATATGGTACAGCCTGCTTCACGCTGACGAGCTCCAACAGCGCGAAACGCGTTCGTGGATGGCTTTTCTTGATTTATCAAGAAAATAAGTTGGCCAAATATCAGGAAACAGGTTAAATCAATGTTTAGTTGATTTCTGTTCTACTAGATGGCGCTCTGCCATATAAAAAGCGTATGTGCTTTTGGTCAGGATATGCCTTCATTATTTTAAATATATATTACACCTATCCCCCGATTTACACGGTAGATACGTTCCTGAGAAAAACGGGTAAATCGAAAATTATTTTTTTTTTAATTAGAAATACAGACACAGTGTGCATGTGAAGCAAGTCAGCACATAAGCTCGGGATTCCTCGTGAGATGTGTACACAGCGCATGTGTTCAATCAAAGTAGCATTTAGTATAGTGCGATAAAAACAAACAAAAAAAATTATTTGGAAAACCGTGTAAAAGCGAAAACGTGTAAAACAAGTACCGTGTAAATCGGGGGATAGGTGTATTTATAGAGCATACAGTTAAGACAACGATATAAAAGAAGAAACAGACGGGGAGAAAGCTTCTTTGTATAAGCTGACTTTAGTAACGAAGAAAAACGCTTTCAAGAGATAATCGCTCTTCAACGGGCTTAATAAAAAAAAACATCGACTATATCTTACAAGAAATATTTACAAATACATACGCGCGCAGCGTGTATATTTACAACTGATTTTAAAGTTTTCACTTGTAAATATTCACGCTGCGCGCGTATACACCTATCCCCCGATTTACACGGTACTTGTTTTACACGTTTTCGCTTTTACACAGTTTTCCAAATAAGTTTTTTTTTTAATCGCACTATACTAAAATGCGATATTCTACTCTATACTACCTATGTTGAAAAGAATATTGGGAGGCTCTGATTCATGAGGGGACGAACACCTATTCAGATTTGACAGTTTAATATACACCTATCCCTCGATTTACACGTTTTTCTCAGGAACGTATCTACCGTGTAAATATTTCTTGTAAGATATAGTCGATGTTTTTTATTAAGCCCGTTGAAGAGCGATTATCACTTGAAAACTAGAATTTTAAAATAAAAAAGAAACTCATTGTGAG
Source organism: Cordylochernes scorpioides (assembly GCA_030710605.1). Classification (NCBI taxonomy): domain Eukaryota; kingdom Metazoa; phylum Arthropoda; class Arachnida; order Pseudoscorpiones; family Chernetidae; genus Cordylochernes; species Cordylochernes scorpioides. The sequence goes on from CP092884.1 coordinate 42,074,613, forward strand.
CAAATAAATTGTAATTTTAAATATATATTATCTATACAAATATATGCTATATAATATGTAGATATACATTGTGTGACATTGAAAATGGAACACCAAGAAAGAACGGTCAGAAAGTGACTAAACATGGCAAACAAAGAGAGGCAGGAACGAACAATAAATGATCTTTTTTCTTTCAAATTAAATTAAAATGTTATGAAAAAGGCATCTCCTTATCGTGCAACTGAAAGTTGCTGATGACTTGAGCCATCTATCGGAATAAATATCAACTATTCTTGTTGATTTTTAATTATTCCAGAATTGGCCAATTACCCATTCTTGATTAATCAAGAAAAGCTAACCACGTACGCGTTTTGGGCTGTTGGCCCTCATCAGCGTGGTGTAAGCTGTACCTCAACGACTAAAAAACTGGTCATTCAGGCATCTTGAAAAATCATTAAACGGGTAGTTAAGGCCAGAATTGTGTGAGACCGCGACACAATGTGAAAAATGGTGAAATTAAAATGATTTGAGATAAATTTCATGCTTCAATTCCTTCTAGGTGTAACATTTTAACAGCAATATTGTAGATATAGGATATACATTGACATTTACTTATATAAAACTAGACGGGTGACCCGGGCTTCGCCCCGGGATTGACCCGTGTGCATATCTACCCGAGTGATATATATTTAGATAAGATTTTTTTATATAATTGTTTGTTATTAGCATTATCTATTTGTTTGCATCAGCATAATTTATTCTAATATTTGTTAGAGGGCGCTGTTCGTGAGCTAAGTAGAATAATTTGAATATATAGTTTTAATAATTGATTTATATATTTTTAAAATAGCCTATCGTCTTCCCCGTATCTTTTTACCTATGTATGGAAATTTTGGTTTGAATTAGTGAACTACTGCGAATTTGTATACCGGACATACAAACAAACAAACATACAAACATTCATTTTTATATATATAGATATCAAAAACCTTTTGCAATAAGTTTCTGTTGTAAGATTTAGGTATTTACAGCTTGTATGAAGGCATGAGGACGTTGATGATTATATAATAATAACCTTTATTATCCATTTAGTAAAAGAAAGTTAAAATACAGAACACATTAACACTATCAAAATAGGAAAGTATTATTAGACGCGTATGATTCTTTTTTAAACATAAACAATTTCTACTGTCCTTATTGCAATGGAAAAATTAATGAGAGGGCCTGGCTCATCAGTGATAAACCCTCCCAGCGGTTTCGACAATTCAATCTACCAGACTGCTTCTTTAGAGCTCTAATACTGTATTGGATCATTCTTGCTTTTATATGCTACACTGAAGGGTGGAATATTGCATTTTTCAGTTTTCCTTTTATAGTGATACTGTTGCTAGACTCTTGGAAATGGGTATTTTAGATGAACTATGAACATAATATTTGAAGATAGTAGAAATACATACAATTATAAATATAAGTATACACCTATATCCCCTGATTTACACGGTACTTGTTTTACACGTTTTCGCTTTTACACGGTTTTCCAAATAAGTTTTTTTTATCGCACTATACTAAAATGCGATATTCTACTCTATACTACCTATTTTGAAAAGAATATTGGGAGGCTCTGATTCATGAGGGGGCGAACACCTATTCAGATTTGTCAGTTTAATATACACCTATCCCTCGATTTACACGTTTTTCTCAGGAACGTATCTACCGTGTAAATCGGGGGATAGGTGTATAGATAAGTGAGAAGAAGTAAACAAACTGTGGTGATGATGATGATGATAAAGCCAGGGTGGCGCTAGCTGTAGTCGTAGCATTCAATTTCCAATAGTTTCTTTTTTTTTTTTAAAGCGTTGTTTTTAATAATGAAAATTATTGTAAAAGTTTTTTATATTTTATAACATCAATATATTAGAATTAATTTATTTTAAAAAATGGATTTTAAAAGGTAACTTACTGACAATTCCACTTTTCACACGACCACAATAACGTCTTTTGTTTGGTAATTCAAGGAAATTATCTCGACAATCGCCTCTTCTGTTGGGAATATTGAGATAGATTATTGTCATTTTCAATCTGCAGGCTCGTGGAACCCATTTGGAAATAGTGTACCTACAGTACCGTATGGGACCAAACCATCTTCTGCCACGACCTTCTATGACGGCAGTACGTGTTCTTATATTTCTGTCACATCGCCCCCAAGGAAAACCTGGAACCATAGACAAGTTTAGAATATAGATGGAAATTTTACCGGGAGGATATTGATCTAAACTTTTGACGGGAGAGGGACCTTTGTCTCTTTAGAAGTTTTTAAATACTTGGAGAACCTTATAGAAAACATTTATAATAAAAATTAGGATCATTCAAATAATTATTTAAATCATTCAAATAAAGTGATTTAATTTCAAGTAAGGACACATATATAAAATTTAATTTCCTTTGTAAATATATTTTGGATTTCATTAAGAAAAATGGTCTTTGATGTAACGATCTCAAGGAAATATTGGACATATCTTGTGGTTGTAAACAATATATAGGTGTATATGTGTGTATATATGTATATATTTTTAAATTTAATGATGTATCTGTAAATAAAATTCAAAGAATATCTCTATATGTAAATAATATTTATGAATCTTTCTAAGTCGCTTTCTGTGTATCTTTCCATGTTGAATATTTTCTTTGTTATATTTGTATGTACATTTAGCGCAAGTGTCCCTAGGGGGACATAGCGTTTTGAATTGAAATAAATAAATAATAATCTGTATATATTTATCATGTGTATATAATCTTTCTCCATTTTTACCCCTTTGTATTGAAGCGATGCAGAAAGGTAGAAGAGAAGAAGTGGGAAGGCCAAGGGAGGCGGGGCACGCCCGCGCGAGCACGCGCGCGCGAGAAAAGAACGGAAAACAGTTGGAGCGGCTTCAGTTGGAAGATGGCGTCGGAACGGGGACTCGCTATTATGGTGTGACGCATTCCATTTCAGGAAGTGGGATCCGGGACTGTGTGGATTAACAAGCGGAGGACGAGGAGAAACCTACCTGGGGCGGCATTGAAGGCAAGTCCATCTACTGTATAGTCACTTATCTACTCTTTAAAGCTCTTATAATAAATATACCGCACTAAGCTGTATCCTAAACGAACTCACATTGTCTTCTCAGTAAACCTTGCACGCAAACATCGACGGCTGAGAAGCGCCGTAACAACTGGTGTCAGAAGTGGGGTACAGCTTAGTTAATTTTAATTGAAGATTTTATTTTGTGCTAATTTAAAAAAAAAAAGGAAAAACTAACCGACCCCGAAATCGAAAAATTCACAAAATTGCTCAGTCAGATAAGCCAGAAATTAGATGTGCTCGGAGAAAACTGGGATTCTCGATTGAGCCGACTCGAGCATATTCGGAATGTCAAACGTTCTGCCACACCCATGTCTTGCGAGGTTGGGTTCAATGTACTATCGCCAGAAAATCCTGATGGCTTTTCAAAGGCAATCACAGCGACCAACAGCCCACGTATTCAATGTCTGAGGGGACAAGAGACGAGTCCAGGTGATGAAGATCCCGGCAAGATCATCACAACAGGGACCATCACGTCGGGAGACGTCGTAAGTGAACTGTCAGAATCTACGCTTGAAGATTCGCCCGTGATCCAGAAGTCCGAAGAGTGTCGACAGCAGGAAATGATCAAGACTGGTTGTGTAGCGGAGGAGGACGAGCTGATCGCCTCAGACAACGGCTGTGGCACGAGTGATTCGAACCAAATCAAGCGGACGGAAGGAGAATGCCCTCAAGGTGATATACAGAGCGAAAATTCAACCCCTGGGATTCTTTCTGAAATACTCCATGAAAAGAGCAACGATCTTGGCGAGCTACAATGTGACGGCGTGGCTGACTTCTGCGACAGTGACAGGTTGTCAGGGACTACAGCGGCGATCCAACTGGACGGGACGGAGCTGGGCGCTCCGTGGAAGTGCGACAAGACTAGATGGTCGAAGCACCCCGAAGTTGGAGCCGGCGACCCGACTGAAAGGGATAGAGCATTGGTCGCTCTGTTGAAGTCCGACGACAAGGTCTGTGCCGCGGAAGTCGCGCGCCATGTGCCAGCGCCGTCGTCTGCAATACAATATGAAAAGATGTTCTATGAGTGTGTGCCTATCACCTTCGTTCCTTCGCCCGACAAGGTGCAGATCAAGCAGCCACCGCCTAGGAAAAGTTCTACCAACCTTGAGACTGCCACGGGATCCGACACCTCCAGAAGGTTTGAGAAATCCACAGCCCTGTGCGTGGTCGGCACTAAGGAGCCCAGGTTTGAAGGGTTAGGAAAAAGAGAGCCTCTAGAGCAAGAGAATGGGAAACCTAAAGAAGAAAAGGGTGGCAACGATATGGACAGCGTAGATCAGGTGGACGAATCCACTGTAAAGATCGGCGATCTACAGCCCCGTCGTGGAAGGAAGCGGCGAAAGCGCAATACAAACGATCACAACCCTTTGTACATTGCGGCTACAGAGTGTTCACAAGGAGAATTCAAAATATCAGATGGAAGCATCGTAGGCAGTGAAATATGGCCGCCATCTTGTGGAGAACCACCGCCCTGTGCTAGACAGCGAGACCAATCAATGGCGTCGGCACTGGTTGATAGTGGAAAGAAAGCGCGAGTTGAGATGTGGTTCTGCAAACAAGGGTTGGTGTTAACCCTGCCGTTACGCTTCCGGGAGGCTGACGACCCTTATGTGGCCAGAGACGTCAGGGAGATCAAAGGGCCGCCGATCAGCGCCTCTGGTGAAATCAGCCTTTTCGGGACGAAAAGGATTGAGAAGGGGGCAGTGAAGCGATGCAGAAAGGTAGAAGAGAAGATGTGGGAAGGCCAAGGGAGGCGGGGCACGCCCGCGCGAGCACGCGCGCGCGAGAAAAGAACGGAAAACAGTTGGAGCGGCTTCAGTTGGAAGATGGCGTCGGAACGGGGACTCGCTATTATGGTGTGACGCATTCCATTTCAGGAAGTGGAATCCGGGACTGTGTGGATTAACAAGCGGAGGACGAGGAGAAACCTACCTGGGGCGGCATTGAAGGCAAGTCCATCTACTGTATAGTCACTTATCTACTCTTTAAAGCTCTTATAATAAATATACCGCACTAAGCTGTATCCTAAACGAACTCACATTGTCTTCTCAGTAAACCTTGCACGCAAACATCGACGGCTGAGAAGCGCCGTAACAAATATACATTTCCCACTTTCATAGGTTTCTCCGTCTTGTAACCCGAAGGAGAATCCTCTGTAAGACCTGTGTGTCTTAATAAAGGTTTGTGTGTGTGTGTTATAATAAAAAATTAAGTTAATTTTATTTATATACCGTTAAACCTGTCTATAATTCTCTTCTCTAGTCTATTCCCGATCACCACGACCACCTAGAAGTCTGAAATTTTGTAAACTTGTAGTGTTAGTAGGATTAAATAAGTATATAAAATATTGTACTTCTATGTATCTGAATGTACAGTTAAACCTGTCTATAGCACCTCCTTTAAATAACGCCTTCCTTTCTATAGCGCCCGATTTTAAATACGTAGGACGATGCGATTTATATTAAAAGTGACCTGTCTATAGCACCCCCTCTCTATAGTACCCTATTTTGATGAGTCCCAAGAGGGGGCGCTATAGACAAGTTTAACTGTAATTGTGAAAAAAAAAGATATACAGTAGAACCTCCCTTTAGCGGACACCTCTCTACAAACGACAGTTCCCATTTGCAAAATTACCATTTTTACAATTTAGCAACTCTCCGGTAAGAGGACACCTCTCCCTAAAGGAAACTTTGGCTCTGCGATTAGGTGTTGTCCTTTACAGGGAGGTTGTTCTACTGTATATATGTGAATAAACAAGAAAAAAAAAGATCAGGTATTGAAATTAAAAATTAAAAAAAAAAACTGGCATTCCTGACGGCTAATATGATCATTTTAGATGGCAGAACGCCATCTGTGGAATAAAAATAAACTAAAGGTTGATGTAACTTTTTCCGAAGATTTCATAAAATATATTTTGTTATCTATTCTATAATTGTAAATAGAAAAACATGGAGAAATTGATAAAAACGTATTTATACTTACCCTTTCCACCTGGTCCTAAAAAACACTTAATTATCAACAGGATTCATAAATACCCCTATGGACAAAATTTAAGGAAGTATTAAGTCTTTGATTTGGCCTATCGTCTGTTTATTTTTTCTTCTATTTTGAAGGAGACAGAGGCAATTTTTTGTTCAAACTTGGTTATCTCATGTGTCTTCAATAAAGGTTACTGTAATATCTCTCAGAGTTATTGTCCCCATATACATGCTAAAAGGTACAACTTCCTTAAGTTTTGTCCATGAGTGTATATTGGTTATCTCGTGTGTCTTCAATAAAGGTTACTGTAATATCTCTCAGAGTTATTGTCCCCATATACATGCTAAAAGGTACAACTTCCTTAAGTTTTGTCCATGAGTGTATATTGGTTATCTCGTGTGTCTTCAATAAAGGTCACTGTAATATCTCTCAGAGTTATTGTCCCCATATACATGCTAAAAGGTACAACTTCCTTAAGTTTTGTCCATGAGTGTATATTGGTTATCTCGTGTGTCTTCAATAAAGGTCACTGTAATATCTCTCAGAGTTATTGTCCCCATATACATGCTAAAAGGTACAACTTCCTTAAGTTTTGTCCATGTCCATTGTCCATGTCTTTCGAAAGCTAGCGAAATAAAACTTTCTATAGAAGAAGCTCCTTTTGAGTTTATAATCTTACAATATAGAACCTCCCTTTAACGGACACCCCGCTAGCGGACAACCTCTCTACAAAGAACAGTTTTCATTTTCAAAATTACCATTTTTACTATTTGGTAACTCTCCGGTAAGAAGACATCTCTCCCTAAAGGACACTTTGGCTCTGCGATTAGGTGTTGTCCTTTACAGGGAGGTAGTTCTACTGTATATATGTGAATAAAGAAGAAAAAAAAGGTCAGGCATTTCCTTACCGCTCACCTGAGCCTTTTATATGATAGAAAACGCGATCTAGTGGAATAAAAATAAACTAAAGGTTGATGTAGCTTTTTCCAAAGATAGAAAAACATGGAGAAATTGATAAAACTTATTTATACTTACTCTTTCCACCTGGTCCTAAAAAAAAACACTTAATTATCAACAGGATTCATAAATATCCCCATTGACAAAATTTAAGGAAGTGCTAAGTCTTTAATTTCGCCAATCGTCTGTTTTTTTTTTTTTGCTTTGTTTTTTGAAGGAAACTAGGCACTTTTGTTCACACTTGGTTATCTCGTGTATCTTCAATAAAGGTCACTGTAATAACATTCAGAGTTATTGTCTGAATCCTGATATACATGCTAAAAGGTAAAACTTCCTTAAGTTTTGTCTTTTACTGTATGACACTGTATAATATTTTTTAAAAAGTAACGGTAATTTATATCTGGTAAGTAGTTCTGTATAATAACAGAATTCCCCTGAAATTCCTCCAGTTAATTCTATTTATCTACTACGTTTTAAAGTATATAAAACAAGGCACTTGATCTTTCACTGTATCACATAGGTTTATTAGCTACATTTTGTGTGTTCTTGTGTAAATATAATTAATCTAATTGGTAACATATAAAGATAGAGGCTGTGCCTGGCCGGCATTCATACTTCTTAGAATTAAAGATACTTCGACCAGTAAATCTTTTTATTTATAAAATAAAAGGATTTTAAAAGCGCGAATGTTTCTTTTATACATAAAACGAACCTCTACTGTTCTTACTGCGATGAAAAAATATATTGGGAGGGCTTGGCTCATCAGTGGTGAACCCTCCCAGCGGCTTCGCCAATTTAATCCACCAGACCGCTTCTCAGAGCTCTAATATTGTATTGGATCATTCTGCTTTTATATGCTACACTGAAGGATGGAATCTTAGAAATGGTTTTCAAGTAAACTATGGACATAAGCTTATAGGACAGTAGAATTATATTCAAATATTTGCTTCGAACAATGCTCTTCAGCAAACTATAAAGACAAGGTCATCAGGAATAAATTAACACAAAGCAATAACGCGCCCTCTATACATATAAAATAAAAGGATTTTAAAAGCGCGAATGTTTCTTTTATACATAAAACGAACCTCTACTGTCCTTACTGCGATGAAAAAATATATTCGCGCTTTTAAAATCCTTTTATTTTATATGTATAGAGGGCGCGTTATTGCTTTGTGTTGAATCTTTTTATTACCTCGACGTTTCGACAATACGAGTATATGTGAATAAACAATAAAAAAACAAGGTATCTTTACGCCCGTTGAAAAACGATGTCGTTCGAAAACTAACGAAATAAAACTTTCTATAGAAGAAGCTCCTTTTGAGTTTATAATCTCTTACAATATAGAACCTCCCTTTAACGGACACCTCTCTACAAAGAACAGTTTTCATTTGTAAAAATTACCATTTTTACTATTAAGCAACTCTCCAGTAAGAGAACAACTCTCCCTAAAGGAAACTTTTGCTCTGCAATTAGGTGTTGTCCTTTACAGAGAGGTAGTTCTACTGTATATATGTGAATAAACAACAAGAAAAAGGTCAGGTATTGAAATTAAATATAAAAAACTGGCATTTCCTGATGGCTCACATGATCATTTTAGATAGCAGAATGCCATCTAATGAAATAAAAATTAACTAAAGGTTGATGTAGCTGTTTCCAAAGATTTCATTAATATATTTTGTTATCTATTCTATAATAGTAAATAGAAAAACATGGAGAAATTGATAAAAACTTATTTATACTTACTCTTTCCACCTGGCCCTAAAAAAAAACACTTAATTATCAACAGAATTCATAAATACCCCCATGGACAAAATTTAAGGAAGTGGTAAGTCTTTGATTTGGCCTATCGTCTGTTTTTTTTTTCTTTTTTTTTGAAGGAGACAGAGGCTGTTCACACTTGGTTATCTCGTGTGTCTTTAATAAAGGTCACTGTAATATCTTTTAGAGTTATAATCCCGATATACATGCTAAAAGGTACTTCCTTCAGTTTTATCCATGAGTGTATAACACTGTATAGTTTTTTTTTTAAATACAGTTATAATATATATTTTTTAAATCAATGGTAATTTATATCTGGTAAGCAGTTCTGTATATTGCCACGTTTTTATTTTAAAACGCTAATTTTCTGTTTTGTAAAACTTTAATTTTAAAGTTCATTATTTTGAAAGTGAAATGTTTGTTAATGGAATAGACATTTTACCTCAACTCATTTTATTGCCGCCTTTGTTTTTTTTATCTATCTTTACATATCGTTTTTATTGAGTTTTTACTAATTTTGCATGTACATCATTGACTTTTAATGAATGAGAAAAAGAAATTGAAAATAAACATATGAAAAATTAAAGTAACACCCTAAAGGAATTTATGTTCAATTGAAAATTGTTTTTTTGTAACGTCTCATATTCCCCTTCTTGAAGCATTTATTCTCGGGTAATAAATGGTCGAAGTTGAGATATGTGAACGCGTCTTGCTTGCTTTTGGTCTTTCAGAGAGATATCGTAGGTTACATCAGATATCTTTTTTTGAATGACAAATGGTCCTTCATATTTTGGTGATGTCTTGATGAGACGAGGGTCGTTGAAGGCAATTTTTCTTATGACTAAGTCTCCTTCTTTAAAGACATACTTGGGGTGATGGCTATCGTGTTTAATCTTCCACTTACTTCTAATTTGTTCTGTCCGCAGGCTAGCTTTCTTCCTGGCTTCTTCAATTGTAATTGGAGTTTGGTCGACAAATTCGGGTACATTACCGATTCCATACATTAAGAAAAGCGGTGAAAAACCAGTCACGTCATGTGGTGTGGAATTATAATTTTTGACAACTTGCGGTAACAATGAGCTCCATTTACATCTAGGTTTCTCTAGAACAGCTATTCTCAGTTTTGTCATTATCGTATCATTTAATTTCTCACAAATGCCATTGCACTGAGGATGATAAGGCGAAGTATATGTGTGTTTAATTCCTTGTAAAGAAAGAAATTTGTTGAACTCTTTTGATATAAAATTTTTGCCATTATCTGTTAAGATAGTATTGATCGAATTAACAGATTTGATTATCTTATCAAGACATTGAGTGACAGTTTGAGCAGTGTTTGTTATTGTGGGATATGCCCATAGATAACGAGTTGCGTGATCAACAAAAACTTGAATGAATTTATGCTTTGTGTTAGCTGCTGCTGTTCCCAGTACAATAGTGTCACAACCGATCATTTGTAATGGTTGGATATTTGACGTTGGAGTGATCATTTCTCCTAAAGTTGGTTCATGTCTGACCTTCACTAGTTGACAAGATTTACAAGATCGAACATAATTCTTGATAATTCTTGTTTAAATATCATTTGTTATTCCTTTCCACCAATAACATTGAGTTATAAGTTTGCATGTTTTGGTTATTGATGGGTGACTCAATGAATCGTGATATTCTTCCAATATTTTTTTGGTAAGCGAGTTTGGGACAACTGCTTTAAAAACTCCTTTTTGTTTGATCATTACCACACCGTCGTGAGTGTGGGAATTTTTCAAGAAACTCAAATCTGAATTTTGTTGGTGTTCTTGAAGTTCTTGAGTTGCAATGTTAACAACTGGGAGTCTTGATAAGGCGTCAACATGAGTTTGTTGCTTTCCAGAACGATGAACGATGTTACATGATTTCGAGGATAAACTAAGAATCCATCTAAAATACTTAGGTTTCGGTTTCTTCATGGTGAAAAGCCATTGGAGCGCCGCATGATCAGTGATGATTTCAAATGGTTGGTTTTCTATGTATACATGAAAGTGATCAGTTGCTTGTATTACGGCTAGGCATTCCATCTCATAAGCAGAATAATTCTCTTGGTGTGGTTGCAGTGTTTTGGAGTAATAAGCAATTACATGTTCCTCATTGTCTGGACCAATTTGTGTTAGGATTGCTCCAATTCCATATTTGGAGGCATCTGTATAAACTTTAGAGGGGTAGTCCGGGTTGTAAATAGCAAGGACAGGTTTTGTAGATAGTGCCATTTTAAGTTTAGCGAACGACTCCTCTACTTCCTCATTCCAGATGAAGGGCTGATTCTTCCGAGTGAGTCGAACCAAGGGGAATGAAATTTTAGAAAAGTCCTTCACAAATTTTCTGTAATAATTTGCCAATCCCATGAACTGACGAACTTTCTTTACAGTATCAGGTCTTGGAAAGTCTTGAATAGATTTTACTTTTCCTGGATCAGGTTTTAATTGATTGTGACTGATGATATGTCCGAGGTATTTTACTTCAGTTCTTCCAAAAATACATTTCGACAATTTTAATTTCATGTTGTACTGTCTTAATTTGTCAAAAACTTTACTAAGAAGCTCTATGTGCTCTTGCCATGTTTTCGTGCACACCAATATGTCATCTTGGAAAGAGCAAGTTCCTTTTCATAATAATTCACCTAGAATATGTTGGATTATCCTTTGAAACGTTGAAGCAGCCTTTTTTTAAACCAAAGGGCATCACTAAAAACTCATAATGACCATCGTTTGTGACGAATGCAGTTTTTTGAATAGATTGCGGGTCCATTTCGATCTGCCAATAACCCCATGCAACATCAAGGGTAGAGAAGAATCTGGATCCATGCAATCGATCAAACATGTCCTGTATGTGAGGTAGGGGTTGCCTGTCATCCAGTGTGATCTCATTAAGACGTCTGTAATCAATGCACATCCTTTTATTTCCATCCTTCTTGGGAACCATAACAACAGGAAATGCCCAAGGAGAATCCGAAGTTCTTATTAACTTGTGTTCGAGAAGTTCTTTAACTTGTTCAGCTATCTCTTCATACTCTTTTAGAGGACGACGATAGGGTCTAAGAGAAATTGGTTGTTCACTTTTCGTGATGATCTTATGTTGTATAGCTACTTTTCCCAAATCAATGGCATCCTGACAAAATACATTCCTATTGTGTTCAAGTAATTTTTTTAATTCATGTTCTCTTATCTCTTCTAGATGATTTACAAGAATTGGATTTTGTAATCCATCAAATTTGGTGTAAATTGTTTTGTCTTTGACATCTATTAAAAGATTAAAAAGAGATGCAACATCTAATCCGATCAAGAGTGGATATTTAAAGTTCTTCATTACATGGAGAGTTACAGGTTTAATTAGTTTATCTATTCTTACCTTGGTCTGAAGGCTTCCACATGTCCTGGTAACACCATCCGCTTGGCTGATGTGAATGTCTGAATTTAGTTGAAGTTGAAGACGGGTTCGCTTGAACAATCGCCAATTGATTATTGATACTGTTGCTCCAGTATCCACAAATGCTTGCGCAGGAATTCCATTTACTTCAACACTTATGTTGATAAGCTTGAAAGCTCCTTGTGTAGGGGTATTTGTCAAAGTACTTACATTCAACAATTCCGGGGCTCCGCATACTTGTTTCACTGAAGTGTTTTGATTAGGCCTATCCTTTTTATAATTAGGATCATAATCCTCACAATCTGTGACCCAATGTTTAATTTTTATTCCCTTTTTCGAACATATTGGACACCAGAATGGGCAAACATTTTTTCTATTATCATTATTTTTTGTCGCGAGATGTATTTTGTTTTTAGGCTTAAACTGAATTGAAGCACTATTTTGTTCAATTGAAGCTGCGATATGAAACCATTTTGTGGCGTCAGTTGGCTGTGCAGCCACAATTAAATCTTTCCAATCATTTGGAAGTCCGTCTGTTAATAAATGAATTTTTCCTCCTTCGTTAGATGGGTTTGATTTAACAGGCGAATTTTATCTTGAAAATAATTTTCTATTGATTCTTCTCGTTTTAATCTTCGATGTGATGCTGAGACAATTGGATTTGCGTTGTATGAACCAAATCTTTGAATCAACTTTTCCTTTACAACTTCCCATCTTTTTATTGCAGGATTTGAAATAATCTCGTCTGCATACCATTCAAGTGCTGAATCTGTCAAGTAGTACATAAGATTTTTTATTTTTTCATCTTCCTTTAAAGAATTATTTTCAAAATCATATAATTTGATCCATGACTCAGGCCTAATTGCCGACTTCGAGCCGTTGAATTTTTGCAACCGGTTGTTTGGATTTTCCGCCATTTTTTCTTTCCGTATCCTTTTCGACTGCGCCAAATGCCACGTTTTTATTTTAAAACGCTAATTTTCTGTTTTGTAAAACTTTAATTTTAAAGTTCATTATTTTGAAAGTGAATTGTTTGTTAATGGAATAGACATTTTACCTCAACTCATTTTATTGCCGCCTTTGTTTACAAGCCATTTGTTTTTTTTTATCTATCTTTACATATCGTTTTTATTGAGTTTTTACTAATTTTGCATGTACATCATTGACTTTTAATGAATGAGAAAAAGAAATTGAAAATAAACATATGAAAAATTAAAGTAACACCCTAAAGGAATTTATGTACAATTGAAAATTGTTTTTTTGTAACGTCTCAATATAAAAACAGAATTCCCCTGAAATCCCCACAGTTAATTCTATTTATCTACTACGTTTGAAAGTATATAAAACAAGGCACCAGATCTTTATCTATGTTACTTGGGTTTATTAGCTACATTTTGTGTGCTATTGTGTGAATATAACTAATATACTTTGATTACAAAAAAGAATTAATAAGTGATTGCTAGAACCATACGACAAAGAAAGAGAGATATTGAGATTAAAACCACTCTATTACATCGTTTATATAAGGTTATACACTTGTATAAGGTTAAATACAAAATAAATAAGATCAAATAAGGATAAATAGATATAAATTGTTGTAAAATAGATAAATATACATATATATACAATGTCGTTATTGATAGAGAGAAAATTTATTTTAATAAAACATATCAGTAATTCAAGGTTCTTCTAAAGACACTGTATTTATTGCTTTCAAAATATCATTTGCATATAGGCTTCTATATATAGAGAGATCACCTCTCCCTTTAAAATAGACGCTAAAACTGAGCGTCATTTTTCGTTCATCTTCCAAATAAGCAGAAACAATAGGTCAAATCTTTATAGTTTTTTTCTAAAGACACTGTACTTATTGCCATCAAAATATTATTTGCATATAGGCTTCTATATAGAGAAAGATCACCTCTCCCTTTAAAATAGACGCTAAAACTGAGCGTCATTTTTCGTATATTTCCGAAAAATTCTTCATCGGAAACAATAGGCCAAATCTTTATAGTTTTTCTAACGACTCTGTACTTATTGCTATCAAAATATAATTTGCATATAGGCTTCTATATAGAAAGAGAGCATTGAAGTGTCTTTTACTTTTAAAGAACAATAAATATCAGCCAAGCAATCTCTATCTTGAGTAAAATATTAATGGCCTCCAGGTAAATTATCTTTTCAAAACATTTTTATTCTCTAGCTTTCTGGCACGAACGTCTTTCTACAGGAGAAAATATGGTATAATATTGTCACAGAATAAATATTCTGTTTTGGCTTACTCAACAAATCATCATCATTCTGATGTCGTGATTTATGGATTTCTCTGTTTTCAAAAAATATATGGTATAATTATTATACCATATTTTCTCTTGTAGAAAGGCGTTCGTGGCCGAAAAGCTAGAGAATAAAAATGTGTTGAAAAGACACTTTTCCCTGAAGACATGATATATATTTTACTCAATATTGATTCAATGTATTATTTTATAGAAATATCTATGAAAAAACAATAGAAAAAATAAAAGATAAGTGGGCCAGGTGTTGATATTAAAAATAAAAAAGGCATCTCCTGACCACGAGCACATGTGCTTTTTAGATGGCAGAGCGCTATCTAGTGGAGCAAAAATAAACTAAACGTTTATTTAACTTACTCCGTGATATTTGCCAACCCAATTTCTTGATAAATCAAGAAAAGCCATCCACGAACGCGTTTTGCGCTGTTGGCGCTCGTTTAGATTATTTTTGCTCCACTAGATGGCACTCTGCCATCTAAAAAGACATATGCTCGTGGTCAGAAGATGCCTTTTTTATTTTTAGAAATCTCTATCTTCAATAGAAGGACATGGGTATTAAAACATGGGTTACGAGTACAGGTTACTTACCACGTGGTCTATAACGAGGCTTCGACGTCTCTGGAGCATAATCATCATCATAATCATCAGTACCTTCCCTATAGTGTCCACCTCCGTGGCCTGAAAAAGATCTTCCATCGATATAACCAGGATAATCCTCATCGCTATAGTCTATTCTTTCGTCATAACTGCCCATTTCACTTTTTCCACCATAATTGTCTATATCACCTTCTTCACCATAATTGTCCATATTACCTTCGTCGCCATAGTTGTTCATACCCCCCTCGTCACCATAACTGTCCATACCCCCTTCGTCACTATAGTTAATCATATCACCCGTTTCACCATAGTTGTCCATATCCCCTTCGTCATCATAGTTGTCCATATCCCCTTCGTCACCATAATTGTTCATATCACCCGTTTCACCATAGTTGTCCATACCCCCTTCGTCACCATAGTTGTCCATATCCCCTTCGTCACCATAATTGTTCATATCACCCGTTTCACCATAATTGTCCATATCCCCTTCGTCACCATAGTTGATCATATCACCCGTTTCACCATAGTCATTTCCTCCATATTCTCCAGAGTTGCCATAATCTTTAACGGTGCCATAGTTGTTGTCTCCATAATAATACGCATTTCCATTTTCATATTCTTCATTCGAATCACCATCTTTAAGGTCTCTTCCAAGGAGAAAGTCGTTTTCATCTTGGCCGCCGTAATCCTGCAGCATTCACATTATATAGCTTAATGGTTGATGCTTAGGTAGTCTGGAGACACTTTATTATAAGGGTATGTAAGTGAAAAAGACATCTCCTTATCTTGCCACGTTCTGACGTTTGAGGCCAAAAACTTAATATGTACACTGTGTAACAAGGAAATTACTGAAGAACTCCCCCATTACCTGCTTAATTGTACAGCCCTTGATGAAGAAATAAAGGCCCTATAGCAACAAATTAAATGTACCAAAATTTCACCCTACGTATTGCTTTCAAAAATATCAGCAAACAAATCTAAGGCAATAGTTTACTATAATTTTTTTAGATCATCATTATGTAAGGACCAGTCAACAAGTGAATGACTTTGAGATGAAGAGTAAAGCCAGTTCAATTTCTATTTCATTACCTATGTAAATAACACAAGATGATTATTACCTTACCCAATTGGTAGAATCTGTATGGGGCAAGTCCCTAATAAAGGATTTTGTGTGTGTGTGAGTGTTTATCCTTATGGTGCAACTGAAAGTTACTGAATTGATCAATTATGGAATAATCAATAATCAACGAGAATAGCTGATATTTATTCCTATAGATATCGCAAGACATCAGCAACTTCAGTTGCACGATAAGGAGATGTCTTTTTTCATAATTTTTACACCATATCCCAGTACAATATCACATTTGTACTATTTTTTCACTTTATTATAAGGGTATGAAAGAGAAAAAGGCATCTCCTTGTCGTAAAACTGAAAGTTGCTGAATTAATCAATTCTGTAATAATTAATCTAACGAGAATAGTTTCCTAAGATGGCGCAAGCCATCAGCAACTTTCAGTTGCACGATAAGGAGATGCCTTTTTCATAATTTTTACACCATATCCCAGTACAATATCACATTTGTACTATTATTTTTTTTTACTTTATTATAAGATTGACCTAAAATTTCGTATTTTTCTTAAAACGTTGTTTTTTCTTATTACTTGGTGAATAATATTATTACGACAAATATATAATAATCTATATTAATAAAATGCAAATTTCATAAGTGATGTTCGCTAAAAACTTTCGTTACAATGCATCAATTTCAACCAAATTTTCAACATTTATGTAAAACGAGATGGAGCAGGTTTTGCTTAACATCAAAATATATTTCCTAACATTAACATGCGTAACTTCGCTGTTATCGATTAAATACAAAAAATCAACAGAGTTAATTTTATTTATATATAAATACAAAAAGAAAATTCAACAGAGTTAATTTTTTTACATACTAGCTAATAATCTCAATCTAAAAATATATTCAAAACAAGCAATTTTAAGATAACACCATATGTAAAACAGTCGGCCAAGAAAACAACAACGATATTACATCTTTCTCACATATTCACACACAATCTTGATTAATAATTAAAACTAATCTTTAACATTGTTTATTATACTTCAACTTTTATTTCTACATTTGTTTTTAATTAAATATATAATGTAACGAATATTATTATCATAATATTTTGTGTGTGTTCCCGAATATTATTATCAATAATATTCGTCAGGCAAAATTTCACTCGGATAAAACCCGGGCGAAGCCGGGTACACATCCGCTAGTACATAATACAATTATTTTATACATAATACTAATATATTATACATAACGGCGAATAATATTGATATTTCAATTTTTTGCAAGTGTTTACGAACTTTTAGGAACAACCTTGTTTTATATAAGTAGCCTACTGCCATGGGCAACGCCCTGGGTTTACCCTAAGAGCTTGTCATTTATAGATAGTGGCTTGAAATGGGTATATTTTAATTACTTAGAAACAGCATTTCAAGAAATGTTATATAAAATACTTTCTGAGTAAAGTATATACATTCGTGCTAAGACACACACATGGATAAATCCAGAACATCAGGTGTAGATCGCCAAGGAAAATTTCTACAGAGAAAGATTTCTGATTAAAGGCAAGACAATAATTAACAATTCATTTAGAAACCCAAATATTCTATCCATTAAAAATTAATATTATTCTATAATACAAACGCACATATTTAAAAAATAAAGTGATATTTGAAGCAAAAATGTACAATTGGAAAATTGAATAAATAAAAATATTCTGGCGTAGAAATCAAGTCTTGGTATATCTGAAGATGTGAACGTATTTATTGATAATGTCACCGCGACCAGTCGACAAATATCAACAGATCAACCAAACTATCTACAGCTAGAGAATATCGAGCAAGCTAACTAAGTAACTAAATGATGATTTAGCAAATAATAAATCTGTTTCCAAATATTTTCATTGAATAATTAAATTAAATAATAAATTATTTTTTCGCCACACAATATAACTACTAAAATTTGATATAATAAAAGTGTGTGTTACACATGAAACAAAAAATAACGAATATTTTAGTACATAGATTACT
The DNA here is from genome assembly GCA_030710605.1 of Cordylochernes scorpioides. NCBI lineage: Eukaryota > Metazoa > Arthropoda > Arachnida > Pseudoscorpiones > Chernetidae > Cordylochernes > Cordylochernes scorpioides. Next base: position 42,092,804 of record CP092884.1, read on the forward strand.
AGAGTTCAGTATCTTTGGAGGAGATTGCTTAAAACTTTACAACTGAAAACTCTGTTAATGTATTATCTATTGATATAGGTTATAGGTTACCTCTCCCGCGTTAAAAATGACGCTAAAACTGCCATCTATTGACGGTCTCAACAAAATAGCGGAATCAGGTCGGTGACAAAGCTACAACACCAGCTTTGGCAAACTGAGAAGCGTCCACTTGGAGACCATGGTTTCGGGCTAATGGTCCTCGTCAGCCTTGGACGGATTTATTCTATGAGATCCACAAAGGATCAAGTGGTAGTGGTGGTGTCTTGTCCATGGAGCAGATAAGATCGGTCTGTACACCCTGATCACAATACCGGCCAACTGAGGTGGTGGTGTCTTGTCCATGGAGCAGATCAAATCGCTCCGTGTACCCTGATCACAATACCGGCCAACTGAGGTGGTGGTGTCTTGTCCATGGAGCAGATCAAATCGCTCCGTGCACCCTGATCACAATACCGGCCAACTGAGGTGGTGGTGTCTTGTCCATGGAGCAGATCAAATCGCTCCGTGTACCCTGATCACAATACCGGCCAACTGAGGTGGTGGTGTCTTGTCCATGGAGCAGATCAAATCGCTCCGTGCACCCTGATCACAATACCGGCCAACTGAGGTGGTGGTGTCTTGTCCATGGAACAGATCAGATCAGTCCATGCACCCTGATCACAATACCGGCCAACTTAGGCGGTGGTGGTGTCTTGTCCATGGAGCAGATCAGATCAGTCCATGCACCCTGATCACAATACCGGCCACTGAGGTGGTGGTGGTATCTTGTCCATGGAACAGATCAGATCGGTCCGTGCACCCTGATCACAATACCGGCCAACTGAGGTGGTAGTGTCTTGTTCATGGAGCAGATAAGATCGGTCCATACACCCTGATCACAATACCGGCCAACTGAGGAGGTGGTGGTATCTTGTCCATGGAGCAGATCAGATCGGTCCGTGCACCCTGATCACAATACCGGCCAACTGAGGTGACTTGTTCGTATGGATGTCCTCTTCTGGATTGATGTCTACCATATAGAGGGCTGCAAGGATGGCCAGGCAAGGGATCAAGTGAAATCTTCAAAATCTCCCAATAAGGTATTCAGTGTTGCCAAAGTGTTTGTCACATGCTGTGATATATTTTCTTGTAGAACGACATTTTTGACAATTATACCGCAAATGTTTCTTTTGAACGATAAATCGAATTTATTTTAAGGAGAAATAACGAATTATTTCTAACCTTAGGGATGAAAAGTATGAAAGGATTGTTGGCTTCCGTAGGCGTTTCTTACTGGGAAAAAGAAAGAGAGGATCCAATGAAATAATTTAGTAGTGTTTATTAGAACAAAAATCATAATAGTGAACAACAAATATAACAGAGAGTACCGTCGTCTTCCGGGTATTCCTTCTACTGGGGAGCTCGGATTCTATATTCTGTGCGTTTATAATCTGTTTATCTGTGGCTCTCTGGTCGGGATGGCGCCTACATTCGGCCATTCCTGGATTTCAATCGTCCTCGATTGAACCTTGCGTTGCAGGAACGTCGTGGGTTGCGTCGGGGGGTATCTTCTACTTCTGGCTCCTCGTCCGGACTTTCTTCTGTAGCTGAGTCATCTTCTTCACTGTGCCAAGACTTCAGTTGACTGATATGGGCCGTTGTCGTGTAGAACCGTCCACTGGTTCTTTCGCTTAACTGAGTCACTCTATACGTGTCGCTTGGCAGAACCTCGGTAATTATCAAAGGTCCTCGATATTTGGGTTGTGCCTTGGTTGGTTCACCCGTCATTTTGGGTACATGCCTCATCACTACAATTTCTCCTACTTCGAATTGGATTGTACGGCACCTCTTCTTATCGTAGTATGTCTTCATAATTTCTTGTTTGTTCTCAATTTGGGATCTCACACTCTCTTGAATTCTATCCGGCTCGGTCCATGGGTCCACGTCTTCGTCGGCTAATCTTCTAAGTATCCCATCGTGGAATCGAGGGGAATAGCCGTGGAGTGTTTCGAACGGTGTTTTATTCGTCGTCTTGTTCACCGCATTGTTCAGGTCTCGCTCTACCTCCTTGATCTTCAGGTCCCAATCCTTCTGTCGCGGATCCTCGATACTGGTTGCTATAGTGGACAATACTGTTCGGTTCACTCTTTCGACCATCCCGTTCCCTTGCGGATGTTTCGTAGAGTTCAGAGTATGATGTATTCCATTTCCTCGACAGAATTCTTCAAATTGCCTTGAGGTAAAACATGACCCTCTGTCGCTGATGATCTTGTCGGGTAGTCCGAAATCATTCACAAAACTTTTCATTACCTTCAGGACGTTCTGCGTCGATGTATTCCTTACAGGGCTTAATCGGACAAATCTTGTCAGATTATCGACAATCACTAAAAGTTCCTGGTTACCTTTTGTACTTCTCACGAAGGGGCCTACGTGGTCCATGTGTACGATGGAAAACGGTCTCTTGCCTGACTTAATGGGATGTAGGAAGCCTTGTTGTTTTCCACCGGGAACTTTGTTAAATAGACACTCGAGACACATAGCCACATGGCGTCGAACGTACCTCTTCATTGAAGGAAACCAGTACAATTCCTTAATTTTGTTGACAGTCCTATCAGTCGCAAAATGTCCCATTAGATCATGGAATTTGACAACTAAGCTTTTCCTCATACTTTTGGGTATAACATACAGGGCTCGTTCCTCTTCTCCATTTTTCACCATGCGGAAAAGTCTGCCTCCTTTGTAGCTGTAGTCGTTAATTCTATTTTGTTCTCCTACTGTCCTATCACACGGGTCCTTTCGAAAGATCTGGATCAGGTCTCTCAATTCAGGGTCGGAATGCTGAATCATCAAGATTTGTTCTTCCAGTGTGATTGTGAGGCACACTTCAAGGTTTTTCTCCACGATTTCCTCCATCGTGTCTCTAGGGTCGTCGACTGGAGCTCTACTCATTCCGTCTACGTGGGCCATCTTCTCCCCTGGTTTATGTCGAATTTCGAAATCGTATTCCTGAATCAGATTGTACCATCGCGCTATCTGAGGATTTGTAGTCTTCTTCGCGTTCATGTAGACCAGTGCTTGGCAATCTGTAACCACTGTAAACTTGATTCCTACGAGGAACTGACGTAGTCGATCCAAGGTCCACACTATCGCCATCAGCTCCAATTTGCTTGAGTGGTACATCTTCTCGGCCTCTGTTGTCTTCTTGCTCACACAGTAGACCAAGCGCCATTTGCAGTCTTCGTCCATCTGTAGCACCATTCCTGCTAATCCCTCAGCACTCGCATCGCAATGTACTTCTGTCTTGAGTTCAGGGTTGTAATGAGCTAGTACCGGATATTCGACCAGATCCTTTCGTAGTCCTCCAAATGACCTTCGCTGTTCTTCCTTCCATTCAAATTGTGAACCTTTCTTCGTAAGTCTGCTTAGCGGTTCTGCTTTCCTCGCGAAGTCCTTTACAAATCGTCTGAAGAAGTTCGTCAGTCCCAGAAAGCGTCGTATGTCGTGGACATTCTTGGGTTCTGGAAATTCTTCTATCGCCTTGATCTTTCTTGGGCCTGGCTTAAGTCCGCCTGTACTGATGACATACCCTAAGAACTCAACTTCCCTCCTTCCGAACTCACATTTAGAGGGTTTCAGTGTCAACTTCGCTGATCTTATTCTTTCGAGGACTTCCCTCAACCTTTCGATCATCTCCCGCCAATCCTTTGCCGGGATAATCACGTCGTCGAGATAGCAGAATGCCTTCTTGTTCAGCAGCGGACCTAGGACAGTGTGCATCAGTCTTTGGAATTCTGCTGGTGCGTTGGCGAGTCCAAAAATCATCCTTTCGAATTGACCTGTATCATCTGGGGTGATGAATGCTGTCTTTAATTTTGCCTTATCGGTCAGTGGTATCTGCAGATATCCATGCGCCAGATCCAGAGTGGTGAAGAATTTCGCATTCCTTAGGCCTTCCAGAAGGTCGTCTATCCTTGGTAATGGGAACTTGTCCTTAACTGTTTGAATGTTGAGTCTCCTATAATCTACCACCAGACGATGAACTCCAGTTTTCTTCCTCACAAGTAGGACGGGACTAGCGTAGGGTGATCTAGTTTCCGTGACTATTCCATTGTCCTTCCACTCTCTGACAATCTCCCTGATTGCTTCGCGTTCACTTGCAGTCGTCTTATACGGTCTCAGACAGACTGGCTTGCTTCCATCAACCTCCTTAATGTCCATCTTGGTGACATCGGTGCACCCTAATTCCTCCATGCCAAGAGCGAAACAGTCTCTATACTCGTTTACTACATCTAGGATTTCTTGTCTCTCTTTCGAAGTCAGAGAATGATTGACGTTGATGTCCTCAGGCAGTATGGGGCGCTTACGTTTCATTTGGTCTTGTCCTTCCCTCTTCTCTTCATTTTTAGTCTGAAACGAATCCTCTGCGACGTCCAGGTTAACAACAATATCATCAAGGTTCAGTAGTTCAACTCGCCCTACACATTGGTTCTTCCTTACTCTCAACTTGCCCTTGCCAGCTGAGATGATGGGTACGGTCGTCTTTCCGTCGACCACTTCCAATAGGGAATCGACACAGGCGTCATCTACTCCTGTGAACAATACATATCCGTCCTTTACCTCGTCTGTGATTGCACTTGTAAAGTTAATGGAGTCGCTCTCCAACTGAACAGTTTCGGTTGCTCTCAGTTCGATGCGACGCGACTTGATTTCTTCTTGCAGATTAGCAAACGGAAATTCGGATGAATAGCCAATATGCAAGTTTTTACCAATTCTGGCGAAGGATACGTAGGGCAGATCTGTCCATGTTCTTCCAATTAATAGGTCATATGGTTGGGCATCATCGTTGACAATGAATACAGTGATTTCCCTTCCGACGATGCCATCAATCTCCAGGTCGACTGTCGTCTTCCCAACGGTCCTGGCAGCTGGTGCAGTCTGGTTACCGATGCCGTACAGACTAGTCGAGTCTGGTTCGATGTCGACGCTGATCCTCCTTGCGACCGATTCTCTCATTAGACAACTGCTGCTCCCGGTGTCTATCATTGCCTTCACGGTTTCCTTGTTGTCGATCTTGACATCCTTCAAATATACATCTGGCGGGACAGTCTCCAGTCCTTCGACTTCCAGGTTGGCTACTTTTAGTCCTTCTTTGGGTCTTGTGCAATTCCTTTCCTTGTGTCCCGTTTGACCGCATCCTCGGCATGTCAACGTAGTCCTGGGTGCTGGGCAGTCTCTGGCAATGTGTCCAAACTGATTGCAGTTGAAGCACTTCGGTTCTCCCTTGTCGTTTCTGATTGCACGGTTGACCATTCTCCTCAAGGTGTTAGGGTACGTTTCACTGATTTCGTTCCTTGCAGCGTCTTGACCCGAAACATTCGTTCCTTGTTTAGTCTCTTTAACTTCGCTTTGGTTGGGGAATCTCGCAGATTTCTGCTGAAACGACGGTGGTATGAGGTGTTTCGCATTCCAATGCGGAGGTCCCATCTCGGTGCGAACATTTTCGTACTCGTCCAGTTTATCCGCCAACTCATCTGGGTTGTTTAACTTGGTCCAATCGTCAATGAGATGATTACGCAGCACATTTGGAACTTTTTCTTTAGTTGGTTAGTGACGGACAAATCCTTTAGGGCGTCGAAATTTTCCACGTTCATTCCTTCGATCCATTCGTTGAAATATCCTCGCAATTCGAAAGCGAAGTCTCTCCAGGAACCCTTTTGAGATCTCTCGTGCTTCTCGAATTTTTGTCTGAATTGTTCGGGGCTCAACTTGTACCGTTTTAGGAGCAACCTTTTCACGAACCTATAATCGCCGCTTTGTTCTTCTGTTTCCCGAGCGATTAATTGAGTCATTTCGTAAGGTAGCAATCCTAGGAGGCTGAACGCCCATTGGTCTTCATCCAATCCTAGTCGCTTTGCCTGTCTTTCGAAAAGAATTAGGTAAAAACTCAAATCATTGTCCTTCGACTCGTACTTGGGCATCAGTTTACGTATCTCGTAATGTGCGTCATTGCTGGTACTTCGAGACGTATCGTTGTTTCCGCGTGTAGTCTGGATGCGCAGCTTCTCAAGCTCGAATTCCATTACCATTTGTTCTTTTCGTTCGATTCGTTCCCGATCCTCGATTCGTTTCCGATCCTCGATTCGTTCTCGTTCTATACGTTCTGCTTGCTCTGTTTGTGCTGTTTGTTCCATTCGCTCCCGTTCTGCTCGTTCTGTTTGTTCCCGTTCCTCGATCAGAGTCTCCAACAGTTGCTTTGCGAATTCTTCTTCGTAAGATTGACTATTCAGGATAAGGCGTTTTAAGTCGACGATCCTGCTCTCTGGCGGTACTACCTCGCCGAGTTCATACGCCAACTTGCTCAAATCGCATTTCCTTACTTTCGCTAAGTAAGTCATGTTTTTCAAAAGGAAAAATAAACAAGGCAAAGTTTTTTTTTTTTAAATAAACAAATAAAACTGACTAAGCCAGATACGTACTGTTTCAATTATTTCTTTAAACGAAATCAACTTTTCTTTGGTAATTTTGAGACAATACTTTTTTTTTTTCTTTTTACCGCGATACTTTGCGATAATACTTTTTATTTGTTTCTTCAATTTACTTTAAAAATACTTTCTTTAGAATACTTTACTTTACTTTAAAATACTTTCTTTAGAATACTTCACTTTACTTTAAAATGCTTTCTTTAAAATACTTTCTTTAAAATACTTCACTTTAAAATACTTCACTTTACTTTAAAATGCTTACTTTAAAATACTTCACTTTACTTTAAAATACTTTCTTTAAAATACTTCACTTTAAAATACTTCGCTTTACTTTAAAATGCTTACTTTAAAATACTTCACTTTACTTTAAAATGCTTACTTTAAAATACTTTCTTATCGAGATGATTTTGCAATAATATTTTACCGAGGTGACTTGTAATAATACTTTTAGGAATAGGTAATTAAATTTCGTACATACCATGCAACTCCTCTTACGTTGATCGGTCACCGCGCCACGTCCTTCTCGTTTCCAAATTATTCCAGTGAATCTTCAATTTTCTTCAGGACTATCCCACTTCTGAATTTCTGTTGGCTTCCGTAGGCGTTTCTTACTGGGAAAAAGAAAGAGAGGATCCAATGAAATAATTTAGTAGTGTTTATTAGAACAAAAATCATAATAGTGAACAACAAATATAACAGAGAGTACCGTCGTCTTCCGGGTATTCCTTCTACTGGGGAGCTCGGATTCTATATTCTGTGCGTTTATAATCTGTTTATCTGTGGCTCTCTGGTCGGGATGGCGCCTACAGGATTAATTGTGAAGAGTAATAATAAACGGAAAAATAAAGTAAAACGAAAATTGCAAATATACCGCGAATGTTTCTTTTATAAAAATCGAAATCTATTTAAGAGAGAAATAGCGACCATTTCTAACTCTTTCGAATGAAGTATGAGAGGGTGAAAAATGTGAAGAGTAATGGCGAACGGAAAAATAAAAGTGTCCAGGGATGGAAATCGAACCCACAGTGTTCCCCTACCGGGCAGAAGCCATGTCCTCTAGGCTACCCTGGACATATTTTTCCGTTCGTAAATATTATATAAAGTAATTTATAATACAATATAATGTGGCTTATGATTGTAGAAACGACATTTTTGACAATTACTGTATTCCGCAAATTTTCTTTTGAACGAAAAATTTAAATTTATTTTAAGGAGAAATAATATTATTTTTCCGTTTATCATTACTCTTCACAATATATTTTCTTATTCAGTCCTTTTGTCTGATAATGGTAACAACGCTGCTACACTATTACTGTCACGCACTATTTATGTATTTGGATTTGGTCTTATTATCTTATTTAGTACATTCGTCTATTTGTTCTGTTGTATCTTAAGGAAATATTTGCTTGTATACATCACAACAATGTATTGCTTTCAAAAATATCAGCAAACAAATCTAAGGCAATAGCTTACTATACATTTTTTAGATCATCATTATGTAAGGACCAGTCAACAAGTGAATGACTTTGAGATGAAGAGTAAAGCCAGTTCAATTTCTATGTAAATAACACAAGATAATTATTACCTTACCCAATTGGGAGAATCTGTATGGGGCAAGTCCCTAATAAAGGCTTTTGTGTGTGTGTGACAATTAAAAATGGTTTATTGACATATAGTCAACAGTAGGGAGAAGGTTTACAGCCATTTTTAAAATAGGGAGAAATATATACCACAGATATCCCTCCGGAGGGACGTCTGGATTTCATCAGGAGCTTAAAGCCGCCTTGAGTTCGGATAGTCCGTTGCGGATTATGGAATCAATGTCCCCAGCATGCTCGATGACAGTGTTGAGGAATTTGACAAGAATAATCTTGTGTTCAGGCGAGAGTGTTTCTTCGAGATGTGTGTATAAGTGTATACATCACAACTTTGTGGGTCACCAAAAGGTCAAGAACCAGAAAGTATCAGAAAGAAGTTATTGTCAGAAACATGACTCTCTCCAGTAGATGAAGATTGGATGACAACTTCTAAAGATATTCCGGTGTCGCAATTGTCATATCAGCTTTCACTTTTTTATTATAGTTTCTCATTCTTCTTTATTTGTTTTATAAACGATCAAAATCTTTGTTTATCTTCAGCATTGATTGAAATACTGAAGGTACTGAATGCAACTGATGAGACAAACTTTACTAATATTTTAATTTTTACCTTAAAATTTGTCTTTTTAGAATACACTCATAGACAAAATTTAAGGAAGTTGTACCTTTTAGCATGTATATCCGCATTTAAACAATAACTCTGAAAGATATTACAGTGATATTTACAAAAAAAAAAAAAGAGTTGCGTTTATTTGAGATCAGATTAGGTTCAGATTGATTTCATGTCATGTTAGGTTCAGGTTAAATTCAAGTCAGGTCTTTTTTTCTTTGTTTATCCCTAGTACACTTGGTACAGGCCATGACAATCATGGTGGGTAGAAGTTGGCGACTGCTTTTACTGTAAGTGCACCACATGTCTACACATGTGAAAATGGTCAGGTCTTTTAATTTTTATCTGTCGTAATCTGAGATCCTGGAATAATGAACAGTGACCTTTATATTAAAGGCACAAAAGATAACCAAGTATGAACAGCCCATGTCTTCCTAAAAAAGAAACAGACGACCGGGAAAATTTAAGACTTTCCACTTCCTTAAGTTTTGCCTATGAGTGTGTAATTAAGTATTTTATAGAAATAATGAGTATTGATACTAATTATAATTTCACAAATTCCACCTATAGATGTGTCACGATATATTGTAAAACTTCAATTGCGCATACTCTGCGAGTTAAATATGAAATTATTCATCACTATTTCCTTTAGTCCTAAAGAAAAATATTTTCAACAATTCGTGACTTGAAGAAAAGGAATTGGGAAAACTTGAATAATCATTGGTGAATATTCATAGAAATTTCAACAATCAAATCTACCAGATCTGAGCTACAACTTTTTTATTGTTTGTTCTGTGCATCTATAATCTATCCTTTCTCGCTCTAAATCAACAATAAACCAGAGTCAGATTTCATTAATTATTTTATTATTTCTCTCCGCCTTTGCCGGTCCCAAGCCCATAAAGCAATCCTTGTAGAGAGATTGAACTCAACAAAATACATTTCAAAGAAGTATAAAGTCTTCAACTTAAGACTTGGCTATGTTGAAGGTAGTAATAACCACATATAGTATATGTAGAAAATAGTTAAAATAACATAGATGGCATGCTAATACATCATATTATGTTTTAAAACTCCCCCTTTGCCGGTCCCAAGCCCGGATGAAAAAGGAGGAGGGGGAGCAGTAACAAGCTTGTTTAAAAACCTGGGTTCAGCTGGCCCGGCTGATAGGGCTCCTAATCCAGGGATACAGGATGAGCAGCATTTGTACTCCATGTTAGGAGCAGCTGCACATGGAATCTGTTCCTCATGTCAGAGGAGGCCATTTATTTTGGAGCTAAGTCGACCTGCCACTGAGTAGTGCTCCCAGTCTTAATGACAAAGGCAGACGTATTCTACTTCACCCAGTGTGGAGATAAGAAAGAAGATTATTTCTTTCGCTTTTGGGCTAACATGCCCTTCAACAGGAGATCTAAAAGTATGACTTCCAGCCAACTATTCTATATACAGTTACGAGCGTCATTCTTCATCAGTCGTCTCTGTCACCGTTTGTTTGTTTTTTTTTTTTTGGAATGGCGCCCTCCTATTGGTCGGCCACGATCACGCCACCTTTGCCCCCCCCCCACTCGCTTTTTCGTTTTGGTAACCATTGTGTTGGAGCGGGCCGCTCCTTAAATAAATGCATATATTAGTTAATAACCAAATGGAATCCTCTCTTTCTTTTTCCCAGTAAGAGACGCCTACGGAAGCCAACAGTACATAGACAGATAAAGCACATAGGCTATAGTTATTAACTAACATATGCAATTATTTAAGGCGCCAATTTATAATTGTAACAAATAGTATTTGAATCAAAACATCCAATCGGGTAAAACACGGGCGTTGCCCGGGTCATTCGGCTAGTATATTAGAATTACAATACTCTGTATCAATTAGATTAATCAATTATAAATCTCCGACATTTCTTTATTATACTTTTAATGAGTTTAAAAGCTTTCGGGTTTTAAACGACCCTTCTACTGGTAAAAAATATTTTAGAAAAAGAAACTATGCATAGTTTATATCTTTAGAAGGATCGTTTAAACTCCGAAAGCTTGTAATCTCATTAAAAGTTTGAATCAAAAGGCGATCCATTAATTAAGATTATATAAAAGGGGGTACCTGGATCTGTAAAGAAAAAAAAACTTTTTTTTTTTAATTATTTCGAGAGATTGCTTCCTCTTTGGTGCAATAAATTGATAAAGAGGAAGCAATCTCTCGAAATATTTTAACAAAATTTTTTTTTTTCTTCTATATAGATCCAGGTACGCCCTTTTATATAATCTCATTAAAAGTGTAATAAAGAAAAGTATCCTCGTAGATTTATAATTGATTAATATAATTATATGGTCATACTTTTTAGTCAAACTTCTAGATCTCCTGTTGAAGGACATTGGCCCGAAAGTTAGAGAATTAATAAAAAATAGTTAAAGAAACTTGACCCTAGATTGCTTGTTGATTTAGTAAGATTGTAAAGGCAGAGATGTGTTATAATTTTTAATTAAAAAGACATATATTGGATCAAAAAATGCACCCCATTGAATATAACAAAATATTTTTAAAAACTTAATTCTCAATTAAATTTATTTGCCATCTATCGTTAAAATTTTACACATATAAATTTACTGGCAATACGCT
>CP092884.1:42104227-42147995 GCA_030710605.1 Cordylochernes scorpioides
CCTAGACAAAACTTAAGGAAGTTGTACCTTTCAGCATGTATATCGGGATTTAGACAATAACTCTGAAAGATATTACAGTGACCTTTATTGAAGACACACGAGATAACTAATATACACTCATGGACAAAACTTAAGGAAGTTTTACCTTTTAAGATGTACATCGGGATTATAATTCTGAAAGATATTACAGTGACCTTTATTGAAGACACAAGAGATAACCAATATACACTCCTAGACAAAACTTAAGGAAGTTGTACCTTTTAACATGTATATCGGGATTATAACTCTGAAAGATATTACAGTGACCTTTATTGAAGACACACGAGATAACTAATATACACTCATGGACAAAACTAAAGGAAGTTGTACCTTTCAGCATGTACGAGGGGCATCCAATAAATAAGTTTCCTTATTTTTTAACAAATAAACAACATTATTTACAATTATGCAGTTATTTTATTTTCATTATACACTTCATAGACTACTTCTCTACATAATCACCATTTCTGTCCAAATATTTTTGGTACCGTTGTAGCAATTTTTTGATACCACTGTTGTATCAAGTCGTGTCCTGTCTTCGTAGCCAGTGGTTCGCCTCCGCCTGCACTTCGTCATCATTCGCAAAGTGCTTGCCTCCAAGGTGCAACTTGAGTGCTGGAAAAAGATGGAAGTCGCTTGGGGAAAGATCCGGAGAATAAGGTGGATGTGTGAAAATTTCCCATTTGAAGTTTTCCAGCAACGTTTGGGTCGTTTGAGCTGCGTGAGGGCGAGCATTGTCATGGACGAGTAACACTTTCCTAGACAAAAGTCCAGGACGTTTCCGTTTCATTGCAACTCTGAGTTTAGTGAGGACTTCACAGTACATCGCAGCGTTAACCGTAGTGTTTGGGGGCAGGTAGTCAACCAATAAAACACCCTTACAGTCCCAAAAGACGATAGCCACAACTTTGCCTGCAGAGATTGTGACCTTCGCCTTTTTGGTGCACTTTACACAGGATTCTCCACACCATGCTTTGTCGTTTTGTTTCTGGAGTTGAATGATGCACCCAGCTTTCATCTCCAGTGACATTACGGGAAAACAGTTAATCTCCATCTCTTCGATGCATTTCCAGGAAAGCTCGGGCTGCCTCCATCCGTTGTTGCTTGTGATTTTCCGAGAGCAAACGCGGGACCCATCTTGCGCAGACTTTGCGAAAATTCAAAACATATGACATGATTGTTCCAATCGAAGAGCGTCCAATTTCGATTCCAGGAGGCAGTCGAATCATTATTTCGTCAATGGTGACGCGGCGATCTGCTTCCACCACATTCCGAACAGCAGCGACGGCTGCATTGTCCGTTGCAGTAACGGGTCTCTCGCTTCGCTCGTCATCATGCACGTTTTGCCGTCCTTCCAAGAACCATGAACGCCATCGGCGAACTATTTGGATGCTCATATTATCCTTCACCATACACAGACACTAAAATGCGATGAATATTGACCGTAGAGTCATTTTTCGCCGTGAAAAAAACGAATTACAGAACGGAGTTCGCAAGTGGACACGTTCACCAATGGTAGCTCCATGGAAACTGAAGCGCTACGGACTTGCGCGTACGAGTAGCGTGATTTTGAAGGTCACACGCTTCCAACGCATCCTAATGACCATTTTTTTTTACACTACTAACTAATTTTTACAACGTTTCGTTCGCAGAAAAAAATAGGGAAACTTATTTATTGGATGGCCCTCGTATATCGAGATTCAGACAATAACTCTGAAATATATTACAGTGACCTTTATTGAAGACACACGAGATAACTAATATACACTCATAGACAAAACTTAAGGAAGTTGTACCTTTCAGCATGTATATCGGTATTCAGACAATAACTCTGAAAGATATTACAGTGACCTTTATTGAAGACACACGAGATAACCAATATACACTCATGGACAAAACTTAAGGAAGTTGTACCTTTTACCATGTATATCGGGATTATAACTCTGAAAGATATTACAGTGACCTTTATTGAAGACACACGAGATAACCAATATACACTCATGGACAAAACTTAAGGAAGTTGTACCTTTTACCATGTATATCGGGATTATAACTCTGAAAGATATTACAGTGACCTTTATTGAAGACACACGAGATAACCAATATACACTCATGGACAAAACTTAAGGAAGTTGTACCTTTCAGCATGTATATCGAGATTTAGACAATAACTCTGATAGATATTACAGTGACCTTTATTGAAGACACACGAGATAACTAATATACACTCATAGACAAAACTTAAGGAAGTTTTACCTTTCAGTATGTATATCGGGATTTAGACAATAACTCTGAAAGATATTACAGTGACCTTTATTCAAGAAACACGAGATAACTAATATACACTCATGGACAAAACTTAAGGAAGTTGTACCTTTCACCATGTATGTCGGGATTCAGACAATAACTCTGAAAGATATTAAAGTGACCTTTATTAAAGACACACCAGATATCCAAGTGTGAACAAATTTGCCTCTGCCTCCTTAAAAAAAAAAAAAAAAACAGACGACCAGCGTCATCAAAGACTTTCCCTCTCCTTAGATTTTGTTCGTGAGTGTACAGGTAGTGTTTTAATATAATCCCTCTATTTTTACAGAAAAAAAATTACCACCACAGTATAATTTGTACTTTAAAAAATCAGTTTTTTTAATCATTACTATTAATAATCTATATATATATATATATAATATAATAAATACTTTGCTACAATATATTTCATATATATACGTATATGTATATTAACAAACAAAAATAAAATATAATACAATTATTATTTATTTACATTAAATATATTTCTAAAATATAATCTGAAATGTTGGATACATTTTTATTGATTTAAAATAGATTTTTCTCTATGAATATATATTAAAATATATATTTGACTGAAGACCACCTACCCAGAATTGCTGAGCAGAAGTAAGTGTCCACAGTGTAACAGCGACGGTAACATAATACAGGGCTGCCATCTTGTATCATGTCACCTGATGACGTCATGCTTGCTGTAGAATTTGTCTCAACATCTGTGTAAGGAATTTACTTCCGTTGTCAATTGTCAGAATTATCAATAAAAAATATCTTTAAACGTTATATGATTTCCAATAAAGATTCTTAATATCATAAATTAAATAAAGCTTCCAGGGTTAAGTTTCTTGTTCAACTTTTTATTTTCAAGCTTTCGGACTTGTCAGTCCTTCAACAGGATTATCACGTTAACAACTTAATAATATTTCTTCAAATAAAAGACACTTCGGCCAGTACACGCTTGTTCGGCGGTACATATACTAAAATTGGAACGATACAGAGAAGATTAGCATGGCCCCTGCGCAAGGATGACACGCAAAATCGTGAAGCGTTCCACTTCGGCCAGTAAATCTGTCTCGACAAAAATCTCCTCCTGACGAGGACAAAATATTTTTGTCGAAACGTCGAGACAATAAAAAGATTTACTGGCCGAAGTATCTTTTATTTGAAGAACTATGAATGCCGGCCAGGCAGCCTCTATCTCTTTATGATAACTTAATAATAAATACTATTCTTATACACACATTATTATATTTAAAAAAAGGCATCTCCTTATCGTGCAACTGAAAGTTGCTGATGGCTTGCGCCATCTATCGGAATAAATATCAACTATTCTCGTTGATTTTTAATTATTCCAGAATTGGCCAAATACCCATTCTTGATTAATCAAGAAAATCTAACCACGGACGCATTTCGGGCTGTTGGCCCTCATCAGAGGGTAGTCGAGAATAGTTGATATTTATTCCGATAGATGGCGCAAGCCATCAGCAACTTTCAGTTGCACGATAAGGAGATGCCTTTTTTTAATTCATGCACCTTATCCCAGTACAATATCACATTTGTACTATTTTTTCACATTATTATATACATATTTTAAATACTTATTATAAATTGAAAGAAAAATATATTACATTATATATCTGTTTTAAAAACAAAATTTAGAAAATATACCGTGCATGGTGGATGATACGTGCTGGTTGAACGATATCTCGAGACTTCAAATTTAATTTTATAAATACATGAACTATTGTGTTATATATAGAAGATTGCCTACATATCTATATATATATAAATGGATGTTTGTCCGTCCGTCCGTCCGTTCGTCAGTGATAATCTTCTACATCGCTCAACCAATCATGATGAAACTTTGGGAAGATGTTTAGTATACTACCGGGATGGTTTCTGGCTAATTACTCTTTAGAAATAACCTTTCGTTGCATTTTTATTTACAATAAAACGTAAATTCACTCGCAATCAGCGCCCCCTCGCGGCAGACGTATGGCCTGAAATAGCATCGCATGAGCTTATTTGTAACGTCAAGCTTAGCCTATAGGTTAGGTACACAGCTTCGTACCCCCGCAACCTAGGTTCGAGGCTCAGCGTGGGTGTTTTTTTTTTTTCATTTCTTTTATATTATTGCGCAGATACATTGATGATGTCTTTTGTATATGCAAAAAGGGTCAGGAGAGCTTCATACTATCAACCCTTAATAATTACAACCAAGATATTTCCTTTACTCTAGAAACTGAAACTAACCATGTTCTCCCATTCCTAGATATCTTAATTATTCGCACCCCATCCTCATTTCACACTACAGTTTATCATAAAAAACAATGCCCCCCCTGCTACACTCATTACAATTTTCACTGCCCCACCTCCCATAAAATCAAAATTGTTAGAACTCTTACAAAAAGAATATCCACCCATTGTTCCATAGACATCTTTAAAATAATAGAAAGAAATCGCATTATAACCCAGCTCTCCGCGGCTTCTTTTCCACTCTGGTTCATCAACAAATATACTTATACACCTGCAACTTCCAATCCTTCCATGACATACAGATCATTGTGTTTTCTCCCTTACTCCCCCTCCTCTGTTGATATAGCCAGAAAACTCAAATCCTATGGCATCCGTACCATATATAAAAACTCCCCGAACCTTCTTTCATCCCTCCGTCACCCTCATACTAAGTCCTCAGCTCCCCCTGCCCCCCTTCGTTCTGTGGGTGCAGTCTACTCCGTCTCATGCGAACAGTGCCCTGCCACTTACGTTGGTGAGACGGGTAGATCTGTATCCATCAGGATGACTGAACATTCCCGCAATATTTCCCGTCAAGATACCAAGTCCCTCATTTATCAACATATGCAGACCACAGGCCACACTTTCAACATCAACAACCCCACCATACATTACAGCCACATACATATCTTACACCAAAGACTCATTTTAGAATCAATAGTATCCCACAAACTAAACAGCATCAATAGAAAAATAGAACTTCCTGAAGCCTATCATCCTCTCCTGTCTTTTATTTAAACTTCCCCCTTGTATTTAACTGTAAAAAATCGACCTCCCTGATGCATATCGAGCTCTCCTGGCCTTTATGTATAAATTTCTCTTTTATATACTTGATATTCCATTGCAGCCATATATTATGCCTCATTGATATTTCTTTCCTTCAGCTAATGTTTTGGCATCTCTTCTATTACCCTATAGGATTTTAATTTCATTTTTATTTTTATTTTTACTTCTCACTTTTTTTACAAATAGTTAATTGTTCATTTGCATGCTTTTTTCTATATTTATGTAAATTAATATGCGTATATATTCACTACAGCCATCGATATCGCTCATAGTGTCGTTATATCTTGCCAGTCGAAGGGCTTTTGCCCGAAAGCTTGCTCTTATGCACCAATAAAGATACTCGTCTTCCTTTGCCTTGTTATTATCGTATAAGTTCACTCCAGGAAGAATTATTCTACTATACTTTTATATTATTGTAGCAAATTATTAAAAATATTATTTTATTTAAAATGTAGGCTTTTTAAAATAAAAATTAACATAAACAATTTTTTAATAATATTTGTAACAAACCTAGGTTCGAGGCTCGGCGTGGGTGTCTTTTTTTATTTTCATTTCTTTTATATTATTGTAGCAAGGTCTGTTTTTACAGCATTATTATATTTTGATTGGTTTATTTTAAATATGTTTGTTATGAAGGCTCTATGTAATACTATTTAGAGCACATTTTACATTTTAAACACCTAAGCCCCCCTCTTTTTAATATTGTAGCAAAGTATTAAAAGTATTATTTTATTTTAGATATTTGCCATGCAACTTTGGGAAGTTGTTTAGTATACTACCAGGACGATATCTGGCGAATTATTTTAGAATAATATTTATAACAATAATTATAGCGAAATTGAGACATAGTGATTATATTCTGTGTTTGTGCATATATAAATATTTTACAGAAAATGTGAGAACGTTCTATTAGAATATCTCGAAAACAAAAAACAATACATATAAACGAGTTCACTGACATTTATTGATGCAGTGATTGTAATCAATGATTACAATGAAGGGCTATATTATCTATATATATAAAAATCACTTTCAAATTTTAACGTAACGTTCCAATCTCAATCCCGTAGGGCTTTAGCTCGGCTAAAACATTTTTATCTTTATAAGTGATTATTAACTTTACTGTACTGAATAGTTTAGTATAATGTTAATTTAACATATTACAATTTAGCCACAGCAACGCGTGGCCGGGTTCGCTAGTATTATATATATAAGGTTCTCAATATTTGGATTTCTTCCTTCTTTTAAGTCATGAAAAATAGCTGGAAAAAAGTGTCAACTTTCAGTAGTTTCAGAGTTTAAAATCGTGTATAACAGATAAACAGATGGACAGACAGACATGATATAATGATAAAATGGTAAAAAAATAAATTATACAGTAGAATCTCCCTGTAAAGGACAACACCTAATTGCAGAGCCAAAGTGTCCTTTATGGAAGAGGTGTCCTCTTACTGGAGAGTTGCTAAATAGTAAAAATTGTAATTTTGCAAATGAAAATTGTCTTTTATAGAGAGGTGTCCGCTAGCGGGGTGTTCACCTGGTTCAAATCACATTAATACGTACCGCTCAACAAGAGAAACCTAGTTCATGATAACTGAAACAGTGAATAATATGTGAAGGTTATTCACATATTAAACAAAATTTTAACGCGGGATTCAATCCCGGTTCATGACTGTCGGGAATCGAGGGTGTTACCAAGCGGGGTGTCCACTAAAGGGAGGTTCTACTGTATTTATATAGATAATTGAAAATGTATTTAAAAAGTTCATATATCATTATGATTAAGACATAATTAATTGCTTGGAAGGAAAGTAGAGAGAAAATGGTGTAAGTTTTATTATTATTATTAATTAACACTACAATCGTTTTATTTATTTATTTCAACACACAATTCCAGGGATTTAATTTGCGTCAACATTTACAATTGTTAAATAGAAACAATAATTTAGACACGCACACAAAGCTTTATTAAGACCACCGGTCTTATACAGATTCACCACAGGATGAAATAATAGATGGAGCTTCTATACTCCAGACAGCGCAGCACCCAACAACAGCCTCCTGGTCCGACACATGTCCAATGGCCACACGTTCCTTCGTGCATACGTCATGGTTAGCGAATCACTGAACAGGCTAGTGTGGAATCAGCCGCGTTCTAGTCTTCGCTTTCCTCATCCAAATGGACCACGGCATTCGGTTGTTGTTGTTGTCATATCCAATGAAGAGCCTCAAATGTCTCCATGCATCTCTATCACAGCAGCAGCAATGTCCACTATCTTGGGTGTGTAAAGCTGCTGCGCTCTGGGTCTATGTCAATTTTCTGCAAGGCTGCGGCCATTGCTGGGCATGAGAATATGTGAGTAGGTGTTAGTTCCACACCAGGACAGTTGTTGCATGCCCTATATTCGGTGATTTTATTAATCTCCTCCGAACGGTGATTGCGGCCTTGTAGAATTTATATAAATCAAAAAGAAGACCTACATGGAAATCTATAGAGAAAGATGCTGATTGGAAAACATTTATCGAAAAAATTTTCAATACAAGACGTTGATAATATTATCACCAAGATAAATCGCGTGTCGAAGATATTGACCACATTGTGAAGACATCTGTCACTAAATGTCAGGACAAACAGCAGAAATCATAAAACTAATACATACTGGAGGGATGGGAAGCTGCAAAATATGAAAAAACGATTTTCACTATATCAGAAATTTGTATTATCAACATAGAGGGGCCTTTGAAAAGACCTATAAATCAATGAGAAATATTTAAAAGAAATTGAAAAGGCTTAAAGAATAAGTTGGAGAATATAGAAGAAAGTCATTCAACAAATTCTTTTGGTATTACTTACAATATTTTCAAGTCATTAAGATCTAAAAATAGAAATTTAGGATTACCATTAATAGATAACCTACCAGATCATTTAAAGATTGATAAAATAGAATGTTTAATCAATGATCTATTTAAGTACTATATTGAAGATATGGATAACAAAGATCACGTTTTGCTTAGAAATTACACGCCTGAATGTAAAAATAAAAAAGGCATATCCTGACCAGGAGCACATGTGCTTTTTAGATGGCAGAGCGCCATCTAGTGGAACAGAAATAACTAAACATTGACTTTCTTGATAAATCTCAAGAAAAGCCAACCACGAACGCGTTTCGCGCTGTTGGCGCTTTTTGGTCGCAGTGGTACAGCCTACTCCACGCTGACGAGCGCCAACAGCGCGAAACGCGTTCGTGGATGGCTTTTCTTGATTTATCAAGAAATTGGGTTGGCCAAATATCACAGAGCAAGTTAAATAAACGTTATTTTTATTTTTGCTCCACTAGATGGCGCTCTGCTATCTAAAAAGCACGTGTGCTTGTGGTCAGGATATGCTTTCTTTATTTTTAATAAATTGTTACGACTCTTCTCAGCCGTCGATGTTTGTGTGCAGGGTTTCTGAGAAAACAATGTGGGTTCGTTTTGGATACAGCTTAGTACTATGGATTTATTCCCAGGGCTTTAAAAAGGATGTTAATAACTAGACATAGTAGATGAACTTGCCTTCGATGTCCGCCCCGGGTAGGTTTTTCCTCGTCCTTCTTTGCACCGTCCTCCTCTTGTTAATCCACACGGTCCCGGAGCCCACTTCCCCGTAGCCAACTTGCCGCGTCTGTCGTCACCGCCGTTCTCCTTGCTGTAGGTCCCGTTGTCACCAGACAGACTTCTCCCCCAGACTGCCATGTCTTCTCGGCGCATAAACCCCCGGCAGGCCGGCCGTTAACTCGGCTGCTTGCTTCACGACGACACCAGCTGGACTCCCTGTCTGCCACCCCCTCCCCTGGAATTTGTCAATCAACACTTCCTTGGAGGGGCCCCTGCATACCTTCTTCTCTTGGCTTGCCCACTTATTCTCTTCTACTTCTTTGCTGCACCGCTTCACTATATATAAACCATCGTGAGTGAAGATGTAAAAAACTCAGTAAACATAAAAAGTTGCTAATTAATTGTTTCAAATAAAAGCAAATAAAATTCAAAAGTCACGATGATTGTCCCCCGCCGCTTTTATTCTTACTCATGGATATATATCTAACTAACCGAATGACCCGGGCAACGCCCGGGTTTTACCCGATTAAATGCTTTTATTCAAATACTATTCGTTACAAATAAAAATTGGCGCCGTGGATGCCATTCTTGTGAAATGTCCCGCTCCAAACTTTGTGTCTGAGAAGCGACTTTTTATAAAGAGATGATCTGGCTTTGCGTCTTCTGCTCGAATGAATGTTTTTCTTTTAGAATTTTGTTCCTGCATACTAAAAATGAACTGGCTTCACTCGTGGTCTCTGCTTTTTGGGATTTTTCCGGATATAATTTTGTATAAATTAACACAAAGCAATAGCGCGCCATCTATACATCTATATATATAAAAATGAATGTATGTGTGTGTGTGTGTGTCTGTTTGTCCTTTATGCCTGACCAAACCACTCATTGGAACGCCATGAAACTTTGGGAAGTTATTTAGTATAGTACTGGGAAGGTTTCTAGCAAATAAAATTTTTGAAATAACTTTTCGCTTTAAAATAATCAAGATAAATATTCTAATTTATCTGTTATAATTCAACAATCTGCTCTAAATATTATCATGATGATACGATGATTTTGTAATGTAGAAAATTAGGAAAGACAAAATTCAGGATGACACGGCAATTTATTTGAGACAAGAATAATGATACAATTCCAAGGCAAGATACTATTCCTTTAACTTCCAATTACCGAGGGAACCAATTAATATTGATTTTATTCAACTTATCGAGTATTTTTCAAGGGACCGGGAAAAAATGTTCACTTTATATAGAGATTCAAATTTACGAGTTTCTATTGGAAAGTGACTCGCTTAGCAACAACCCAGCTTCCCCCAGACATCACGTGACCTGGCGCCGGCCGATACCTGTATAATATTACAGATTTGCTTGTTGACTCCCACTGGGCTTACCTTCTTTTTAACTCTCTATGTTCCTTTGTCATCTTAATATAATCTATTTGATAATTAAACGATACTTTCTGAGATCCAACCTCTGATTTTCTTACATGGCAGCAGAGCGTGGTTGGTATCAAATATTTTTTTTGTTTATCTAAGCTGAAATTCGTTTGCTTGCTCAAGATGACAACTGAACTTCCACAAATTCAAAAATTCAACGGCGATAATTTTCATCTATGGAAATTTCAAATGAAGATTATTCTAGAAGCAAAAGATCTTCTCAGTATAACTGATGGCTCTGAAGTAAAACCTGAAATAGAGGATATTGCAAAATTCTCTAACTGGAAAAAGAAAGATGCAAAATCCAAAATGCTGATCACTACTGCTCTAGAGTTTAAATATCTTCAACAGATTGTTAATTGCCAGACTTCAGCAGAAATGTGGAAGAAATTATCAACAATATATGAACTGAAATCTGAAACAAATAAATATTTGCTGCAACAAAGATTTTTCGAGAGAATATAAAATGAATCCAAATGATAACATTGCTACTCACATTTCCAAAGTTGAAACTCTGGCACAACAAA
Organism: Cordylochernes scorpioides; assembly: GCA_030710605.1. Taxonomy (NCBI): domain Eukaryota; kingdom Metazoa; phylum Arthropoda; class Arachnida; order Pseudoscorpiones; family Chernetidae; genus Cordylochernes; species Cordylochernes scorpioides. Next base: position 42,115,208 of record CP092884.1, read on the forward strand.
TGAAAGATCTAGGTGAGCCAATCTCTGATGTTGCCCTAATTACAAAGATAATTTGCAGCTTGCCTGATAAATACAAGAATTTCATAACAGCGTGGGATTCAGTTTCATCAGAAGAAAAGACTTTAGAAAACTTGACGGCAAGATTACTGAAAGAAGAAAGCTTACAGGATCATTGGGATTCTTCAGGAAATTTTAAACCAGATAATGCCTTGGTGACTTTTTCAAAGTTCAAAAGAAATTCGACAGCTTCCAACAAACAACAGCAGCATCAACAATCCATTAAAGATAAAAAGAAGAACACACACTGTGGTTATTGCAAGAAAAAAGGACATTGGTGGAAAGAATGCTATAAAAGAAAGGAAGAACAAAAAGGACAACAGCCAAGTTCTTCAGCCAGAGATGATAGCTGTGCTTTTTCAGCTGAGACAAGTGCCTTCCTCGCTGAAACAAAGGATTCCTGGATTGCAGATTCTGGAGCAACGGATCACATGACTTCCAGAAGAGAATGGTTCTCTACGTTCGAAGAAATACCAGAAGGTGTTCATCCTGTGTACCTTGGAGATGGAAAGAAGATCTATGCAAAAGGTAAGGGAAATATTGATATTCTCTCTTATGTTGATAGTCAGGAAATTAATGCGATTCTTTTGGATGTTCTCTATATACCTGAATTGGAGACCAATCTTTTCTCAATATCTACTGCAACAAAACATGGTTTGACGCTCATTTGTAAAGGAAATCAGATAAAATTGACTAAAAATTCGAAAGTGCTAGTTACTGGAATAAAGGACAATTCAAATCTTTATAGAATTTTTATTAAAGCAAAGCAATCTTCACAAACTCATGTTGCTCAGTTAAGTCTAGATATATGGCATCAAAGAATGGGTCATGTAAATCCTATAAAATTAACCCAAATGTTTGAAAATAATGTTTTTGAAGAAGACATTAAAATTAGAGAAAAGCCTGATTCTTTACTATGTGAAGCATGCATCTATGGAAAACAAAATAGAAAAGTTTTTCACGCGTCAACAAGTCCAAATTCGACCTATCCAGGAGAGCTGATCTATTCAGATGTTTGTGGACCAATGAGTAAAAGATCACCAGGTGGATCATTATATTTTGTATCATTCAAGGATGATTTTTCAAGATTTAGAGTGGCCTACTTCATTAGGCATAAATCAGATGTACTTGAGAAATTTAAAGAATTTGTAAAAAGAGTTAGGACTGAAACTGGAAATAAAATAAAAAGATTCAGTACAGATAATGGCACAGAATTCTTAAATAAGAATTTTTCTGATTATCTAAAATCTCTAGGAATTGTTCATGAACTCACTGCTCCATATACCCCAGAACAGAATGGAATTGCTGAAAGAGATAACAGAACAATAGTTGAATCAGCTAGATGCTTGTTACATGGAAGAAAAATGCCGCTTGAACTGTGGGCTGAAGCCGTAAACACAGCAGTCTATCTCTTAAATAGATGTACTACTAAAGTATTGGGAAATTCTACACCTTATGAAATATGGTACAAGAGAAAACCCTCCATCTTACATTTGAAAACTTTTGGATGTAACGCTTATGTGCATATACCAAAAGATAACAGAAAGAAATTAGACAAAAAGAGTATTCGTACATTTTTTGTTGGATATACTGAAACTAACAAAAATTATAGAATGTGGGATCCTATTGCTAGAAAAATTATCATAAGCAGAGATGTAATATTTACTGAAGCTAATACATCAGAAAATATTAAGGATAACCAACAAGAGCAGGTAACTATATATAGTGAAGAAAGTGTTGATAACACAAATACCAGTTCCAAACCAGAAGAATCATGTCGATACCCTCTCAGGAATAGAATCAGAGAAAAGGAACAAACATCAACCAGCTGTACAAGAGCTATTTCATATGCTTGTTATGTCCATGACCAAGAACCATTGAACTATGAAGATGCAATTGTAGGACAAAACTCAAAACAGTGGAAACTAGCTATGGACGATGAATTCAATTCCTTGATGAAAAATCAAACATGGACGTATGTGACACTACCATCAGACAGAAAAGCTATTGCATGCAAGTGGGTATACAAAATAAAGCAAAATGCAGATGGATCAAATAAAATGTTTAAGGCTAGACTAGTTGCGAAAGGTTATTCACAAAAACCAGGACTTGATTATGGTGAAACTTTTTCTCCAGTAGTAAAATTCGATTCAATTAGAACAATCTTATCGCTTTGTGCATCACTTGATATGGAAATGATTCAATTAGATGTAAAATCTGCCTTCTTGAATGGTGATTTGGAAGAAGAACTTTACATGGAACAACCCCAAGGTTATGAAAACCCAGATTTTCCAAATCATGTTTGCTCTCTTCAGAAAAGCATCTATGGTCTTAAGCAATCCCCCAGAATGTGGAACAAGAAATTTCATGAGTTTTTAATTAAGTTTGATCTCAAACCTAGCATATCAGATTCATGTGTCTATACAATGAAATGTAAACAGGCTTACATATTACTTGCAATATATGTAGATGATTGCTTAATCTGCAGTGTAAATAAACAACATTTAGATGATATAGTACAGTACTTAAATTCCAATTTTGAAATAAAAACTTTTACTGCCGATTATTTCCTTGGCCTACAAATATATCGAGATAGAACAACTAAAATGTTATTTCTGCATCAAGCCTCATACATTGAAAGAACACTTGAACATTACAACCTTCTTGAAATTAAGTTACAATCTGTACCTTCTGATCCTTACTCAAAACTAACAAAAGAGATGTGCCCAAAGGATGATCAGGAAATTGAAGAAATGAACAAGATTCCATACAGACAGACAATTGGTAGTTTAATGTACCTCATGACTGGAACTAGACCTGATATTGCCTACGCAGTCAGCAGGGTTAGCCAATTTATGAACAACCCAGGACCTTCACATTGGACCGCAGTAAAGAAAATATTTGGATACTTAAAAGCTACGAAAAACATCGGTATTTGTTTTGGTGGGAGTTCCTGCACTACATCTCTGATAGGTTTTTCCGATGCTGATTTTGCTGGAGACCTGGACACAAGAAAATCAACCACCGGATATGTGTTCATGTTGAATAATGGACCTATTTCTTGGTGCAGTCAAAAACAGAATTGTGTGTCTCTGTCAACAACAGAATCTGAATATATTGCAGCTTCCAAAGCAACGAAAGAAGCAATTTGGCTGAGACAACTTCTACACGAGCTACATCAAGAACAAGTAAAGCCTACAACAATTTTTTGCGACAATCAAAGCTGCATAAGACTTGTTCACAACCCAGAATACCACAAAAGAACTAAACATATTGATATTTCGTATCACTTTATCAGAGATCATTTTCAAAAACATGCAATTGACCTTCTTTATGTCTGCTCCAATGATCAAGCTGCAGACATATTTACGAAAGCTTTACCTCCAGAAAAGTATAGAAGACTAAGAAGCCAACTTGGACTGTTTGAAACAACAAAGTGCTCGTCAGGTGGGAGTATTGGAAAGTGACTCGCTTAGCAACAACCCAGCTTCCCCCAGACATCACGTGACCTGGCGCCGGCCGATACCTGTATAATATTACAGATTTTCTTGTTGACTCCCACTGGGCTTACCTTCTTTTTAACTTTCTATGTTCCTTTGTCATCTTAATATAATCTATTTGATAATTAAACGATACTTTCTGAGATCCAACCTCTGATTTTCTTAGTTTCAAATTATCAAAATATATCTTTTTTTTATATAAGTTTATAGAGAATTGTTTTAACAAATGTTCGTTAGACAAACCTTTACTCGGGTAAAACCCGGGCGAAGCCGGGTACATCCATTTCGTAGCTTAACCCGTCTCTCCAAGAGGCAGTCTCTTATTAAAGGTCTATTAGAGATTCTTTAATAGCAATTAGAATCTTTAATGAGAGACCACCAACAGGAGAAACAAGTTGAGTCATGTTTTTAGGTGGTCTTTCTTAAGAGACTCTATTTACATATATTAAAATATGAAAAAAATAAAATATATTAAAATCAACATTTTCTTACTGTTACGTTTAATTACTGTTAATCTATATATATATATATATATGTTATGAATATTTTGTGTTGTTGTTAGATTAGGCTTGATAAGACAAAGGATCGATAAAATAAAGGGTTGAGGTGCAGTCGTGATAAAAAAAGATAAATATTTACCGTCAAGTAGCTTTTATTTTCAATTACTTGAGGAAAGATTACACATTTGTCAGTTTCACATTATATAGAATTTATAATTTAATCCTATATTAGTGATTTAAAATGATTGATTGGTTAACTACGCATATTTACAACAAAATTAAATAACTAAAACTGAAAGTCTTTCTAAAAACGATGATAACAAAAAAATAAAATTATCAATGAATAAAATAAAGTATATATTTTTTAAAATATAGAAATATTTGAGGTTTTTAGATTATATAATATTTTTAGATTATATAATATTTCCCCCCTGTGAAAAAGATTTTAAAATATTAAAATTTTAAAATAAAATTGGTAATTAAAAATAATTAATTAAACGAAATCAATAAATCTTTAGAAATAATTAAAATGAAACAATAAAAATCAATACGCACATTTTTTCAAAATAAACAAAAGAAAGTTTGTTTACAAATAATTTATATAATTATGAAATTATAATAAAAGTTTATATAAGAAGTATTATAAGAAGTATATGTGAAAAATGGATATGAAGCAAAAAAGGTATTTAAAATTTGAGTAATTATGAGATTATGCTAGGTATACTTCAAAATATCAAAAGCAGTAGAAAATGTTATTTTTACATGGTTGAGTAATGAAACGCTAAAAGATGTATGGAGTGACATTAAGTTATTTGTGAAGGCTTAAGAATTGGTGCTGATATTTGTTCTTCATTGTCCATGTCCAAAATATGGCCTTCCTGTAAAAAACATGGTTTATCATCAATATCTATTAACTTTGTGTTAGAATTTTGGTTTACTATAAAGTCATTTTCTATGTTAGTGCTATAGTGAAGTAAAAAATCTGTTTCTGGGTAAAATAATTTAAGCTTATTTGAGTGTATAATTTCTGTTTGTTTTCTTTGGGGTAAATTGGGTTTATTAATTTCATATGTGACTGGAGAAAGTTGTTTTAAAATAGAAAATGGGCCTATATATCTTTGTGTTAATTTACCAGTGTTTGGATAAATAAAAGTTTTTACTAATACCTGATCTCCTTCTTTAAAAATGGGTTCTGGGTGTTTAATATCATAAAGTTGTTTGCTGTGTTCATGGGATTTTATGGTTCTTTCAATGGCTAATTTTCTTGCTTTTTCAATTGGTGTATGTGTTACTGTGTCATGTTCTATATACTGTGGTTGTATTCCATAGTATAAGAATTTAGGAGTAAAACCTGTTGTGGTATGTACTGTTTCATTATAGCTTTCAGTAATTTTAGGAATATATTTTGTCCAAGGAATCTTTAAATTAGCATTATATTCACATCTTAACCTATTAATGATAGTGGAATTTAGTCTTTCTACTTTTGCATTTGTTTCTGGATGATGGGAACTGGTGAGTAGATGCTTAACATTATTTCTTTCTAAAAAGTGTTTAAATTTTCTGCTAAGAAAAGCTGCATTTCTGTCAGTTATTAATATTTCAGGCTTATTAATTTGGAATAAATTTCTCAAACAAGTTATATAAGAATCAGTTGATACAGATTTTGTTGGAAAAGCCCAAAGGAATCTACTATGGTGATCTACTATCATATGGATACTGTGTCTAGTTGTCCCATAATTATGTAACCCGCCCAATGTGTCTAGAGAAAAAATGTGATTTGGGTATGTGGCTATTGGCATCTGTTGTAGTGGTCCATAAACAATTCTGTTATCCCTAGATTTATTAAACTGGCAAGTTTCACAATGTTTGGTGTAATTAGCAATATCTCTAGTCATATGTGGCCAATAATAGTGTGGAGAAATTATTTTAGTCATTTGAGTTGTTCCAATATGTCCATGCTTTGTGTGTACTTTGTTTAATAATTTGTGTCTTAGTGTTTGTGGTACATAAGCTCTTTTAAAACCCTTCTTGTTAATCATATAAAGACCATTTTGTATTTTAATTTTAGCACTACTAATTTGTTCTGTGGATTGGTGTTCTTTTAACTCATTATATGTTAGGTAAAATGAGACAGGTGCTCTTGATAGCATGTCTGCTTCTATATTATTTAATCCTTTAATATGTTTTATGTCAAAGCTATATTGAGATAGGATTAAAGACCATCTAAATAATCTACCATGTGGGTTTTTTACATTTTTGATCCATTTTAAAGGTAAGTGATCTGTGTGCAAGGTAAAATGTATGTTGTGTAGGTATGTATGAAACCTTTGTACTGAATTAATGATAGCTAATGTTTCAATTTCTGAGGCAGTATAATTCTGTTCATATGGGTGAAGTTTTCTTGAAAAATAACCTATGGGGTGTAAAATACCTTGTTCATCTGGTTGTTTAAGAACTCCTGCTACTCCTAGACTTGACGCGTCTGTGAATAAATGACATGGTTTTGATGGGTCATAAATATATAGTACAGGTTGTGATATGAGTGCATTTTTAAGTGTTTGGAAGGCTTGTTCATGTTTTGCACTCCATAGCCAAGGAGCATTTTTTAACAAAAGTTCATTCAAAGGTGCCCTAATTTGCGCATAGTGGGGAATAAATTTATTATAAATATTTATGGTGCCTAAAAATCTCTGTAAGGTTTTAATATTATATGGTCTATTTAATTTTAAAATTGCTTCAATATTTGTGTTATTTGGTGTATATTTTCCTGAGTTAATAGTGTATCCTAAGAATTGTATTTCTTTTTGTAAAAATTTGCATTTATTGAGATTCAGCTTTATATCCTCTTGTTCGAATATACCTAATATGTCATTTAATGCTTAATGTGTTCTTCATAAGTTTTAGAGTGTATAATAATATCATCAAAATAATTTAAGGCATAGTGTATATTATGCTTAGTGAAAACTGACTTCATAATCCTTTCAAATTGTGAAGGTGCATTTTTTAGACCATATGGAAGTCTGTTCCATTCATAACATCCTAATTGTGTTACAAAGGAAGTTTTATGTCTATCTTTTTCATCTATGGGTATATGCCAGTATGCATTTTTAACATCTAGAATAGTATATATTTTTGACTGTGATAACCTATCTATAATTTGTTCTATAAGTGGAATTGGTGTATGTTCTGGAACTGTTTTTTGATTAAGTTTCCTATAATCTATACAGAGTCTTGTGGGGTGATTTGGGTTATCAGATTTTTTATTCACTAATAATGCAGGAGAACTATAGGGGCTAGATGAGGGTCTAATAATATCATATTTTAATAATTCAGTTATTTGTTTTTGTATTTCAGCATTATTGTAAAAAGATGTCCTATATGGCTTTTGTGCTATGGGAATATTATCTAAAAGAGATATGCAAATTGGGTTAGTCTTTATGTGTCCTATATCAAAATTGTGCTTAGAGAAAACATTCTTATATTTATGCAATATATCTGAAATTGTTTGATTAGAGAAATTTGGATTAATATCTACTTTACTAAGGTCTAAATAGGAATTATAATTTGTTATAGAGCACGGTTGTCGCATACTGTGAAATGAGTTAGAATCAATAATGGGATATGAAGTAGGATCTATAAGTTTAACATTTGTAGTTGGCATATCAAAAGAATTGAAATTACTCAATGGGTTAATATTTAAAAGAGATGAATTTTTAACATAGTATGGGTCTGGAATACATAGGGTGGTAGCATATGACTTCTGATTATCAGTTTTTGGATTAAAAGAATACAAGAATTTATAATTTTGGAAAAGAAGGTTTTTTGAGAAATCTATTTGTAACTTAAATATATAAAATGTTGGTAAACCTAAAATAAGATATTCTATTGGACTATCACAAAAAAACAAACATTTCTTGATACTTTGTAATTTTACCTAAGCTAAGCCTAACCAATATTTTGTATAATGGGTAAGTAAATCCTGATACCTGACCTATTCTTTCTTTTGGGGAATTATCTAAAATTTTATAATAAATATTATTTAAGTATTTTAAAGGTATAATGGAAATAGATGATGCAGTGTCAAGTACACAGGGTAAGGATATTTGGTTAATAAATACAGAGAAAAGTAATAATGTTCTACCTGGGTTGATGCGCTTCGGATGAGTATTGTTCTTAAGTGGGCAGTCTCTATGGAAATGGATCTGGTTGGGTAGCTGGTGAGATGCACATATCTTGCAGGGGTATGGGGGTAGGTTTATGGGTTTGTGGGGTTCTTGCTGGTGGTGAGTTGCTGCTGCTGTCCTGGGAAAAGACTGGTACTGATGAGCTTTGGAGGAGTTGGAGTTGAATTTTTTTACTGGAGTGCTTGTACTGGTAGAGGGTTGTTGGGGTTCTTCTTCTTTATTTGTTGATAATTTTAATTGGGTTGTGATTTTATACCATTCTGAAGGTTCTTGTACTCTTGCAGCTATTAGATATTTTTTTAGGTGATCTGGCATTCCATCTGTAAGTGCTTCTAGTAAAAGTGTTTTATCTAGGTTTAGTTTTTTGGCTAAAGCAGATTTTTCCTTAAAATATTGTTCCAGATCATCTTTATCAATATATTTTAAATTTAGAAACCTACTGAATAAATTTGAATCTTTAATTGTGAAATATGATGTTAATTTTTGTTCAATTTCCCCCCAATTATATATATCTTGTAGTTCTTCTATGTAATAACTGAAAGCTTCACCCTCGAGATAATTTGATATATTATTTAGTTTAAAATATTCATCAAGATGCTTCTGTAAACATTTTTGTTAAAGAATTTGAGCCAAGATATTATGTTTAAATTTTGACCATTAAATTTCGGTATTTCTATAGTATTTGGATTTGGCGTCATGGCGTGTTCTACATTCCTTTGTTTGCGAGACATTTTGTAAAAATAGTTTTATAAAATTTGAATAATTTATAGAGCAATTATGTTGAAAATTCAGGTAATCCTGTCGACTTATTGTTATGAATATTTTGTGTTGTTGTTAGATTAGGCTTGATAAGACAAAGGATCGATAAGATAAAGGGTTGAGGTGCAGTCGTGATAAAAAAAAGATAAATATTTACCGTCAAGTAGCTTTTATTTTCAATTACTTGAGGAAAGATTACACATTTGTCAGTTTCACATTATATAGAATTTATAATTTAATCCTATATTAGTGATTTAAAATGATTGATTGGTTAACTACGCATATTTACAACAAAATTAAATAACTAAAACTGAAAGTCTTTCTAAAAACGATGATAACAAAAAAATAAAATTATCAATGAATAAAATAAAGTATATATTTTTTTAAAATATAGAAATATTTGAGGTTTTTAGATTATATAATATTTTTAGATTATATAATATATATATATATGAATCTGTCTGTGTGTGTGTTTTCAGAAATATGTCAAGTCACCTCGTTAGTTTTGAAAATTACTTTTGATATATTTTATAGTTTTTATCTGAAGCTTGAAAATAAAATATTTTTATTTTATCTTATTGATAAAGTTTTCACACCACGGTTATTTTTTTTATTTACCAAAAGAATCATCGGTAGTTATGCCTCCCAAGCGTAAATCGATTGGTCGATCTACCTCTCAAGGACGATCGAAAAAGATATCACGAGCTTCAGAATCAGTTCAACAACGAGATGCAAGGTTGGAAGATAATCGAATACAAACTGCTCAAGCTCGCTCGAATGAGACAGTTCAACAACGAAAAGCAAGGTTGGAAATAATCGAATACAAGCTGCTCAGGGTCGCTCGAATGAGACAGTTCAACAACGAAAAGCAAGGTTGGAAGATAATCGAATACAAACTGCTCAGGATCGCTCGAATGAGACAGTTCAACAACGAAAAGCAAGGTTGGAAGATAATCGACTACAAACTGCTCAGGGTCGCTCGAATGAGACAGTTCAACAACGAAAAGCAAGGTTGGAAGATAATCGAATACAAACTGCTCAAGCTCGCTCGAATGAGACAGTTCAACAACGAAAAGCAAGGTTGGAAGATAATCGAATACAAACTGCTCAGGGTCGCTCAAATGAATCAATTGCCCAGCGGGAAACACGGTTGGGAACCAATCGAGAACGCAATGTTCGCTCCAGACGAACACTACATGCTGACTTGAACCGGGCCGCGTTCCATTATGATGCTGAATATGATTACAGTCTGCATCCAAGTGTTGTTATTGATAAAATGGACAAGTTATGCTAATTTTGTGATGCGTTTAAATTCAAGAATGAGACTCCAGGAATGTGCTGCGCAGGTGGTAAAGTGAAATTGCCCGAATTGCATTTACCTCCTGAACCTTTATCAACGTTGATATCAGGTGCAACAAGCCAATCAAAGCATTTCTTGAGAAACATTCGAAAGTACAATTCATGCTTTCAAATGACATCGTTCGGTGCAACAGAAATCATTCGGGACAATTACATGCCAACGTTTAAAGTGCAAGGGCAAATTTGCCATCGTGTTGGATCTCTTCTACCTCTGCCGGATTCAGACCACAAATTTCTGCAAATTTATTTCATGGGAAACACCGATGACCAAGTTAATCAACGCTGTAGATTCAATAGCAGCACAAATCAATAAATTGTGTCTTCATTACAAAATTTGTTAGATCAACACAACAAATTAGTTCGACTGTTCAAGACAGCCATCGAGCGAATGCCTACTGATGATTACGTAGTTGTCATTAGAGCTGACAAAACACCAGCAGGTCAACACGAAAGGCGATTCAATGCACCAACAATAGATGAAGTGGCAATCCTCATAGTTGGCGAATAATTTAATCCCCGCGATATAGTAATTCATCGCAGAGATGATAACGTTCAACGAGTATCTGAAACTCATCGCTCATATGATGCCTTACAATATCCCATTTTGTTCTGGCAAGGAGAAGATGGATATCACTTCAATATTAAGATGAGAGATCCAAAAACAGGTGCCGAGATCGATTAAAAAATCAGTGCAATGAATTTCTATTCATATCGGTTGATGAGTCGTGCCAACAGAGACAATCACATTTTGAAATGTCGAACATTGTTCCAGCAATACATTGTCGATATGTATGTAAAAATCGAGACCGAACGACTACTTTTCATTCGATTGAACCAAACCAAACTCCGCTCTGAAAATTATATTCATCTACGAGATGCAATTGCTACTGATGAGAATCCCAATGATCTGGGGAAAATGATCATACTGCCAGCTACATTCGCAGGAAGTCCACGTACATGCAAAAATACGCACAAGATGCAATGACATATGTTCGTGTATACGGCCGTCCAGATTTATTCATAACATTTACATGCAATCCTAGGTGGGAAGAAATTAGAGAACTTTTGTTGCCTGGACAATCACCTTCGGATCGGCCTGATATCATCGCCCGTGTGTTCAACCAGAAATTGAGAGCTCTTATGCATTTCATTGTCAAATATCGTGTTTTTGGAGCGTCACAATGCTGGATGTATTCTATTGAATGGCAGAAGAGAGGCTTACCACATGCACATATTTTGATTTGGCTGATCGACAAGATCACACCAGACCAAATTGACCAGGTCATCTCAGCAGAAATCCCAGACATCGCCATTGATCCAGATTTATTCGAAGTTGTAGCCAAAAACATGATTCACGGTCCGTGTGGCGCGATAAACAACAATTCTCCGTGCATGAAGGATGGAAAATGTACTAAGCGCTATCCAAGAGATTTACACGCCGAAACTATCACTGGAGTTGATGGATATCCACAATATCGTCGGCGCTCAACTCAAGATGGCGGTAAATGCATCACTATAAAAGTTCACAACATTGCTATCGAAGTTGATAATCGTTGGATTGTGCCTTATTCACTATTACTCTCTAGGACTTTCAAAGCACACATCAATGTTGAATATTGCAATTCAGTTAAGTCAATCAAATACATTTGCAAATATGTCAAAAAAGGAAGCGATATGGCAGTTTTTGGAGTTAAAAATGCATCTGCACCAATCGATGAGGTACAACGCTATCAATTGGGACGCTACATCTGTAGCAATGAGGCAGTTTGGCGTATTCTATCATTTTCAATTCATGAACGTTATCCTACAGTTGTTCATTTGGCAGTACATCTCGAAAATGGGCAGCGAGTGTATTTTACAGCGGAAAATGTACGTGAAAGAGCAGCATCGCCACCGCAAACAACGTTAACTGCGTTCTTCTCATTGTGCAGAGGTGATTTGTTCGCAAAAACTCTACGTTACTCAGATGTTCCGAAATACTACACCTGGAATGCATCAGAAAAAAAGTTTCAACGACGTAAACAAGGCAAACCAGTTGAAGGACATCCGAATATATATTCGTACGACGCTTTAGGTCGTCTGTATACAGTTCATCCAAGCAATCAAGAATGTTTTTACTTAAGATTACTGTTAGTTAACGTATGTGGACCAGAATCCTTCCAAGAACTAAGAACAGTAAATGGCAAAGTATGTTCCACCTATCGAGAAGCTTGCCAAGAATTATACCTTCTTGAAAACGATGCACATTGGGACACAACACTTGCGGATGCATCAAGTACTGCTCAACCACATCAAATTCGCATGTTATTTGCAATACTATTGACAACATGTTTCCCATCCAAGCCAATGGATCTTTGGGAAAAATACAAAGATTCCATGAGTGAAGATATCCTACATCATTTACGAGCAGCAAATCTGGACCTTCAATTCACACCAGAGATATATAATAGGGCGTTGGTTTTGATCGAAGATATTTGCTTGGCAATCGCTAATAAGAGATTGGGACAGATGGGATTATGTGAACCAAATAGATCTGCGAATGACTCCTATGATCGTGATTTGCAACGTGAAACCCACTTTGATGTCGATGATTTGAGTGTGTTTGTTGAAAGGAATTTATCGAAACTGGTTCCAGAACAGCGAATTGCATATGACACATTGATGCAAGCAATCTCCGATCAAAGGGGCGGATTGTACTTTTTAGATGCGCCCGGAGGCACAGGCAAAACCTTTCTCATAAATCTCATCTTGGCAACCATTCGATCACGGAATGAAATCGCAGTGGCAATCGCTTCATCTGGAATTGCTGCAATACTTTTGGATGGTGGCCGAACAGCGCATTCAGCACTAAAATTGCCGCTGAATTTGCACACAATTGAAACGCCAACATGTAATATCTCGAAAAATTCCGGAATGGGCAAGGTTCTTCAAACGTGCAAACTAATAATATGGGACGAATGTACAATGGCTCACAAAAAAGGATTGGAAGCCCTCGATCGTACGCTTAAAGATTTGAGGGCAAATGGGAATTCCTTTGGTGGCGCTCTCATTCTACTGTCTGGTGATTTTCGTCAAACTTTACCTGTTATACCTCGCTCAACGTCTGTTTTATGGCCTCAGGTAAAGAAGTTGATGTTGAAAACCAATATGCGTGTTCATCTGCAAAATGATGCATCCGCAGAGCGTTTCGCTAAGCAACTACTAAATATTGGAAATGGGAAAATGACAATCGACCCAACCTCGCAATGCATTACATTGCCCACAAGCTTTTGCACACTAACATCAATCAAAGAAGAACTGATTCAGAAAGTTTTCCCAAATATAGCCCAAAATTACCGAAATCTTCAGTGGCTTATTGAACGAGCGATACTTGCTGCAAAAAACATCGATGTCAATGATATAAACTTCTGTGTACAAAATTGGGTTCCGGGTGAAGAGAGAACGTATACATCAATTGATACGGTGTTAAATGAAGATGAAGCGGTGAACTATCCGACTGAATTTCTGAACTGCCTAGACTTGCCAGGATTTCCACCGCATGTTCTACAATTGAAAACTGGAGTGCCAATCATTTTACTACGGAACATCAACCCGCCCAAACTCTGTAACGGTACTCGACTTTTCGTAAAAACTATGATGAATAATATCATCGAAGCAACCATATTAAATGGGAAATTCAAAGGGCAAGATGTACTGTTGACCCGTATTCCCCTTTTTCCACCTGATCTGCCATTTGAATTTAAGCGATTACAGTTTCCTGTGCGAACTGCTTTTTCAATGACTATCAACAAAGCGCAAGGACAATCCTTGAAAGTATGTGGACTTAATTTGGAAGTTCCATGTTTCTCACATGGGCAGCTCTATGTAGCTAGCTCACGTGTAGGAAACCCTTCAAACTTATATGTATATACACCTGATAAAACAGGTAAAACAAAAAATGTTGTATATTTAAAAGTGTTGGAAACTGAATGCTACGACAGCTAGCGCCACATTGGACTGATCATCATCACCAACAGTTTGTTTACCTTCTTCTCTACATTATAAATAACTGTTCGCTACCATAACTTTGTTTTTTCTTACTAAATGGATAATAAAGATTATTATTATATAATCATCAACGTCCTCATGCCTTCATACAAGCTGTAAGTACCTAAATCTTACAACAATTAGATTATGAGACTGAATATTGCTTGAAATTCAACTAACGAGTTAAGACAAAGAAAAAAGGCTTAGCAAAAATGGCGTCACTCCCGAGCCACGATGTAACCCTAGATAAGCTCGACGGCTATAACTACTCACTATGGTCTTTCAAAATTGAAATGCTCTTGCAAAAGGAAGATCTTTGGGAAGTTGTCACCGAAAATATTCCAGATGAACCTAAAATCGAATGGAAAAAGAAAGACTCAAAAGCTAGAGCTATCATTAATCTAAGCATCGCCGACTCACAAATAGTGCATGTCAAAAACCAACTAACTCTCTCAGCGGTAAGAGATACTTCATCACCTTCACTGATGACTACAGCAGATACACGAAGATCTACCTCCTTAAAGGAAAAGACGAAGTCTATGAAAAAATAAAAGACTACGTCATCTCAGCACACACGGAATTTGGAAAAATATCCAAACCATACGGACAGACAACGGTCGTGAGTACGTAAACCGACAAGTCGAAGATTTCCTGAACCAAAGCGGAATCAAACATCAGCTAACAGTCCCCTACTCACCAGCCCAGAACGGAGTAGCAGAAAAGAAAAATCGATCACTAATGGAGATGACAAGATGCATGCTGTTTGACTCAGGACTCCCACAGTCTCTATGGGCGGAAGCGGTTACCACAGCCAATTACCTATACAACCGAATACCCTCGAAAGCTACAGACAAGACTCCATTTGAACTATGGACCAACAGGAAGCCCAGTCTGAAGCATCTAAAAAGATTCGGATGTAAAGCCTTCGCCTATATTCCCAAGATAAAAAGAAACAAGTTGGATAGCAAAGTTATCGAAGGGATCTTTCTTGGATACGATGATCGAAGCAAAGGATACAGAATCCTGCATGACACAGACAACATCACAATCAGCAGAGAGATCCGTAAAATTTCTAGAAAAAGAAAATGGTTTTCACCACGCTTCCACAAAAACAACTTCACCACAAGTACTAAGTACAGATCTAACTTCCTCCAATCATATTGGAAATGCAGAGGAAAGTCAGGAACCAGGAACACAATCCGAAAACCTTGAGGACTCAGAAACCGAGGATTACATTCAACCCAGTACAAGCACAGGAACACAAGTGGTCACACAAAGAAGATCCACGAGACCAACAAAGGGAATACCTCCCATAAGAAATGACTACATGCTGTACAAAACTGAAGCTCAAGACATTCAGACACCCACCAGCTACTCGGAAGTCCTGCAATTACCAAAATTAGAAAGAGATAAATGGCTACAAGCAATGAACGAAGAACTAAATTCTCTTGAGAAGAACAATGTCTGGGAACTAACGCCTCTACCTAAGGACAAAAAGATCATAGGATGTAAATGGACCTATAAAAAGAAACTCAACTCCAAAGGAGAAATAGAGCGGTACAAAGCCAGACTCGTAGCAAAAGGGTTCAATCAGAAATTTGGCCGAGACTACGAAGAAACCTTTGCACCAATTGTAAAGCATTCTACAATTAGAGCCTTCCTAGCTGCATCAGTCTACAAAGGGATGCAAGTGAACCACCTCGATGTCAAGACAGCGTTCCTACACGGCGACCTAGATAAAGTACTCTACATGGAACTCCCAGAAGGACTCCATACAAAACAAACAAACGAAGTCTGCAAACTAAAGAAGGCAATTTACGGTCTAAAACAAGCCGGAAGATCTTGGAACACAAAAATCGCAAGCACTCTAATTAAAAATAACTTCAAACAGAGCATTGTAGACCCATGCCTATTCACCAAGAATGAAGAAAACCATTCCATCTACTTGATTCTATATGTGGATGACATGCTGCTTGCAAGCGATTCCAAAATAATCATCCAAAACACTGTAAAAACTCTCGAAAAAGAATTCGAAATAAAGAACCTTGGAGACCCCACTCAATTCATTGGTATAGAAATCTCAAGGAACAGAGAAGGTGAACTCCTTCTGAGCCAAAAGAATAAAATCCAAGAATTAGTTGAAAGGTACAATCTCCAAGAAGCGAAACCTACTTTAACTCCCATGGAAAGCGGATACCCCGGTATATCTGATGTAAAACTTCTACCAAACAACGTCCAATACCAACAACTGATAGGCTCACTATTGTACCTAAGCGTAGTATCCAGACCAGATATCGCAGCTCCAGTCTGCATACTCAGCAGCAGAAACCAGAATCCTAGAAATTGTGACTGGAATGCAGCAAAAAGAATCGTAAGATATCTAAAAACTACTAAAGAACTCGAGCTACGCATATCTAACCAAAAACCTCCCACACTGGAAGCATACAGTGATGCCACATGGGCAAACGACAACACCGACAGAAAATCACTAAGCGGAAACTTGTTCCTACTGGGATCAAACCCCATCTCATTGATGACTGGGAAACAAGGTTGCGTATCTCTCTCGTCCACCGAAGCGGAACTAATCTCCGCAGCTGAAGCCTCACAAGAACTGTTATGGCTTCTCGACTTGCTAAAGGATCTCGAACTGGAACAGAAAGCTCCAATCTACTTCCACCAAGACAATCAATCATGTCTCAAGATATGTTCATCCGAAAAAGTGTCTTCTAGGACCAAGCACATCGCAACCAAGATCCATCACCTGAAAGATCTTCAGAAGAAGACAGTGATAAAAATGATCTACTGCTCAACGGGCGACATGAAAGCGGACATCCTGACCAAGCCGCTACCAAGGCCGACATTTGAGAAGTTACGCTACAACCTCATGATGTCTCCCCATTCATGCCGGGGATTTGTTGGAAACTGAATGCTACGACAGCTAGCGCCACATTGGACTGATCATCATCACCAACAGTTTGTTTACCTTCTTCTCTACATTATAAATAACTGTTCGCTACCATAACTTTGTTTTTTCTTACTAAATGGATAATAAAGATTATTATTATATAATCATCAACGTCCTCATGCCTTCATACAAGCTGTAAGTACCTAAATCTTACAACAAAAAGCATTAGATTAGAGTTATAGTTCAAGTATAAATAAAGTGTAAATTGTGTAGTACCATGGAAGAGTTTGTTTTTATTCCCTTTTTTTTCTGAAATCACAGCAAAATAGTCTAATTATACCCCAGAGATCGCAGCGACGCGCGAAGCTAGGTCTTTCAGAGTCTGTATATAATAATTAGTATAATTTCTTAACTCTCAAAAATAGAAAGAATGATTTATTTATTGTATACTTTTAATCTTTGAATGGTTTGTATATTGTAGCGAAATATTTATCATTTATGTACAGATTATTAATTCTGATATTCATATTTTGCTACACTGTTAAATTCCCTCTTTGCTTCCCTTTTTTATTTTATGCATTTTAATTACACCCCAGGAGTATGGGTTAACCAAATAAATAATAGATTTTAATTTGTTGTTGCCTTAAATAAATTGCCGTGTCTTCCTGAAGTTGGTATTTCCTAATTTTCTACATAACAATCTCAATCTATTTATTCTGGTACCTACACCTGCAACAGTTCCAATGGTTTATTCAGGTACCTACACCTGCAACAGTTCCAATGGTTTATGCAGGTACCTACACCTGCAACAGTTCCAATGGTTTATGCAGGTACCTACTTGCAAAATTCCAATGGTTTATGCAGGTACCTACTTGCAAAATTCCCTTTGTTTATTAGAGGTTTTGGCGGAGAAGGGTAACAAAAATTATTTATCTTAGCTAGAATAGTTTCAGTCGGAAGTTGATGTTTCCCGACAAAATGTTATTTTAAAACAAATGTTCGTTTGGCAAACTTTCACTTGAGTAAAAGCCGGGCGAAGCCGGGTACGTCCGCTAGTATAAAATAAAAGGATTTAAAAGCGCGAATGTTTCTTTTATACATAAAACGAACTTCTACTGTTCTCACTGCGATGAAAAATATATTGAGAGGGCTTGGCTCATCTGTGGTGAACCCTCCCAGCGGTTTAAATTGGCGAAACCGCTGGGAGGGTTCACCACTGATGAGCCAAGCCCTCCTAATATATTTTTCATCGCAGTGAGAACAGTAGAAGTTCGTTTTATGTATAAAAAAAACATTCGCGCTTTTAAATCCTTTTATTTTATAATTTAGTATCTGATAATCTGGGTCATGTGGTATATAAGGATGGCATTCAACCCGACTCCGAAAAGGTCGAAGCCATAAAGAAGTTCCCTGTACCCAAGTCCGTCTGTGATATTCAAAGCTATTTAGGATTGTGCTCCTACTACAGAAGGTTTATCAAGAATTTCTCCAAAATCGCTGCTCCTCTACAAATTCTTCTGAAAAAAGATCAAAAGTTTAGTTGGACACAAGAGCAAAAAGATTCATTCGAGTCCCTGAAGAAAGCTCTGATGCAGAAGCCGGTACTAGGACATTTTAAAGAAAGTGCCATCACCAAACTTCATACCGACGCCAGTAGCTACGGCTTGGGTGCTGTTCTGGTACAGATCCAGGAGAATCAAGAAAATCCTATTGCTTATGCCTCCAGAACACTTTCCAAGGCGGAAAAGAACTACTCCACCACTGAACGAGAATGCCTGGCAGTCATTTGGGCAATTGGAAAATTTCGTCCATATTTATATGGAAGGCCCTTTGAGGTTGTTTCGGACCATCATTCTTTATGCTGGTTGGCTGGTCTGAAGGACCCTTCTGGAAGACTAGCAAGATTTCGACGCAACCATCACCTATAAAAGCGGGGTCAAGCACAAAGACGCGGATTGCCTATCGAGATACCCGCTGCCAGAGTCGCCTGCTCTGACGTCGCTTACATTAGTAAGAGAACAACAGAATCTAGATCCTGATATAACAAAAATTTCAAATGCCTTAAACCAGGGTGAAGGGGCCGAGAGATTCGAAATGAAGAACGGTCTACTCTATAAGCGTAATTTTGATCCATTGGGTAGACGTTTGCTGTTGGTTTTACCGAAGTGTATGAGACCAGATATCCTGAAGGAGTTCCACAACGTTCCGACCGCGGGCCACCTAGGTTTTGCAAGGACCTACGACAGAATAAGAAAGAGATACTTCTGGCCGGGACTTTACAACAGCGTTCGACGTTATGTCGCCCATTGCAAGGAGTGCCAACGAAGAAAGGGAGA
Source organism: Cordylochernes scorpioides (assembly GCA_030710605.1). Taxonomy (NCBI): domain Eukaryota; kingdom Metazoa; phylum Arthropoda; class Arachnida; order Pseudoscorpiones; family Chernetidae; genus Cordylochernes; species Cordylochernes scorpioides. Next base: position 42,134,834 of record CP092884.1, read on the forward strand.
AAACAAACTGCCTGCTGGAAAACTAATTCCCATTCAACCTCCGTCATTTCCGTTCCAGAAAATAGGCATGGACCTGCTTGGGAGGTTTCCCCTTTCGGACAAAGGAAATCGATAGATAATTGTATGTACAGATTATTTGACCAAATATGCAATCGCCAAAGCCCTGCCATCTGGTACGGCTGCAGAAATCTCGACTTTCATACTGGAAGAAGTAATTTTGAAGCATGGCGCTCCACGCGAAATAATAACTGACAGAAGTCGGGCCTTCATGTCTCAGATGGTCAAAGAAGTCACTTCCCGTTGCAAGATAAGCCACCTTTTCACCACGGCTTATCACCCTCAAACAAACGGATTGACAGAGAGGCTGAATAAGACCCTGGGTGACATGCTCTCCATGTATGTGGACGCCGAGCAGAGGGATTGGGACAGCGTTCTGCCGTATGTCATCTTTGCATACAACACGGCCCAACAAGGAAGTACCAGATTTTCTCCTTTCTTTTTGGTTCATGGTCGCGAGGCCGAGACCCTCCTTGATGTCCTGCTGCCTTACGAAGACGAAACATCGGATCATGACTTTGGAGGTCAGATGGTAACCAAGGCAGAAGAAGCACGGCAGCTCGCTCGGATACACATTTTGAGAGCCCAGGAGAATAACAAGTACCATTACGACCAGGTGCATCGATCTGTTGAGTACCGTGTTGGGGACCTCGTCTGGGTGTTCGCCCCTGTTCGAAAGACAGGGTTGTCCGTTGCTAAAGAAATACTTCGGGCCGTATAAGATAACGAGGAAGGTGTCGGAAGTGATTTATAAAGTGGAAGCGCTGGAACAAAGTTCAAGACGGAGGAAACGCAGCCAGAAGGACGTCGTCCATGTGCTCCGGATGAAGCCCTACAGAGATCCTGGCCAACAGCTGGTGACCGGAGACTACAATAGCTGGGACAGCGAGGACGCTGTCGACATCCTGGAGGGAGGGCTGTGAAATATGAATGCATCGCCATTTGGAAAGGATGCGCGGGGGGAGGCCCGGGAGGAGTACGCGCGGATTAGGTTGTTCTTAGCTGTTTTTTTGTAAACATACTGCGCTAGCTCCCGTTATTCTCTTCTTTGTAACCTTACTTTAAATAAACTATATTTAATCTCAACATCGAATTCTATTTAATTTATTCTACTCTACAATATTTTCACAAAGAAAATGAGAAATACAAATATCATAGAATGAGACAACAATATATAATTTGATTCCAAAACAGATGATTGGACTATTTTATTTAGCCATTTAAAAGGGTATTAGCGATCCTAGATAAGCGTCTAAAGAGAAGATATCAAAGGTTCCGACAATCTGACGCTTAGTTAGGAGCTAATCACCCAACAGCTGCCCTCTTGCAAGGTCTGCCACCTCTACTCCACCAACTTGCCATGTGTAAACAGCCAGGACAAGGTGACTCGAATGTGACATCTGTAAATAGAGACGAAAAATATAAATAAATATCAAAGGAAAAAAGCCAATACACAAGAATGGTATCGCGTTTGGTCAAACATATACGCCTCTACTTAAGGTACTGTGTATAGATTTTTGAAAAATCCCCAAGCAGGAAAACAGGCCTCACATCTCTCCAAGATGGTGATAGGTTTACTGAAAATTCGAGGGATACTCTAATGCAAACTCTATGTTTAATATGATCTCATTCCTCCAAATGCAAATAAAACATCACCCACCTGCGATCAAGTCCGATCCTAGTCTTGCCAGCAGCGAGCTGCAGAGATTCCTAATTAAATTACGAATCTGATCAAGTCCAGGAATGGACTTAGTTTATGAAACTCGCTAGAAATTTTGGGAAAAAAAACATTTAAATCGCTACAATATTCCCCAGAAAGAAGGTCATATAAAACTCATTGCAAAAACAAAGTGGAAAAAATCTACTTATTATTCCACCATCCACCTTGCTTTCAGGATTTGGTAAACTTTCATAAAGATATTTATTGGTAATACTAACATAGAGGGCTGAGAGACTTGGCCAATTATCGTCTTTTCAATTTGGATTTACACTAACCCGCTCAATCACATCAGAATTTCTTTACTCACCTCAAGGAAAACCTTTCAAAATCCTTAAACAAATATAAACATTCATTAATTAAACACGTCAATAAGTCTCCGGAGATGAGTTTATTTTTATTGCCAAATCTAGCTTTCGTAGCCCTTCTACAGGAGTACAAATATATAATCACACCGTTAGATAACTATTATACTTGTGTATATATATGTCGTAAACCCGGGTAAGACAACAAGTGAGTTGGAAGCAGTCGGGGTTGAGTGGCAAGGCGTGCAGAGTGGGAAGTCCGCACGGGACAGTAAGGACAAAGTTTGGGATCAAAAGACGCTCTCCTAGTACGTCTCACGTGCCACCAGGACCAGGAGAAAGTTGAGGATTAACTGAGGAAAGCTCGGCGTCAAGCCTGAAGCCGCGGGGGCAGAGAGGAGCCAAAACGGCGGCCACGAGGGCCGCCGTGAGATGATAACGAACCTAGTACTGCGCGGGCCTGTCCGAGATATCCACTGTAACCTAACTAACTGTCAACATCCGGACCAACGCCAATTTTTGTCCCTCTCTGGATCCCCCGGGTGTCCGGTGGCAAGCTGGTGTCACTTTGAGACGACTAAAAAAGACATCATACTTTATTACTTACTTTATTACGTACATATCACATTGTTCAAATTACGATATATATGTACATATGTTTTGGCCAGATTTTTGCATATTTGCATTAATTTTATTGAGCTGATGATTATTTGCATAAACATTCATTATTAATACAGTAGAACCTCCATGAGAGGACACTCCCGCTAGAAGACATTACCGCTCTACAAAAGATAGTTTTTCTTCGCCAAAAAAAAAAACCTTTTTACTATTTAGGAACTCTCCGGTAAGAGGAAACCTCTCCTAGGAGGACACTTTGACTCTGCAATTAGGTGTCCTTTACAAAGAGGTTCTACTGTACATCTTTATAAAAGGAGCATTGACAATGTCTTGCACTCAAGTAACCTAAAAGTGCTGAGTAATGCCAGCTGCCTAGAAAACCTCTTTTACTTAATTGAATACTTAATTGGTAGGAAAGTCTACATAGAAGAGAATGGATGTGTCGTGCACAATAATGTAGAGGGAGGATGTCCTCAAGGATCTGTACTTGGACATTTCCTTTGGGGAGATAGCCCTCGGCGACTTGCTTATCCTTTTTTTTTTTTTTTTGCTTATCCCTAGTACACGTGGCACAGACCATGATAATTATGGTGGGTAGAAGGTTGGCGACTGCTTTTACTATAAGTGCTCCACATGTCGACACATGTGAAAAGCAGTTCGACTTTTGCACTTACAAATATACCAGAGCCCCATTTGATTACTTTCACTCGCTGGTGGGGTTGGACTTTTGCAAGAATCGGGCCATTGGAGCATTTTTTTAAATATTAAATCAGAAAAAAAGTTCCCAATGCGGGAATCGAACCCGGGTCGTAACGGTCAAAAACCAACGGTTTAGACCATCCTTCCACCGACCCCCACTTGCTTATTCTAAAAACTGTATGCTTCGTATTCATACAGTACTCATGACAAGTGGTTATAACCTATACAGTAGAACCTCCATTAGAGGACACTCACGCTAGAGGACATTACCTCTCTACAAAGGACAGTTTTCATCGCCAAAAATACCATTTTTACTATTTAGTAATTCTCTTGTAAGAAGACACTTCTCCCTAAAGGAAACTTTGGCTCTACAACTAGGTGTTGTCCTTTACAGAGAGGTTATATTGTAGATCAACGTTTACTTCTATCCTTAAATATATGAGAAAAGAAAACACGGAATTGGCAAATAATAAAGTAATAAGTTTTTTACAAGGAAAATGATGAAATTTTGATTATAAGAGATTTCCAAAGAATTTCAAAAGTGTTAAAAGAAGATGTTTGACATTCGAATCGCAAATTAAAATTTGATACGAAAGCTGGATAGATACACAACTGAATTCGAAAAGCAAAGGGAATATTTCAAAAGATTAGAATCTAACTAAAAGGTCAATCGAGCTGTACAACTCTATTATTGAAGAAGAACCAAAAAAAAATCTGAATTTTTATAAAATTAATTGACGTGTCATCCTGAAGTTTATCTTTCCTAATATCAAAGTGATAATTATATTGATTAAAATTACCGAGTAATAAAGATAATTTTATAAAGTCAATTCCTCTCAGCTTTTTGGATATGAATTTGAAATGAAATCTTACAAAAAAAGAATAATCCTATAAATTCACCAAGATACTAAATGGTCACATGGCGAGTCGCTATATAAGTAAAGATATAATTAATGATTCCTTCCATACAACTAAAAATAAATATACAATCCATCTATATATATAAATGAATGTGTGTCTGTTTGTACTCGATAGATTCAAAAACCATAAATCCAATCACCGTGAAAATTTGGGAAATTATTAGGTATGTCCCCTTGAAGGTTTTTGAAAAATCTGTTTAAAAATCAGTGCTTGAGTTCTAGCACTACTAAGATAAAGTTCACCAACAATCAGCAAAAATCAATCATATCATGATGATATTTAATAATTACAAAATAATGATTCAATTGAAATTTGTTTACAATATTGTTTAATATCACAAGTGAAGAAGCATGTTTATTCTACCATCAACTATGTATATCTATGTTTTGTGTATATGTTATATTCAAATGACATATGTAAGGGTAATTTTATTGTTAATTTTCATTTTGATGTGTTGTATACATTTGATCATTAATAAATTATTGTTGAGGTATCAAAACTACCTTTTTGTTCAAACACAGCAACGTGTGGTACAGCTAGGTTGAACATAGTTATCGTAACAAGTATAGATTCAGTAGGGATTGGATGTTGATAGAATCGTTTTAACAAATGTTCGTTAGGCAAACTTTTACTCTGGTAAAAACAGGGCGAAGCCGGGTACATTCGCTAGGAGAGATCAAAATTCGAAATTATTTTAAAGGCGTAAGATTCTTTTTGAAAATAAACAATTTCTACTGCCCTTACTGCAATGGAAAATTGCAGTAAGGGCAGTAGAAATTGTTTATTTTCAAAAAGAATCTTACGCCTTTAAAATAATTTCGAATTTTGATAACAGAAGGTGCGCTAGTGCATCATATTATAAAGAGAGATAATTAAAAACTCTGAAGAAATTAGAATTGGACAAAATATAGAACGCAAAATATTTTATTTTTATATAAATCAAGATTTTATTTTTAAAACACAAAATAAAAAAAAATACAAACTTATTTATAAATAAAGAGATTTATTAATACATCTATATATTTGAGGGTTCCAGGAACTTAAAAAAAAAAAGATTTTATATGCAAATATAATTAAACTAGTCTGAATTTTAAAGAGAATATTTTAAAATAAATTCATTTTTGGATGACTCAAATTAAGCCAACACTTTCTTCAAATCCTCATTATTCAAAGCCTTAAATATTTTAAATTTAATTGTTAGTGGAACATTTTTAATTTTTGATTTATCAATTATTTTTTTGAATTTACTATTGAAAATATTTCGATTTTTGCATTTCCGAAATTGATTCTTAATTATTTCTTTATAAAGTGGAAATAAGTCGCAATATTTGTCATATTTCAAATGTTCTCCAAGTTTCTTATAATTTATATAGCCTGCAAGATAGCTTATATTAGTTGCCTTTGCAAAGGTATAAAAAGATAGATTGGTGTTCCCTATCAGTGTATTCTGTAACGAATCCACTTCAATTTTGCATTTATTCCAATATTGAGAATACCGAGATCTGTTTTGTATGTAAGAAGGCTTTTCGATGTTACTATCTTTTAGAAAATGGTACTTTATTAACAATTCAGCAATATACAAACGATTTCCTAGTACTGCAACTTTCAATGGTGTTCCAAAAGTCTTATCCCTTGGTCCAATAATAGACCAAGGTACTATTAACCTATTATTTCTATAATCAAAATTAATATCAGCACCATTTTCTATCAATAATTTAATAATTTTAAAATTTCCATATATAACTGCAACGTGTAATGTTGAAATTCCAGAATTTGATAAGTCATTGACATTTGCGCCTGATTTAATTAATATTTTTACCCCTTCAAACCATTTATTTTCAACAGCGAATTGTAAAGGTGATTTTCCAAATATATCTTTTGAATTCACATCAAAATCAGATTGAATTAATAATTTCAACATAACCATTTGTTTTGAATTTATTGGGTTGAAGATATAGGGTGTTTTACACATAGTTGTTTCTGTAATATCAGCTCCAGCTTTTATTAGAGCTTTGGTCATCTCAATATTATTATTATTAATAGCTAAATAGAGAGGTGTATAACCATCTTCGCATTTTCTATTCGGATCAGCCTTATAGTCAAGAAGTAATTGTAATTTTTCGATGCTACCTTTTCGAACAAGAAGATGTAATGGTGTTATACCTACCTCATTTGAAATATTAGGATCTATTCCTTTCTTTAATAAAGTCTCCATTTCATTTTTGCTATATTGTAGGATTTGAAAACAATTATTTATATTATTTTCATCCATTTTTAATTTAAATTTAAAAAACGATACTCTTGTTTAAATAAAGTCTTCGTCTTCCAATCTTGTATATACTTTTAAAATATTGCCACGTGGAAAACTAGGGAAGGTCAACTTCGGGATGAGACAACAATTTATTTCAGGCCAGAGAAAATTATGAATGGTAAAAAAAAGATAAGCCACGAGGGAAATTTACAGTGTAACAAAATATAAACATAAAAAATAATAATCTGCTAAAAAAAATAATAAAATTAATAAATATGAAGGGTGTCCCATAAGTCGGTGGCCCAACATATAAATAAAATGACTAAAAAAAATTATTATGATTTATTTTTCAACATAATTTCTTTTAAGGTCTATACACTTTTTCCAGCGATGTTCTAATGCTTTTATGCTCTCCAAAAATAACGATGTTTCAAGTGACTCAAAAAATGAGGTTACAGCATCAATGACCTCTTCATCTGAAAAATGTCTAAATTGGAATTTAAAATTGTTGAAGATATTAATCTGCGATTTTAAATGTTTCTTTTTTGACCAGTACTTTTTTTTTTCTTCTTCTTCATTATTACTTGTTCTATATGTAAAGCTTTGTTTTTGAAACTTGAATAAACAAATTCAAGTTTATTATATTTTTGTGTGCTTTTAAAGTTAAAACACAACAGGTTATGGGCCCAGCACGCTTCCACTGCGAAATATAACAAAAACGAAGCAACGGTAAGCCTAAAAAGAATTCTATTTTGTTTATCACGTTAAAATTTATATTTGTAATGGCTGGAATGGATAATATTAAAATGGGTATGAATATTCCCAAATTGGAAGGATTAATAAACTGGCCAGAATATAAGAAAAATATAAAATTGCTTTTAACAATAAACAAATAATTGGCGTTGTTGATGGAACATATAGAAAGCCAATAAAACAAGAAACAAATGAAGAAAAAGAGGCATATGTAAAATGGGAAAGTGAAGATGCAATATCCCAATTGTTATTTACAACAAGTGTGATGCCTGGTGTAAGTCAACTAATCATTCCCTGCTCAAGTGCTAAAGATATGTGGGACAAATTGTTAAGTGTCAATGAGCAAAGCTCTGGTCAAAGATTAGACATGCTCTATAATCAATTCTTTAATTTTAAGAAAGATCCTACAGATGATATTTCAAAGCACATTTCAAAACTAGAAAGTTTATGGAATGATATGCAAAATGAACTTAGTAAACAAGAAAATTTGAAATTGCCAGAATCCATGCTGATGTGCAGAATCATAAACACCTTGCCTGGTGAATATTTTGATTTTAAAAGTGTTTGGGAATCAGTGTCTAAAGAAGAACGTTCTGTAGACAATCTCACACAAAGGCTTCGGTTACTCGAAATAAGAATTCAACAGCGAGATGAATGCAGCACATCAAGTTCGACAGCACTAATGGTAAATGCATATGAAAATAAGCAAAATATGATAGGAAAGTTACCAAAAGTAATGAAATTTTTCAGAAAACAAGAGATACAAGAGAATGTTACTTTTGTCATAGAAAAGGACACTTGGCCAAAGATTGTAGGTATGCAAAACAGAAGAAACTAAAGGATAAAGAAAAGGATGAAACTAAATTAAAACTTAATTCAAAATTTTAAGTGAAAGTTTAATCAGTGAAAGATTCAATGAACAAGATGAAGACATTTGGATTGGTGACTCAGGAGCTACTAACCACATTACAAGAAATTCAAGTTTTTATACTTCTTATAAGGATTTTCCTACCCAACAGACTGTTAAAGTTGGAAGTAATGAAAAATTGATAGCTTATGGAAGTGGAACTATAACAATTGAAACCTGTGTAAAAGGTAAATGGCAAACTCACTACCTAACTGATGTATGGTATGTTCCCAATTTCAGTCGTAATGTGATGTCATTACAGTCCACATTGGATAAAGGGTTTGAAATGAAAATGGATAAAAAAGGTTGTAAACTTTTTAAGACAACAACTGGAGTAGTTATTGTAGAAGGGAAAAGACTACCAGGAGGCTTGTATGGTATGTTAATAACAAGTATCAAACCTGAAAATGCTGCTGAAGTAAATTTAGCCAAAACCCAAAATGTCAATATGCTACAACTATGGCATGAAGATTTGGACATCAAAATAAAAGACATGTTCAAAAATGGCTTAAAGAACAAGGAATAGATGCAGTCATGGACAATGAACCTTGCGAGGCATGCATTTATGGCAAACAACATAGACTGAGTTTTGGATCAAGAGAACAATATGCTTCTACCCAACCTGGAAAATTAATTCATGTAGATGTATGTGGCCCTATGCAGGAGCTTTCGAAAGGAGGGATGAGATACTTTGTGTGTTTCAAAGATGATTTTACAAAATACCGATCAGTGTATTTCCTAAAAGAAAAGTCACAAGTCATTGAAAAGCTAGAACAATTTCTCTTGGAAACAAAGACTACTGGACATATAGTGAAAGAAATTCTCACAGATGGAGGAAAGGAGTTTGTAAATATAGAAACCTCAAAAATTACAAACAAGTATGGTATTAATCATAGGATCACAATGCCATATACTCCACAACAGAATGGTTCAGTGGAAAGAGAAAACAGGACTTAAATAGAAGCAGCTCGTTCAATGATATATGCCAAAAATATGAGCCTAAATAGCAGAGGCAGTTAATACTGCTACATATGTTTTGAATAGAACAGGACCAACACAAATTGAGGGAAAGACACCTTATGAACTATGGTTTGATAAAAAGCCAGCAGTTGATCATCTTCGAATATTTGGAACTGAATGCTTTGTTCATGTGCCTGATGAAAAGAGAAGAAAGTTAGAAGCCAAAAGCGAAAAAGGTATTTTAGTTGGTTATTGCAGTAACAAGGATGGGTATCGAATCTGGATGCCGAACTCAAACAAAGTTGTCACAAGTAGGGATGTAATATTCAAGGAAACTATACCAACATTTAGCCTTGATATTGAAAAGAGAAATAAGGAACTTTCAAGTAATCAGATTGATGAACAAAATGATACTCAAGATATTGAGAAAATTGAAATCAATGTTCAAACATCAGACGTATACAATCTAAGAGATCGATCAAATATATCAAAACCTCAAAGGTATATTGATGCTGAAATAAATATTGCAGGTCTTGAACCCAAGACATACAAAGAAGCAATGGATTCTCCAAATGCACAATTTTGGAAAGAAGCAATGAATGAAGAAATGAATTCTTTACCGGAAAATGCACAATGCACGAATGCACAACATTACCACCTGGCCAAAAACCAATTGATTGTAAATGGGTATTAAAGACCAAATTGAATTCTAAAGGAGAGATTACAAGATATAAGGCAAGACTGGTGGCAAAAGGGTTTGTACAAAAGAAGGGTATAGATTATGAAGAAACATTTAGTCCTGTGGCAAGACATGACACCATAAGAACTCTTTTAGAAATTGCTGCTAATGAAGACTTAAAATTGGTACAGTTTGACATAAAGACAGCCTTTCTCTATGGACACTTACAAGATCAAATTTATATCAAACAACCTGAAGGATTCAACAATGGAACAGATCTTGTATGGAAATTGAAGAAAAGTCTCTATGGATTTAAACAGTCACCAAGATGCTGGAATCAGAAAATAGTCAACTTCATGAAAGAAAGATGTCTGAAGGAAAGTACAGCTGACCCCTGTTTATTCTTCAGAAAAACAAATGATCAACTACTCATTATTGCCATATATGTTGATGATGGAATCATTGCTGGTACAAATGAACAGGAAATCAAAGAATTTCTTGATGAACTAATGTTTTCATTTAAGATCACAAGTGAACCATTAAATTACTTTCTGGGTATTGAGATAGAGCGGCAACTGGATGGGTCAATCTTTATAAATCAAAAGGCATATATAAAAAAATTTCTTGAGAAATTCAATATGTCTCAAGCGAATAAAGTGGGAACACCAACTGATAATTCTAATGTTCCTGGGGAAGCAGAGATTCTAGAAAATGTTCCCTTTCGTGAAGCGATTGGTAGTCTGATGCATCTGAGCTGCTTAACAAGACCCGATATCACTTTTGCACTGAATAAAGTTTCTCAAAAACTTGCAGCACCAACAAAATATGACTGGGAAGCAGTTAAACGAATCTTCAAATATCTTGTAGGAACAACTGAATATGGAATTATGTACCAAAAGGGTCATAAAGTAGGAGTTTTGGAATCTTTCAGTGATGCAGATTTTGCTGGAGACCCAGAAACTAGAAGATCTACCAGTGGAGTTGTGTGTAAACTGGCTGGTGGTGCTATTTCTTGGCTTAGCCAAAACAAAGATCAAGTTGCTGACATTATGACCAAAGGGCTCCCTAAGCCGCGTTTCCAAATGCTGAGATATCTACTGGGTATGAGGGACATTTGAAATCTGATAAAGGGGAAGTGTTGAAGATATTAATCTGCGATTTTAAATGTTTCTTTTTTGACCAGTACTTTTTTTTTTCCTAAAATGTTTTTTTTTTCTTCTTCTTCATTATTACTTGTTCTATATGTAAAGCTTTGTTTTTGAGACTTGAATAAACAAATTCAAGTTTATTATATTTTTGTGTGCTTTTAAAGTTAAAACAACAAAAATGTCTAAATTAAAATTGAAAATGTCCAAATAAAAATTAAAATGTCTAAATTAAAATGAAAAATTTCTAAATTTAAAATGTCTAATTAAAAGTTAAAAACCTATATATATATAATGAAAAAAAATGGTGGGAAGAAAGAAAATTAAAAGGAATAATTTAGATTGCTTTAAACTAATAAAATGTAACAAAAAGAAATGGTGTCTTTATTAAAGAAAGGTATAGATCCTAATATTTCTAACAAAAAAGGTATTACACCATTACATCTTCTTGCCCAAGGATGAAGCTTTTTTTTTTTTTTTGCTTATCCCCAGTACACGTGGTACAGGCCATGATAATCATGGTGGGTAGAGGTTGACGACTGCTTTTACTGTAAGTGCACCACATGTCTACATATGTGAAAATCAGTTCAACTTTGCATTTACAAATGTGCCAAAGCCCCGTTTGGTTACTTGCACTCGCTGGTGGGGTTGGACTTTTGTAAGAATCGGGGGAACATTTGAGCATTTTTTTTTAAACAGAAAAAAAATTGCCCAATGTGGGAAATGTACGCTCCTGGGTTACTTAAATAAATGTGGGAATTGAACCCGGGTCGTAGCGGTTGAAAACCAACGGTTTAGACCAGGCCTGGCCAACCCGCGGCCCGCCGTAAAAAAATTTTGCGGCTCTCCATTTAACTTTATATTTCTTTTGTAACTTTCATTTCTCGTCTGTATATTCAAAAACAGAAAATATATTAAAATAATTATATATTTTTTATTTAAAATATGCTAGAATTAAATATTAATTTAGAAAATCAACTTAGATGTGCAAAATCAAACATAAATGTAGATTTAAAAAAGTTAAGTGAAAAAAAAAATTCACATTAGATAAGACTAAAATTTAATTGAAACAATAAAGAGTTCATTCGTAAATTACGTATTTTATTTCTTTTACATTTCTTAAAGCACGTTTCCTTAAAATTCGACCCTGTAACATTGCTCCTAATCAAAAAGGCCCGTGGCGTCATTTAGGTTGGCCAGGGCTGGTTTAGACCATCCTTCCACCGACCCCCTCGGGAGGAAGCATTGAAAATATCAAACTGCTTTTTGACTATAAGGCCGATCCAAATAGAAAATATGCAAATGGTTATTCACCTTTCAATTTAGACATTAATCATAATAATATTGAGGTAACCAAAGCTTTATTAAAAGCAGAAGCTGATATTATAGAAGCAAATAATAATAAAGAACCCTATATGAAAAAGTGAAAGTTGTATAAGCTTATGATTTTGCTTTGTTTTAAAAATGAATCGATGTTGGTTCCATATGTTTTAATTGAATATTACACCTTAGTTATATATATTTTATTGCTTTAAAAGGAACACAACAAAACAAAAAATAAACTATAATTGCAAATGATTTGATAACTAACTAAGAAAAAAAAACAATAACCACATCCGAAATGATGATGATAAAAAATTGAATATGTCTGCCAGAAAAATGCTTCAATGAATTAAAAAAAATAAGAATAATTACAAAATTAACATATAAACTTCAAACAAACTTTATGTTTATTGGCTAGCTCGTTGGGGACGAATGGAAATTCTGAATATATTTTCAAGGCGCTCCATTCAGATGGAGCTGTCAATCTGTCAATCATCCCTGGACGGGAAGGGGGGGGGGGAGACCACAGGTGTGAGGGGTTCTCGGAAGCTGATCTGAAAATAAGGGAAACGGGATGGTGGCTGACGCCGTACATTAGGATTATCTTTAACTTGGGGTAAGTTGTGCTTTCTCTCTCTCCCTATAAATACACCTTATTATAAATTAATACTTCGCTACAATATTAATTCCAGCTGGTTGTGATGTGAATTCAACAGATAAATGGGGAATTTCATTCTTTACGAATCGCTACTGAAAGCAAGTAGTAGTTATATAAAGGTAATCCAGGCTCCTGGAGTTGTATCCATAGATCGCCAACTACCCATGCT
>CP092884.1:42148324-42243002 GCA_030710605.1 Cordylochernes scorpioides
TAAGTATAATTAATATATTTTTACTCTGTATTTTACTTCGAAAAACTCTGTATTTTTACTTGACAACACTATTTTTTACATGGCCTTGTGAATAATTTTCAAAAATAATTTTTTTTAATAAGATTATCCAAGATGGTTGACAACGTCTGTACGTGGCTCTGGGTTATATACACAGTTAGTATAATAATATTGTCGAATCCAATGTGTAATTATCAAATTCAAAACGCTCGTGTTTATAACAGCAATCAACCTAAAACTATGTTAATTGAAGCAGGTGCAAATTACAATAACATATCAAATTATGAAATGACAGTATTACATGTTGCACTTATACATGGACATTTAAATATTACTAAAGTATTGGTAGAAAAACGTGCTGATATAAATTTGAAGATAAAAAATGCTGGAATTTTACATAATGCAGTTACTAATGATAGATTGAATATTGTAAATATACAGGGTGGCCCATAAGTACCAAACCCTTATGAGCCACCCTGTGTATCATTCAAGAAATAAGACCAATGCTATCCTGTAATATATTTAATATTTATTGATAATTTTGTTTATGTAATATATAAATATAATATTTGACCATTGACTATGGTAGTACTGTAAATATAAGTGTATTCAATATTGTTTCTAATAGAGAGATATTTATAACCCAGGTTCCCCTATAGCACAGAACGCCAACTACCCGGACTGTCCAGCAAAACTTAAATCAAAATCTAGCCATCAACACCTTTACATAGTGCAGTTACTAATGATAGATTGGATATTGTAAATATGTTATTCCAGCAATAATATCAATGCTGCCCTGTAATATATTTAATATTTATTGATAATATTTTGTCTATGTAATATATATATATAATATTTGACCATTGACTATAGTTCCCCTGTAGCACAGAACGCCATCTACATGGACTGTCCAGCAAAACTTAAATCAAAATCTAGCCATCAACACCTTTACATAGTGCAGTTACTAATGATAGATTGGATATTGTAAATATGTTATTCCAGCAATAAATTCAATGCTACCCTGTAATATATTTAATATTTATTGATAATTTTGTCTATGTAATATATATATAATATTTGACCATTGACTATGGTTCCCCTGTAGCACAGAACGCCAACTACCTGGACTGTCCAGCAAAATTTGAATCAAAACCTAGCCATCAACACCTTTACATAGTGCAGTTACTAATGATAGATTGGATATTGTAAATATGTTATTCCAGCAATAAATTCAATGCTACCCTGTAATATATTTAATATTTATTGATAATTTTGTCTATGTAATATATATATAATATTTGACCATTGACTATGGTTCCCCTGTAGCACAGAACGCCAACTACCTGGACTGTCCAGCAAAACTTAAATCAAAATCTAGCCATCAACACCTTTACATAGTGCAGTTACTAATGATAGATTGGATATTGTAAATATGTTATTCCTGCAATAAGATCAAAATGTTACCCTGTAATATATTTAGCATTTATTGATAATTTTGTCTATGTAATATATATATAATATTTGACCATTGACTATGGTGGTACTGTAAATATAAGTGCATTCAATATTGTTTCTAATAGATATGAGAATATGCCTTCGGATAAGTAGAGGAGCTCCATTCAACCTATCAAACAAGAAGGAGGACTTAAACCAACCCGATCTAGAAGATATGTACCAAATTTCCGTTAGGAAATTATACCTTCAACTACAAATCATCAACTATACAAGACTATATACAAAATAAAGGAGATATCAATCCCCGATTCCGACGACCTGACGCTAAGTTAGGAGCTCATCGCCCAGCAGCTGCCTTCCTGCAAGGTCTGCCACCTCTACTCCACCAATTTGCCATGTGTAAACAGCCAGAACAAGGTGACTCGAAAGTAACACCTGTAAATAGAGACGAGATAAATAAAATATAATAGATATTTATAACCCAGGTTCTACCTGGAGCACAGAACTACCCGGGAAGTCCAGTTCAACTTAAATCAAAACTTAGCTATATTGTTTCTAATTGAATCAAAACTTAGCTATATATTGTTTCTAATTGAATCAAAACTTAGCTATATATTGTTTCTAATTGAATCAAAACTTAGCTATATATCGTTTCTAATTGAATCAAAACTTAGCTATATTGTTTCTAATTGAATCAAAACTTAGCTATATTGTTTCTAATTGAATCAAAACTTAGCTATATTGTTTCTAATTGAATCAAAACTTAGCTATATTGTTTCTAATTGAATCAAAACTTAGCTATATTGTTTCTAATTGAATCAAAACTTAGCTATATTGTTTCTAATTGAATCAAAACTTAGCTATATTGTTTCTAATTGAATCAAAACTTAGCTATATTGTTTCTAATTGAATCAAAACTTAGCTATATTGTTTCTAATTGAATCAAAACTTAGCTATATTGTTTCTAATTGAATCAAAACTTAGCTATATTGTTTCTAATTGAATCAAAACTTTGCCATCATTCGTGTGCAAGTTAATAGGATTATATCCATCACATCTTTACCTGTATATAAATCTCTTACACAAAACCATGTAGCAACCTTGTATTATAAACCTTTGTAGATAGTTTGAGTAAGTAACGAGTTCGTATAAAGTCAATGTGGAACGCGGGAGAAATCATTTTTTATTAATTTCAAATAATAATTGATTACTCATTGTATATGTGTGGCGACCACACTTTGCTTCAGCGAGCGCGAACTGGGACAAAGTTTCAAACACATACTACGGGCAATAAAGTGGCGGCCCCACTATGCCTCGGCAAGCATGTGCTGGGAGAACACGTCACTACGCATGCGCGGGCGTCATCCGGAACTTTCTAGCCACTGGCGCGGTAAACAAAAAGGCCTTCTCCCAACGGCCGTCACTTCTTTTCTCTTTATACAAGGTATGTCCCATAAGTTCCCGGACTGGGTCCATAAAAAATAAATAAATGGAAAATGTAAATAAATTTGACTGTTTATTATAGAAAAAATATCTGGCAACACGGTGGTACCAATATCGAGTCGGTAGGTGCGCGCGCGCCAAGGTAATTCTAATTTATTTAAAGGTCACACCTAGCGCTGCGGCGATTTCACGATGGAAAAAAATTGAAGCAGAGGATTTGCATAGAATTTTGTGTGAAACTTCAAATATTAGCAACCGAAACTTTTGAAATGCTAAATAAAGCATTCCCCAATGACGCCCCAAAGAAAACAACTGTTTTTGAATGGCATTCTAGATTTAAAGCTGGCCGAATTTCCATTGAAGATGCTCCTCGTCAAGGACGCCCAAAATTTCAAAGTACTGATAAAATGTGCAAAAAATCACCGATTTGATAAAAGAAAATCCTCGAACCACTTTGCTGGAGCTAGAGCAAGACACAGGCATCTCTAAAACAACGATTGGAAGGATCGTAACCGAAGATTTGAAGCTCAAAAAGACTCCTGCAAAATTCATCCCAAGATTCCTCACCAATGAGCAAAAACTGTGTCGGCTTGCAACCTGTGAGGACATGATGGAAATGACAAGAACGGATCCAGAATGGAAAGACAAGATAATCACAGACGACGAGACATGGGTCTATGGCTATGACCCTGAAACCAAACCTCAATCTGCCGAGTGGAGAGGTTAGGGTGAGCCTAGACCCAAAAAATCCAGAAACAAGGTGTTGCTGGTCGCTTTTTCGGATAACAAGGGCATTGTTCATCACGAGTATCTTCCTGCAGGCCAAACAGTTATTAAGGAAATGTATTTGGGCATTCTTCGCCGTCTAAGGGAAGCGATTCGAAAAAAAAGGCCAGAAAAATGGACTAATGGTGGCTGGATCCTACACCATGACAATGCTCGCCCTCACACAGCGCACTTGATGACTAGCTTTTTGGCGAAAAACGGGACACAAATCCTACTTCAACCACCCTATTTCCCAGACATCGCACCAAAAGACTTTTTCCTGTTCCCCAAACTTAAAGCAGTTCTAAAAGGAATACATTTTGACACCAGGGATGACATAATAGAAAAATCGCCGTTAGCATTGAAGAGCATTCCAAAAGAGGCTTATAAAAACTGTTTCGACAATTGGGAGAAACGATGGCGCTGGTGCGTTGAAGCAAGGGGGGATTACTTTGAAAAGTTTTAATAAAAAAAATTTAAAAAAATCTTACCTTTTTTTTTTTTATGGACCCAGTCCGGGAACTTATGGGACATACCTTGTATATTTCTGGCTTTAAATAAATTAATTTTAATTTTATCAGCGGCCTTTCCACAAGCCACACCAACACATCACGCAACCATCCCACATATATATTGTAGAAGATTATTTATTATTCTATGAACTGGTTCCAAGATTCCACTGCCATGTCAATGCCAAGAATTCCCTCCAAGATAACCATGTCCCTATTGACGATACGACAACAAAGCCGCTCTCCATGCCACAAGAAAAAGGATGCAAAGCTACTAGGGACAGACGTCTAAGACTCCGAGGGTATACTTGACAGAAAAACGTCAGATCCATGTCAGTAGCAACAAGATTTTTCAAGCTGTGGATCACAGCTCCCATAGGGAAGGAGCTATATAGTAAAATATTTGTTATTCTATGAAGAGATTTTTAATTTCTATATTTGTATTTTAATACACTGTAAAATTTTTTCTTTGCCTCCCTGCTATTTTATTTTTTTAATTTGCATTAAATAAATTGCCGAGTCATTCTGCAGTTTGTATTTCCTAATTTTCTATGTTACAATATAATGTTATATTAAATATATTTATATTATAATTTATAACTATTTTGTCAAATTTTTGAAAAATACGTACAAGTGATTTTATAACCATAGCAAAACCAACCCAGATTGGAGTCCCTCAAGGCTCAATCCTTGGACCATATATCTATTCAACATTTACATTGACGATTTCCCTCTACATAAAAAATTTCAAACAAAGATTTTCGCAGACGACGCAGCAATATTAACAAACACTAAAAAAAAAAACAATACGACTACTAACTACACATCTCCAAAATTTCATAAACTTTATAACTAAAATAACCAGAACAAGGTTCTAAGGGCTAATGGCCCTCGTCAGTCTAGGGCGGGCTTTATTCCATGAGATCTACACAGAATCTAATGGTCCCTTGACAATCTGCCAAAGAGGTGTTTAGCTGGCACAGTGGCTGGGCCATATCTATAGCGCCTGATTTTAAATACGTAGTACGATACAATTTACATTAAAAGTGACCTGTCTATAGCAACCCCTCTATAGCACCCTATTTTGGTGAGTCCCAAGAGGGGGGCGCTATAGACAGGTTTAAGTGTATATATAAAAAAAAATTGAAACTGAGGTCTATATCAAGGATTAGTAGTGAGGGTACCAAAACTAAGACAACCAACCACAAAAGTATACAAGTGATTGCATAGCGCGTTCCTGTCGATTTCAGTAGTCGATACATAGACATAAGTCGATTTCCTGATCAGTCCGCGCTGTCGAATCGCCAAACCCTTTGCCCTCTGTCATGGGGTTACAGAGACAGCGTCAGGGACGATCACATACGCATGGCAGGTCGCGAACCCGATCTTAAACAGCGGCACATACCAGAGTTGGGTCTCTATGAGCAGCTATTAATGACCGGTGTTAACTATGATGTGAGGTGTCCGAGTCACTCAGGTGAATAATGTGGAGAGGGGCCCAAGCCCGGATGAAAAAGGAGGAGGGGGAGCAGTAAGAAGCTCACTAAAAAACCTGGGTTCAGCTGGCCTGGCTGATAGTACCTTGTAAAGGTTCCTAATCCGGGGATACAGGATAAGCAGCATTTGTACTCCATGTTAGGAGCGTCTGTACATGGTGTCTGTTCCTCATGTCATTGGCAGCCATTTCTTTTGGAGCTAAGTCGGCCTGCCACTGAGTAGTGCTTCCAGTTTTAATGACAAAGGAAGACGCATTCTACTTCACCCAGTCAAGATGGTTGTCAAAGCTTGATACCCTAATATGATTGAGTGGAGATAAGAAAGAAGAAGATGTGGAGAGGGTGGGTATATACACACAATGGTTCATTTACAATTATATTATAATTGTACTTTGGTTTCAATGTCTTTAGGTCCGTAATCTTGGGGATCTTGTTTTTAGAGAGGTTTTTCCTGGCTTGATTGATTGCCCTTTTCATCATTTTGGCCTAATTGAAATAAAAGTTGTTTTGGTTGTAAATTCCATTTGTAGTTGGTGGCATCCTTGAAGGTGGTGTTTTAAAATTTTTCGTTAAAGTAAAAAAAGTTGCTTTATAATGTATTCTTGACTGTCTTGGTTAAAAGTACTCACTAGTGAGATTGGACTTTTGCAAGAATCAATGTGGGATTTGATCCTGGATCATGGCTGTCAGAATTTGATGGTTTATATCACTTGACCAGTTGACCAGGTGTTGCACCTATGAAAACACTTGTTGAATTAACACTCCAACATTATAAAGCTTGATTTTATTTTTTTTGTTTATCCCTAGCACACATGGTACAGGCCATGATAATCATGGTGGGTAGAAGTAGGCATCTGCTTTTACTGTAAGTGCACCACATGTCTACACATGTGAAAATCAGTTCGACCTTGAACTTACAAATGTGCCAAAGCCCCGTTTGGTTACTTGGACTCGCTTGTGGGGGTTGGACTTTTGCAAAAAAAAAACGGGGGCGCAATTGGAGAATTTTTTTTTTAAATCAGAAAAAAAGTACCCAAATGCGGGAATCAAACCCGGGTCGTAGCAGTCGAAAACCAACGATTTAGACCATCCTTTCACCGACCCCCCAGAGATTATAAACCTTATATAGGATGGTGGCTTGTACCATTCTTTCTGTAAACTGGTAGAATTCCACAACAACTGAGACCTCTGTAAATATGTTAATACTGTAGTGATGATGGAAGTTCTCTGGATAGATAGACCACTTTCAAATAAATAATGTGTGACATAACAGCATTGTTACCAAAATATCAGACCCTCTTTATTTGGATTTGGTCTTATTACTTTGCGTATACAAGACCAAATCCAAATAAATAAATAGTGTGTGACGTTTCAGTAACAATGCTGTTACCATCATCTGTACTTTTGTCTGATGTTTATAACAAAGCTGTTACCAAAACATCACACACAATTTAGATTTGGTGTCTTACTACCTTATGTTTTATGCCATACAAATTGCCAGGTATCTGTTATAGAGTGAATCTGTACCTCGGGAAATTACTCAACTGAATCTACCCAGCAATAAACAAGAACTGGAGGATCCCACCTAAGTACAGCTGGTACAGTGGAGTGGACCCAGCTCTGAACCTCAGACAGCTCTTCAAACAACACTAACAAGATATAGAACAGGCCATCTCAAACAACTGAAGGTAGAAAACAACAACAAAATCTACCCCACTTGCCCAAAATGTAGCTTGGCACCTGCAGCTCCAGAACACATTTTGGCTTGTTAAGGCACAATTTGGATTATAGATTATAAACACAAGGTAATAAGACCAAATCCAAATAAATAAATAGTGTGTGACGTTTCGGTAACAATGCTGTTACTGAAACGTCACATACTATTTATTTATTTGGATTTGGTCTTATTACCTTGTATTTTGGCTTGTATATTAGATGCACTAAACAGGAACTTCGGGAGAGGTTGCGGCTTACCATAAAACAGCTCAAGGAGTATGAACTCATGGAATTTGTGTAATCTATACACAAGGGGATAAGAAACAACAACAACCTAGCAGCTGTAAGAGAAACAATAAAATCTAGAGACAAAGAGAGATGAAATACAAGGTAAAGAAGAAGGTGTAAATCATGTTTATTGTATGGAAAGGTGTTGTAACACTCTGGTTGAAATCTATCTACAATGTACACAAGTTTCATCTGGACTGGTAAGGTACCCATCTCAGCTTGGAAGGATCTATTATCAGATCCGGATTGGTCTTCTTGGACTTGGCTAGGTAGTCTTCGATAGCTTCCTTCTTCTTGATGATCAGGTGCTTTCCCTTCCAGTACTTGAGGAGCTGCATGCTCTGGAGGGTGCTCACAATGTCGTAGGCCAGGATTCCTGTCTCCTGGCTCAGATCTGCCGGACAGACACACTGCTCTTTTAGAAGACAAAATTGCTATAAAGTATAAAATAATAATATTAAACAGTAGCAATGTTTTTCTTTATTTGTGCAAAGTGCAAGCTTTCGGATCTTTATAATCTTTCCACAGGCATAGCTATAAGTTGAGAAATTGAGAATATATAAATATTGAAACGGTGCAGCAAAGAAGATGAAGAGAAGATGTGGGCAAGCAAGTAAAGAAGGTATGCAGGGACCCCCCCTCCCCAAGGAAGTATTGATTGACAGATTCCAGAGAAGGGGGGAAGGCAGACAGACAGTCCCGCTGGTGGGGTTGTGAAAGAAGGAGCCGAGATAGCGGTCGGGCTGAAGGGGGTTTGTGCGCCGAGAGGACATCGCAGTGTCAGGAAAAGATGGTTTGGTGACATAGACATCTGCGGTTGAGGATGCGCGAGTTGTCTCCGGGAAGTGTGAATGATTCTGCAAGGTGAGGCGAGGACTGCCTGACATCGGAGCAGCCTATAAGACGATGTAGCCAAGCTGAACGTGTATAATGTGGAGCGGAACATTTCCCAAGAGTGATATCCACGCAGCCAAGGATTATTCTGACAGAAAAGTTGAAGGCAAGTCCCACTCATTGTATTCTTTCTGTTAAGTGAGACATAAAAAAGCGATAACTTTTGCTGCATCCTTTCGAATTCACATGTGTATCTTTGTAGCATCCTGATTACAACAAAGAAAACGAACAGCATCTTGGTACGACGTAACAATATTATTTACATATATATTTAAAGAAATAACAAATTTAAATTTACATAAAAATTTATATAAAATAAAAGAATTTAAAAGCGCGAAAGTTTCTTTTATACATAAAACAAACTTCTACTGTCCTTACTGCGATAAAAAATATATTGGGAGGGCTTGGCTCATCAGTGGTGAACTCTCCCAGCGGTTTCGCCAATATATACAGTAGAACCACCGTATATAGGATACCTAATTGCAGAGCCAAAGTGTCCTTGTTAATTGAAAGGTTCTGGGCAAAAATAGTTATTTTTTTAGTCAGAAAATGATGATGACAATATTGCTGTATTATGTTTGATTATCAGATACAAAATTATATCGTGAAAATTCCCAAAAAAACAGAGACCACAGGTGAAACCAGTTCATTTCTTTGTATGCAGGAACAAAATTCTAACAGAAAAACATTCATTCGAGCAGAAAACAAAAGCCAGATCATCTTTCTATAAAAATATCGCTTCTCAGACACAAAGTTTGGAGCGGGACGTTTCAGAAGAGTGACATCCACGGCGCCAATTTATTATTGTAACGAATAGATTTGAATATCAAAATAATATAATTTTCAAATATCGTTGTGAAAAATTTACATTTTTATATTTTAAAAGCACACAAAGTTTGGAGCGGGACGTTTCACAAAAGTGACATCCACGGTGCCAATTTATAATTGTAACAAATAGTATTTGAATAAAAACATTTAATCGGGTAAAACCCGGGCGTTGCCCGGGTCATTCGGCTAGTATTTAATAAAGGCTTATGGTAAATGCTATCTATTTGTTATTCTTCCTCTCTTTGAACTTATAAATTTATTAAGAAAAAGGTATCTCCTGATCCTGCAACTAAAAGTTGTTGATGGCTTGAACCATCTGTCAGAATAAATATCAATTGTTGATTTTTAATTATTCCAGAATTTGCCAAATAACAATTCTTCATTAATCAAGAAAAGTTAACCATGTATGAATTTCAGGCTGCTGGCTCTCGTGAACATGATGCAAGCTGTACCTCAACGACCAACAAAACTGGTCTTTGAGGCATCCTGAAAAATCATGAAACAGGTAGTTAAGGCTAGAAGTTATAAACCTATGTATGAGAGAGTTAAGTATATGTCAGAATTAGTGAGTGAGAATAGCTATTATGGTAATATGACTATACAGTAGAACCTCCCTTATAAAGCACAATTTGGATTATAGATTATAATACAAGAAAATAAAACCTAATCCAAATAATTTAATAGTGTGTGACGTTTTCGGCAACAGCATTGTCACCATCATCAGACAAAAGAATAAATGATGATGGTGACAATGCTGTTGCCAAAACGTCACACACTATTAAATTATTTGGATTAGGTCTTATTTTCTTGTATTAGAACCACCCTGTAAAGGACAACACCTAATTGCAGAGCCAAAGTGTCCTCTTACCAGAGAGTTGCTAAATAGTAAAAATGGTAATTTTGGAAATGAAAACTGTCCTTTGTAGAGAGGTGTCCTCTAAAGGGAGGTTCTACTGTATTATAGCAGTAATATAATAGCTATTACAAGAGAGGACATCTCTAGTCAAAGGACAGTTACCAAAATTACCATCTTCACCAATTAGCTGCTCTCTGATAAGAGGACACCACTCTCTATAGGACACATTGGCTCTGCAATTAGATGTTACCTTTAAGAGATCGGTGGATGAGTGGCCTAAACAGTTGGTTTTTGACCGCTGCGACCCAGGATTTTTTCTAATTAAAAAAAAAAAAAATGCTCTAAAGGCCCCCAATGTTTACATATACAGTTAAACCTGTCTATAGCGCCCCCTCTTGGGACTCACCAAAATAGGGTACTATAGAGATGAGGTGCTTTAGACAGGTCACTTTTAATGTAAAATGTTTACATTTTAATGTTTAAAATCGGGCGCTATAGAGAGGAAGACACTATTTAGAAGGTTTAGACAGGTTTAGAAAACAAGGTAATAAGACCAAATCCAAATAAATAAATAGTGTGTGAAGTTCCGGTAACAGCGTTGTTACCATCATCAAACAAAAGTACTGAATGAGAAATTTTACCACAGCATGTTTTAAATAGCTACTGTTATCAAGTGTGTACACAAGATAACAGATAAGAAGAAGACAGTTTTAAAACATGCTGTGGTAAAATTTCTCATTCAGTACTTTTGTCTGAAGATGGTAACAACGCTGTTACCGAAACGTCACACACTATTTATTTATTTGGATTTGGTCTTATTACCTTGTTTTATAATCTATAATCCAAATTATGCCTTATCAGACAGGTTTAGCTGTATTTATAATCTTTATAATTTTAAAAAGTCCAGTTTTTAGCATAGCTTTTGATTATTATTTATTTTTATTACTATTATATGTTTACTTTATATGTGAGAGAAGATGGATTAGAAAAGATGTAGGGAACAATTGAAGGAAGAGAACAAGATCTCCAATGATCTGGCTGGAAAGGTCGAGAAAGCTACTGGAAGATCCTAGATGAGCTGAGAGTAATGACAGTGGAGACAATTTGTCCAAAGAGTTACCAAAAGTTGAACTCAACTTGATGAACACCAACAACATACACTCATAGACAAAACTTAAGGAAGTGGAAAGTCTTTTTTGTCACCTGTCATCTACTTTTTTTTTTTTTTAAGGAGACAGAGGTAATTTTGTTCACATAAGTCTTCACTGTCGTATTCAATAAAGGTCACTATGTATCAAATATTTGTAAGTGCAAAGTCGAACAGCTTTTCACATGTGGTGCACTTACAGTAAAAGAAGTCGCCAACTTCTACCCACCATGATTATCATGGCCTGTACCACATATACTACACCTATCCCCCGATTTACACGGTACTTGTTTCACACGTTTTCACTTTTACACGGTTTTCCAAATAAGTTTTTTTTTTTGTTTTTATCGCACTAAACTAAAATGCGATATTCTACTCTATACTACCTATGTTGAAAAGAATATTGGGAGGCTCTGATTCATGAGGGGGCGAACACCTATTCAGATTTGACAGTTTAATATACACCTATCCCTCGATTTACACGTTTTTCTCAGGAACGTATCTACCGTGTAAATCGGGGGATAGGTGTATATGTATCAAATATCTTTTAGAGTTATTGTCTGAATCCCGATATACATGCTGAAAGGTAAAACTTCCACAAGTTTTGTCCATGAGTGTACAGTACTATTGTTTCCACAGGTTATCAACTTACCCTTGATGACAATCTCATTGCCCTTGTGTTTGGCCAAGAACTCCAGGAGGATGTTCTTCCAGTAGGAGCGGTAGGAGATGAGACCCAGGTCAGAGAGAGGCTTCTCTGGGGAGCCCACCTTGTGTTCCTCCCGGCTTAGCAGGTAGCCTGCAGTAATATTGGTTGTGCTACTGCTGTTATTGTAGGAAGGGGAGGGTTACTTACTAAAGTCTATGAGCATGCGGCCAAAACCTTTCCTCTGGTAATGAGGGATGATCAGAATGCAGGACACATTGTAGTTGAGGAAGGAGTTCTTCTCCTTGGAGAAGTAGCCAATCATGTGGCAGCCCTCAGCATCGGCCTCCGTGAGAACATAGAAGAGAAATGGCTCGACATCAAAATAGAGAGTCTTGTGGTCTAGGAAGAGCTTGGCTAGTAGACAGAGGTTCTGGCAGTACACCTAGGACAGTCTCTGGATTATCCACTAGATATTACTGGGAGAGAAAGTAACCTAGTGCATCTACAAGTAGTAGACCCACCTTATTTTTCTCTCCGTCCACCTCAAAGAAGGAGTAGTTGTGTTTGCGGTAGATCTCATCGCCCGGGGGATGTCTCCAGATACACTTGGCCAAGTGTCTGCGGAGGATGGTGGAGGAGTTCATGTACTTGAGGCAGAACTCGCACAGGTAGAGCTTGCTGAGGCACTGGTACTCCTCTGGGTAGGGGGAGTTGTACCACACATCCATCTCAAACCTGCCCAGCTCGATAGTCTTGATGCCCAGTTTCTTGGTGCCAGCTGCCCCTCCTGCTGCTGAGTTGACAGCCTTGGACTGCTCCTGCACAGTCACTCTGGTTGGAAGTTGTTTTAGCTTTTTTTTTAAATTAAGCTGATACATGGTGTTAGACATTTAGAAACAATAAATGGGGGGATCTATTTCTTCTCTACCTATAGGTTGGTGACTGACAGCATTTTTGCCCTCCCAGAGCTTCCTTTCTATGGCTAGTCTAGTGACTGTATTGTAGGGTCTTCTTCCAAACATGCTTGGTCTTCATCTTCCCTCCAGAAACACCCAGTTCTGAGATGTCCAAACAATACATAGTGTTATCTCGGGTAATACAGTGGCTTATGGGGCTGTAGAATCCATCCATTTTCAACCTCCTGGACCTAGGATCAAATCCCACATTTTGAGCTGTACTATTTTTTATTTAACACTTAAAGCCCGGCGGACGTATATTTACGTCCGCCCTAAAAATGCCAAAAGCCCGGCGAACGTATATTTACGTCCCGCCTCTTTAAAAATCGGTATAAAATCGGCCGTTAAAGTACGTTCCTCGGGATTTTGGGTACAACGTCCTTGAAGTGTCCATCAATGATTGGCTAGTTGCTGACACGTGTTCCCCTCCTCCCCTCCCCCCAGATTCCATTTCTGTGACTCATATTACCACCTGCGGTCATTTGTTTATCTTCTACTGTTTCCTTGACGTAGAGTGCTGCTCTCTTTTTTGTTCTTCATTCGCTCGCTCTAAAAATGGATCCCAACATGCCCAGTACCTCAGGGATTAATTTATTCAATGTTCCTGAAGCTGATGAAGAGTTTGAGGATTATTTCCTAGCAGATTCTGGGTCTGAACTAGATGATTCTATTGAAGATCCTCAATTTACTTTGGAAGGTCTAGAATCTGATACAACTGAAATTTATCATGAAGAAAGTGAGGAAGAGGTAACTATTTTTATTTTTCTTTCATCCTATTCATATATTTCACCTTTTTTTTTTTTTTTTTTTAGCAAATAAGACAACCTACCCCTGAAGATGAAGGATGGACCGAGGTAAGATTACCTTTGGAAAAGCCCACATTTTCTGGAACCTCTGGACCAAAGGCAGCTTTCTTTCCTGGAACTCTCTCTCCATATTCAGTGTTCAAGCAGTTTTTTGATGAAGAATTGTTTAGAACGATAAAGTTGGAAACCAACAAATATGCAAGGATGGTGATTGACAAAGAGAGAAAGAAAGGCCCTTTGAATCCTAGGGGGTTGTTGGCAAAGTGGAAAGCTGTTTCAATTGCTGAATTGAAGATATTTTTGGCAATAATTATTCATATGAGCCTTGTAGTAAAACCAAGGCTTAGAGAATATTGGTCAAACCACATTGGAATGAGGACAGCTTTCTGCAAATCGACTGGAATGGCAAGGGAAAGATTTGAGGCCATTTTATCAATGCTCCATCTGAATGATAATATGCTATATATTCCACATGGACAACCAGGATATGATCCAATTTACAAGATAAGAACCTTATTTGATTCCCTTGTCAATAAATTCCGAACCTGGTACTCGCCTGATGAAAAATTGACAATTGATGAGGCCATTTGTCCTTTTCGTGGACGGGTTCATTTCCGAGTATATATAAAGGGCAAACCTCATAAATATGGGATCAAGATTTATGAGATTTGTGAATCAAGTACAGGGTATACCTGTAACCTGGATATATATACTGGAAGGCATCCTCATCAAGACCTCCAATATAATTCTATATTGAGCTTAGTTGACAGGATTGCTGAACCTTACTACCAGAAAGGCCACATCATCTATTTCGATAGGTGGTTTTCCTCTCCCCAACTTTTCAATCATTTATGGGAAAAGAAAACACTTGCAGTAGGAACAGTCAGGCATAACAGAAAGGGATTGCCAAAAAAAGCTTTCTCGAAAAAGCTGAAAAAAGGTGAAAGCATCTTTTGTCAAAACAGTCAGCTTCTCGCATTGAAATGGCGTGACACCAGGGATGTCTTTATGATAGCAACAACCCAAGATTCCAGCATGATCCAGGCTCAAAAGAAAATAAGAAGACAGCCTCAAACCATTTCGATAACCAAACCTGCTATTGTAGTTGACTACAATAAAAACAAGGCTGGTGTCGATAGAAGTGACCAATTTATGGCATATTATCCTTTTCATCGGCGTACTCTAAAGTGGTGGAAAAAGCTTTTCTTCCATATTTTCGGCCTCACTATTGTCAATAGCCATATTGTATATAATAAATTGACCACGGGTCGAAAAATGCCACTTAGAGAATATCATTTGGCTATCATGGAAAGGTTGATGGAAGAAGCAGGTACAGAAATTTTGGATGAACAGCCAAGTGCATCTGGATCATCAGAAAGGCTGATTGGAAAACATTTCCTCACCAAAATCCCTGCTACTGGCAAGACCACCATCCAGAAGAGGTGCAAAGTTTGCTCTGACAAAGGAAAAAGATCTTCTGGTAAAAGAGTGAGGAAGGACACCAGCTATATGTGTGAGACCTGTCTGGTTCCTTTATGTATTGCTGACTGTTTCAAGGCCTTTCACACAAAAGAGAGGTACTGGGAGTGATTTATATTAAAGTTTGATTCCTCTTCAATCTCTTCCTCAGAAAAAAAATCGTTATGTATATTATTTTTATATATTTGATTCATGGAGTGGATTTGGTCAATTTGTATTTTTTATCTCTCTTTTATGTACATATCTCTTATAATTAACATGTATAAATAATCTTAAATTTACATTAAACAATAATTTTGAAGTGTATATTATTGATTCTCATTAAAATATTTTATAAATATCGAGTTCTTAATGATTTATGAATTTTTAAAAAACACTCAAAAATTGAACGTCCCGGGAGATTACGTCATACCTGTACTTACGACCTTCAAGTGTTAAAAAAATTGCTTAAATAAAGTTGCTTCAATAGCCCTCACTTTGCACAAGTTCATCACCACCACCACTGAGTTTAAACGAGCAAATGACAACTCCTTAATTGAAAGCCTATTTATTTTTAAAACAATATTGCTAAGCTAACATTGCCAAAGCCAGCGACTCTAGGATTCCCTCAGTGTATTCCACAAGGTAAATGTTGTTGTTTCTTATCCCCTTGTGTAAAGATTACACAAATTCCATGAGTTCATGCTCCCCAATCAGGTAAATATTAGGAGAGCTAACCCATCACTACAAGATCCCCAGCTACAATGACATTCCTGACAAGAACAACACTAAGTAATAAGAAACACCAAATAAATAAATAGTGTGTTGGTGTCTTGGTGTTAATAAGGCACAATTTGGATTGTAGATTAGAAACACTAGGTAACATTATTACCTCACACACTATTTGAATTTTTGTCTTTATTACTTTGTGTTTCTAATCTACAATCCAAATTGTACCTTATCAACACCAAGATACTATTACAACAACCTGGGATACCAACATAATAGATATATCAACTTCCCTTGTGACTCTCTGCCACAACAACATGGTGCACTTACAGTAAAGGCAGTTTCACACCTCTACCTACCATCACAACCAACTAGAGCATTAGCCCATTGCACCCAAGAAATATTGGGTGTATTTGTTTCAATAACGCTGTTTCCAAAATGTCACCTACTATTTAGATTTGGGCTTATAACCTTGTATTTTTAAAGCTAGGTTCATGGAAGTGTTTGTCCTACTCGAAAGCTTGCTTTTAGAAATATAATTTTTATAATGTAACAAATAAACAAGTTGTAAAACGACACTTGAAGCTACACCGCATGAGTTTCTTTTCAACGATAAATTAAAATTTTATTTCAAGGTGAAATATCGACTATTTCTATCCTTTTTGGATGAGGCATGAAAGGGTGAATTATGAAGAGTAATGATGAACGGAAAAATAAAAGTGTCCAGTTGCCCGGCCATCCTTGTAGCCCTCTATATGGCTGACATCAATCCAGAAGAGGACATTCATACGAACAAGGCATTTTCGTTGGATGGTATTGTGATCAGGATGCACGGACCAATCTGATCTGCTCCATGGACAAGACACCACCACCACCAATTAAACTTTATCTCAGAGAGAAAGGTTAACTTACTACTTCCAGTATTATAGGTTAAGATAAGTGGGAATGCCGCAACAAACCGCCACAACAAATTTCTCCATTGTTTCACATTCTCACACAATTTTGGCCTTAACTACCTGTTTCATGATTTTACTGGATGCCTGAATGACCAGTTTTTTGGTTGTTGAGGTACAGCTTGCACCACGCTGAAGAGGGCCAACAACCTGAAATGCGTACATGGTTAGCTTTACGTGGATATCCAAGAATGGGTATTTGGCCAATTCTGGAATAATTAAAAATCAACGAATAGATGGTGCAAAGCCATTTCAGTCGCAAGATAGATTCCTTTTTTTTTTTTTCTTCTTAATTTCTCTTTAGTTACATCTCACAGGGTGTCTTACCATCTCCTCAGCCGCCCGAGCCTGGGCTTCCCGGAACATCTCCAGGTCAAAGACCGGGGTGAGTCCGTTGAGGTTGGGTTCCCTGGACTTGTTGTCGTCTGTACCGGAGTTCTCCACCTCATCCGGCCGGAAGTTGGAGAGAGTCCAGAGCAGCTTCTGGTACTCCTCCCTCTGCTCGGCAGACTGTCCCTGCTGTAAACCACCAGCTTGGATCATACAGATGGCAGGTTGCACACCCATCATTCAATTTGATTGGTCAAGGAAGCCTACAGGTTGGATTTGTATAAAAAGATAATTAAACATTTTACACAAAATTTAATTTTAAATTTATATATACAAGCTTTTTTTTTTTTTCAATTGACAATTATTTAATATGGAATCTTCTTATATATATAAAAATGAATGTATGTGTGTGTGTCTGTTTGTTTGTTTGTCCTTTATGCCTGACCAAACCACTCATTGGATCGCCATTAAACTTTGGGAAGTTATTTAGTATAGTATTGGGAAGGTTTCTAGCAAATAAAATTTTTGAAATAACTTTTCGCCTAGAAATAATCAAGATAAATATTCTAATTTATCTGTTATAATTCAACAATCTGCTCTAAATATTATCATGATGATACGATGATTTTGTAATGTAGAAAATTAGGAAAGACAAAATTCAGGATGACACGGCAATTTATTTGAGACAAGAATAATGATACAATTCAAAGGCAAGATACTATTCCTTTAACTTCCAATTACCGAGGGAACCAATTAATATTGATTTTATTCAACTTATCGAGTATTTTTCAAGGGACCGGGAAAAAATGTTCACTTTATCGAGAGATTCGTTGAACAAACCTTTACTCGGGTAAAACCCGGGCGAAGCCGGGTACATCCATACAAGAATAATGATACAATTCCAAGGCAAGATACTATTCCTTTAACTTCCAATTACCGAGGGAACCAATTAATATTGATTTTATTCAACTTATCGAGTATTTTTCAAGGGACCGGGAAAAAATGTTCACTTTATCGAGAGATTCGTTAAACAAACCTTTACTCGGGTAAAACCCGGGCGAAGCCGGGTACATCCATACAAGAATAATGATACAATTCCAAGGCAAGATACTATTCCTTTAACTTCCAATTACCGAGGGAACCAATTAATATTGATTTTATTCAACTTATCGAGTATTTTTCAAGGGACCGGGAAAAAAATGTTCACTTTATCGAGAGATTCGTTAGACAAACTTTTACTCGGGTAAAACCCGGGCGAAGCCGGGTACGTCCGCTAGTATGTAATGAATATTATTATCATTTTATGATAATATTCTGTGTGTTCTGAAATATTATTATCAATAATATTCGTTAGGCAAACTTTCACTGGGATAAAACCCGGGCGAAGCCGGGTACACATCCGCTAGTTTCATATAAATGGAATTAGAAGCCTATAAGAATTCTTTTTTTTAAACTACATCAGAACCTCCCTGTAAAAGACATCTAATTGAGAGCCAAACTATCCTTTAGGGAGAGGTGTCTTCTTCCCGGAGAGTTGCTAAATTGTAAAAATGGTAATTTTGTAAATGAAAACTGTCCTTTGTGGAGAGGTGTCCGCTAAAGGGAGGTTCTACTGTATTTCAAGGATAAAGAATTTGCAATCTAACTTAATATGCCATAAGAAGTCTATACAATATATTATGCTCATATATTTGCAAAGTAAAGAAATGCATGAAATATTAGTTTATAATTTTACATACTTTTCAAATAAAAGGGGAAATGCTGTAAACCATTTTTTTTTAACCCTAGGGGGTCATGTTAGAGTGGTACAAACCATCAAATTTCCAACAGCCATGACCCGGGATCGAATCCTGCATTTGGCACCTTTTTCTGAATAAAAGATTGCTCCAATGGCCCCTGATTCTTGCAAAAGTCCAACCTCACCAGTGAGTGCAAGTAACTAAAACGGTACTCTGGCAAACCTTGTAGTTGCAAAAGTCAAACTTCTTTCTACATGGTGTAGACATGTAGTGCAATTTACAGTAAGAGCAGTTGTCAACCACTACCCACCATGATTAATCACGGACTGTACCACATGTACTAGAGATAATAAAAAATATATGTATGTTAATAAAAATAGTTCAATTAGAGAGATGAAAATTAATTAATCATGTGTTATGTTTCAGAGGCAATGACATTGATGCTAAAGAAAGAACATTCAGGATTTGGAATCTAGCCACATCTCACTACGTGCCCAATCCAACCCAAGAAGAAGAAGGCAACAGAATTTTACTACAGAATGTACAACAAGCTGATGCAGGGATTACCCAAAAGCTGCATAATCCCTTTTAATAATACAGTAGAACCACCACATGACATTTGTGCTAGAAGACACCTCTCTATAAAGGACAGTTTTTATCTCCAATATTACCATTTTTACTATTTAGCAGCTCTCCGGTGAGAGGACAAAGCCAGCAAAGCCAAAAATAGGCTCAAAATCCTGAAAAAAATATCAGGCTTAAACTGGGGTGCAAATTCCAATATCTTACTCACAACGTACCTTGCACTCGTAAGACCTATTTTGGAATATGCTACACCAGCCTAGATCAATGCAAGTAAAACTAACCTATCTAAATTGACATAATCTTAGCAAGCGCAGCTAAAATCATCAGCAGACTTTGAGGATCCTGCCCAAATAGCATTGCTGAACTCGAATCCAACCTTCTTCCCCTGCACCTAAGGAGAAAAATCTGCTTTTAAAAATTTATAACAAAAAAGATTAACTCTCCAAAAGAACATCTTACAGGAAAATTTATTAGAAATTGGGTCCCAAACCAAAGATTAAAACGCCCCACTCCTCTCAACCTGGCTCACAACTCTAATCTTTTAGACATCCCAATTAACCCCAAACACAGAACTTCCTATCCCCCACACAAAACTCGCAACAAACTCATCTGTTTCCCTCATCTACCAGACAATCCCCACAAACATGAAACTCAGCCAGAATTACTTAAAGCTCTTGGCCTCCAAATCATTGAGGAAAATAGCTCCCTCTTCGACATCACAATTTACACTGACGGTAGCCAACTTGAAACTGGACTGTCTGGCAGTGGAATTGCTATCTACAAAGATAAGATCCTGGAAAAAATCTGCCTCTCCCACCCTAGACATCTTTCAGTTTATAAATCAGAACTCTCTGCTATAGATACGGCTCTAAAAGACATCAACATCAATTCGCCAAGCAAAATAATAATCTACTCCGATTCAAGAGCAGCCATTTATACCCTTCAAAGCTGCTTCTCCAGTCAAGAACCTCTCCTCAAGAGCATTGCTAAGTCTGTAAACCGACTCCCAGCCAACAGCTCAGTCACAGTGCAATGGCTTCCAGCTCATATTGGAATTCCTGGTAATGAGCTGGCAGACTCTCTGGCAAAGGCTGGAGCTCTTGGCCTACCTGAAGCAAGAGAATCTACCACCCAACTAGACGAAAGAGACCTCCTCCGTACCATCAAAACCCAATGCCTGGAGGAATGGAAATCTGATGCTGCACATGACTGGTACAGAGCAGGAGGGACAAGCATCGGTTCTGTCCTCCCAAGAGAACAACAGTCTTTGATTTCCAGACTTAAGTCTGGTCATCTACGGACAATGACTTTCCAGAATGTGGTTAAGGGTATTCCCACTATGTACTAAGTGCAATTCTCAGCCTGCAACCCAAAGACATATTATTGACTGTATTGACTCATCCATTGATGAGCTCTACTCTTCCCCGGCAGACACCATCAAAAATCTCAAGCTTTACAAGCTTGATACCTTAGTGTGATTGAGTGGAGATAAGAAAGAAGAAGAAGAGGACACCTCTCTCTAAAGGAAACTTTGGCTCTACAATTAGATGTCCTTTACAGGGAGGTTCTACTGTAGTAATAATGTTGAGGGGTTATCAATTACTCTTTTTGCTATTATCAAAACCTGCATTGTAAATCA
The DNA here is from genome assembly GCA_030710605.1 of Cordylochernes scorpioides. Classification (NCBI taxonomy): domain Eukaryota; kingdom Metazoa; phylum Arthropoda; class Arachnida; order Pseudoscorpiones; family Chernetidae; genus Cordylochernes; species Cordylochernes scorpioides. Next base: position 42,169,584 of record CP092884.1, read on the forward strand.
TGAATTGTTTCCCTCAGAAAGTGTCCAATTTACCTGTTTCCTGAGGCCAAACTTGCCGGCTGCTGTCTTCTCCATCTTCTTCTGTTTATCAATCTTCTTCTGTTCCCTCAGCAGCACTTGTTTCTGCAGCGGCAGGTCAGCTGTGGCTCAGCACAACCCACTCCCTCCCTCACTCACCTGACAGTCCTCCGCTGTGGTGTTGTGGTAGATGGGGCAGGTGTGGTGGTTGCTGTGACGGGGGAACTTCCCGCTCAGATGGCCTACACACACATCTCTTCAGAATACTAATTTAATATACTTGGGAGGTAGTGAAAAGATGGTCTAAACCGTAGGTTTTCGACCTCTACAACCCAGGTTCAATTCCCGCATTGGGCACTTTTTCCTGATTAAAAAAAAAAAGAAAAGTGTTCCAATAGCCCCCGATTCTTGCAAAAGTCAACCCCACCAGCGAGTGCAAGTAACCAAATGGAGCTCTGGCACATTTGTAAGTGTAAAGTCTAACTGCTTTTCACATGTGTAGACATGTGGTGCACTTAAGAGTAAAAGCAGTCGCCTACTTCTACCTACCATGATTATCATGGCCTGTACTACGTGTACTAGGGATAAGCAAAGAAAAAAATACTGCTACAGTATTATAGGGGAGACTGATATATGGATACTCTTGGTCTCTCCTTAGCTAACACCAAAACGAACCAATGAAAGTTGGGATAAGCTTTCAACTATATACTTGTAATGAAATAAAGTAAGAAGAGGAGCTTCTTTATACACATTTATTCTCGCTAGCTTTCGAACCTACATGGTTCATCTGGCATGGATAGCTTTTACACTAACAAAAGTACTGCAACACAGGGACCTTATATACACCTAGGAGGAAATTTACATACTTAAGCTAATGGATTAAAAGAGAATATATGACGCCGACGTTAAAATTGGAATATTTACATATAAAAAACCGAAAACAAGATTTGTAAAATTATGAATATATGTAAAACCAGCCAAACATTGTTGCGACAAATGAGTAAAAGTCCAAGGGCACAACCAGGGGCCCCACTCAATGCCACAACCAATGGGGAGGGGATAGGGGGGGGGGGGATTGGGGGGGGAGGAAGTGGGGGGGTTGGGTGGGAGGAGTAGTACCCACTATTAATAAAGGACTTTGTATATATCGGGAAGGTCTATTTTGCGGTTAATACTGTTGGTTTGTGTGGAAATAATGGATTCTAAGCATAGTCTATTGTGTTTGTGGTTGATATGTCTGTATTTAATGTGTGGATGTTCAAGATCAAAACTGTGGCCTGTTTGTGCGATATGGGTGCAGATTAGGGATTTTGTATCTTTGTTGTAAATATTGCGATTATGTTCTGAAATTCTGATACGTGTGGTTCTGCCTGTTTCCCCGACATATGATGCTGGGCAATTATTGCACTGTAGGGAATAAATGGCGCCAGTAGAGTCTATAGGGAGGGTAGGTCTATCTGATTTGGTAATGCTATTTCTGAGGATGGTGGTTAGGTTGGGAGGACTGTTGTATAAAACTTTGATGCCATATGGGCGCAATATGCGGGATATTGAAACTGCTTTGGGGGAATATGGAAGCCAACATGTGGATCTATAGATTGTAGTGGTTGTATGGACACATGGATCAAACATGTGTTTGTCTATAAAGGGTAAGGGGTAACCTGCAGCCATAAGGATCAAACGGATTCTAGATTTTTCGATAGTTTTAAATATGGGCAATGAACAATGGGTGAAGATTCTCTTGGATAGGGTCTTAACTGTATTTATTTTATATGCTATGGGGCTACTGGAGGAGAAGTGTGTGTATTGGGGGGAAATGTTCTTTTTGTGAAAAACTGTGGTTTGAAAGGTGTGCGGTGTGCGTATGACTAAAATGTCTAAAAAGGGTAAAGCGGAGTTCGATTCGGTTTCATAAGTGAATTTTATGTTTGGGTTGAATTCGTGTAAGGTACTATGCATACGTTGGAGGCTGAGTTAATGATACAAAAAACATCATCCACATATCTCCTCCAGTAGTGTATGTCAGAGGGGAGGGTTTGGTTGATCCATGTGTCCAGCGAATTCATGACTATTTCTGCAATCTACTTATATAATTGCCTTATTCTGAAGCTCACGGATAGAATGCGCGCCCATTGGCTGCCGCCGGCGAACACGTGTCCTCCCTGCCCCCCTCTAGACAACCCTGTTATCAGCTGTGTGATACATACACCTGTCTATAGCGGACACTTTAGGCAACCCTGTAATCAGCAGTGTGTTACATCCACCTGTCTATACAGACCACCCTGTATATAGCGGCCATTCTAACCTGTCTATACAGACTACCCTGTATAAAGCGGCCATTCTAGAAAACCCTGTTATCAGCTGTGTGATACATACACCTGTCTATAGCGGCCACTCTAGACAACCCTGTTATCAGCTGTGTGATACATCCACCTGTCTATACAGACCACCCTGTCTATAGCGGTCACCTTAGGCAACCCTGTTATCATTAGTGTGTTACATTCACCTGTCTATACAGACCACCCTGTCTATAGCAGTCACCTTAGGCAACCCTGTTATCAGCAGTGTGATACATACACCTGTCTATACAGACCACCCTGTCTATAGCGGCCACTCTAGACAACCCTGTTATCGGCTGTGTGATACATACACCTGTCTATACAGACCACCCTGTCTATAGCGACCACCCAAGACAACGTTTTTAAAATATATTCGCACTCGGGTAAAACCCGGGCGTTGCCCGGGCCATTCGTCTAGTTATTGATGAGAGAGGACTACCCATAGGGGTGCTTCTGATTTGTTTGTAACACTGCATGTTAAATGTGAAGGAGCTAATGGTCAAACAGAGGGAGGTTAGTTGTAGTATGGTGGAAGCTGTCTGTGTGTCTATGCTAGATGTTGTGAGGAATAGTTGTAATTTATCTGTAATGAGGGTATGTGGTAGGGAAAGGTACAGAGATGTGATGTCAAAGGACGCCATGATGTGTTGTGGTGGCGGAGTTAGGGCTGTGATGTTTTCTATAAATGTGGGGGGGTGAGTGATGCTGTATATGTTCGGGTTTTGCTTCATGAGAGGGGACAAAAGGCTTACCAGATATTTGGAGACAGAATATGCCGGGGATTGGTGATAAGCGATGATTGGTCTGAGTGGGACTCCTGGTTTGTGCACCTTGGGGACGCCATAAATGTAAGCATTCTTGTCGAAGTTGGCTGTAAAATGAGTATGTTGTTCAGCTGTGATGAGACCAGATTTTTTCATGTTGTTTAGGGATTTTCTGAACATTTTGGTAAGGGTGGCGTTTTCTTGTGGGGAGATAGATGAGAAGGTGGAGCTGTCTTGAAGGATGTCTGTCATCTTTGCTATGTAATCTGATCGGTCCATTATGACGGGGTGGTTTCCCTTATCCGCTCTTGTAAATACCAGGGATTTGTAGCTATTTAACTTATTGATTATGGCTTTGTTGTTGTGGCTGGGTACTTTGTTCCGGTCTGGTCTTAGTAGGGCTTGGACTATCGCATTCCGTGCTTTAAAAGTTTCACCTTGATTTAGAGTGCTCATGATGCCTTCAACACCAGCAATGATTCTAGGGATGTCCGGTTTGGTTGGAGGAACATACTGGAGGCCTAGTTCTAGAAGCTTTTCTTCTCTTTCGGGCAAACGGGTTGTGAATATGTTGATGATCTTGGGGGGAGCTGCGCTCTTAGAATCAGGGACATCTGGAAAATCATATTTCTGCTTCCAGTGAGTCAGCTTGGAGAGGTGTTTGTTGTTCTGGACTGTTGTCTGCTTTTGGACTTTGAGCGTAGTAGATTTTACTAGGTCGTGGAGGTCCTCTAAGGGCATTAACTGTTGAATGTGGAAGATGAGGCCTTTGATGGAACGAGAAAGAATTTGGATGTTTGAGTGTGAACCCTGTACTCTGGCTTCCAGTAGTTCTAGCTGAAACTTTTTGGTGATTTTGGATGAGAAGGGATTCTTGACTGGATCTTTTATCCTGAGGGATGGTGGGATGAAGCTGACTTTCTGGCATAGTAGATTGAATTGCAGATGACATCTCCATTTGGCTAGTTGTATCGATTTCTTTATCCATTGGCGTATATAAAAGCGGAGTTCTGGCGCAGGATGGCTCATAGTAAAACAGCGAAGGTTAAGTTTTTTATAGAATAACTCTTATCCTGATCAAATTAGTATGAAATAAAGTAAGAAGAGGAGCTTCTTTATACACATTTATTCTCGCTAGCTTTCGAACCTACATGAAGAAGGACACTCTCTTGTCCTTGGCAAGAGAAATCACACCAAAAGGAGGAAAAGTTAAATTTATTTGGTGAGTGGCATAGATGAAAAAAGGCACTGGCAAACCACTTCTGTATCAAGCACAGCTGATAAAATTATATGGACATATAGGAAAGTACAGTAGAACCTCTCTGTAAAGGACAACACCTAATTGCAGAGCCAAAGTGTCCTTTAAGGAGAGGTGTCCTCTTACCGGAGAGTTGCTAAATTGTAAAAAGGTTAATTTTGTAAATGAAAACTGTCTGTTGTGAAGAGGTGTCCACAAAAGGGAGGTTCTACTGTATTATAATTTATATAAGATATAGTCACCAATGTGACTTGATCAACACTAACAACAACAAAGCCTTTATTTAGGGCCTCTCGCCCTATACAGGATTCGTCAGTTCACAAAGGATGGAGAGAACACTGTGTGGCCTTTTTCCGGGATATAATCCTGTGGAATATCGCCACCGCTATATACCTATTCTTTGATATTTCATTAATTAGTGCCGGAAATGAAGGACAAAGTTGCCCTGTTTTATCATTTAGTTTTCGTCTTTCCTCAGATAGAGCAGCACAGTCAAATAAGTAGTGCAACATCTCCATTGTTATTCCTGATCCACAGAAAGTGCATTTCAGGTCTTCACCCCTCATTAAAATCAGATGGTGTTCTCTGAAAAAAAATTGAAAGGGTTCTAAATTGCACGATTAATCTGATGACAGGAAAAGGGAGTTCACTTAAGAAATATTCTTCGGTGGTAAACGTTGTATGTATATATGTCTCTATAGTGGGAATATAACTTTGATTGGGTTATTCTTGTTAAGTCATTTAACAACAACTTATCAAGAGGAGAGACAGTTTGATATACTTTACCTTTGGAATCACAGCCCTTGACTGTGCAGTGGGGCTGAGCTTCTTCCTGACCACCACCTCGCTCTCTCTTGATTTTCTTCTTGTCCTCGTTCTCAGGGACATCCTCTGTCACACCCCAACATCTCATGATATATAGCCAGCAATATATATATAGAGAGAGGGTGGAGTAGAAATATGGACAAATAAAAAATATCTCTACTGATTCCTTGTAGCCTTTTTGTGCCTGGGAGCTCGTGGAAATAAAGATTACTATTGAAAACTCTCAGAAGTTTTTAGGGCCCTATCTTCTAATTAAACAGCCAGCTATTTCATGTATGGATGTTCTGGGAAAGCTAACCCCAATTATCAATAGCCCCAATTAACAAAAGGCTTGAAAATTTTTAGATAGGAATATAGTAAAGTACAGCATAACCTAGTTAAACCATCATTACTCTCAAGTCTCTAGTTCCGAATGCCAGTTGCTCTAAGTATGGTTATAGCAACTATTCCAAGTTGTTTTAATGAGGTATATGACTTTTTTTTTTTATTTGGAGCAGCTGATGAATATAACAAAATTTGATGTTCCCTGCAAGTCTAAATTGTGAAAGTTGTTTATCTTTTTGAAAATCACTATTTTTTATAGTCACTACTGCAAAACCCCTCTAAAGCGAACCTTCCCTTATAATTCTATTCCCATTGCAAATACCATTGTTATAAAGAACTTTGAGATTTTGAAATTGAAAAAAAAAAAAAAAAACTACCCATAAAACGAACCAATTTTAAGTCCCAAAATAATAAAATCTATATAAAATACTAGGCTTAAACACACAAACTTAGAATTTTAAATATTATATTTTTAAAAGAGTGAAATTTGAGCATGTTTCAGCTCACAGATCATAATCTCAAAACAATAAATTTAGCACAAAGTTTGTTTATATATATACAGTAGAACCTCCATAAGAGGACACCTCTCAACAAAGGTAAAAGGACATCTCTCCCTATGCAATTAGGTGTTCTTTACAGGGAGGTTCTACTGTATATACCATTTTATTTTTTCCATTCATTATGTAAATTTTTATATTATAATTTGTATTTAATAAGATATATTTGGATTTGTCAGAATTTAAATAGAAAAAAAAAAAGCAAATGGTTCCAAAATAAAAAGGAAAGAAAATGCATTCTAAACAAGCTACTACTAGAAAAAAAAAGCCATCATCATTGTTTTTCAAAGTAAAACAATGCAGTCAAAACTTCAGAACATATAAAATAATAAACATTTCTAGTTTAAGAGATAAAAATAGAGAGCTGTTAAAAATTGATACCAAGAGGAATCAATCCTAACCTTTCTTGTGATCGTACGTTTTAGAATGTCCTTTCAGAAGTGTTCTATATCTAGCTAGTTTAACCTTGGCTAAAATAACATCCAAATAAAGGGGCCCATGATGCATCAAAAGGTTATGTTTTTATTCCGTGAACTAGGGTGATATTTTAAAGCTAACAATGATAATTGCATGTTAGGTTTAAAACAAATCCAATCTAGACATCAGAAGTACAGGGTCCATTATGAAAGAAATGAGCATTTACTGGCAAAATACATTTATTGATCATAATTTGTGCAAATGTTCAATATTCTTCAAAATACATTCCTCCTGCATCAATACACTTGCGGAGACGCGTTTGCCACGCCTGAAAGGCACCCTGAAACTCCTCGACAGGAATGCTTCTCAGGAACGTTGTAACATGGTGTTGGATGTTTTCCACGGTTTCCCAATGTTTTCCTTTCATCTCTCTCTTGAGTCGCAGAAACAAAAATAAGTCACATGGAGCTAAGTCGGGACTGTAAGGGGGGTGAGGGATCACCGGGATGTTGCTCCGGGCCAGGAAGTTGGTAATGATGAAGGCTGTTTGGCTGGTGACATTGTCATGGTAGAGCTTGACCGTGTCTTTAATGTCAGTCCTCACGCGTGCGATCCGGCGTTTCAATCTCCTGAGCACCTCCAGGTAAAAGGCTGAATTTACAGTTTGTCCCTGCGGTACAAACTTACAATGGACTATTCCTCAGATGTCAAAGAAGACAATGATCGTCGTTTTGATGCGCGACTTGCTCATTCACGCTTTCTTGGGGCATGGGGATGATTTTGTGTGCCATGCACAGCTCTGCCTTTTCGACTCTGGGTCGTATTCAAACATCCAGGATTCGTCTCCGGTTACTACAGAGTTCAGAAAGTCCGGTTCATTTTGAATCAAATTCAACAATTCTTGACAGCGCAAAACTCTAAGTTCTTTCTGGTCTTGCATCAACACTTTCGGCACAAGCTTCGCACAGACCTTACGCATTTGCAGATCCTCGGTCACTATCCCATGTACCACTAGTGTGGACATGTGTAATGTGTCAGCAATTTGCTGGATGCTTAATCGACGGTCGGTACACAAAACTTCGAGCATACGATCCCCGTTCTCGTCAGTTCTGCCGTCCTGAACGGGGTTCGTCGGCGACCTCCTCCCGGCCCTCCTTGAACGCCTTGTGCCACTTCCCAGACTGTGATTTTGAAATGCAATCGCCCTTGAAGGCTTTTTGCAGCATCTGGAATATTTCGGTCGCATTTTTTCCAAGCCTCACGCAAAACTTTATGGTGTATCGTTGTTCAAGCGAACGCTCCATCACGCTATGTTACATAAGTTGAAAACACACTTCAAGCGGAGGCATGTATCTCCCCTCACACTGCTCAAACTCAACTGACGACCGGATGGATTGAAAGGGCATATCCCTCTACCACATTTCCCACCTTTTTACCGTGCTGCCATCTATCGTCGCGTCACAATAACATTATGCTCATTACTTTCATAATGGACCCTGTATATGTGGAAACTGGTAATGGAAAAAAATACCTATTAACTTTTTATCTGAAAGAGGCAATGCTTGAATGCTTTCAAACAAAGAGTATTAGAGAAATTTTTTCAAGTAAACTTTGTATTATAGGGTGTAATATGATAAACATCCAAATAAACGGTCCCATGATGCAACAAACATTTTTTATTATTATGAAGGCATAAGAATGGTGCCATCTAAAATGCTCGTGTGAGCAGTCAGGAAATGCCTTTTTTAATATCAACACTTAACCTTATTTCTATTTTTTTCTATCTTTCTAATATATAATTAATAGAACAATGCCTAGAATTGTATTCATTTTTGAATGAGATATAGAAGTACAGGTATGCTAATGAAAAGAAGAATCTATCATCAAGGATGATAAGGCACAATTTGGATAATAGATTAGAAAACAAGGTAATAAGACCAAATCCAAATAAATAAATAGTGTGTGATGTTTCGGTAACAGCGCTGTTACCGAAAGGGCCCACACTATTTTTTTGGATTAGGTCTTATTACCTTGTGTATCATCTAAGGACTTCTTTTTACAAGATTATTTGTGGCTAAATTGATATTCAGCATTAAAAAAAGGCAATAAAACCAAATCCAAATAAATTTGTACCATATCAGAGAATTCTTTTTTTTTTCTTATATCATAGAATTAAAGGGATTGAAGTAAACATGGATTCAACATCTAAAGATATAATTCTTTGATTCCCATTTAGCTTCATGTCAATAATATCTTCTTTGAATTCATACAAGTTAACAATTTCATTTTCATTAAAATATTGGTTCCCAATATATATGGTGCTCCAAAGTCCACAAGCCTAACTGTCCATTACGCCCAATAGTAAACAATAGACCTTCACCAACATATGCCTTGGCAAAATGGTTAGCACAACAATTAAAAATCAACCAATATTTTAATGAAAATGAAATTGTTAACTCCTATGAAATCAAAGAAGATATTATTGACATGAAGCTAAATGGGAATCAAAGAATTATATCTTTAGATGTTGAATCCATGTTTACTTCAATCCCTATACCCACAATTATAGATGCATTAAACCATGTGAATGCCGCTTAGATGTTGAATCACCAGAGCATCTTCTTTTAACTTGCCCTCTGACTAATCAAATTGTATGTAGATACTTTGAAACATTACCAAATTCTCTTTGTGCATATAATCTATCTTATGAGAACTTTGTTAAGTTTAGAACTATTTGTACAATAATTTACAAAACATTACTAATCCATTGTGTAAATATTTAATCATATATATGTAAATAATACTAGCACAGCACAATAGTCCTTTGGACTTCGTGCTTTTGTAACAATAAATAAATAAATGTGATCAAAGAATTAATGTATGGAAATAGGTCAATTTAAGGAATTAAAACAAAGTGGCCATTATAAGGGCGCTGTCCCAAGGCTAGAGTGGTGAGAGCTCCATTCTACCAGGTAGAAGATCAGTGAAGAGCCATCAGATAGGGTGGTGGTTAGCTGACAATACCCAGCAGTGGGGTGAGCTATAAGACTTGAAGGACACAGAAACTCCATGGTGATACTGGGTGAATGGTGAAACGGCGCCATTAAAAGTAAACACTACCAACCAACAGCTGTGTCGGCATCCATGTCAAGGTCGGCAGCAAAGATGTCTGTTCTCCATGCTAGGAGCAACCTTATCTGAGATTAATTCAGACTCTGCCATAGTAAGTGCATCAAATCAATGGCAAACCTACATTTACCCATCCTAGGAAGACAAATTACTCCTTAGAATTCAGTATATCTTGGTAGCAACAAGAGAGATAAACATTTATTTACCTGCATTCCCATTAGTGGTGGGAGCTTTGTCTGCTGGGTCCTGGGAGCTCTCAGAATGATCTGCTTCAGTTTTTATCTTCATCTGTTTGGGCGGAGAGATGGAATCTTGGCTGGTTTCTGTCATGGATTCCACCCCGTCTTTGGACTGAACACACAGCTAAGGGTCAGATTGCACACCACAGTACCTATGCTGTACATCTGTATCTTATGCTAAAGATGGCATCTGGTCAGGAGAGGCCTTAAATTACAGACAGACTTTGACCTAGGTGAGATCTGATGGAAACCTACATTCTATAATATCATTGCGTCATGGTTAACATGCTATTTTTGTGAATAATTTCTAATTTTATTTTTCATATATTTATTCATTTTTTATGAACAGCTTATGTACTATTAAAAAAATCATCACTTGTATTTTGAAACGCAGTGATTACACAACTCTTTAAACTTTGATATGTGATTATAAACACAAGGTAATAAGACCAAATCCAAATAAATTGGGTGTAATTTAATCTATATATATAAAATTGAATATCTGTCTGTCTGTATGTTTGTACTCTATAGATTCAAAAACCATACATCCAATCGCCGTGAAATTTTGGGATATTATTAGGTATTTCCCCGGGAAGGTTTTTGAAAAATAATTTCTTGAATATCCTTAGAGTTATTTGCAGATTTGTAGGTTTAACTCGCAAGCAGCGCCCCCATTGAGACGGAGATAGGCTTAGGTTTTGGCAGGAAGTCTGCTCCACGCCTGATGACCTTGGGTCTTTCAGGGCTAATATATTAAGTAAAACTAATTCAAATATTAGTGCTTTATAATGGCTATCTCCTTGAGGTTACCGATTTAAAAGTTTATTTCATAATTTTAGATTGTATAAGAAACATATTTTATTTTAAGTATTGTACTTTATTTTAAAAAATTTAAATAATTGTGCAAGACGATATATAAAAATCAAAAGAAATAATGAGTAAGGTTTAAATATAAAATTCAAATAAATATAAATGCAATACTAAAAATTAAATTTCTATTTATTTATATATATATATATATATATATATATGTGGCAATATCGTTGCGGGGTTTCTTGTTGTTGGATGCGAATGGTGAGATTTGGTTGAAGCGCAGCCGTTTGAGTGGAAGTTGCAGCATACAGTTAGGAATAATCAGGACACGTGATTGAGTTTGAAAATAAAAGGCAACTGGGTTGGAGGGAAGAAAGCTTGAGAAGAGTTGAGCGATTTGACTTATTAATTAGTTGATCACATGGCGATGATGGGATTTAGATGAAATGAGCGGAGAGAGAGAGATCTCTAGAGTAGATGTTACCTTGTTGGAAGCGAAGGAGCAACTGTCCGAACTCGGCGAGAGCCAGTGAACAACTGTAGGTGTTGTTCCTATGAGAGCGAAAACGTAACTGACCATTCTTGCTTTCCGATTTAACACCAAGACTCAGTTTCTCTCTGATTGGTTGAGAGATGATCACATGATCTTTCCCTATTGGTTGACCTATTTAGATGCTATCTTCTGATTGGCCGGCGGCTTCCTTTAGTGTTAGTTACGCCCGGCCTGGGTCAGGAAGTGTCGTGTTTGTTCGACTCTATTTACTTCCGCGGCTATCAAAATACGTCCGGTTCTGTCAGGAAGCATTGGGTGTCTCTCGATTAATATAACTTCTGCGGATACTAGATACGTCCTGTTTTTCCAGGAAGTGTTGGTTTAAACTTAGCTCGCAGGGACCCGGGGTCAGAAGGTTAACTGCGACGTTATTAATAAATATGTTCTCCTCTAGATTTGCTTCCTATGTCTTTTGTTACTTTCTTTCCTCCAGTTACCTTATTCTTTTATTAAATCTTTGAAAATCATACATGGTACATACATAGTGGGTCGGGGTTGCATTTAATTATATACAAATTATGACAGATGCGCCCCCTACATGTGAAGAATTCAAGAAGGGGTTAGCCTGAGAGAATTCTGTAAAGTGAAAAATAATTTTGTGGGAAAATTAGTTGTGGGTATTGAGGGGCTATATACAAGCATTGCTGGTGACATAAAAGTAAGATAGAATGGTGTTGATGATATAGGTTGAGTATAATTAATAGAAATCAAAATTTTTAATTGTAAGAAATCAATGAATGCTATGGTACATAGTGGGCTAAAAAAGGAAAATGTGCCTAAACGAATTCTACTCGAGATAAGAAAGGAGATCGAGGGAGTTCTATTAAGGTTTTTGAAATCAAAATAAAAACAATATAAAAATAGTTGAATGAAATCAAAATTGAATGTTTTTGGTTGAAAAAGAAAAATTATTTTGTTGCATGGTGATAAGGGAAAATGCCTAGTTACTTTTTTGTTCGAATTTGGAAAAGAATTCGAGGGAATTTCATAAGGTCTTTTGAAATCAAAATAAAATAAAATAAAAGGTTTTTGAGCGAAATCAAAGTTGAGTGCTTGGTTGAATGGTGAGAAAAAAAAGGAAAAATGCCTAACCATATTCTATTCGAGATTGGGAATGAAATCGAAGGAATTCTATTAGGTCTTTTGAGAAATCAAAAATAAAAATAAAATAAAAGTTTTTTGAGCGAAATCAAAGTTGAGTGCTTGGTTGAATGGTGAAAAAAAAAGAAAAATGCCTAACCATATTCTAGCTCGAAATTGGGAATGGAAACCGAGGGAATTTTATTAGGGTTTGTGAGAAATCAAAATAAAAATAAAAATAAAATTTCATAAGGTATTTTGAAATCAAATAAAAATAAAAGTGGTTGAGCGAAATCAAAGTTGAGTGTTTGGAAAAAAAGAAAAATGAAAAATAAAAAGGTTTCAACAACAAAGGGTGATTTAATGTTTTTAGTTTAATCGAAAACCAATGAGTTTTCGTTGATAATTGAGTTGTGGCAGTTTAAGCTAAGTGGTAAATAGAATGATAATTGATAAATAAAAATGATAATATAAACTAATTGGAAAAAAAAAATGATAATTAATGATTAAAAATGGTAATAAGTTGAATAAATTGATAAATTGATTAAATATTTAAATTTTAATTGAGAGAAAATAATGAAAATGATTGATATGAAAAATAAGGTGTATTGGTTGGAACCCTTTGGTATCTACATGCCCTGATCTACATGTATTGGTTGCTCCATTTTGCCCTATAAATGTTTTACTTGCTCAATTATGCCCTATAAATTTTTTGTCTCATCTGTAGCGACACTTAGGTGAAAAACGTGATTCTAGCCCTCAAGTGCGTTTATGCTGTGTGTACAGGAGACATGGAAATCTATATAACCTTTATGTGTAATTTTTTGTCTTTGTGTGTGTGTTGTGAAAAAATGTTAGAAGTCTGTTGTGTAAGAAATGTGTGAGCTAGTTCTATGTGTTGTCTCGTGGATGTGGAATTGGGTGGTAAAAATCGATATGTAGACTCGAACTGGAATCAAAAATCGGTGGCATAGCGAGGTTCCCAGTTGACCTCAATAGGGGATCTTCTCATTGTAATTAGAGATACGGAAGTGGGGTGTGTCGGGCAAACGAGAGGGAGGGAAATTGGAGATCGGACGAAGGCGCTCCGCTTTGTTTACAGAGGCCGAATTTATCGCTGCGGACTACACTTCCTGTCGTGGTGTCTCAAAATTCTCATTTCCTGCCGTCTATTTATTTTTGGTGCGGCTCAGATCTTGTTTTTGGAGCGTGATTTCTCCGACACTGGTTGGTCATCTTTCAGTTACTGCTATCTTTTCGGAGTTTATTTAGATTTTCTGCGAAGATGGTTCCTAAAATTATGAGAAGCTTTATAAATGTTTGTCCACAATGAAGAACTGCTTGTCCACAATGAAGAACTGCTTGTCCTAAATTAAAAACTACCTCTTGTAGTTCGAAGATTTTCTGAGCGGGCATGGCATAGATAAACAGGTAATTAATGAATAAAATTGGGATACAGTTGTACGGTAGAACTAATAAACAAAGGATAAAAATCAGATGAAAGATAGGATATTGCCCCATGTTCGTCCACATTTTTGTAACTGGGGACTCTGAAATATTTGCTTGAACCTTATGAATTGTAGAATTTGAATGATTGGTAGGTTCGCAGTTCTCTTGTTTGATATCTTTAGGGAGTGGTGTGATATGATTGAGCTGGTTGTCAGGTTTACAGTTTTTAACATCGGGGAAGAGTGATGTAAATCGTCTTGTTGCAAAAATGGCAGGGTCTAAATGCCTGAAAGGTTCGCTGCTGGTGGATTTGAACCTTAATGACTCTGTTTGGAATAATTCGGGTGTTAAATGTTTGAAAGGGAACGTGTAATTGGGGTTGTGCTTTATATGATAGGTGCTAACGGCGGGTGGTGATATATAATGGATTTTTTCTGTATACAGTTTAAGTTTGTTGACGTGGATTGTGTCAGTGTCTCTTTGAAGTGGTTGATTTGGTCGATCTATGCGGACCACATTTGGTGAAATAATTTCTAATATTGTGTGAGGTCCTGTGAAATATGGCGCAAGTTTCCTTGTATTTGGGTGGTGATATAATTTTACTAACACTAGATCACCTACTTCGAAATGTGGTTGCTTGTGTCGTTGGTCATAAGTGTTTTTGTCTTGTAAATGTTTGTTTTGTGTGCGTGTGTGTGCAATTTTTCTAGCTTTGTCGATATCTGGGTACGGTGTGTTATGATTAGAGATTTCTGGGGGTAGGATACCAAACATTAAGTATATGGGTGGAAAACCTGTGGTAGAGTGGGGTGTCTTGTTATATATAAGTGTAACCTTCTTGACCAACTTGGTCCATGCGACCTTAGGATTTTCTAGGTGTAATAACCTAAGTTTTCCCGTGAGGGTGGCGTTCAGGCGTTCACATAGACCGTTGGCCTGTGGATTGTTGCTGGTTGTGAGCAATGGGTGAATATTTCTATTAAGTAGGAAACTACGAAATTTGGGTGAAGTGAAGGCAGGGGCTCTATCCGTAAGAAGGCGTTTTGGAGAACCATCCTGGAATACTCGCTTAAGTACCTGTTGGTAGGTGGTGGTACTGGTGGATTTAGATGGAAAAGCCCACGCGTAGCGTGAAAAATGATCGACTACCACATGGAGGTATATCTTGGTGTTGCCATATTTGGCAAATCCTGCTATGGTGTCCAGAGATAAAAGGTCGAAGGGTTCTTTAGATTCCGGAGGTTGACTTAATTCTCCGTAAGTGGGTCCTACTGGACGTTTTGTTAATTGACAGGTGGGACAGGTCTTAACTTTTTGTTTAATATCTTTTGACATACCTTGCCAGTAATATTGTGTGGAGATAATTCGTGACATTTGGGAAATACCGGGGTGATTGTATTGTGTGTGTACTGTTTGTAAGAGTTGTTGTATGAGTGGTTTTGGAAGTATAATCTTGGTTATACCTTTTCGGGAAACTGTATGTAATCCATTACGATCAATGGTCAAACTAGACTCTTTCGATGGAGGAGGTTGGTGGGTCTTGATAAGGTTGGCGTCTAAGAATCCACAAAACGGGTTACGGGACAAGAGATCTGCTTCATATTGTAGTTTTCCCTTTATGTAGCGGACCTCATATTCGTAACTCGATAGTCGTAAACTCCATCGAAACAGTCTGCCGGACGGGTTCTTGATGGTTTTCAACCACTGCAATGCGTGATGGTCAGAAAATATTGTAAACTTTCTGCCCATAAGATAGATGCGAAACTTCTCCACACTCTCAACGATTGCTAAGCACTCAAGTTCAGAGATGGAGTAGTTTTTCTCGTGTGGGCGCAATGTTCGGCTGAAATATTGAACTGGATATACGTTTCCGTCAGGGTGAACTTGTTTGAGAATGCCTGCTATACCGAGGGTGGATGCATCGCAATACACTTGGCATGGCAGACCTTCTTTGTAAAGGTGTAAAATGGGGTGTTGTGTGAGGTTTCCTTTCAGGTCAATGAACGCCTCTTGACAAGCTTCATTCCAGTTCCACACGACGTCCTTTTTGATGAGATTGTTGAGTGGTGCTCGCAAGCGAGCGTATTCCGGAATGAATTTGTTATAGACGTTCACAGCGCCTAAGAAGGATTGTAGTGTTTTTCGGTTGTGTGGTTGTTTAATGGCGTGGATGATGTCGGTATTGCGTGTAAGTGGTGTAATTGTACCAGCTGTGATGGTGTAACCTAGAAAATTTATGGATTGCTTAAAAAAATTCGCATTTCGCGAAGTTAAGTTGTAACTTCTCCGCTTCGCAAAAGGCGAAAAATTGTCGCAGGTGGTTTTGATGTTCCTCCAATGTGTTGGAGTAAATGATGAAATCATCAAAGTAATGTGCCACACAGTCAAGTCCGTGTCTCTGTAGGACCTGACTTATGGCTCGTTCGTAAATCTGAGGACTGGTTTTTAACCCGAAAGGTAATCGAGTGGGTTGGTATAATCCTTCAAAGGTGGCAAATGCTAACAGTGGTCGAGAATCGGGGTGTATTGGGACTTGCCAATACGCAGAGGATATGTCGGCCGTGAAGAAATATTTGGCCTGTGCGAGGCGGTCTAGGATATCCTCGATTCTCGGGAGGGGATGGACATCAGAGCTGATTAGCTCATTCACCTTCCTATAATCGATACAAAACCGTTTGGTCTTGTCGCGCTTAGTGACGAGGGTGACAGGGCTCGAGAAAGGTGAAAAAGATTGCTCTATGATGCCGTTCTCCAGCATTTGTTGTATTTGGTTACGGATTTCTTGTTGGTCACATATCGGAACACGATATGGACGTATGGTGATTATTTTTTCGGAATTCGTGGGTATTTTTACTGGTGGAATACGTAAGCATGGTACGTTGAATTTGTCCTGTGAAAAAATGTGAGTGTACCTTTGTAGAAGTGTTGTGAACTGTGGTGTATAGTGAGTGTTAGGTGTTGTGTTGTAGTATGCATGGGGTAAAGGATTTTGTGGTGTATTAGTGTGAGTGTCGAGTTCGTTGTGTGGGTTGGTCATGTGAGAGTTGTGCAACGGTGTGTGATCACCTATGTTTTTGGTATGCGAGTTATCCCGCTGTGTGGGTGCGTTTTGGACAGGTTCATAAGTTGAAGTTGTTGTGGTTTGATTATTTGAGGGCATGTAAAAAGGGCAATTGGCTTTAGTGAAAAAGGGGCATGTAGATAAGTGGGGTTTTCTCAATGAATGCACGCAATGGTTGTCATAGGCGGAAAGTTGGGATGTGGGGAAAATTTTTTGTGACATCGCCTGACACTGCCAGTACGTGCATACATTGGACACATGATTAAAATGGTAGGAAAGGGTAGACAATGGGGCGCCCAGCTGGAGTATAGTGCATTTATTAAAATCTATGGTTAATCTGAATTTATGGAGGCTATTGATACTAAGAATTCCGAATGGCAATGGTGCATTCACTACATGGAAATACTCCTTTCGTGATATTTGTCCTATTGTCAGTGGGATAGATAGTTTACCCATGGTTTTTGCAAATCCGTTTAGGGTTTGGAGGTGTAGTGAATGTCCCTCAAGGGTTAAATTAGGCAGGTGGGTTTTTAGCATATGATAAATATTATATGGCACTATACTCAGGCTGGCGCCTGTATCAATTAAAAAGGGGCATGATACATTAGGGGCTAGAAAGAGTTTGACAGTCAGTTGGTTTAGGGATCCTACCTCAGTCTCGAAAGGGCTGCCCGGCTGAGGTGTCTCTGGCTTGACTTGGTTGTGATGAAGTCGGAATTGGTGATTTTGGGACCGTTTGCACTGTCCGGACTTTTTCGTGGGTCGTCGGGATTGGTCGACGTCGGCATTCGCTGTGCCAGTGTCTCGCGCCGCAGAACTTGCAGTTGGACGGCGGAAGAGGTGCATTCCATGCACCTGGGCGTCGGGATGTGCTGTGGTACGGACCCGACATTGTGGGTGGTTGATCTTCTCTGGATCGCGTTGCCGGTACACTGGGCCCGTGGATCCGCTGTACCAGTCGGAACCATTCTCCTAGGTTCTCGGGAGGTACTACGCGGACTAGGCGCTGGTCGCTGAATGGCAGTCCTTCTGTCAGCGTCTCGAGGATCACCTCTTGTGGAAGTCCTAGTTGCAATCCCATGGCGGTTTTTTTCCCGGTAGTAGGTCTCTAAGTTGGCTTGTCCAGTGAGCTTCATGGCGAAATATTTCGCAAAGGATGCTTCGCTTGATTCAGGGTAGAGATCTAGGAGGGTTTGCCTCACCTGGAAATAACTCCGGTCGGCCAATCGAAGTTTCCTGAAGAGCTCCAGGGGTTGTCGCACCAGGTAGTTTGGCAGGCGCAGTAATTTTTCTTGTTCTTCCATGGATGCGTCTTCCATTTTTCGGTCGAACGTCTGGAAAAACTGTGTCGCGCTGTATGTGCCGTCGAAAGGCGAGATTGCCGACTCCGCTCCATCAGAAATTTTTACTCGCGTCAGGAGAGTTGACAGCTGGTTGACGGCGTCCGCTAGGGGCGCAGTTGTCTCTCGGCCGGTCATCTCCTGTCTTCCTCCTATCGGTTCGCTCCCTCTTACTTCTTGCCTTCTTTCCGTTGTTGTTTCCATCGGGCCGTCCGTTTTTAAGCCTATGGGATCCTGATTTAATTCCATCTCACTATCCTGTCGACTTAACCGTTCTGTGGCAATATCGTTGCGGGGTTTCTTGTTGTTGGATGCGAATGGTGAGATTTGGTTGAAGCGCAGCCGTTTGAGTGGAAGTTGCAGCATACAGTTAGGAATAATCAGGACACGTGATTGAGTTTGAAAATAAAAGGCAACTGGGTTGGAGGGAAGAAAGCTTGAGAAGAGTTGAGCGATTTGACTTATTAATTAGTTGATCACATGGCGATGATGGGATTTAGATGAAATGAGCGGAGAGAGAGAGATCTCTAGAGTAGATGTTACCTTGTTGGAAGCGAAGGAGCAACTGTCCGAACTCGGCGAGAGCCACTGAACAACTGTAGGTGTTGTTCCTATGAGAGCGAAAACGTAACTGACCATTCTTGCTTTTCGATTTAACACCAAGACTCAGTTTCTCTCTGATTGGTTGAGAGATGATCACATGATCTTTCCCTATTGGTTGACCTATTTAGATGCTATCTTCTGATTGGCCGGCGGCTTCCTTTAGTGTTAGTTACGCCCGGCCTGGGTCAGGAAGTGTCGTGTTTGTTCGACTCTATTTACTTCCGCGGCTATCAAAATACGTCCGGTTCTGTCAGGAAGCATTGGGTGTCTCTCGATTAATATAACTTCTGCGGATACTAGATACGTCCTGTTTTTCCAGGAAGTGTTGGTTTAAACTTAGCTCGCAGGGACCCGGGGTCAGAAGGTTAACTGCGACGTTATTAATAAATATGTTCTCCTCTAGATTTGCTTCCTATGTCTTTTGTTACTTTCTTTCCTCCAGTTACCTTATTCTTTTATTAAATCTTTGAAAATCATACATGGTACATACATAGTGGGTCGGGGTTGCATTTAATTATATACAAATTATGACATATATATATAATTAATTAAATATTTTATTCTTATAAAGATTATCAATTAATGGTACTTATATATTTAAATACATATATATAATTAAAGGTACTCATAAAGGTTACCAATTTAAAAGTTTATTTCATAATTTTAGATTGTATAAGAAACATATTTTCATTTAAGTAATGTACTTTATTTTAAAAAGATTAAGTAATTGTGCATAGTCGCGGTGGATTTATATTTCGTAGAAGGATGATTGGGGAACCAATTTTCAAAGATAAAATATACGGTGGCATTCCTGGTAGATCCAATGAATATATCGTTTGCACAATTACTTAATATTTTTTAAATAAAGTACAATACTTAAATGAAAATATGTTTCTTATACAATCTAAAATTATGAAATAAACTTTTAAATCGGTAACCTCAAGGAGATAGCCATTATAAAGCACTAATATTTGAATTAGTTTTACTTAATATATTAGCCCTGAAAGACCCAAGGTCATCAGGCGTGGAGCAGACTTCCTGCCAAAACCTAAGCCTATCTCCGTCGCAATTATTATAGATGTTATTTATTATAGATAGTTTTGTACAAACACAGCAGCGTGTGAACGGGTACAGCTTATCTTTATAAAAAAGTTTAAGTAGAGAGTGGATGTATGCTTGAAAAATATTTTTTTATCAAGTACTGGTTAGGTAAACTTTCACTAGGGTAAAACCCAGGCAAAGCCGGGTACATCCGCTAGTATTATATATATATTATAATTTCCCGGTTGTAAGACTACTCGCACAAGTTAGAATACTTTCAAGTTTTTTTAGAGAAAACCACACCAAGATGCTCTGCGGTGAGGACCTGATTTGTACCTTCTGTAATTCAAAACTAAAAAATGAAATCACTCACTATATTTTTGATTGCTCTGCTCTGAAAGAAGAACCCTTATGCTCAAAACTGGGCAACTCTGTGCTTCACTTCCATCAATAATTGACAATATGAACCAGAATAAGTATATTGCTACGGCGTTTTATGGTTTCCACAAGTCCATATCTGAGAAGAAGGCCAAGTGACACTCACTCCTCACTTTCTTACTGCTACTCTTTTTGTGTTGTTTTTCTTGCTTCCCTCTTTCTCTTTCTTATTTTTTTTTTCTTCTGTATATATCGTTATTTCCTTTGTCTCACTGCTTTGTTCTTATGCATGCCTCTGGTGAATCCTGTATAGGGTCAGTGACCCTAAATAAAGGCTTTTTGTTGTTGTATATATATTATAATTTAATATTATAATCTATAATCCAAACTGTGCCTATCATTTGATATTTGATAAATAAAAAATATGTCCATATATGTCCTTTTCTAAATAAAATAATTTTTCTACTGCCCTTAGTGCAATGATAAAATATTGGGAGGGTCTGGCACTGGTGAAATCGCTGGGAGGGTTCATTATTGATGAGTTAGGTCCTTTCAATATTTTATCATTGCACTAAGGGCAGTAGAAAATTGTTTTGTATCGAAAATAATCATACGCATCAAGAATAATCTAAATAATATACTAATTGTGGATTTTCTTTTCTTTTATTCCAGAATATATATATAATATCCAAAAATTAAGAAAAAAGAAACCAGGTATGCAATTTTTGGTGTTATCAGTGCAATACAAGGTGTACCTCAATGATCAAAAAAAGGTGGTCCTCGAGCCATATACAATAGAACCTCCCTGTAAAAGACACCTAATTGTAGAGCCAAAGTGTCCACCTTTAGAGAGAAGTCTCCTCTTACCAGAGAGTTGCTAAATAGTAAAAATGGTATTTTGGTGATGATATAACTGTTCTTTGTAGAGAGGTGTCCTGCGTGTGTCCTCTCATGGAGGTTCTACTGTATTGATTACATAAATTAATAAAGGTTTGCATATAAGATAAATTAGGAGGACAGTGTTATATATTCCCATACATACTGTATGAGAATCAATGGGTATCTATACCCCATGTGAGAACCAGAGATGGTGGAGAAATAGACTAAGGAAAGATTGGTTATTTAATAAAATGGTCTGGATGATAAGGTACAATTTGGATTATTCTATATACAGTTACGAGCATCATTCTTCATCGCCTCTGTCACGGTTTGCTTTTTTTTTTGGAATGGCGCCCTCCTATTGGTCGGCTACGATCACGCCACCTTTGCCCCCCCCCCCCCCCCCCCCCATTTCTGTAACTATTGTGTTGGAGCGGGTCGCTCCTTAAATAAATGCATATACAGTAAAACCCCTCTATAGTGAACCCCAATGGGTCAGATTTTGGTTTACTATAGCCACGGTTTGGCCATTTTTTTTACTTTTCAAAATTTTTAGACCGTATAATTAAAGGACAGCCATACACACTGGAAGAGGCTGCCTCTTAATAGTGGTCACTTTGTTTTAATTCCCTTAATTGACCAATTTCCTTATATTAATACTAAATAATAATATAAATCATTAGATGATAGGTTCTTCTTGTCATTAGCATACATGTACCTCTATGTCTAATTTAAAAATCAAGACAAAACCTAGGCAAAGTTTTATTAAATATATATTCAAAGATATAAAATGATTTTAAAACATCATTATCACATTATATAATACAATGTTTATTTGGAAAAATGGCTCTAACACCATGTTGCTTCAAAGCATTCTTCAAGCATTGCACCATTCAAATAAAGTTAGTGTTTTACTTCCATTTCATTTTCCCACATATTCTTCTAGGTCTAGATTTCGTTTTTTTTTTTTTAACCTGTCATGCAAAACATTGCTGACTTTAAAATCACCATAGTTATTGGCATAAAAATAATTTTTGTTTCATCACGGGACCGTTTATTTGAACTTTTTTTTTTTTAAGTTCTAAAACGTACGATCGCGATCGCGGAAAAGTTGAGGTTGATTCCTCTTTGTAACAATTTTTAATGGCTTAATATTTTATTTTTTATAATATAAAATTTATATTCTATTATTTTAATATGTTCTTAACATTTTGCCTGTGTTGTTTCACTTTGAAAAGTTCTGAACATGGCCTTTTTTTTTTTAAGAAATAACGCTTTTGTTTTTAAAATGCCTTTGTTTTCTTCATTTTGGAAGCCATTTGCATTTTTTATATTTCAAATTTAATGGATGCAAATATATTCTATTTAATAAAAAGTAATTTGTGTTAAAATTTATACAACATACAGCAAAAATAAAGTGCAAAAATCAAAACTTACAATGCCGCTAAATTTATTGTTTTGAAATCGCGATCCGCGAGCTGAAATATGCTCAAAATTTTGTTGTTTTAATTTTTTTTTTTTTTAATTACAATTCTAAGTTCGTTATAAGCATAGTATTTTAAATAGATTTTATTATTTTGGGACCGAAAATAGGTTCGTTATAGGGGTAGTTCGTTATTCTAAAAATCGCAAAGTTCGTTATAACGATGGTATTTTCAATGGAATGGAATTGGGAATCGGCGTGGGTTCGTTATAAGGGAAGGTTCATTATATCCAGGGTTCGTATTAGCGGGGTTTTACTGTATTAGTTAATAACCAAATGGAATCCTCTCTTTCTTTTTCCCAGTAAGAGACGCCTACGGAAGCCAACAGTACATAGACAGATAAAGCACATAGGCTATAGTTATTAACTAATATATGCATTTATTTAAGGCGCCAATTTATAATTGTAACAAATAGTATTTGAATCAAAACATTCAATCGGGTAAAACACGGGCGTTGCCCGGGTCATTCAGCTAGTAGATTATAAACACAAGGTAATAAGACCACTATTTATTTATTTGGATTTGGTCTTATTACCTTGTGTTTAAAATGGTTTTGAATTAGAAGTTCTGAAGAGTATCGCAAAGAAAAGGGTGAAATGATCTTCTATCAGAGCCAACCTTGTTTGGTATGGAAAGTTTGCACAGTGGTGGAACGTGGTGACACATAGGAATGCAGTAGCACATATATTTCACTCGGCACAACCGCTTTAGGACAGGTCAGGGAAGGTGTGTAGAGCTGATGAAGTTATGGGGCTACACCAAAGATCCAAATTGTGCCTGCAACGTCCCACAATCAATGTCCCATATACTAGATGACTGCCCGCTGTACAAATTCAATGGAGGAATCTCCAATCTCCATTCTGTCACCCCGGAAGCCCTGAACTGGCTGAAGGACTTGCCTCTCAGACTTTAATGACCGATATGTCCTCACTTCTTTTTTCTAGATTTAATTCATTTTGTCTCCTCTCTAATTGTAAATACGCTGCTGTATCACCTCATAAGCATAAATAAACTCGGCACATTTATAACGCTTGATAAGTTTTCTTTTATTATTATTTTTTTTTTATTACAGTAAAACCTCACTTTAGCGGACACCTCTCCACAAAAGATAGTTTTCATTTGTAAAATTACCATTTTTACTATTTAGTAACTCTCCAGTAAGAGGACACCTCTCCCTAAAGGACACTTTGGTTCTTCAATTAGGTGTCCTTTATAGGGAGGTTCTACTGTATATTAAATGCAAAACACCTGCATTAGTTCAGTTAACTGAACATAACCTGAATAAACAAACAGAAAACAATAGAAAATAAGGTTTGTTAATCTCATAAAATCGTTGCAAAGGATTTATTATATTTTATATTATCAAATTATAAATTTTGATATTTATATATTCTGTAAACTTCTCTCATTGCCTCTCTGGTACTTTATAATCAAAGTTGATTTGTTCTTTCTTCTTCTTCTTTCTTATCTCCACTCAATCACACTAAGATATCAAGCTTGTAAAGCTTGAGATTTTTTATGGTGTCTGCCGGGGAAGAGTAGAGCTCATCAATGGATGTGTCAATACAGTGTTCTTTCTTCACTTGAATGAATTCTGGTGTCTCTTTTCCTGAAGTTTTTTTTTATTTTTCTACTTTTTTAGGTTACAATATCAAAAATTTGTTCCTTTTAAAATTTAAAAACCAGATGACTTTCTGCTCTTAACTGTGAGTTCCTAGCGGTAGATAAAAACTATAAGTGAAAAAAAAAAAAGATGAGGCATAAATTCGAAAAGTTGGATCAAATTTTAGAACTAAAATTCACAAGGTAATAAGACCAAATCCAAATAAATAAATAGTGTGTGACGTTTCGGTAACAGCATTGTTACCGAAACGTCACACACTATTTATTTATTTGGATTTGGTATTATTACATTGTGTTTATAATCTATAATCCAAATTGTGCCTTATCAGAACTAAAATTCTAATACAGAAGAACCGCAATGAGAGGACACCTCTCTACAAATGACAGTTTCCATTGTTAAAATTACCCCATTTTGACTAATTAGTAAAATTCAGGTAAAAAGACACCTATCTTTGAAGAACACTTGGACCCTGCAACTAGGTGTTGTCCTTTACAACAGAGAGGTATTTCTACTGTAAAAATATAAATACATATTGACGATTCTATTGACGTTATATGGCGTTGAGTTTGTTGTTGACACACATTAATAAGTTATAATACCTTGTCGTTCAGCCAACTGAAATATTGGTAAAATAATTATATTTTGATTCAATATATGCCTTTTTTAATTAAAAATATATATAATAACATCAACCAACACACTAAACAATGAGGTGTCCCAACCAGGAATTCTCTAGCCCTCTGTATCAGAAGATGACCTCACATGGCAATATGATGGCTTATGCTCCAATGGCTCCCGATTCTTGCAAAAGTCCAACCCCAACAGCGAGTGCAAGTAACCAAACGGGGCTCTGGTACATTTGTAAGTGCAAAGTCGAACTGCTTTTCCCATGTGTAGACATGTGAAGCATTTACAGTAAAGGCACTTTACACTAGACACTACTTCTACTCACCATGATTACCATGGCCTGTACCATGTGTACTAGGGATAAGCAAAAAATGTATAGTTACTAGATTATAACACATTAGTTCATGAAAAGCCACAAGTCGTCATGATATGTAAAAAGAGCTGCTGTCATTGGATGGCTATCCACATGGAGGTGACAGTCAGATTTGCACCATCTACAGGACCAAAGAGGCCTCACCAGACCACCTCTTAGAATGTATGAGAGCCTCGAGACCTATATCCAACCCTTCCAAGATTGTAAATTTAATCCATTAATTCAGTCTCCATGATTACGTATAACTATACAATGGGATAATAACAAAAAGAAAACATTTTCATAAAAAAACTTATAATTAATTATAATATTTGGTTACTCAGTATATTGCCATAAATTTTTTATTGTGAGTGGTTTTGATCAAATTGTCTTGACACCCTTGTGTTTGTCTTTGCTCCATTACAATATTATGGTAGTTGGCAAAACCACAACATTGACTGCATTGGCTCATCCATTGATGAGCTCTACTCATCCCCAGCAGACACCATCAACAAGTTCTACAGGCTTAATACCCTGATATGATTGAGTGGAGATAAGAAGAAAGAAAGTAATATTATGATTGACAACTATTTGTAACAGTATCACATTTTATAAACACAAGGTAATAAGACCAAATCCAAATAAATAAACAACACACTATTTATTTATTTGGATTTGGTCTTATTACCTTGTGTTTATAATCTATAATTGTGCATTATCAGTATCACATTTTAATTCCTCCATATGAACTGCCACTCAAAACTGCTTCTATTATCATACCAGAGCATGATTATGTATCAATGCTGAACAGCCAATCATACGGTAGAGGATGGTACAAGATGATTTCCCAATCAACCAATCCTGTACTCATACATAAAGAACTGATCATGGACCTTTGGGAGTGACTGTTGCTCATTGTCAAATAGCTCAAGGAGCACAGACATATGGATTTTGTGTAATTTTTGCACAAGGGGTTAAGAAACAACAGCAGAACTGATTCTCCTAGATTAATCATTACGCATTAGGTGTAGCTGTTGGTATTGGCATGGAGAGGAAATTTGAAACTAATCAAAGTGGCTTTAAATTTATTGTTTTTTTTTTACTTCTTTAAAAAAAAATCTTGATTAAAAAGAAAGCCAACTTCTGGAAGAAAGAATGAATTCATATGCCACAGCCAGAACTAAGCCTTTGCCGGTCCCAAGCCCGGATGAAAAAGGAGGAGGGGGAGCAGTAACAAGCTTGCTAAAAAACCTGGGCTCAGCTGGCCCGGCTGATAGTATCCTGTAAGGGCTCCTAATCCAGGGATACAGGATGAGCAGCGTTTGTACTCCATGTTAGGAGCGGCTGCACATGGCGTCTGTTCCTCATGTCAGAGGCGGTCATTTCTCTCGGAGCTAAGTCGGCCTGCCACTGAGTAGTGCTCCCAGTCTTAATGACAAAGGCAGACACATTCTACTTCACCCAGTCATTATCTCAAGCTTTACAAGCTTAATACCCTAACATGATTGAGTGGAGATAAGAAAGAAGAAGATATGCCACAGCATTTGCTGTCAAAAAAAGATATTATAAGAAAATATTAAACAATTTCAGCATTTTCTGTTCAATTTTATATACATTTTTAAAGAAAAATTTGACAATCCATTTAGATTTTTCTCCACTATAAATTGTAAATGAATATAATGAGGTACAATTTGAATTAAAGTTAGAAACATAAAGTAATAAGACCAAATCCAAATAAATAAATGTCCTACACACTATTTGAATTTGGTCTTATTACTTTTGTGTTTGTAATTGAATAATCATTGAATAAATGCTTTAATCTGTTGCTAAATCATCATTTGTTGCTAAATTATTTGCTATATTCTCTCTTTATCAATGTGACAGTATTTTTATAATCTTTTGGCAAATAAATTTTGACATGTTTCACTTGAGGTCTCTATTTATATATAAATTTTGTTCGAATAAATATATAATTAATATATAAATTTTATTAAGTTATTTCCCTATGACAATTAAAACAATGGCAAAAATGTAAATTTTGTTTGACATTCATTTTTTAGAACAAAAAATAAATAAAGGCATAACATATATTTGAATGTGTTAACATATTTAATTCTTATAGGTGATATAATACTAAAAATAAATTCAGAAGTTACTTACATCATCCATCCTTTGCCGCTTTCTTGACTTTGAAAGAATTTCTTCTTCACTATCGTTTGATGACATTTAGTACTTTAAAATACCTGAAAATAAAAGCAAACTCTTTAAGGTTGGCACATACACAATAGAATTTACTATAACTATTGTCTAACCAATTAGAAAGAAATTTCTTATTTAGACATTACAATTGGTGATTTGATGAGAGGCTAACAAGTATGTATAAAATTCGCAATATTTGTTTTTGAAGAATTGTTACTTTATAAATCTAAAAAACATTAGTGTGAACGCTACCAAATTTTAGTATATATACCCGTTACTAAGGTATGTGAAAAATGTATATTTACATATTTTTAAAATTCATTTATAAAGATAAATCTATTTAAAAACTTCTCTTCTTAACGAAGGTAATTTTTCGTCAATACAAGGCACAGAGTATCACAATATCATTATAAATATATTTTTAATGAGTAACTTTGCTTTTTATACCTTAAATTACAAAATAAAATAATTAGATAATGTTTTAAAATCTACGTTATTTTCATACTAAATAAAAATAAAACAAGTTCTCATATTATTTTATAATTTAATGAGTTTACTATTTCCTACCAGCGATTTTAAAAAAATATATACAAATATTTCAAAAAATATAAATGTTTGAATTAAATCCAATTTTAAATAAAATTATTTACAAGCTCTATTTTTACATGAGATAGTGACTTATATTTTTTTCAAAATTTCCAAACTTATCTGACTGGCTACATTGATTGCTTTATTATACTCTTCGTTTTCCGTCTGCTCTTTTAGATGCTATTCTTTTTTTGTTGACTTAGCATATGAATCTTTGAGTTCATCTAAACTTTCGTATATATTCTTTTTGTTGTTATTATTATTTTTTAAAAATATATTCCTATCATAAAAATTTAATTATTTATTAATATATTATTAAATTTTAATATAAGATGTCAAAAGAAATTCCGCCATCTTCTACGAAAGAAGCCAAATTATGGGGAGGTAGGTTTACTGGTACATTATCACCTCTTATGGAAAAATTCAATGCTTCTTTACCTTTTGACAAAAGAATGTGGTCAGAAGATCTCACTGGAAGCCAGGCTTATGCTGCAGCACTTGAAAAGGCTGGCCTTTTAACATCAAAAGAAAAAGAATTAATTTGTTCTGGATTAAATTCGGTCAGGGAAGAATGGGGTGATAATACATTTATTATAAAAATGGGTGATGAAGATATCCATACAGCAAATGAAAGAAGATTAAAAGAAATAATTGGAGAAGAAGTAGGTGGGAAACTCCATACAGGAAGAAGTAGAAATGATCAAGTTGTGACAGATTTACGAATGTGGCTTAAAAATGGTATCAATATGATAAAAACATTATTAAAAGAACTTATTAAAGTACTTTCAACCAGAGCTGAAAGAGAAGTTGAGATCATAATGCCTGGCTATACGCATTTGCAAAGAGCCCAACCAATCAGGTGGAGTCAATGGTTATTAAGTTATGCATGGTCATTTAGTCAAGATCTTGAAAGATTGAGTGATGTGGAAAGAAGAACAAATGTTCTACCACTAGGAAGTGGGGCGTTGGCCGGAAATCCCTTTCAAATTGACCGTGAAGAATTAGCCAAGGATCTTGAATTTAAGGAATGTACTCCAAATAGTATGTTGGGAGTGAGTGATCGTGATTTTGCTGCTGAATTTCTTTTCTGGGCAGCACTAACATCAGTTCATCTTAGCCGTTTAGCAGAAGATCTTATAATCTATAGCACCCAGGAATTTGGATTTGTTTCCATCGCTGATGCCTACTGCACTGGAAGTAGCTTAATGCCTCAAAAGAAAAATGCAGATGGACTTGAATTGATTCGAGGTAAGACTGGAAGAATTGTTGGCCATTGTACAGGACTATTGGTTGTACTGAAAGGTTTACCATCAACCTTTAACAAAGATTTGCAAGAAGACAAAGAACCAATTTTTGATACCTATGACACTATCTCAACAACCATTCAAATTGCAACAGGAACTCTTCTGACATTGAAAATCCATGAATCCAAATGTTATGTAGCATTAAGTCCTGATATGCTTGCAACAGATATTGCATACTACCTAGTAAAAAAAGGTGTTGCTTTTAGAACTGCACATTCTATTGCAGGGAAGGTTGTAGCTCTAGCTGAAACTAAAGGCATACCAATCACCCAATTGGAGGTGGAAGATCTGAAAACAATATCCCCACAATTTGATGCGGACATCACTAAACTCTGGCACTATCAAAGTAGTGTGGAACAATACAAAGCCAAAGGAGGCACCAGCAAATCTAGTATCAAACAACAGGTGCAATTACTGGATGATTTTTTGAAGAAATTTTGAAAATGTTTTTTTT
This sequence comes from Cordylochernes scorpioides, assembly GCA_030710605.1. Classification (NCBI taxonomy): domain Eukaryota; kingdom Metazoa; phylum Arthropoda; class Arachnida; order Pseudoscorpiones; family Chernetidae; genus Cordylochernes; species Cordylochernes scorpioides. Next base: position 42,199,283 of record CP092884.1, read on the forward strand.
TTTCAAATTTTTGTATCCTTTTTTTATGTACTTAGCTTTTCCTCCTAATATTACTGTGATTATTAACATTTATATATATCCTCTTTCATATTTATAGATAGATATATATATTTGTGCCATGGCATTCCAATACTCTTTTTTAATACACTTTAAATTCTCATTTTTAAACTTTTATTTTTAGAATTTAGAAATTTTATATCTTAATTCCATATACGTATTTGATATTTAAAACTTTTGTCTTAAGAAAAATATCTGGGAATAGATGCAATGAATTTTTATTATTTGATATAATATTGGAATATATACTCAGCTTTACTTAATTAGACATACTTGCTAGAAATTATTATATATAGCAGTACATTTACCATACCTTGAAACTATAAATTTTCCCAGAAAACTATATTTGTTAATTACTAATGATTATGTTTTCACCACAAATTCCAATTAAGAGTTAACTTCATATGTGTTAATTTAAAAATTTTAAATATGTTAAAACCTATATACAGTAGAACATACTTCTGTAGAGAACACCTCTCTACAAAGGAGAGTTTTCATCTACAAAATGGCCATTTACAAAAAAAAAAGAATCAAAACCTTTTTAAATAAGTGAAAAATAGTTCAAAAGTGAATTTGTACTTGGATCAGGTGGATAAATTGAGAAAAAAAGCATTTCCTGATCGTGCAACTAAAATTTGCTGATGGCTTGCGCCATCTATCAGAATAAATATCAACTAATCGTTGATTTTTAATTATTCCTGAATTGGCCTCGTTGAGGTACAGTTTGCACCACGCTGACGAGGGCCAACAGCCTGAAACTCGTCCGTGGTTAGCTTTTCTTGATTAATCAAGAAACGGTATTTGGCCAATTCTGGAATAATTAAAAATCAACAATTAGTTGATATTTTTTCCGATAGATGGCGCAAGCCATCAGTAACTTTTAGTTGTACGATCATGAAATGCTTTTTCTCTCTTTTTAAATAAGTTTGTTTATTACAAAAACCATAAGCTTTTAAGCTCTTCTTCAACAGGCAAATTTATATCAGTGTTCACTCTTAGAATTTTGTCTGTTGAAAAGCAAGAGATTTCAATTTTCAACAAATTTATTGCGAAAGGTTTTGGTTTTTTTATATAAGTACTAGACGGGTGACCCGGGCTTCGCCCCGGGATTGACTCGTGTGCATATCTACCCGAGTGATATATATTTAGATAAGATTTTTTTATAATTGTTTGTTATTAGCATTATCTATTTGTTTGCATCAGCATAATTTAATCTAATCTTTGATAGAGGGCGCTGTTTGTGAGCTAAGTAGAATAATTTGAATATATAGTTTTAATAATTGATTTATATATTTTTTTAAATAGCCTATCGTCTTCCCCGTATTTTTTACCTATGTATGGAAAATTTGGTTTGAATTAGTGAACTACTGCGAATTTGTATACCGGACATACAAACAAACATACAAACATTCATTTTTATATATATATAGATGTCACAATTTTTTTATTTGAAAATACCCATTATCACTATTAGGCAACTCTAAGGTAAGAGGACACTTCTCTCTAAAGGACACTCTGGCTCTGTAACTTGTCCTTTAGAGAGGTAGTTCTACTGTATTAGTCACTATAGGTTTTTATTTTATTTGTTATGTTTTCAAAAGTTCTCTTTCATTATTAGATAGTTGTTTTTTTATGAAGTGTATAGTTTTATATAATATGTTACCTATATAATATAACAATTTTAATAGATGTTATATGCTTGTTTACATAACTAATAGATTGAATATTTCATACATCTAGCTTAGCTTTGTTTTTTCTGTCTTGTCTTTATTCAAGACACCATTTCTTATTCAAGAAGAAAAGAGTTAAAAGATAGTTTTTCTACTAAATGATGTCATTCTAACTAGCAATCAAATCTGAAAAAAAGTATTATTTATAGTCAGGGAGATTTGTAAGGTAAACTAGGAGTAGAGACTATGGTTTTTATACCAAGTAATTATTGAAGAGTTAAAATTCAATGCTATTTGAAACCATTTTGTTGTGTTCTGCAATGACAATAATTATTGAGAAGTCCTTGCTAATCTTTGATGAACCTTCTCAGCAGTTTCACCAAATCCTTCAAAAATGTTTTTTTTTCTTTTGCATAAGACTAAAGAGAAAAATATTTTACCTAGAAAAAATCATTAAAACACTTTTAATATAAAATCCTAAAGACTTATTGATACATATGGTCTTATACATACCAAAAGGTCAATAGATGAGTTGAAATTGATGTCATTAGCAAATCAAATTGGAAAATATTTGTTCATATAGTCACCAAAAGTCGAACACGATTTGATGAACGCTAACAACAACAAATAGTCCATACATGGATTCACAAAAGAGTCTGCCAAGGAAAAGAGAAAAGTTTTTTAATGATAATGCAGATAATTTATAATATATATACAAACCCATTTTTAATCCTAATCAATAAAGTTAATAGTATTACATTCTACAAGAGTAAATGACCATCATAAGTAACACTCAGGAAAAACAATAGAACAAACGAAATTCAGTAATGGCACTCAATGCCTGATTATGCAAATATAGTCAATGGATTGCTCTGCACTTTCTTTCAGCTCTGTATTGAATTTTTCTCTTTTGCATATTTCCTTATTATGCTTCTTTTAAAAACATTTAAATGATGATGAAAAGTGCAGGAGGATGGAATGGATATGCAAAAAGAACTTCTACCTTTCAATAAATCCATCTGAGCAGACTCAGTAGACTCTGGTTGATAAAATAAGCCAAAATACTCTTAGCAAATTTGAACCGTACCATGCGACCTCTGCTTGAATTTTCCAATTTGCATATACCTTGAAGGCAATATCAAAAAAACACATTCAGTAGAGGCATCATTCTGATGCATTTATTAAAAGGAAGTGAAGCCATTTTTTCACCTCCAAGTACATAGAGAAGTCATTTAAATATGACAAGGAAATAAACCCCAACATAACATGTACCCATTCACCCACGGTGACCTGGAGTAGGAAAATTTCTTAAATTCTTCCCATAATTCGATTTGAGATTTCAATATCCTTATACACTGCATGTTTTATTGATGGAAATGTATTTTGATAATGTGAGGGTTAAGATTCTTAGTGTAATATTATAAAAATTCAATTAGAGAGGAAAGATAATTTTGTTATATCTATGTGAGAACATAGTGGAGTATCTAGTTTATAGAAAGGATAGAGTTGTATTTTCTTTCTAGATTGTTGGTGTATTTTTTACATATAGATATGGAGCATCTATATAGATTTCTTAAATTTATTCTAAAAATAACAGAGCTCTGGCACATTTGTAAGTGCAAAGTCAAACTGCTTTTCACATGTGTAGACATGTGGTGCACTTACAGTAAATGCAGTCGCTAACTACCCACCATGATTATCATGGCCTGTACCATGTGTACTTGGGATAAGCAAAAAAAATTTCTAAATAGTGTCTTGATGATATCTGGCTTGAATCCAAGTTTTCAAATTCTATATATCATTGGATTTTGAAAAAAAAAAGCTACTTGCTTTCATTCAGGGATTCTATATTTTCAAACATAGCAAAACTTTTTTTTTTTAATGGATCTTATTGTGAGAATTGAGGGAAACAAGTATCCCCCCCTACATAGAATATATATAAAGAACCTATAAAATGACGATGCATTTCTTTATTTTGATAAAACTGGGATATGTTCTTTAAAGCCAAATGACTTGTTTTTTTCCAAGTCCTAACTCCAGATAAACCTGTTACATTTTAGATCTCCATAGAAAATATCCATAGAGAAGGCTGTCCAGATTGAAGTACTGCACACTTCACCGGCCGCTATCTCCAGATAACACCACCAGGGTCAATCTTCACAGTACTGGAGTTAGAGGATGTTGCCTTCAGGAAGAGGATTCTGAACTTCCTTTCCTAAAAATATATCTTCCACCGGTAGATTCAGGTATTTTAGAGGCAGACTTCCCCTTTTTTTTGTGTGTCTCTATTCTTTCCTTAGAACTATTTGCTCTACTAAATTAAGATGACCCCCCCCCCCATCATTAACAATCTAGATGAAGGGAATTCAACAATATAGATGATGTTTTCCTCTCTCTAGTTGTAAACAATATAATGATCCAAACACAAGGTAATTTGACCAATCCTTAGTGATGGCATCATATTCACTTTAGAATTCATTTTCTTCAGCTTATGAGAAGAATAACCTTTGTGGGTCCATTGAATTTGGCCTTATCACCTTGTGTTTCTAATCTAGAATCCAAATTGTATCTTATTATTATAATGGTCCTTTTTTATCAGAGTATAGAAGAGGGGTAACACAATAATCCAGATAATAAACTCGGAGTAGTATTTGGTAGCAGCTCCATTGCTAGTGGTTAAACAGGTTAATGATTTCATAACGCACTTTTGAATTCTTTTATTCTGAACCTTTTTTTTTTTTTTGAGATTCATGAAAATTAATATTTTTTTAAATATAAAGTTCATAAACTCCCACATTGAAAATCACTCTTTGGATAATAGATAAATTAGATGAGTACACAAGTGAATTAAAAATAGAAGACATAGAAAAAGAAATTGCTAAAATTAGTCCACTAAATACAGTAGGACCTCTCTGTAAAGGACAACACAAAGTTGCAGAGCTAAAATAATCTTCAGAGAAAGATGCCCTCTTACTGGAGTTAATTAGTAAAAATGGTAATTTTGTCAATGAAAAATTTCCTTTGAAGAGAGGTGACCTCTAAGGAGAGGAGGTTCTACTGCAACTTGTCATTAAAAATAGTCTTTATTAAGACATTTCCACATTTTACAAGATTCTTCTGCTGAGAATAAGTGATATAGTACAATTTGGATTATAGATTAGTAACACTAGATTATAAGACCAAATCTAAATTAATACAGTAAAACCCCTCTATAGTGAACCCCAATGGGACAGAGCTTTTGGTTCCCTATAACCATGGTTCACTATAGCCACGGTTTGGCTATATTTTTTTAATATTATATTACTTTTCAAAAATTTTAAACAATTTAATTAAAGGACAGCCATACACACTGGAAGAGGTTGCCTCTTAATATTGGTCACTTTGTTTTAATTCCCATAATTGACCAATTTCCTTACATTAATACTGAATAATAAAATACTGTAAATGGTATGTGAGGTTTTGGTAACAACAGTTAACAGAACACCATTTACTCTTTATTAATTTGGTCTTATTACCTTATGTATCAGTAGAGGGAAAAAAAAGCTATAGAGATATTTATAGATAACATGTAGAGTACTTATTTAGATTTGATAGTGAATCTTATAATCAAAATTGACTACACACACTTCCATCATTCCACAAACAGTTCATATATCAATGCCTTTCTACGTAAATATTAGAAACCAAATAAACTTGATGAATTAGCACATCATCTGATATTGGAAATTTAGACTCTTTACGACACGAATGATTTTTTAAAAAATAAAATTATATTTTCTACTGCCCTTACTGCAATGATTAAAAATAACAGAATTATAAAGTGCTTTCCATTTATGGCATTTCCATTCTATAAAAAAAAAAACTTAGTCAACAAAAGCTATTTTTTAAATTTGTAAAAAATATACTTTTTTATATAGAATTTATTTTTTATTTTTGATACACTAAAAAATCAATATCTTTTTGTACAAACATGAATTATATTCTATATAGTGATATAAAGGAAAAAAAATAGATCAACATATATTTATAAAACTATAGTTATTTCTTCTAAGATATTAGCTTGTTATTTACATATTGTATTCTATTCCACACATTATCTACTTAGATACTTAGAAAAAAAATCATGTTGATAATTCTCACCGCAATAGTATTCACTTACCAATATTTAAAAAAAAAAAAAATGGAATTAACGATACCATTAGTGTGTTGATAAGTCATCATTTTATAGTAGTGTATGAACAGCATTATGTTGAGAGACTGTTAGAGTAAAATTCCAGAATATATATATATGTGGTGATCTGTGAAAAAGTGGTAAGGACACACAGGATACAGGATCAAGAGACAAAACCCATGAGGAGTAGATTGAGGAGGAAAGATCCCTGAGGAACACCCTGGGAACAACTGGTGTCAAGACCACCTCGGTACGAACTCTCCCCTGATGAACTGTCCCCTGATAATCGCATGTAGCTTTGAGTAAGATAAATTATTCTTGTGGGGAAGGGGAGAGAAGGCTGACATCAGGTGACCAAAGGGGTTGTTTTGACCTGGCTATTTTATCTTCCCTTTCCTCATACTCCCACATAAGCCATTTTATTTATATATTTCCAAATATTATGACATATGTAGTGATTTGACATTTTCTTCCTGTAGGAATTATAGCCTCCAGATGTCTTGTTAAAATTACTCCTCTTCAAATATTAAGCATTATATTTACTTGTAAAATTTGTGAAAAACTTTTTAGGTAAATATTATAGAGTAAATCTCCATAGTTTTACCATAAACCCATTTTATGCTATTTCAAGTAGACTGTTTTTACCAAATATAAACAATACAATAGTTGGGAGGGCTTATTGAACTGTGGCTAAACCTACTAAAAGGTTGTTTTACCACTGATAAGCAAGCCATCCCAACATTCATCAACCTCTAAGAGTATAAATTTTGTTTCAAATAAATGGTGAAATTCTTATTGATATTCTGATACAGTAGAACCTCCATGAGAGGACATTCCCGCTAGAGACTACCTCTCTACAAATACAGTTCTCATCACCCAAATTACCATTTTTACTATTAAGCACCTCTCCAGTAAGAGGACACCATGATGACTGGTACAGAGCAGGAGGGACAAGCACCGGTTCTGTCCTCCCAAGAGAACAACAGTCTTTGATTTCCAGACTGGTCATCTACGGACAATGACTTTCCAGAATGGTTGCAAGGTTTTCCCACTATGTACTAAGTGCAATTCTCAACCTGCAACCCCAAAACACATTATTGACTGTATTGACTCATCCATTGATGAGCTCTACTCTTCACCGACAGACACCATCAAAAGTCTCAAGCTTTACAAGCTTGACACCCAAATATGATGAGTAGAGATAAGAAAGAAGAAGAAGAGGACACCTCTCTCTAAAGGTTACGTTGGCTCTGCAACTAGGTGTTTTCCTTTACAGGGAGGTTCTACTGTTTTTAAAAATATATATATACCTTAAGATCAATACCATCCACCTGGAATATAATTTGAAAACACTTTAATAAGTTAGCTAACAAAGTGTGTAGGAGTGTGTCTATCTTTAATAAAATTAGATAGGACAAAATTTTGCTTCCATTTTTACCCGTATATTTTCACCACTAACTGTATCCAAGTTCCCTGATATAAAATGAGATTGTCTATGATTTATTTGCATCCAGTGGGACCAGATTGAATTATATAAAAACCTCCTGTGAGAGACCCATCTGATAAACAGCAAGATCCTCCCTGAGCAACCACTTTTGTAAGTTAAAAAAAAAGACTTGTTCTGGCATACCTCCAATTAACAACCTAAGTCTCTCACAGGAGGTAAATCTATTTCTCAACTATTATTACTGCCTTAATACACCACCTATATGTAGTTCTTTTCTCCAATACTCTTTAAGCATGCCTCTAATTTAATGCAAAATATTAAAACTTAAATGTTTCAATATATATATATATGTGCTTTAGATGTTATATATTATACAAAGTCTATATATTCCTGCAATGTAATGGTGTGTGTTATTGTGTGGTTTAAATCATTATTATTCTCTTTATTATTTATCTACAGTAAATTCCTGTTGATATTGAAAATGTGCAAAATGTGATATTTTTCCCTGTTGTAAAGAAAGAACTAAGCAAAATACCAAAGAAAGATATCACAGCCTATTAACAAGAATTTACTGTGTCTTTGTATACTTAAAACTATCAATATCTTATATATTCCTCTTATATAAATATATATGTTTGTGTTTTTTGATGAGATTATAATAAAGATATTTATATTATCTGTCTCCAAAGTTTGTTGTTTCTTATCTCCTTGTACATAGATTACACAAATTCCATGAGTCCATGCTCCTCAACCTATTTTATGATAAGTAGCAGCCTCTTCCAAAGGTCCTGTTTAGTGCATCTAATACAAGTCAAAATGTGTTTGGAGCTACAGGTGCCAAGCTACATTTTGGGCAAGTGGGGTAGATTTTGTTATTATTTTCTATCTTCAATGGCCTGTTCTAAATCTTGTTAGTGTTGTTTGGTGCTGTCTGAGGTTCAGAGCTCCTCCTGGGTCCACTCCACTGTACCAATTGTGCTTAGGTGGGATCCTCCCGTTCTTATTTTTTATTTGGCTACTGTCTCTATTTCTTTAAATAGAAACCTCCTGTGAGTGACCCATCTGATAAGCAGCAAGGATCCTCCCTGAGCAACCACTTTTGTAAGTTAAAAAAGACTTGTTCTGACATACCTCCATTTAACAACCTAAGTCTCTCACACGGGAGGTTAATCTATTCTTAACTATTATTACTGCCTTAATACACTACCTATATGTAGTTCTTTTCTCCAATACTCTTTAAGCATGCTTATTGCAAAGTATTATATAGCATTAGCTCTTTCTAAAAGACAACATCTAGTGGTAAAGCCAAAGTGTCCTTTAGTGAGAGAAGTCCTCTTAATAGGGAGCACTTATCCCCAGCAGACACCATCAACAAGCTCTACAGGCTTGATACCCTGATATGATTGAGTGGAGATAAGAAAGAAGATTATCAGTCTGTACCAGGTGTAATTGGGATAATAAAAAAATGTTTAGTGTCTTAACACACTGTAAAACCTAAAAAAAAAAGAGGACAACACCAAAAAACACAAAGATTGTAACATTTTATTTCATTCTCATTACAGACACAAAGGTGACGTTCATTCTACTAATCCATCATCAAGTCCGGATATTGCCATTTCATCACAACACATCTCTAAACACCATTTTTATACTAAGATATAGTCGAATATATAAATAAATATAGAAAACACAATCTTCACATATATAAATATTTATATTTATAATATATATAACAGTAGAATATCTTCCAAAAAAGATAAGAATAAACAAAATAAAGACAAAAACAACCAATGCTGCTAATCAACAATGGGCAGTTACAGAGGAATGATCAGACTTTTATAACAGCTGCTATCCATTTCTATTTTTTTTTTTTAAGAAGAGAGGAGGGGAGGGGAATGTAAAAAAACAATAATCTAAAGAGGTTTATTTTTAAATAAAATAAATAATAAGTTTCTTGTATAAAAAATAGAGGTCTAATGGGGGGATAGTATACAAAAACAATGCTAAATTAAAGGACTCAATAATTAAAACATGGGAGACACTAGAAGAGGAGGTCCTCATCGTGGTCATCTAGGAGGTTGGGAGCATCCGGCTCATCTTCCAGGTTGAGGCGTTTCTTCTCCAGTTCCTGACGCTCCCTCTGCTGCTTCTTCTTCTCCTGGACCTTCTTCAGCCTGCACCACCACCACACTTAGCATGATCTCATGGAATGGGGTCTAGTCTGACTTTGCTGCCGACTCTAACATGAGTGCAGATGCAGCTTCTCCGTATCCCTAGAGAGGGACCCTTGCTGAAGACTGGGTCAGTTGAACTCAGGAATTTTAAAGGATGGAATGAAATTCATGTAATTTTCACACAAAGGGTTAAGAAACAACTACAACATAATCCTTAGGGAACAACACCCACCTTCTCCAACCTTACTGTAAACTTTAAAAGACTAGCTTGACAACACTTCAAGGATCTGTTTGAGTCTCCTTCCCTAGGTGAGGATGTTTAGTGACAAGATAGAAAGCGCAGGTTTTATCCCATCCTGAGAAATTGTGGAACTCATCAATCAGCCTAGATCTGTTCAGAGTAAATTCCTTGGCATTGCAATAGTGCATGTGACAAGAAATACAACCTATGCAAGAGGCTAACCAACTTCGGTACAGTGGCTTGTAACCACTGATATATTTACAGACATCCTTTCAGTGAAGGATTCATCTGGTATAAATATTTTAAATTTCAGTACCGTTTCTAATATTTAATTTGTTTTTAATTTATTTTATCCTAGGTTAGTATAGACTTGTATAAATTAATATATTTCTTGAATTTAAACAGTTTTTACTTTTTTTTTTTTATTATCCCAAGCCTCATTATAAGATTTTTTTTTTTTTTGCTTATCCCTAGTACACGTGGTACAGGCCATGATAATCATGGTGGGTAGAAGTAGGCGACTGCTTTTACTGTAAGTGCACCACATGTCTACACATGTGAAAAGCAGTTCGTCTTTGCACTTACAAATGTGCCAGAGCCCCGTTTGGTTACTTGCACTTGCTGGTGGGGTTGGACTTTTGCAAGAATCGGGGGCCATTGGAGCATTTTTTTTTTTTTAAACATAAAAAAGTGCCCAATGCAGAATCGAACTCGAGTCGTAGCGGTCGAAAACCAACGGTTTAGACCATCCTTCCACCGACCCCCATTATATGATATGATGGAGATATAAGAAATTTTGAATATTTTTGACGCGTATCTTTCTTTTTAAAATAAAATAATTTCCTTCTGCCCTTACTGCAATGATAAATTATAATGGAAAGGCCTGGCTCATCAATGGTGAACCCTCCCAGAGGTTTTACTAGTTTGCCATACTGCTGTAATATTTCATTTGGCTATTTTTCCTTTTATACCGATAATGAAGTTAAACTCTTGGAAAGTAGTTAGCGGGAAATATAACTAGACAAGCTGCAAGTAATGACCACCAATATGTCAAATTGAAGCCAATGTGTCTACACACCATATAGTGGCCATACTACACTACCCCTCAGCAGAGCTGACTGCTACAGGGGGCGTCCCCAGGTGGCGAATAGGGGAACAACCTTCAGATATGAAATACAGTTGCAAAACAAGCAGAATAATTCTGACAAATAAGCAGTCGCAAACCAACAGCAGCATTGTTAAAAGAGAAGAAAGACCTTTTTAAAAAATCCTGAGTTCAAGTGACCCAGTTGTGGACCACTGCAAGGGTTCCCACTCCAGGGATACAGAGAAGCTGCATCTGTACTCACGTTAGAGTCAGCAGCAAAGGCATCTGTTTCCATGTTAGGAACAGCTTCAGATTACAGGCAAAGTCAGACATTCACCAAAGTGTGTTGGGACCATGGTGCTGTGATCAATGAAAGCTGCACCCCTATGCCATGAGATCATGAACTCATGGAATTCGTATAAACTTGACACAAGGGGATAAGAAACAAGAGGGTGTAGATACCACTCACCTGTAGAACTCCTCCCTCTCCCTCTCGTCCAGCTCAGACGTGATGTAGGACAGGGTCCTCTCAATGCGGGGGATGATGACGTACTCGATGGCATTGACTCTGCGGTTAGTGACCTTGATCACCTCGTCCAGGGTGATGAAGGAGGTCTGCAGTGAGGCCAGCAGCACCAGCAGTTTGATGGCGTTGAAGTAGTTCTTCTTCAGTTTGGCCAGCTGCTGGCCACCTCGTGCCAGTCCAGCCAGCTCATATGCTGCAACAGCCTTCCTTCAGACACCATTCATAAATATATAAACTATTTAGCACAAAAGTCTTTGAAGAGGGAACAAAAGTTAATGGCGATGAGTTTCTTTTATTAATGCTGTAAATTCGGCAAGCTTTCGGACTTTGACGTCCTTCGACAGGTAACTTTTCAAGAAACTAAAAGATAATATATATATATATGTTATATAAAAATATTATTTTATTTTAAATTATATAATTTCATAGATCCAAATACTCTGTTAAATCGACCGCCAGAGGTCACTCTTCCCCTATAAAAACTCGTTGTTGTTCTTCCCCGATGGCCGGCTCAAAACTTTTGTACATTATGTAAATAATCTTTTGTTTTCCTTATTCTACTCGCCTTAAGCCAGGCAGTACTTTTATAAAATTATGTTCTTTCATATATTCCTTTAGTTCAATTAAATTACTGATTAAAATTATTTTTAGTATCATACTTTCAAGATTTAACCACGACTGCATCACCATTGCCATAATCCTCAACATGATCTAAATTCAAGCAGGAAATCTCTATTCATTTTTATTTATAACATATATACACAGGTAAATATTTACATAATTAAAACTTTTCTTAATGAAATAAATGATTTTTTTACAAAATTCTTTTCTCTTTATCTATGTAAACAAATTTGTTCTAAGAAAAGGATGACTACCTTAGGATACAGGGAAAGACAAAAAACCACCCGAAGTCTTTTAGTTTCTTGCAAAGTTACCTGTCGAAGGACGTCAAAGTCTGAAAGCTTGCCAAATTTACAGCATTAATAAAATAAACTCATCACCATTAACTTTTGTTCCTTCTTCAAGATGATGTCTGGTGATTCTTTCTCTTGTAATTTGAATCCAAGTCTTTTTCTCTTAAACTAAATTATTTCCTACTGCCCTTACTGCAATGAGATAACATAAATATACATGGGAGGACATGGCTCATCAGTAGTGTGAACCATAGTTTTGCCAGTTTAATCCACCATACTGCTCTAATACTGTATTGGGTTATTCTGCTAATATATCTGCTGGCACTTGGAATGGAATGGAAGAATTCTGTTTGTTGAGAGGGTTTTTTTTTTCTTTTAATTATCCCTAGTACATGTGATACAGGCCATGATAATCATGGTAAGTAGAAGTTGGCAACAGCTTTTACTGTAAGTGTACCACATGTCTACACATGTGAAAAACAGTTTGACTTTTGCACTTAAAAATATGCCAGAGCCCCATTTGGTTACATTGCACTTGCTGGTCGGGTTGGACTTTTGCAAGAATCGGGGACGATTGGAGCATATTTTATTTTATTAGAAAAAAAAAAAGAGCCCAATGCTGGATTTGATCCTGGGTCGTAGCGGTCAAAAACCAACAGTTTAGACCACCCAAGGTAATAAGACCAAATCCAAATAAATAAATAGTGTGTGATTCTGTTACCGAAACACACTATTTATTTATTTGGATTTGGTGTTATTACCTTGTGTTTATAATCTACTAGCCGAATGACCCGGGCAACGCCCGTGTTTTACCCGACTGTAGATGTTACAACGGTGATCCTTAGGTCGCTGGTTCAAATCCAGCTCGAGGGAGTTTTTTATTTTTTTATTTTTATTGGCTGCCGGCGAGCACGTGACCTCCCTGTGCGCGCGCATCCATGACAGAGGCGGCCGGCCGATGAGGAAAGACGGTCGTGACTATATATATTAATAATCCAAATTGTGCCTTATTAGTTTAGACCACCCTTCTACCAACCTCCATTTGAGAGGGAAATTAAGGAAATTATGGACCCTAGGCTTTGAGGACAGTAGATACATATTCAAATATTGCTCTTCATTGTATGAGGCTTGTAAGGAACTACAAAAAAATAAAATAAATAAAATGTATTCAGGGTTATACTTACTATCAGCACCATCCTGGTAGCTTTCAAACACAGGGAGGTTCACACCTGTACACACATGTAACATTAACACACGGTGATCATGCCAGTTGAAATTAAGAAAACATATTGGGAGACCTTTCTAATCACATTAGATAGAACCAACCAACTACACCATGGAGATTCCTTCTGGAATAATTTAAAAGGCATTATATAGTTAGGAACTGTAAAAGAAAACAAAACAAGCAGTGCTACAAATTTCCCCTTGTAATCAATTAACAAGGGTGTAGTTGAAAGAGAAGATTCAAATCCTCTTAATATATATATATATATAAGATTGTAGCAAAAGTATTTATTATATTATATACAGTTACGAGCGTCATGCGTTCTTAATAATTCTTCATCTCTGTCACCGTTTGCTTTTTTTTTGGAATGGCGCTCTCCTATTGGTTGGCTACGATCACGCCACCTTTGCCCCCCCCATCATGCCCCCCCCCCACTCGCTTTTTGGTGTTTGTAACTATTTTGTTGGAGCGGGTCGCTCCTTAAATAATCTATTGTTAACAATACCTCATTATAGGTCCGCAAATATTGAAAGTATAGGTATGTAGCTTTTGTACTATTAAGGTGTATATATATACACATACCTATGTACATATGTAAGTACTATTATCATTAGGGATATATATGTCACATCTACATAAATGTAGATATAATACTATATACTCTACCAATATATGCATTTATATAAGGCGCCAATTTATAATTGTAACAAATAGTATTTGAATAAAAACATTCAATCGGGTAAAACACGAGCGTTGCCCGGGTCATTCGGCTAGTACAGTTAAACCTGTCTACAGCGCCCCCTCTAAATAGCATCTTCCTCTCTATAGCACCTGATTTTAAACATTAAAATGTAAACATTTTACATTAAAAGTGACCTTTCTATAGCACCCCCTCTCTATAGCACTCTATTTTGGTGAGTCCCAAGAGGGGGCGCTATAGACAGGTTTAACTGTATATAGTTTTTGATAAGGCACAATTTGGATTATAGATTATAAACACAAGGTAATAAAAACAAATCCAAACAAATAGCGTATGACGTTTCGGTAGTTATTACAGAAACGTCACACTATTTATTTATTTGGATTTGGTCTTATTACCTTGTATTTACATACAGTTTTTTATTTTTTGATATTAATATTAGAGTAGAACATACTCCATGAGAGGACACTCTCTACAAAGTACACTTTTTATCGCCAAAATACCATGTTTACTATTTAGCAACTCTTGGGTAAGATAACACCTCTCTCTAAAGGATGCTTTGGCTCTGCAACTAACTGTCCTTTACAGGGAGGTTTTACTGTATTTATATTTTGTTACTCTGGAGACTTCCTTCATTGCTTCACTTGTATTTTATAAATATAAAAATGAATGTATGTGTGTGTGTGTGTGTCTGTCTGTCCTTTATGCCTGACCAAACCACTCATTGGAACGCCATGAAACTTTGGGAAGTTATTTAGTATAGTACTGGGAAGGTTTCTAGCAAATAAAATTTTTGAAATAACTTTTTGCTTTAAAATAATCAAGATAAATATTCTAATTTATCTGTTATAATTCAACAATCTGCTCTAAATATTATCATGATGATATGATGATTTTGTAATGTAGAAAATTAGGAAAGACAAAATTCAGGATGACAAGGCAATTTATTTGAGACAAGAATAATGATACAATTCCAAGGCAAGATACTATTCCTTTAACTTCCAATTACAGAGGGAACCAATTAATATTGATTTTATTCAACTTATCGAGTATTTTTCAAGGGACCGGGAAAAAATGTTCACTTTATCGAGAGATTCGTTAGACAAACCTTTACTTGGGTAAAACCCGGGCGAAGCCGGGTACGTCCGCTAGTATTTTATAAATTTTAGTTGGTGCCTTAAATATGTCATCTTGAAGTTTATCTTTCCTAATTTTTTTTTTTTGCTTATCCCTAGTACACGTGGTACAGGCCATGATAATTATGGTGGGTAGAAGTTGGCGACTGCTTTTAATGTAAGTGCACCACATGTCTACACATGTGAAAAGCAGTTCTACTTTAGCACTTACAAATGTGCCAGAGCCCTGTTTGGTTACTTGCACTTGCTGGTGGGGTTGGACTTTTGCAAGAATCGGGGGTCATTGGAGCATTTTTTTTTTTAATCGGAAAAAGTACCCAATGCAGGAATTGAACCCTGTCGTAGCGGTCAAAAACCAATGGTTTAGACCACCCTTTCACTGACCCCCAATATAAATATTAAAAGTGATAATCAGTTAATAAAATAATAAATATGGTGGCAAAGAGAGTTTGAAAGAGGGAAGAGTTGAAAAAAGAAATGGGAGGAAAACAACAACACAAACCAGCGACATTGTCCATCTTGCAGCGCACTTTGATCTGAGCCTTGGTGACGTTCTGGAGCACCACCTGGTTGAAGTCACCTGTGGAGAACTTGGCAGCAGCGAGAGAGAAGGCTGCCTCCTTCATTACCTCCCCCATCATACCTTTGGTCTGGCAACACGGAACAAAAGTTAGACATGTCATCTGCGGTGATCATGAGTAATCATCACCTCAATGATCCTTTTCAAGATGACCCTGAAGCGGACCTGGAGTGCATCTGCCTTGTTCTTGAGCAGTCTGTGGCCCACCTGAGCTCCCTTCAGTCTGTTCTTCATGAGAGCCATGGCCCTGCATCCACCAGTAACATCCTTGTATGGAACTGTGCTTTATAAACCATTTAGAGTTTCAAAACTGACAGTAAATGGGGATATAGCTACAAAAGATAAATTGAACTGGGATCAGGTGGATAAATTAATAAAAAGGCATCTCCTGATCATTCATCTAAAAGTTGATGATAGCTTGACCTCTCTGTTGGAATAAATATCAACTAATCGCAAATAAAAAATCAACGATCTTCTTCTTTATCTCCACTCAATCATATTAGGGTATCAAGTTTGTAGAGCTTTAGACTTTTGATGGTGTGGGTGAAGTAGGATATGTCTGCCTTTGTCATTAAGACTGGGAGTACTACTCAGTGGCAGGCCGACTTAACTCCAAAAGAAATGGCCGCCTCTGACATGAAGAACAGATGCCATGTGCAGCCACTCCTAACATGGAGTACAGACGCTGATCATCCTGTATCCCTGAATCAGGAGCCCTTACAGGGTACTATCAGCCGGGCCAGCTGAGCCCAGGTTGTTTAGCAAGCTTGTTACTGCTTCCCCTCCTCCTTTTTCTTCAAAAATCAACGATTAGAGTTGATATTAATTCTGACAGATGGCGCAAGCCATCAGCAATTTTTAGTTGCAAGATCAGGAGATGCCTTTTTTTCTTTAAAAAAAGGCACAATTTTAGATTATAAACACAAGGTAATAAGATAGTGTGTAGTGTTTCAGTAACACTGTTGTTACCATCATCAAACAAAAGTACACCACAATAAATAAGTGCATCACATGTCTACACAGGTTGAAAAGCAGTTTCACTTTTACACTTACAAGTGTGCCAGAGTTTGGTTACTTGCACTCACTGGTGGGGTTGTATTTTTTGCAAGAATTGGGAACCATTGTAAAGCATTTTTTAAAAATTATTATAAGAGAAGTGCCCAAAGCAGGATTCGACCTGGGTCGTAGCGATCGACCCCCTTAGCATATAAGTAAAACAACTAATACAAATAGTTGTAGAGATCTGGAAGATTGGCAAATAATCTGGGTAGGTTAATCCCTGATAAGAACCAAGCTTTTTTTTTTTTTTTCTCAAATCTTTCCCAGCTTCATTAATTGTAGAAATCCAGTTTATGTGATTGGGATTAATGTTATTAATCTTACTCTAAGGGGACACAATCCCTTTTATTTAAGGATAAAATCCACACTCCTAGGACAGGGTTCATTCATTTATTTCTTATCCCCGGTGCCTGAAATGTAGGCAACTTCATGTGAAGGCAATGGGTGGTGTTGTCTTCATACCATAGATCTAAACTCTCTCTAAAGGACAACACCAAGTTACAGAGCCAAAGTGAGAGAGAGAGGTGTCCTCTTACCTGAGAGCAGCTAATTGGTAAAAAATGGTCATTTTGGAGATGAAAACATGTTCTTTGCAGAGAGAGGTGTGCTCTAATGAGAGTGTCCTCTCATGTTTTACTGTATATAGAATGGAGAAAAAACAAAACTACCATTATTAGATCAGAATCCTTATCTCGTACCTGCTTGTGAGGAGGGGGAGCAGTAACAAGCTCACTAAAAAACCTGGGCTCAGCTGGCCTGGCTGATAGTACCCTGTAAGGGCTCCTAATCCAAGGATACAGGATGAGCAGCGTTTGTACTCCATGTTAGGAGCAGCTGCACATGGCGTCTGTTCCTCATGTCAGAGGCGAGCATTTCTTATGGAGCTAAGTCAGCCTGCCACTGAGTAGTGCTTCCAGTCTTAATGACAAAGGCAGACGCATTCTACTTCACCCAGACCCTAATATGAATGAGTGGAGATAAGGAAGAAGAAGAAGACCATTTGAGACACATATTAAGAGAAGCTGTGAGTAGAAGGATTAGAACAATTTGTAACATGATTTAGGGTGTAAGGCCTGATAAGATGGATTGGAGATAAGAAATACAAGAGGACACATGATCAAATAAGTAAACTATATGGGACATTTCTGTCATTGTTACCATTTTCATATTCAGAGTACTTTTAATTGAATATGGTAACAAAGCTGTTAACCGAAACATCCCATAAAATGTATTTAGTTGGTCTTGTTACTTTAGAGATTTGGTCTTGTTACTCTATGAAATATATAAAAAAAAAAGTATTTAGCATAAGAGCACTTAGAAATACCAAATTTATAAGGACAATGGATAAAAAGAAGTTGTAAGGTAGGTTGGATAAGGAATCTGTACACACTCCATACCTGGGAATAAAACTAACACCATAGAAAAGTATTAAGGCCCATACACAAGGTAATATGATCAAATCCAAATAAATAAATAGTGTGATGTTTCGGTAACAGCATTGTTACCATCAGACAAAAGAATAAATGAGAAAAATATCACAGCATGTTTTTAAATAGTACTATTAATTTTATTTGGATTAGGTCTTATTTTCTTATCGCTATAATCTATACAGTAGAACCTCCACGAGAGGACACCTCTCTACAAAGGACAGTTTTCATTTGCAAAATTACCATTTTTACTATTTAGCAACTCTCCGGTAAGAGGAAACCTCTCTAAAGAACACTGGCTCTTCAATTAGGTGACCTTTACAGGGAGGTTGTATTGTACACCAAATTGTTCTTTTATCATATTAGGGCCCATGTTCTGGTAGCTAGGGAATGGTAAGTGGAAGAAGAATAAGACCAACAAGAGGCAGAGAGAGAAGTGTTCTGGCCATGGTGTGGAACAAAAGCCTGTTGTTATCTCTCCCTCGAACTGATACTACCTCAGTCTGCCAGCCCTAAAACTCCCCATAACTCTTGATAATATTTGGTTGGTCTTCTTCATTCCATTCCCCCTCCTCCTCAACTTTCTAAAGTTGAATGGGGGGGAAACTACAGTACTCTAACTTTTTGGCTGAAATGGTGCTGTGAGCTATAGTTCCAATAAGTTCCTGTATGTGTTGGTTTTTTTGTATATAGAGGTTGTAATATGCAATAATTGCATGGAAACCATGTAACCCTATCTCTCAATATATCAACAACCATAAGAACAGTCAATTACCAAAAAGAGCAGGTTTATGAAGTCCTCTAAATTCTTTAGTCCAACACCTCAAGGGATCAGTATTGGCATTTGACACCTTCCCTTCCTCTTTTCGTTTTATTTTGTGTTTTTCCTTAAAGGAATAATGATAAGGCACAATAAATAGATTAGAACTACCAAGTTAATAAGACCAAATCCAAATAAATAAATAGTGTGTGACATTTCGGTAACAGCATTGTTATCATCATCAGATAAAAGTACTGAATGAGGAAATAAAATATCACAGTATGTTCTTAAAAAGTACTTAGTACTACAAGAAAATAAAACCTAATCCAAATAAATTAATAGTGTGATGTTTTGGTAGCAACGCTGTTACCTAAAAATGTCACACACTATCAATTTATTAGGATTAGGTCTTATTTTCTTGTAGTACTAATCTATAATCCAAATTGGGATTTATCAGTACATACATAGTACTTTAATTAAAAAGGCATATATTGGATCAAAATATCATTTATTTTACCAATATTTCAGTTGGCTGAACGCCAACCTTTATCAAGGTGTTATAACATATTAAAGTGTGTCAACAACATAGTACTATTCTACTAGTACATAGTACTATTCTCAATTTTTTTATCATTCAGTACTTTTGTCTGATGATGGTAACAACAATGCGGTTACCGAAACATCACACCCTATTTATTTGGTCTTATTACCTTGTATAGTAGAGATAAGAAAGAAGAAGAAGACGAGATAAGACCTTGTATAGTTATAAAGGAATAAGAGAGAGAGAGAAGATGTAAGGGGGAGAGAGAAGAACAATTGCTAGGTGACTGGAGAAAGGATGATGGTGCATTTCATAGATGTTGGCACACCACCACCACCTGTGTTTGTACAGTAACTCCTAGCCTAGATAGATGGGGTGGTGGAAGGAAGGAATCTCTCACCTTGACACCTTTGATTAGTATACATTCTTCTATGATAAGGTGGGATTAGAAACACAAGACCAAATATTTAAATAATGCAGTAACAATGCTCTTACCAAAAAAGATAGTTATAAGAAAGTGTGTTTTATTAATAGACTTTCCTTTCTTCTATGATAAGGTGGTGGTGTACTATTGGGATGAGAAGAAACACAAGGTAACAAGACTGAATAAGTGTGGTAATAATGCTGCTAGCAAAAAAAAAACATTTATAAGAAAATTTGTTAAATACTTTGATGTTTAGTCCTCTCTTTTAATTTGGTTGGATTCAATAAATTACAGTATAATTGGAGAAGGCCCAATTTATTGGGGTATCAAAACTTGAACCCTAACAGTTATCTTTCCATAAGTCAAATTTGTAATTGTATATATATATTTTTTTATGTTTCTTAGGATATTTGTTTATTAACTGCAGGGAGGGTTCACCACTGATGAGCCAAGCCCTCCCATTAATTTTTTTCCATTGCAGTAAGGGCAGAAGAAATTGTTTTGTTTTTTTGTAAAAGAATCTTATGAGTCTATAATAGTTGTTTTATTTTCATAACAGATAGAACGCTAATGCATCAAAATATTATCTCTACAGACTGCACAATGATACATATTATTAGATAAGATGACTTGGTTCATCAATGGTAAACCCTCTCAGATGTTTAGCCAAATTAATCTCTATACTGCTCTACTATTGTATTGGATTATTATTTTTCTTAAATACTTATGTAACAATATCCCTGACAAATAATCTAAATATTAATGATTATTTCCGTGTACATATATCTTATATTTAATAAAGATTTTTTGCTGTTTTGAGATTAATTACTTGTAGAGGAATTATTGGTCATTTGCTTGCTTTTGGTATGCAGTCTTGGAAGAGATTATAATAAAATTAGTTATCAAAAATAGCTTTAATTGTGCTAAAGGAATAAATAAAATACATAATTTGGTAAAAGTTCTGCCTGGCTTAAGGCGTAAGAATAAAAAAATGAAAAGCTTATTTACATAATGTACAAATGTTTTGAGCCGACCAACAGGGAACAACAACAATGAGTATAGAGAAAGCGTGATCTCTGGCGGTCGATTTAAACAGAGTATTTGGATCTATAAAATATATTTTTTAATGAAATAATATTTCAATATAACATATATATTTCATCCCAATATAATATATATTACTTTAGCTGTAAACAGTTTGATGCACGCCCACACATACCAATAACAAAAGTTATTCAATTATTTTGTATAAATATTATTTAGAGATTGTACATAGAATATCAGCCCGTTAAAGAGCAGTATATTTGCTTTAAAGCTTGCAAATTTAAAATTCAAAGAAACTTTTTCTTAAATACTTATGTGTTGATCCTGGAGGAACTTCCAGTAACAATTGTGACAAAATTACAGTGTTCATTCTATATCTCTGGCAATGAAGCCATGATAAATCTCATGATATTCCATTTTATCTAAATAAAACAACACTATATCCAGCTGATAGTGAGCAAAGAAGTCACACCAGTCATGTATTGTTACACCCCAGGTTGGCCATAGTGGAACATCATGTTGTATTATAGATACATAGTGTGTGACATTTTGGTAATAGCAATCCTTAAGTTTATAATTGGATTGTAAACACAAGGTAATAAGACCAAATCCAAATAAATAAATAGTGTCTGAAGATGGTAACAACGCTGTAATTGAAACGTCACACACTATTTATTTGGATTTGGTCTTATTACCTTGTGTTTATAATTTATAATCCAAATTGTGCCTTATCATAATTGGATTGTGTTTAAATCCACGAAAGATACTTTTTTTTTAACGCATATATCATCTTTAGATCTATATCAAGTAACAATATCAAATCAGAAACAAAGTTATATTACCATATTCAAATAAATAAAAACTAGATTTGGTCTTATGGTTCTAATCTATAATCCAAATATTGTACCTTATCAATATCATATCACTAATAGAGTGCTGCTAAAAAGAAACCTTTGGCACCCATTTTCTGTTCTCACATTTTATTGTGCTTAGGACACTAGTGATAATGTACAATTTAGATTATAGGTTAGAAACATAAGGTAGTAACAAGACCAAATATTAAAATTACAACTATATTCTCACAATGAGTATCTTTAAAAAAAAAAATGCTAGCTTTCAAGCGTTAATCACTCTTCAACGGGCTTACTATAAAATTGACTTGATCCCACCAGAAATATTTACAAAAAACAAATGCGCGCAGCGTGGATATTTATAACTGAAAATATCACAAAGATGTCATTAATTTGGATTTGTTACCTTTTGTTTCTTATGACACTTGATAACCATCAACACCCATTTGTTCTAGCTTTTTATATAAGACTATAAATAAAGATATATACAACATAGAGAGTTGTGTGAGGATGATATTCATGTACCTAAAGGCATTGTTTTGATGCTTTAATGGAAGGGAGAGGTGCCTCTTTAGATATATATGTATAGTGGAACCTCGTTGAAACAGTCTTCTTTATAACAATAGTAACTAGTAGAATAGTAAAAAGGTAATCAACTAATCTATATTTGTAATTATTACAGAATTTGCAAAAAAAAAAAAAAAAAGGGTATTTGGCCAAGTCTGGAATAATTAAAAATCAACAATTAGTTGATAATTATTCCAACAGATGGCGCCAGCCATCAGCAACTTTTAGTTGCACGATCATTTACTTTCATTCTATTTTTCAAATAGTAACTTGGTTATATAACATGGTAACTTCAAAAGTCCACCATTGTTTGAACCCTGGACCTAACAACAACAATATAAAATCTTGGTCCAGAGTAATGTTGCTATAGTGATGTCTGACTGGATAGAGTCTACTTACAATGAATTCAATCCCACATCTTTGCCTATCTATGGAAATAAAGTCAAATTAGTGAAAGAACCCCTGCATCTAATACCTTACTAGCTAGCCTACCTTGAAAAATATGCTATTTTCACAAACAAAGAGGTTTAAAAAACTCCTCTTTCACACATTGAGGATATGGCCTCAAAGAAGAAGCTAAGAGAATCTTTATAAAGCTCTTGACAAGAGAGGTGCGTTCAGGCAACCATTGGTTCTAGGCTAAACAAGTGTAGCAGCAATACCAAGACATTCCCAACCAGGTGAGAAAACAATAGTGCCAGTTCCCACCATCTCCTAGACTGTATCCAGGCCGTCACTTATATGTTTCTTTGGAATACAAATCCAAGAAAATTTATCTAGAAAATGATTATTGTTGCCAGAGGCATAAAGTAAAAAGACCAAATACAGTAATGAATAAGCAAACATGCTGTTGATGTTGTTAGCGTCCATTGAGTAGACTTTTAGTGACTTATATGGATAAATCTCTAATTTGATAGGCAGTGACCATCACTCGCAGTTAAAAGAAAATAAGACCTAATAATTTAATAGTGTGTGACATTTTGGCAACAATATTGTCACCATCATCAGACAAAAAAATAAATGAAAAAAATATCACAACAAGTTCTTAAATAGTACTGTTATCAAGTGTTTAAACAGATAACAGATAAGGAAAAATAGTTTTTTAAAACAACTTTAAATATTTTTCTTAGAATTTAAAGTGGATTTTTTTTATATATATATATAATTAAAGGCAGATAATGGTGACAATGGTGTTGCCGAAACGTCACACACTAATAAATTATTTGGATTAAGTCTTATTTTCTTTTATTATAATCTATAATCCAAATTGTGCTTTATCATCACTCACAGTTCTTCTCGTGCCTTTTTGGTAGCTTTCATAACCCTCTCTAGCCAGCTCATTGCAGATACATCACCAATGGGAATGTTCAGTTTTTGTAACAGCCCTATTGTATGAACAAAAAGTTTTTTTTTTTTTTTTGCTTATCCCTAGTACATGTAGTACAGGCCATAATAATCATGATGGGCAGAGGTAGGCAACTGCTTTTAACTGTAAGTACATCACATGTATACACATGTGAAAGGCAGTTCGACTTTGCACTTACAAATGTACCAGATCCCTGTTTAGTTACTTGCACTCACTGGTGGGGTTGGAATTTTGCAAGAATCAGGGGCTATTGGGGCTTCTTTTTTTTTTATCAGAAAAAGTGCCTAATGTGAGAATCAAACCTGACTCGTAGCGGCCGAAAACCAACAGTTTAGACCCTCCTTCTACTGACCCCCTATGAACAAAAAGTGAAGGTGGCAAATAGTAAATTCGGCAAATAAAACGTTTAGGGTCTTCCTTATGAAGTGGAGTCAATTAGAAACTGTAATATATAATATGTTTATATGGTTTTGACCAAGGACTTGGTTGTGTGATGTAATCAATATATAGCGTGAGATATTCATGTTTTTAGTTCTTATGATAATTCTGTAATAATAAAATATTATACAAATATATAACAGTAGCATACAATCTCTTTTAATAGAAACTACACTGCCTAAGATATTTGAATATTAGGTAGAAGAGTACATAACAGAAATGAACATTTTTATATGGTTGGGTGGTAGATATTAAGTTGAGAATTATTAGATATAATGTTAGACAACATCTGTGTCAGCAAATTAAATATTCAATTCACAATCAGCAATCTATACAACGAGGAAGTTGACCCTAAAGATATGTTCTACTAGAAAAGGCCGCTCCCCTATAACCTGACCCTATTTTTAAAAAAGTTTTATTTTTTATTAAATAATATCTAGTTGTGCAACTGAATAGATAACTAGAAATATTATTTGTACTATAAATATTCCAGTTTTATAAATATATTAATAATTTTACACAGTAGTCGTATGCTTTTTTTTTTAATTTGCCAAATACCAAAGAATATATATAAATGCAATAATTTTTAAATATATCCATTGGCAAATGAATTTTTTTTTTATCTTTAGACATTGGTTTAATGATTATAAATATATAGAAATCAGATTTGAAAAATGTATACTTTATGAAGTCATATGCATGCATGAATGGTTTTCAATAATTATAGTTTTTTTTAAGAAATAAAAATAATTAATCATTGTTAAATTGAAAACAAAAATACTCTGATAAGAATTCAATAAAATGTGGCAAAATTTATTTCTTCATGCATTGGCAATCATGTGACTACATAAAAAGGGTGTTGGAGAACATTGGTAACTTTTTATTAAAAAGTGCAAGAGAAAAATTATATTTTCATATTAATATTTTAAATCGCAAAATTAAATGATAATAATAATAATATAGATAAAATATAAAATATGTTGGTTTTATTTTTTCTTATTAAAAATAAGATGAAAATTGGACGATAATGGTTTCGTTTATTGCACTTAGTGGATCTAAATGGCTTTCCTTTAAAAGGTTTAATATTTTAAAACAAAACAGAAAATTATTACTTTCTATTTACTTTGATTATATGTGCTGAAAAAATATACTAAAATGTTTTGAAATTTGGGACAACTTACATTCTCGAAGGAAATATTTGTATTCTATCCTTTGCACTCATCTTGATTTTTTTCTGTAAATTAACAATTAACTGATAATCGTATTAACTTTTTTAGTGAAAATAGTACTCAAAACAAATTGCCTAGCAGATAACTTTGATTACACTAGATAGGACCATTATTTGTATCAGTAGAGTCCCTTTAAACGCAAGTTTTTAAATAAATCGCAGAATCATCTTAATATTTTTTTAAAAAATCTCTTTCTCTCTTTCTTTTTATTGTAATCTACTTGTGAAATCACTAATAAATATATACTGTAAAACTACTAATAAATATATATTTTATTAAATTTTATTTTATAAGAGAAAACGTATTAATTAAAAAAAAATACGTTTCGATATTTTTTTTTTTTTTGAGTTATAATTTCTTAAATCAGCTTCTCTTTAAAAATTGAATATAAGGTTGAAGAAATAACTAAAATATTCTGTCAAATACTGTCAACATAATTTAATATAAAACAGAAACTTATAATATTTGTGCACATTTTAATTAATAGCTAATGTCCCGAGACAAGGAGATAGGGGGGAAAAGTTTCTTTCCTCGCAAATTTCTCTATATTTTAGTCACACACACAACAGTGCTTTAATTATCGTATTACATAGATTATAAGGTTTAAATTTTGATATTTTTATTTTGCAATTATAGTTTAGTAAGAAAAGAAAATAGAAATATATTTCTAAAAAAAAAAAAAGATAGAGAAGGAAGTATAGAAATATTAATATATAAAATCAGATTGCTCAATTTTATGTTACAAATCGTCTATCTTTTAAAGGGGGGGAAAAGGTGTTTTCAAAATATATAATTTACATTAAAAAAGTAGATCCTCATCTTCAGTATCGTTCAAGAGGCTTGGGGGGTGACTATCTATTGTCTGTCCTCTTCGTTTTATTTCAATAATATCATTATCTCTCACTTGTTTCTTCTTTGCCTGGACTTTCTTCAATCTGGAAGCATTCAAAACATTGTAAAAGACTATAGCATTACTCTTCACTAAAAATAAAAATATATATTTTTAACTAACAGATATATGACAAAATTTGCAAATTTGTTTAACAATATTATTAGCTTACTAATACAAAACTGAGTAACCATCTTTCAATAATGATTCTCAAATTTGTAGACAGATAAATAAAATAAGTTTAAAATTTACAAAGTTTTCAATATTTTTTATTAAATAAAGATATCTCATGAATTTCATCTTGGATACATTTTTTAGTCAATATGGACTTAGCTTTAAGTCATTTTGAAAAAGAAAAGAGAGAGATAATTATATAGTCTATGAACATATACTTTAGGGTTAAAAGTGCTTAAGAATATCTAATCAGGAATTTTTATATATCATAGTTTAATTGGACCATATAAATGAAATATGGTTGATTAATCAAATTTGACTCACCTGTAGAATTCCTCTCTCTCCATCTCGTCCAACTCTGTGGTAATGTAGGCAATGGTGCGTTCAAAACGAGGGATGATAACTGCAACGACCTCACATTCTATTTACTGATATAAAATGCAAGGGCAGTTATTGATAGATAAGAGAATTTTTTTTACAACAAAGGTATAAGATAATAAAGGTGGTTGGTGGAATGATGATCTAAACTTTGTTTTCGACCGCTACGACTAGGTTTCGATTTCCGCATTGTGCACTTTTTTCTGATAAAAAAAATGCTCCAATGGCCCCCCCAATTTTTGCAAAAGTCCTACCCCACCAGCGAGTGCAAGTAACCAAACGGGGCTCTGGCATATTTGTAAGTGCAAATTCGAACTGTATTTCACATGTGTAGACATGTGGTGCACTTAGAGTAAAAGCAGTCGCCTACTTCTAGCCCCATGATTATAATGGCCTGTACCATGTGTACTAGGGATAAGCAAAAAAAAAAGAATTTTTCATATAAAACATAGATAAACATTTTATTTAATTTTAAAAATGAGATACCTACATGTGGGAGAAAACTTATTAGGCATAAAAGTCGGTGGACGAGTGGGTAACCCCCTCGATTCCCGACAGTCATGAACCGGGATTAAATCCCGCGTTAAAATTTTGTTTAATATGTGAATAACCTTCACATATTATTCATTGTTCAATTATCATGAACTAGGTTGCTCTTGCTGAGCGGTACCTATTTATGTGAATTTGAACCAGAACTTATTAGGAGTTAACATGTTTAAATTATTTTTAATTGGCAGTAACAATCTTTTTAAAGATGGCGCTTTTCTGATAATTTCCATTTTTATTATTTTAAAAAAGAGCGGGAGAAAACAAAGCTTAGTCCGGGATTTTATTGCCTTGAAAATTTCCATGAACTGCATTTCGAGCAGTTAAGAGTAAAACCCAATAAATTGTTGACCATTTTTATAAAGATTTAATAAAAGCAAAAAGTATCATATAACTACTATAATAAACCTCTGAATATTTTGATATATGTAGGCAAATATATTTTATCCTCATTCTCTGCCTGAGTGATTATCTAATGTTACTTATGTTCTTAACAAGTCTAAATTGAGATATCCTCTATATATATAAAAATGAATGTTTGTTTGTATGTCCGGTATACAAATTCGCAGTAGTTCACTAATTCAAACCAAAATTTCCATACATAGGTAAAAAAAATACGGGGAAGACGATAGGCTATTTTAAAAATATATAAATCAATTATTAAAACTATATATTTTTAGTCAGAAAATGATGATGACGATATTGCTGTATCATGTTTGATTATCAGATACAAAATTATATCGGGAAAAATTCCAAAAAGCAGAGACCATGGGTGAAACCAGTTCATTATTTTGTACGCAGGAACAAAATTCTAACAGAAAAACATTCATTCGAGCAGAAAACAAAAGCCAGACATCTTTCTATAAAAATATCGCTTCTCATACACAAAGTTTGGAGCGGGACGTTTCACAAGAATGACATCCACGGCGCCAATTTATAATTGTAACGAATAGTATTTGTAAATCAAAATAATATAATTTTCAAATATCGTTGTGAAAATTTACATATTTATTTTTATATTTTAAAAACACGCAAAGTTTGGAGCGGGACACGGTGCCAATTTATAATTGTAACGAATAGTATTTGAATAAAAACATTTAATCGGGTAAAACCCGGGCGTTGCCCGGGTCATTCGGCTAGTGTTTAATAAACATATTGTTTTTTTTATTATTATTATCAGAGCTCCTTTTCTTTTTTTTTTTTTTTTTTTTTGTCCAAAAAAATTTTTGTGTGTGTCATTTTATTTGTATTTTTTAAATTATAAACTTTATCTCAAAATTGTACATTCATTAATTATATTGATATAAACTTATTTTTGAATATTGGTATATAATAGAAGGATATTCTGACAGTTGATTACTTTATAGTAAATTTTAGCGGCTTAAGAATGAAGAAGATAGATTTTATTACATTCATATTTTAAGATTTATTTATAAAGTTATTAATAGTTTATTAGTAAAGGGCTAACTTTCTAGGGCAAGTTTTTATTCATGTAGAGTGATATATTATAACCCAGGTTCCTGGAGCGTAGAAAGTCAACTACTTTATTTTATGTATTATTTATGCTAACGCGTAAAATCTTCCAGTTATAAATGGTAGATTGACGCAGGATGATAGACCTATATATATATTTTTTTTAAAACTAAATTCAGCCACTTACCATACTCGAGGGCGTTCACACGGCGGTTTGTCATCTTGATAGCCTCATCCAGAGCAATAAAGGCGTTCTGCAGAGAAGCCAGCTTGATCAGCAACTCAATGGCGTTGCTGTAACACTTCTTGATGTTCTTCACCTGCTGTCCTCCACGGGCCAGGCCAGTCAATTCGTTCACTACAGCAATACGCAGATGTTATTTAAATATAATATATTGGCACAAATCAACTGGCATGTTAAAAGCAATCAATGCATATGATTTGATAAAGTACTGATGAATATAAAAGGTGTCATACAATCAGAATGATCTATCAGGCTTCGCTCATGTTCTTCCTGAGTGAATATTAGCCTACAAAAAAAAATAGTAACAATAGCAGTATGAATTCATTGATGTTGTTATCATCATTATTTCTTACCTAGAATAAGCAAATAAGTCCGTAATTTTCAAATTCCGTGGTCAAATATTGACGAGTTATATATCGAGAGTGGTAAGAGGAGACATATTTGACTCAAATAGAACTATGCCTTGGGTTTAGAGCTCTAAAAGCAACGACTTTCGCTATAGTCCAACTACGCACATTGATCTTTATTATGAGAGATGGCGCTATTCCATCATTATAGGCTAATGTACTGAACGTTTTGATCGACTTACCGTCATTTGGCAAGCGTTTACACTCGAATTGGGGAAGTCGAACACCTGAAAACAAAACAAAGGTTTGACAACTCTGCTTTAAACAGGAGTAAAAAGAAAAGGAATTTTGTTAGCAATATTTAAAACTGATTGGATAGTTTTTTTATTATAGTTAAAAAAACTATTTATATTCTCTCTATGTGTAAAACAATAAATGATTTATAGTACTATTATAAAAAATAGGATATTTAAAATCAACATTTGTTTTTCTTTTACCATGTCTAACCTAAAGAGAAGGGGGACAATTTACAATTATAATAATGATCAGAGTTTCAAAAGCTAAAAAAAAAATGCTTAAATTATCTTTTTAATTTAATTTACAGAGAATATAAAGTGTGGCAAATTTACAACATTCTAGCTAAATGGATCCGGTTTCACCCAGGTATTATCTAGGTGCACGATTTAGTAGAAAACCTGATATCAGTTAAATAATTCAAGATTAAAAAATATAATAATAATTGTGCAAAAAAATAACAATCGATATATTTATATATGACTCCTATCAGTGCTGTCCCTAGAGATAAAGCAGAACTAAAGAAATTTGGCTAATATAGAAAGGGATTCTTACATATTCCAGGAAATTTACACATAGTAAAACCTGACCTAAGCAGACATCCAGGAAAAGGGACAAGTAAATAGATTGTATAAGTTGTCTTTTACCAGAGATTTCAATGCATGTTCTATAGAAGAAGAAATAAAAGTCGGGGAGAAGAAGCCTCTTTATTAAAAAAGATTTACTTGTGTATCTTCTTCTATAACTGATTGATATGAATTAATTGTGCTTTAAATAATATCCAACTAAAAAGATATATTTAGAAATAAAAGGAATTTCTCGAATAATGCCAACTGCACAAGATTTACTTCAATAATCATTTTCAACATAATCTCATCACTACTTTCTTTAGACTGACATACAAACCGAGGTGTCAATGTGTGGTCAAAGACATAATTCTATTAAATAAATTTAAAAAAAAACATTAGCACCCCCCTATGTTTATATGTAAAAAAATAGTAATGATGATAATAAAATTATTATTAAGGTAAAAATTTTGAATTCACACATTGGGCCTTTTCTTGAGTAAAGAGTAAAGAATATAACTATATATTCCATTTATCTAAAAAAAAAACACGCAACAATTTTTTTTAGTTATAACATTATTGAAATTACAGTCAATTTGTATAAATCGTGTAAATTCCTGTTATTCGTACTTTGAAACTGTAAATGACCTTGAAGGCCACCCTGTAAATATTGGACATGTTGAATGACATAACAATGTGCCATCTGTGAGGTGACAAACCTGCCACGTTGTCCACGGTACTGTCCACCTTCACGGCGGCCTTGTCCACGTTCTGGAGCACCACCTGGCTGAAGTCCCCACAGGCGTATTTGGCGGACGCAAGGGAGAAGGACGCTTCTTTCATCACTTCACCCATCTGGGACTTTGTCTGTCAAACACCATAGTACAATAGATATTATAATTCCCTATGCTTTTATTATATAAATCAAAGATATATCCATCCAGGAATAAATTTCTTTATCAGTTTTTATTAATTCACACACACAAGTTTTTAGGCTTATCAGCCCTTCAACCCGATAAACCCGAAAGCTTGACTTAATATAAACTGATAAAGAAACTTGTTCCCCTGGATAGATATCTTTGATTTATAGAAAAACATATCTCAATATTAACAAAAATCTTTATTTTCGCACATAGCCCTACAAAGATAACGTTAGCATTTTGAAAGATTGCAAAGAGAAATCGGAAAATTGGTGTACCTATCCAGATAACTCCCTCACAATAATTACAAAACATAATTTGATCTCAAGTGGCGGAACTCTCAGTTGAAGAAAGAATGTGTATGTCTCACAAGTCTCATATATGTAAGATATATAATGTTGTAGTTAGGGCTTCCAATCCCGGGATCCCGTTTCCCGGAGCCAAATAATGATCCCGAAATCCCGGGATTCTGCTCGAAAAATCCCGGGATTACTGTGCATATGAAAACCAGCGCAAAAATATATTTTTCTTATCTAGCATTTTGGTAATCAAACAGATGATGAGATAGCACACTTTTGACGTTTTGTTTATACAGCTGCATTTCGGGTCTTTTTTTTTTTTTTTCTGAGAGATTTGAAATTATTTTCATGCACTAATAACGAAGGGTTATTCTGCAATATCTTTCCAAAATGGCAGCCTCTAGAATGAGAGTATGCAGCAGTATACATGGAGGGGGCCCCAGTTTTTGTTGACATGCAAATAGTGGCTTCTTAGATAGTAGCGGCATCCCTTTATTTTTGTGGCGGACCTGCGTGTAACATGGACCCACCACTAACCTCTTATCTGGGCTCCAAATTGTTTTATATATTTTTAAAATCTATGTTTATACTCTCCATCCTGTACTCTGTATGCATGGGTCATCATGAACGCACTGCTCTGCTGTTCATTTTGTGAAACCCTCGCTAGCTTTTTTGTCATTTAATTTAAATTAAATTTATTTAATGTCATTTCATTAAATGCTTCGTCACTATCAAGCATCAGCCTAAAGTAGTTTTCAACTTATACGAACATAAAACAAAGTCTCTAAAACAATATTATCGGACCTTGTTAGTTCTCAATAGAAAACGCGTCGGTCATTTTTGGTAAGCTTATCACTTCTTGATTGTGATGGCGAAGTTTATTCCTTTTAAATCAGAAGGAATCTGGTGCTATTACCTACGAGATGAATCTGGCCAAAATGCACAGTGTATAGCGGTGCAAAAGGATTTTGAAATGCGTCGGTGGGTAAACAAAAGGGCTGCATGTACACCAGAAGGCGGTCCACGGAATCGAAACTTCGAAGAGAAAAGTAAAAGACGAAGTTAATACACAGACCCCTGCAAAAAAGACCCCCAAGATATAAATTTGCGATCATTTTTCGTCTGTTTCCATCGATCGATCGACTGATGCTGTGCTAGCTAGAATGATAGCTCTCGACGGATTGCCATTCTCCGTTTTTGTCACATCTAAGGATCTACGCAAGTGCCTCAATGCTCTTGGACATGAAATTCCTCTCTCCGCAGAGACCATTAAGATTAAAGTGTGTCGTTATGCGGACACATTTCGTGAGAAGGTCGTTTGAGAGCTTCAGATGGAGAAAGAAAAGGGGCAACTTTTCAGCCTTACGCTGGATGAATGGACGTCAATCAGAAGCAAGTTACCTGAACATTAATATTCATAGCCGTACCAAGGTGTGGAATCTTG
This sequence comes from Cordylochernes scorpioides, assembly GCA_030710605.1. Taxonomy (NCBI): domain Eukaryota; kingdom Metazoa; phylum Arthropoda; class Arachnida; order Pseudoscorpiones; family Chernetidae; genus Cordylochernes; species Cordylochernes scorpioides. The sequence continues at coordinate 42,232,491 of CP092884.1, forward strand.
GCATGACTCGAATATCTGGAGTATTTTCCTCTGAACAATGCAAATAGTTCATTCGTGCTAAGCTCTTGGAGTTTGGAATCGACTTCGAAACTGATATTGTGTGTGTTATAACTGATGGGTGCGCAATGATGGTAAAATTGGGTCACATTATTGGTCACTTTCCAAGGTAATGTATTACTTTGAATGGATTTACTGCTCAACACTACATTAAGAGATGTGGTCTAAGAGTTCCAAGAACAGTAATCTTTTTCCAGATGTGTGTACAGTAATTGACAGATAATTTCAAACTGTAACCTAAAAGCAATGATTTAGTTCATAAGCAGGCGCAAAATATATGGCTTTCAGGTTGTTTTCATCGAAGTAAGTGCCACGTCATTGGCACTATATAAAAGAAAAAATCAAAAATATAACGAACGAAACGATATACCTCTTGGCGTAGAAAGACGAAAATGTTTTTCAATCCCGGGATATCCCGGGATCCCGGGATTGAAAAAAAAAGCAATCCCGAATCCCGGGATTGAAAATATGTACCGGGATTGGAGGCCCTAGTTGTAGTGCCTTATCATCGATTCTCTTAACCATGAGAAAGGTGCGGTTGTCATGTTCTACGATAATCCATTTCTCTATATCAGGATATATTAGAGAGTTTACGGTTGCAATGAATGATCATTATTCTCTGTTAATATTAAAGTGAAAATATCAGGATTCCAGGGAAAATTTTCTTTTCAAAATCTTGAATCTCGCTGGAACGCGAGAATTTGTAAAGAAATTTTAAAAAATGACAAAATATTTCCTCACAATGAGTTTCTTTTTATTTCAAAACGCTAGCTTTCAAGCGATAATCGCTCTTCAACGGGCTTAAAAAATATCGACTATATCTTAACAAGAAATATTTACAAATACAAACGCGTGCAGCGTGGATATTTCTTGTTAGATATAGTCGATATTTTTCAAAGCCCGTTGAAGAGCGATTATCGCTTGAAAGCTAGCAATTTTAAATAAAAAGAATCTCATTGTTTCAACTTTTTCAACTTCCCATAACAAATATGCAACATCTGGTCTACACTAAGGACATACACCAAAGATTCAACAAATTCTGCAGAATGTACTTAACTAAATAAGTGACTACTAATGTAATCAATTTGCATACTGATATGTAAATATGTATATATCCCTTTAAACTACTTTTTCTTTCATTCAAATGTATATATTTCACACGCAAATATCCGATTTGTGGATATAGCGTGTATTCTTAATTGTTAAATAAAAAAATACATTGTAAGAAAAAATTTTGTGATTTTAAAAAGTTTTTCACAATTTCATCCTGAATAATTTTTTTTTCCTTTTGGAGGCCTGATATTTTCATCTTAATTTTGGAACAAGGGATTGTTTAATTGAATTCTCTGTTAATGGCTATTGGTACAGGAGTGTTTATTGAATATTGGCAGATAACCACCAACCTATTAGATGGCTGTTCTCCTATCCACTACAAGGGAACCTAACTTCTGACGATGATGTAAGTCACTCGAAGGACTTAGGCATTGACCAAATGTAAGTGTAAAGTGTGACCTACCTTGATGATATCGGACAGAAGTTTCCTGAAGCGAAGCTGAAGAGCATCTGCCTTATTTTTCAGCATACGATGTCCGACCTTTGCGCTCTTCATGCGGTTTTTCATGGTCGTCATGGCCCTGAAGACAAATATACCATTATACCCAGGAGTCCTTGGATTCGATAACACTACGTAATCTATATATATAAAAATGAATGTTTGTATGTTTGTTGGTTTGTATGTTCGGTATACAAATTCGCAGTAGTTCACTAATTCAAACCAAAATTTCCATACATAGGTAAAAAATAACGGGGATGACGATAGGCTATTTTAAAAATATATATAAATCAATTATTAAAACTATATATTCAAATTATTCGACTTAGCTCACGAGCAGCGCCCTCTAGAACACTCAAGCGACCTGCCGGCAGCCAACGGGCGCACGCCGCCGGCAGGTCGCCTCAGCGTTCTAGACGAGAAGCTTTTTCTTAATTACAATGCAAGTCCTTAACTATATTTACAGGTTTTCTAATTTATAACTATTTCACATATTTTCATTTTTTGCTATAACTGATCTAATTCGCCGTTTAAAATAACTGCTCTTGCTATATTTGCTATGTTTTATGTGTTTGAATAATACATTTAATCGTGTAAACCCGGGCGTTGCCCGGGTCATTCGTCTAGTAGGTCTATAAAGGCAATGGTCGCTTATTCGGTCAAAAAAGACGTCAAACCAGACGCTATCTAAGATGTTATAAGTGTTCTAACTGTTATTGATTGATTCACAATTCTCAGACTGTTTCTGGAATGGTACGATATATATTCTAGAAGCTATATAGACAAACGATTTAATAAAAAAAACTTTATCTCAAATAGGTTTGAAATCTTTGCCTTAAATCCAAACTAATCATGAATGTGATGTAACTTATTTCGATGAGTTATCAAGAGAAAATTACATTGAAACCTCGGGATGATAAAACTTATATATTAAATATCTGGTAGGTCTTAAATTGAAAAATTATTTTTGGGTAAATAAGGAGGTATTAAACAAAAAACTTTCGGATTTTGGTAAATAGAAAAAAAAGGCCAAAATCTCTTAAATTTCTTGAAAATAAAGATACTTCGGCCAGTAAATCTTTTTATTAGTATCTTTATTTTCAAGAAATATGAATGCCGGCCAGGCAGCCTCTTAAATTTTGAAGAGTAGAGAAAATGACTATAATATTGGTTAGAATTTAAGAATATAAAATGGTGGTCACAAAATTAGCTAAATTTGAGGATATAGTCGAATTCGGTTGATTTAGGAAAAGTAGAGAAAATTACCAAAATCGGTAATATTTGAAGACATAAGTGATAAATGTGGTTTGAAAATAGATAATAATAATAAATAAGAAAATCAAGTATATATAATAGGGAAATAAAGTCGAATATATAGTGCGAATATTATTTTATAATTCTATCCACATTTTTTTCGTATCAATCTCATAGGATTATATGTGACATTAAACATATGTGACACACACACACTGAATTTACAACAACAAGAATTAGTGGGCAAAAAAGTTGTGTAAGTCTGCATAGAGTACCAGTAACAAACAGTAAATGACCTTTATTAGAACAGAATACACTTTATACTGAGGGACATCGCCGTCCACTCAATATTTTGTGGAACCACTGCGGTTGGCTATGTCAAAATGTCTTGGTACTGACTCAATGAGGATGGTGTCCTGAGGAATGGTTGCCCATGATGATGGTGTCCTGAGGAATGGTTGTCCATTCCATGTCAGCCATCAGCCACAGTTCATCTTCTGATAGCGGCTGTGGCAGCGAATGCAAACTACGTCCAATTAGGTCTCAGACGTATTCTATAGGCGAGAGATCAGAAGAGACTGGTGGCCATATACAAGTATATATAAAGCACCAAGGTTTCATGTAGTGAATCTTGACCGATGCGGGTTGTGTGAGGTCGGGCGTTATACTGCTGGAAAATAGCATTTGGTACTCCATAAAAGAAGGGTAGAGTCATCGGACGCAGTTTCGTTGGGCTGTCATAGTCCCTCAATACGTGCCGTGTTGTCATGAGATGCGGAGTTCCACAGATGCGGCCGGATTGGACCTGTCACCAAGAGGACACCAAACTCTTAATCGACTGTCATTGCTAAAATAGAAGCGAGATTCATCTGAGAACCCTACCCTATGTCAATCAGCTGTCCATGTAGCTCTATCCCGACAAAATTGCAAACGGAGGTATCCTTGCCGTTGGGTCAATGGCAGTCTTCTAAACGAGCGCCATAAGTGTAAGTCGATGGCGAACAATCTGTGTATAATGGTTCTGGTCGATATGTGAGAATCAAGGGTCCTGTACATCGGGCAAAATGACGACCGAAGTCGACTCTGGGGACGCTAACGCCATCTGATGGATGCGTCGGTCCACACGTGATGACGTCACTCTGGCAATACCTGTACCAATCAATCGTGCCACATTTCCTTGTTCCAACCATCTTCGCCATGCCTGTGTACTATGGACACGTCGAGGTGTCTGTCCGTAGAGATTTGACGTATGGACCAACCGGCCCTTCTGAGTCCAATCACCTCTCGTGAAATCGTCTGTCTGCTGGAGATGTCTCGGCTGGCGGTGGCCTGACATTCTCTGTTACTAAACTTTTTTTTTTCTCCGAGTAAAAAAAAAAAAAAATTAAAATGCTTTTCCTGTCGGACAGAGGTGCGAATATTAGATAATGTTCACGTTTTTGTTTTATAACTCAATTAACCTGCGCGGGAGGATAGCTGCGCAATTTGCACCATTTACATATCTCGGTGAACTAACTTTACCCTGAAATATTCATTGTTTTCAGCTCAGGATTTCTTGATGTTGGAAATTCAGTGTCACCCAGTGTATAACAAAGTTTTTATTTGGACAAGGAAATAATGAGGTATTTTTGTAGTTCTGCGTTAGTAAATGCGATTTTTCAAAAATGTAATTATTTTCTTTCCACTCGAAGCTGGGGAGAGTGAAAACAATATAGACCATTTTTTCTGAATTTCATTTCAGCATAAATCGCAACTTAATCCATAATTTCTACTCCAAAAAAAAAAGCAGCGATTTTTCGAAGGAAAATAGTTCAAATATCATCTACTTCTCTTAAAGTCTTTTTATTGGAAGTTTTCTGGTAAACCTCAATTATAAATTAGTGATATAGATGCTGATAGAGTGTATGGCTATCTCTATCCCTATATATATATAAGTCAGTGTATATATGTATGTGGGTATCTATGTCGGCTATACACTCCACAATACGTAACTAATCTGACTGAAATTTTAACAGTATATAGAGTAGAATCTGGAAAAACTTATAGCGAAAATTTCAGGTCTCAATCCCGAATATATTCTTCGAGTTATTTGCAAATTTGCCTTTTCGCTCGCAAGCAGCGCCTCTAGCGGTGAAGATGGGAGGTAATATCAGCTGACCGAATGTACATGTAAAACGTGTTCTGACAGGAAATAGAGAAAAATCTGGAAAAGATATTTATCGGATTTTTAGCCAATAAAAAATAAAATTGACAGGTTCTGGGCAAAAATAGTTGTTTTTTTAGTCAGAAAATGATGATGACAATATTGCTGTATCATGTTTGATTATCAGATACAAAATTATATCGGGAAAAATTCCAAAAAGCTGAGACCACGGGTGAAGCCAGTTCATTTTTAGTGTGCAGGAACAAAATTCTAACAGAAAAACATTCATTCGAGCAGAAGACACAAAGCCAGATCATCTCTTTATAAAAATATCGCTTCTCTGACACAAAGTTTGGAGCGGGACGTTTCACAAGAGTGACATCCACGGCGCCAATTTATAATTGTAACGAATAGTATTTGAATAAAAACATTTAATCGGGTAAAACCTGGGCGATGCCCGGGTCATTCGGCTAGTATATACGTATATAAAAGTCAATATGTCTGTTTCGCGATAAACTCAAAAACTACTGAACCAATTGATACCAAATTTTGCATGTCGCTTTTTATAAACATGAGGAAATTTTTCGGATGAATTTTGATTAGTATTTTCGAATATTTATTTTTTTCATGTGAAGAAATTTTTTTACGCGGAGGAAATACGAGGCGAAGTAACAACACCAGGCTAATTAAGAGACCAATGAGCGTTCTGCATTGTTTTTTTTTTTCAAGTTGCTTGCGTACTTTTTTGAAATATCTTTTTATACAAGTGTTACTTTTTTTCACAAAAGTATTGAGTATTGAGAGAGAAATTTATATTACTAAGTTTACCGTAAGTGCACCTAATGATATTTAAAAAAAATAAACTTTACAAAATTAACGTTACTGTATGTAAATAATTGCTTTCGTATTTTTTATTAATTTGGTTTTGCCTTTTTTTTAATGCATTTTAAAAAAATAGTTCAAAATGCAGTCGCAGTCATTAGCAAGCACATATGTTTGCCTTATTTCCATGTGCTCTTTTATTTTTTACAGAAAAATATTTACATGCCAGTATTTTGGATTAATATTTTTATAAACCTATTTTTTCTTATTCTTACTGATAAGATGGGCATCTCAGTCAAGATCCATCGCAGTCACTCACTCAACTCGGGCAATTTCAAGGGTTAATGCGCTGGGGCCGGTAACTCGGGGGTTGGGTGGAAAAGCTGCTATCTATTTAAACTATATTGATTTTGAAACAACTAAATGGATTGCAAAAAAATAATTAAATCACAAATATCTAAACACAAATATAATACAATTTTTGCAATCACACACGCTTTTTTCCTGTGGTTTATGTGTTACTTCTGTATTGCTATTCTATGGCACTTCTACTATTTATTATTGATGTACTTTCATTATGAAGGAAATTGCACTCAAGGGATTTCTCGGGCGAAGCCGGGTCATTCGCCTAGTAATCAATAAAGTTTTATTTTTTTCGCATTATATTTTAAAATAGAACTTGCTGAATAATAAGAAAAAGATAAAATCATCCATAATCATTATTTTTATTGGTGTTTTTGTTATGTCATCTTTTGTATTTTTGGTATATTTAAATGAAAGAAATGAAGAAATAAATAGAAAATTTCAAGATATAGAGAAGAGTGGCACCAACAAATATTAAAACCCGCTTAAAGAGCAAAGAAATTAAAGAAAGAGAAATGATAATACTAATCTAATGATTTAGCAAAAAATAAAAATCGCTAAACAAACAACAAAAAAAAAACATTTTCTTTCGAGTCAGAATGATTCAGGTTTAAGAATTCATCAGACCCTATATAACTTTCTTTATAAATAATTCAATATGTTTTTCTACGCGCAGTTAACAAATTGAGATATAATATCTATGTAAAATTTGGGAAAATTCAATAAATAGAGTAAAAAATCTCTAAAGAATAGCCTTGAATTGCGCGAAAATGATGGTCTTTAATGAGGCTTTAAATAATGATTCAATTATATCATCACAATTCTCACAATAATCGTCATTAATTAACCTCTTAAAATGTAATAAGATTATTTGTTTTTAAAATAAAAGAGTGATATAGAGTAGTCGCCTTTTAAGGAATATTTATAAATGATAGTGTTAGCTTTGAGGACTAAAAATAGAGGTTGATGGTCATATATGAAGCTTTGGTCTGTATTCAGGACAATATTTAGGATATTTTGAACAATGACCACTAATCTAGCGTGGTCGCTAAAGAGGCGTTATACTGCATTAGATGATTGCAGTCAAGAAAGATAATATTCTAGAAGTATAATATGTAAATATGAAAGATATGTATCATCTTTTGATTATTTTTTAAGGCTTAAACATTGCTTTCTCTTCCACTAAATAAATTCGCTTTGCGTCACCTCATGAATTGGACCTAAAAAGAGACATTTATAAAATATTGTTTTCATGCAACATTTATATTAAAGAAACTGCTATTAAATATGCCTGGTATATAACGATTTATAACAGCAGAAATATGTTTTATTTACTAGAATTTTTATTTATGGTTTTTAAAATATCACACACAGTTTGAGGTGCACACTTTAAACAATTTTTATTCACAAAACGTATCCTTATTTTTATAAAAATCAATTGCTCTAAATCAACGTATTTGTAACTTATCACCAAAATGACTGAATTTCACATGTAGGAAGCTGAAGATATTATTTAACATCTCATGCTTTTAAAAGCCTATACAATTTTTTAAAAACAAAATATATTACAAATTTGTATATTAAAGGGTCGAAAAATGGTTTTGTTGATATATCATCACTACTTTTATAAAAGAAGTGTAATAATAACTTAATTATTATTGTATTTTTCGTAACGAGGACGAATTTTTTTGTCAAAACGCCGAGAAAATAAAACGTTTCTGGTCCAAGTGTCTTATTTGATGAAATAATCATTAGAAATTGTAAACAGCCATCCTTCTTAGACTGACCCAACTCAACTTTATATCTAAAACCAGCCAACCAGACTCAACCTCAGCATGGAATTGGTTAAGGAAAAAAAATTAACTGGTTCAAAGTCAGTATATATATTCGGCTGATACTATTTAAAAAAAAAACTCTCATGAACAGTATTTCATTTGTTGAATAATGTTATGAGCTATCAATTTTGTAAAATCATAAATCGTTTGCTTTTATAAACCATCTTTTGATAAACAAGGGTTATCCAGTGGTTTTGAGACAGTTTCTCGTGGAAGAGATTAACTGTTAAAAGGCTTATAAGGTTATTTTTTCTAATAATCTATTTTTCTAAAAATATATTTTCATATACGCTAAATATTTATAAAAATGTAACTTACATTCTAGATGGGAAAATTGCTATTATATCACTTGCCCCACTCATTTTGGGATTTTTGTTTGCCTAAAAAAATGGAAGAAAAATTCTCTCTCTCTTTTGAAATAACTGGATTCCTGGAGCGAAAGAAATCTCAAACGATTTCTCTAACTTGTAGTTGTGAAAAAATATATAAAAAAATAACGCCGTATCACAAACAATGATTAAAGCGAAAAACAAATATTAGCATAAAATTGGCAATGTGAAATCAATTTTTAAAATTATAAATCTGTTTTCATTTTTGTAATTTCACAATTGTATTAAAATTATTTTTCACTTTTTTAGCATTCGGGAACTTTTTATAATGAATCAAATATAATTTTAAAATGCATAAAATTATTTATCATCTACCGATATTCAATATGGGGGTATATAGGTTTTTAACTTTTAATTAGACAATTTTAATTTATATTTAGATATTTTTCATTTCAATTTAGACATTTTTCCTTTTAATTTAGACACATGGACCTTTCTATAAACAGTCCATGTGTCTAAATTAAAATGAAAAATGTCTAAATTGAAATGAAAAATGTCTAAATTAAAATTGAAAATGTCTAAATAAAAATGAAAGTGTTTAAATTAAAATGAAAAATATCTAAATATAAATTAAAATTGTCTAATTAAAAGTTAAAAACCTATATATTAAGTCTATAAAATCGGCTCGATCGGTTCAAAATCACTTTATTAGGTACCGTTCAACAAGAGCAACCTAGTTCATGATAATTGAAACAGTGAATAATATATGTAAAGTTCACATATTAAACAAAATTTTAACGCGGGATTCAATCCCGGTTCATGACTGTCGGGAATCGAGCGTGTTACCCACTTGTCCACCGACTTTATTATTCTATAAAATATAGAAAAATTAATTCAGACACATTTTATTTATGATGCACTAGCGCGCCATCTGTTATCAAAATTCAAAACTATTTTAAAGGCGTAATATTCTTTTTGATATTAAACAATTTCTACTGCTCTTACTGCAATGGAAAAATTAATGAGAGGGCCTGGCTCATCAGTGGTGAACCCTCTCAGCGGTTTCGCCAGTTTAATCTACCATACCGCTGTTATATTATATTTTTGGAACTTCCTTTTATAGTGATACTGTTGGTAGACTCTTTGAATGGGTATTTTAGAAGAACTATAGACATAAGCTTTGAGTTCTAATAAAATAAACAATTTAATATTTGCGGAAGAGCGATTGCTCGAAGCATATTATATATTTACAAATGTATGTAATTCTACTGTCCTCAAAGCTTATGTCCATAGTCTTCTAAAATACCCATTCAAAGAGTCTACCAACAGTATCACTATAAAAGTAAGTTCCAAAAATGCAATATAACAGCGGTATGGTAGATTAAACTGGCGAAACCGCTGAGAGGGTTCACCACTGATGAGCCAGGCCCTCTCATTAATTTTTCCATTGCAGTAAGGGGGCAGTAGAAATTGTTTAATATCAAAAAGAATCTTACGCCTTTAAAATAGTTTTGAATTTTGACATTTTATTTATATAAAAAGGGCGTACTTGGATCTGTAAAAAAGTAAATTTATTTTTCTTTCACATATACAGGTACGCCTTTATATATATATATATACTAGCCGAATGACCCGGGCAACGCCCGGGTTTTACCCGATTAAATGTACCCTATTCAAATACTATTTGTTACAATTATAAATTGGCGCCGTGGATGTCACTCTTGTGAAACGTCCCGCTCCAAACTTTGTGTCTGAGAAGCGATATTTTTATAGAAAGATGATCTGGCTTTTGTTTTCTGCTCGAATGAATGTTTTTCTGTTAGAATTTTGTTCCTGCATACAAAATAATGAACTGGTTTCACCCGTGGTCTCTGCTTTTTGGAATTTTTCCCGATATAATTTTGTATCTGATAATCAAACATGATACAGCAATATCGTCATCATCATTTTCTGACTAAAAATATATAGTTTTAATAATTGATTTATATATTTTTTAAAATAGCCTATCGTCTTCCCCGTATTCTTTTACCTATGTATGGAAATTTTGGTTTTAATTAGTAAACTACTGCGAATTTGTATACCGGACATACAGAGAGACAAACATACAAACATTCATTTATATATATACAGTCTACTCTCGTTATAACGCCACCATCC